>CM052885.1:34410757-34501839 GCA_028534135.1 Potos flavus
AGATCGGCTCTGTCCATGTGGTGGGGAAGGTGGCCATTTGCAGCCCAAATTCAGGCTTGGAGAGATGGCTTCTCTCTCTCAACGTCAATATATCCATCTCAGAGAAGGCTTCGGTTGGGCCTGTTTTGGCCCCAGTCAGACCTAGGTCACATGCCGGTCCTACGGTTGGGGGGAATGGATGACGTCACCCAGGAGGAGGGGGATGGGAAAGCCAGGTGGGCAGACAAAACAATAATCATAGTACCTACAATTCCTAAAGGTCGAGCACACTCACACGTGTGTGTGTGTGTGTGTGTGTGTGTGTGTGTGTGTGTGTGTGCGCAGGGGGCTGTTGGGGAAGCCCAAGTCAGAAAGAGCCCCTGAAAAGCATACAGGTGGGACCAGAACCAAACTTGGGTCTATTCACAGGATTATCATTAGGTACCAATCATTTGGCCCCACTATATGTCAGACTCCACATTAGGCTAAGTATATGTTACATAAATCATTTCTCATTCTCACAGTAACCCTAAGAAGTAGGTATTATTAGCCCCATTTAAAAAATAAAGAGACGAAAAAAAAAATAAAATAAAATAAAGAGACGGGGGCGCCTGGGTGGCTCAGTGGGTTAAAGCCTCTGCCTTCAGCTCAGGTCATGATCTCAGGGTCCTGGGATCGAGCCCCGCATTGGGCTCTCTGCTCAGCAGGGAGCCTGCTTCCCCATCTCTCTCTCTGCCTGCCTCTCTGCCTGATTGTGCTCTCTCTCTCTCTGTCAAATAAATAAATAAAATCTTAAAAAAAAAAAGTTTAAAAAAATAAAAAAATAAAGAGACGGTTGCTGGAGGGGAGGCGGGTGGGGGATGGGGTAACTGGGTGACGGGCATTAAGGAGGGCACGTGATATAATGAGCACTGGGTGTTCTATGCAACTGATGAATCACTAAATTCTACTCCTGGAACTAATAATACACTACATGTTAACTAAATTGAATTTAAATAAAGAACTAAAAAAAAAAAAAAAGGAAAGAGACAGACTTTAAGGACACACAGGCAATGAGTAACTGAGCCAGATTTAAACGTGGGTCCTTCAGACTCCAGAGCCCATGTTTTTTGCCTAAGGTCAGGCTGCTGCTTTAGAAACCAAAGCCGAAGGCTTGCTGGATGGTTGCAGGGAGCACACGGTGAGCCCCAGCAGGTGTGGGCTTGCCAAGGACTTTCACGAACTTTCGCTTACTTCCTCTGCTCCCCATCCTACAAGCCCTTCCCGGCAAATGGAGACAGGCAAACCACTAGTGGTAATACAGGGGCTTCTTCACCAAATGGCATTTCTCCCAGACTTGATCTCCCAATCGGTGACCCTGCCTGGAATTTCCTAGAGTCTGGCCTGTTAGGCGAGAGGAAATGGGGCTGGGGTATTTGGAGGGACACTAGCATGACAAAAAATCAAAGGATGTCATCTCTCATCTAAATCACAGAAATATCTGCAGCCCCTAATTGTTCTCTCTGTCCCTGTGCTGCCTCTTCAACCCATTCAGCACATCACAGCTAGAGAGACCTTCCTCATATACTATCCCTCCTGCATCACCCCCTCCCCTGAACCTCAATGGCTCCCCTTTGCCCACACTCATTATGGAGGCTTCCCAGGCTTCTCAGGACCTAGCCGCCCCCAAGTTCTCCAGCTTTCTCTTTTCCCACTGCCCCTTACACCTGGGAATGCAAAAGACTTGGAACAATAAGATAGCAAGGAATCATATGTGGCTATTTAAATTTAAATTAATTAAAATTAATTCAGTTGTAGTTAAAAATTCAGTTCCTCAGTCACACTAGTCACATCTCAAGTGCTCAATAACCTCTTGTGCTAGTGCCTACTGTACTGGACAATGCAGATATAGAATGTTCCTATCATCACAGAAAGTTCTATTGAACTTTTCTCTTACAAAGGAAGCTCTGATCAAGGAATGTTAATAGCTTTAGAGGAATCCAGGGTGGATCTGACCTATTCAGTGACTTTTCTTTTTTTCTTTTTTTCTTTATTCAGTGACTCTTTCAACAAATATTTGGCACCTATTGTATTCCAGGTCCTGAATACACAATAGTGGGCAGTGGTAGCTTGGTCCTTTCCTAGGAGTGAAAAAGCAATTGCTAGAAGGTGTCCTAAGTGCCTGAGCCCAGGTTTGGGGATCTGGGAAGGCTTCCCAGAACAGGGGACATCTAAGTGCGACCTGTAAGCTGAGGAGGGTAAACTGATAAACTGAGTGGCTAGCTAAACTGAGTGGCTCTCGAGGCCAACCTTTTTGGCCCTCAGTAGCCCTTATCACAGGCTGTTCCCATTGCCTGGACTGTTCCTCCTCTTTTTTTCCCCAGGGAAAGAAGGGCTGAGGCTAGTTCCTTAAAGTTAGTCCTCCAGCTGGGACCAAGCAGAGAGTGTCAAGCCACTGACTCAAGAGCTCTGTGCTGTGGCCTCTGCTTCCCCTCACAGGCCAGCTGGCTTTGGGGCTAGGCAAATTCACGGCTAGGAAAAGCGGGCCCTGGGTAGAGGGCTCCTCAAGAGAAGTGAAAGCTGAAAATCTGGTGGGAGATGGGAGAGTCTGATTGTACCCCGAGGCCAACACAATGTTGGGCTTGCCACCTTCTCCAGTCCCTAAGTTCCCACTTGAGTCAGACTGGGGAAATTCAGGCCACACTCCCAGGTAGGGCCTAGAGGGAGCCAGGACTGGCTAACAGAGCCGAGGGAGGCTGTCCTGGGGTCTCCTACCGCCTGCTTCTGCGAGGGCCCCCAGCTGCTAATCCCCTTTCCACATCCGACAACTGTGCCCACCCTCACCTGGCCCTGTGCCACCTGTCCCATGCTGCTCCCCTTCCTGGTGGCCTGGCCCGAAGGTACATCCCTGCGGGGACTTGAAAGTGACAGTCATTGACCCGAATTCCCCGTGCATGCTTATCTGGGAGACAGGCGCTAGGGCGCTGCCCGTTGGCCCCTGCACTGTCCTCGCGGCTTTCCAGAGCACGCCTCACCTAAGCCTCCTCTCCCTAGGGTAATTGCGTAGGGACCTCTATCTCCACCTCTAGTACAGAAATAAAGGACAGGGTGATCTGTCAGAGCCGGCAGCGCAAGGCGGGGGGGCGGGGGGAGCAACCGCCAACGCCGGACCGCCTGGCTTGGCCCCGTATCGCATTTGCATCTCACAGTGCCCGCCGCCGCGCCCCTCGCCCATCTCCCCACGCGCGCGCGTCCCGGCCTCCGCACAATCCGATCCCGAGACGCCCTGCCTGCCAGCGCCCGGGGTCCGTCAGGAGGCGGGGCCGCGACCCGGGTAGGGGGTCCGGCCCCTCGGTGCCAGCCGGAGCGCCGGGCGGCCGCAGAGCCGTCCTTTGTTTGGCGGCGCTCGCGGCTTCTACGCAGTCACGGTCACATGGCGCTTCCGGCACGGGGTGTTCCGGGCGCCGCGCCAGGGCTCGGGGACGCCCCCGCCCCCGCGCGCCCGCCGCCCCGCCAGCCGGCAGCCCGCCCGCGGATCTCGGACCCCCCCAGGCTCCCGGAGCGGGAGCTGGACCTTCCCCGCCGCCTCCCGCAGGCAGATCTGCCCCCTGGCCGCTGGTCTTCTCTGAGCTCCGACCTTGGGCCTTCCACAGCTTTTGGTCTTAGGACGGCGCGTCCAATACCCAGTTGCTTCCTGGGGTCCGCCTGTCTCCCCTACTCTAGACAACACTAAGTGAGCAAAATCAGGGTCATTGCTCCCTGGGCAACGCTGTACGGCAAATAGGTGGGGGACAAGTACTTGATTAAGCCCGTTCTCATCATTTAGTGGGGCGGCAGACACCCCCAAGCCTTGCCCACCCTTCCCCCACTCTGACCCCCGCAAACAAAATCAAACAAAAACCAGCCACCCCAGGCTGGCCTCCACGGGACGTCTAAGGGCAAAAGACCCAATGAGGGACAGAAATGGGGCTGGCCCTCCCTGCGCGGGCCTGGCCACCGCTGCTCCATCACTCTCAGACCCAGTCTGCACCCTGGGACACTTAAGGACCTTGGAACCTCACGGAGGCCTCACTGGAGGCCACCTCTGCCTCGCTCAGCAGATTCAAGATTCATTCAACATTTATTGAAAGCGGACTATGTACAGTGCAACCAAGCTGCCAGCCCTGTGCTAAGCCCCTAAGAGAATGTGAAAGGATTCCCTTTGTGTCCAAGCAGTGCCCCACCCACCCCCGGCAGGGCTCCTGAGGCTCAGCTGCCCCGGGAGGCCTTTATCCAGAGCAGCTTGGGAGGCCCTAGTGCACAGGGCAGACCCAGCCAGGCCTGGCGCCTGGGAGTGGGGGCTCTGCCTGACCCCTGCTTCCCAGCCTTGGACATGCAGCAGCAGGGAGGGGCACTGCCAGGCTCCTGGTGAACATGGCGTGGGGTCTCGAGGGTTCTTTCTACTTCTGGCAACCTATCCCAAAGCCTCTCATCCGGGTCTGCAGGGACTGCGGCAAGAGAAGGGGAGGGGTGGAGACCGGGGAGAGGCGAGAGGGAGACAGCCCAAGGTGGCCAGGGCAAAGAGCAAACTATGGGGCCGGAGGTGGCTGTGTACAATCCATGATGGCATCAGGGCTTAGTGGGGAAGAGCAGGCAGGTGAGCTGACGGCGGCGGCTGTATCTGTCCACAAGGGGCAGGGGGTGCTGCGTGTGGTGCTGGACCATGGCGGCCACGGAGGGGAACAGCTAGAGAGGATGCAGGACATCAGTGAGTCCCCCGAGCCTCATGCTGGGGAGGGGGCCTGTTGACATTTTTCTAAATCCTTTCCTTTGAGTTTGCCCCCATGAAGTTCCACTGCCCTTTTGTGCCCCATTCCAGGCCTCCAGCTTTCGATCCACTGCCACCGCGGGGGTGCTGTTAGCCAGGCCAGGTAGAAATAACTCTGGGGCCCTGCCTCTGCCCAGGTCCTCCAGCATGGGAACCTCAGCAAGTGCGGGGCGTAAAGTCCAGTCCTCGGCACGGACACGAGTCTAGACCGCCTGGGCCCCACTCTGCTCCTGGCTAGGGTCGTGGCAGGCACAAATCCCCCCACCCTCACACCCCGACCCAAGGCCCTGGGCAGACTCAGCCCTGCAGGAGGGGATGCTTCCCTCAGAGGAAGGCAGACCTCTGAGAAGGAATTCAAGTCCCTGGCCTCTGTCATGTCCCCCCAGTCCAGAAAAACGGCAAAATGTGGGTTTTCTCCTGGGCAAATGCGCCTGGCTGGGCCCAGTACACCGCTCTCCCGTGCCCTCTTGCCTGCTAGTCCCCGTCCTCCTCCAGCACCTACCTCCTCGTGGTTCCTGCCTTGCCGGCCCAGGGCATAGTGGCTCCCACCGTCCAGCCGCCGGATGGGAATGTTAAAGACCCGGCCACGGAGAAGCACTGCCAGGGTGAGGGGCTGGGAGCCGTGAGGCTCTGAGCTGGGGCGCACAGTGTAGGCCCCATCCTGTGGAGGAGACTCCATCTGTCAACCGCATCTCCCACCTAGTCTACCTGCAGCCCTGGCCCCCAGATGGCCAGCAACTCCCCACCCCCCGCCCTCCCATCCCCAGCTGCTCAGCCAGCCACTGACCGTGAGCAGGAGGGGTTCCGCGAAGGCCCAGGAGGGCTGCAGTTGCCCACCTTTTGGAATCGGAGCAGGGCACTGTCAACAGCATGGCGGTCACAGTTTCCTGAGTACCAGGGCTGACCCAGCAGGCTGCCGTCCTGTACACACACACACAGCCCTTCAGAGATGTGCCAGGGCACTGGAGAGGGGCTGGGGCACAGAGAACCCTGGGCTGCAGTTATTTGTGTTCACATCTACCTTCCCCAGACTGAGTCTGCGCCAGCAGAACAAAGTTGCATCCATGCCTGCTGCTCAGCACAGGGTTGCATACACACATTCAATGTGTTCCTTGCAACGGCGGCTGTCAGCCCAAGGGGGCTCCCTGTCGGCCTCCTCCCAGCCCTCTCCCCAGCCCCTCCTCACCTCAGCAGCTGAGGTGCTCCAGGTGGGTGCTCTAGAGGCAAGAGAGGATCTCCTTCCTGCTGGAAGAAGCAGATTACAGAGTTGAGGCTGGGAGGGGATTAGACAAAGAAGGCTTTGGGCCTGGCTGCAGAGGTGGGGGAGGTTAGAGGGCTGTGCACAAAGGCCTGAAGCCCAAAACAGGACACTCAGTGCTTCGCCCCTCCTCTCCAGGTCTCGGGCTCTGGTAGGACCCATCAGCTAGGCCAAGTGTGACCTTCAAATGAGGGGTGATCTGGAGGTATAGGCTGGGAGTTTCCCGCTTTGGTGAAGACCCTAGAAATTGCCCCGTGGGATTCCCTCGGGTTTGCTCTCACCTGAAGTCAGAGCTCCAAGGACTCCCACAGCAAAGTGGGGTCTGAGGGGTGGGCAGGGGGCTGGGGAGCAGACTTTGTGGCTGCAGGGCTGTGGCTAGGGTGGGCTGGCAGGCCTGCCTGGGGTTCATGCTCAAGATGCCGTACTCACCTTTGGAGGTGGCATTCGCTGCTCCCTGGGACACAGAAAGGCTGCTCAGAAGAGACTCGGTCCTGTAGCCCCATCCCCTGGGCCTGAAGTCCCTCCCTGAGCCTTCCCCCCCCCCCACCCAGGTCACATCTCCCCTGGCTACTAGCCTCTTACATTACGAGCATCCTGGAGGGCTACGGTGGGCCTGCGGGGGCAAGGTGGGGAAGAGAGCTCAGGTTTTACCTCCTTTAAGAGAAAGAGCCCAGGGAACCCAGAGATCGCAAGGTCGGAGCTGGGGAAGCCTGAGTTGGCCATTTTGAGCGTGCGTATGCACACACACACACACACACACACCCCTGGTGGGCACTCACCTGGGCACCATTGATATCCTTGGCAGAGAGATTGGGGGCATCAGGACTTGGGAGCTCAGAGTCCGAGTCAAGGCCGGGACTGAAAGAGGGACGGCAGGCTGGGCTGGGCACCGGGCAAGGAGATCCTCGCTGACCAGGGAGGGGAGCAGATGCCCGCAGGGCCCGCTGCCTCTCAGCAGCCTGGGCTCTCTGGGAGTCCTTCCAACCAGAGCTAGCACTGTCCTGACACAAGAGCTGGGAAGCCCCACACCACCCTTGCCTAAGTCCCCTCCCCTCACCAGGCACAGCGGGGGTCAGTCTGGACCAAAGGCCGAAGCGTGGGTGCCCCTGTGGGTGTCTGAAGGCAAGTGTGTATTGGGGGAACGGCGAGGGAAGACAAGGGAAGAAGGTGGAGCCGGGACGTGTCCTGTTTTGAGCCGCTGAGGGCCCCCCAGGCAGGAGGGATCTGGGACGGAGGGAGGTATTCACCTGGACTGGGCTCACATTCCAGGTAGAGGTTCTCCTCAGGTTTCTTTGGAAGGCCTGGCACCTAAGGGTTTGACCAGCAAGTGGGAGAGAGGGTGAATCATCACAGGGCGGGGCGGGGGGGGGGCGGACTATGGGCACCTCCCTCCCCCCTCACAAGGTGGAGCTAGCTAGAATGATTCACGTTGCTCCTTTGCCTGGGGAAGGAGCATCCATGAGCACCTTCTCCTTCAGAGGCGCCTGTAGGCCCCAGCTCTCCTAAATGCGGGCGTCCAGGAGCAGTCTGGGGCGAGGCCTTCCCCAGTAGCGCTAGTGGCGCGGATAGCCGGCTCACACCCTGACAGGGGCCCTTGGCAAACAGGGAGCCGCTCTGCTCTGAGCCTTTTTCCTTGGTTTCAGGGATATTTCCTGGCCCTCCCAGGCCTGCTACCCCAGCCCTGCCAACTTCCCAGCCAGAACCCTAGAGGGTGGCAAGGGGGCCACTCACCTCTCTGGCGGGTGTAGCCAGCTCTGGAAGGAAAAGGAGAAACCACCAGTCAGGAGCGCAGGGAGAAAGGAATTCAGCGAAACTTAGGCTGGGAGAGTGGAGTGTCCTGGGACCTTATCTGAGGGCACCCTCAGAGCCAGCTTCGAAGCCCCAGGAGAAAGCCACCTGAGCTCCGATCGCCTCACTTCACAACCCCAGGCGTGTTGCCCGGCTTGACCTCCCAAATGATTTGCCAGGCTTGCTCCAAATGACTTCAGGATGTTCCAAAAATCAAAATCACTCCCAAGCTCATGAAGGCTTACCAACCGCTGAGCACAGGAAACACGAACATGCCTCAGGTTAGCTGTTTGCCCTGAGGCAGGAGGAGACTGCCCCTCTTGGGCCATTTTCAGACAAAAACACACAGGCCGAGGTCCCTCACTATCCCGACATCCCGAGGTTCTGTGTTCACAGGCCTAGGGGCACTTAGCATGGGCCGAGTCTCTGCACAGTGATAGCAAGAATGGCAAGGATAGAATCAGAGACTGGCGGCCAAAGGGCCCCTTTGAATGGGGGATGACACTCAGATGTGTTTCAATAGTGAGGGTCCTCTGGACAGGTGAGGCTGCCCTTCAGATCTCCTCAGCCTGGAGTGTCCCTTGCCCGCCCCGGAGACCACAGCGGATGCACGACGGGACCTGGGAGTCAGGGACTCTGCTGCTCTGTGATCTTGGGCAAAGCATTTTTGGGCTCCAGCCCTCAGTCTCCTCCTGAACTGCCTGCCTTAGCAGGGATGGGGAATCGGCAGGTAAAAAAAAAAAAAACGAGGACTCCCTGGGGGAGCGCAGTGACCAGGCGAAGCCCGAAACCAAGTCATTGGAGCTCGGGTCTACCCTCAGGGGTGGGCAACGAGTGGGCCTCCGAAAAAGACAGGACATCCTCATTACCTTGCTTCCTGAAGGGGAAGGGCTGTCCCTGCTTCCTAGCCTCCTTCAGGCTCAGTACCGCCTTCAGCTGTGGGCACAAGGGGGCGGGGAGGGGGCCTAGGGTTAGGGGGGAGGGGAACTGAGTCAGGGGGAGGGCAAGGATGGCGGGGTGGGAATGTGGCTTTGAAACCACAGCAGCGCAAGAACTCATATGCAGAGGTGACCCTTTGCCTGCCCTGTGGCTCTTCCTTTGTTGTGAATTTCTCCCTGTTTTTCTTTTTATTCCAGTAAAATCTATGATGAAAGCGGTATCTTCCCGAGACCATAAGCTTCTCTCAGCCCAGCGGGCAGTGATGGCAGCAGAGTGAGGGATGTCTTCACTCTCTAGGCAGGGAGGTGTCCGCAGGCTCCAAGGACTGGGGTGGGGTAGCCAGCCTGTGCAGGCTCCAGCTCCAGAGGAAGGGTGAGTGCTGGGGGATGAGGACGGGGGGGGGGTGGGGGGGGGAGGGCGGGGGGGCAGGTGGGAGCAGCGAGGGCTAATGGGGCTCCGCTTCTGACACATTTAATTTTTTCAGGGGCCTCTTTTTTTTTTTTTTTAAGATTATTTATTTATTTATTTGACAGAGAGAGAGAGCGAGAGAGAGAGCGAGAGAGGGAACACAAGCAGGGGGAGTGGGAGAAGGAGAAGCAGGGAGCTTCCCACTGAGCAGGGAGCCCGATATGGGCCTCGATCCCAGGACCCTGGGATTGGCTTGAGCCGAAGGCAGACGCTTAACGGCTGAGCCACCCAGGCGCCCTGAGGGGCCTCTTGAATGCAAATATGGGATGCCTCTTGCAAATGAGATGCCTCTTAGATTTACTCTCTGGGAAATGGTAGCCAGGTGGGGTGGGTGGGGAAGGAGGAACTGGGGGAGGGGGGGTTGCTGTTCACCATTGTGGCCTGGGGCTGCGGTGGTGGTGACTTGGATGGGCCCACAGGGCCAGGGTGATCTGGAAAAGGCCCCAGGCATTGTGGGTCGGTGGGTTCCTCCCACATAGGTTCCCATTTTCCTCCCACCCTCCACCTAGCCTCTATTTCCTCCCCCCCTCCCCCTCACAGGCTTCCCCACAGCCCCGTCTCCATGGCAACTGGAGGCGGCCAGCTTTCCTGCCCCCACCTGGCCTAGCGGAGGAGCCCTGGGGGTGGGAGGCCAGCAGCAGCCGGGCTCTCCCGGCACCCCTACCCTTGCTCTGAGAAGTGAGGGATCTCAGAGGAGGCCCCAGGGACCCTGTCGGGCCTCCCGCTTTCCCACTGTTGCCTTGGTTACAGTGCCCCTCCAGGCTTCTCTCCCCTTCCCACTCTTCCTCCTGCCTTTCTCCCTCCTCCCTCCGCCTTTCCTTCATCCTTCCCTCTCTCTGCCCAGCCCAGAAGCTTCCGCAGCTGCCAGCTGAGGCCTCCCCTTGCCGCCCCAGCACAGACAAAGGGAGAAGAGGCAAGGCCTGCGCCCTCCTTCCTCATGGGGACCCTCTGTCCTGCCTGACCACCCAACTCCCCGCCTCACCTCCCCAGCCCTTACCCAAGTACTGAGAGTCCTCCTCGGTGTCGGGAAGGTGGGCTGGGGCAAGACTGAAGGGCAGAGCCTCACAGGGGGGCAGCTCGTATTTATCTTCCTCCTCCTCCTCCTCCTCCTGGGCTTTCCAGAAGGGGACAGAAGAGGGGCAGGACCAGTGGTAGGCACTGTGGCCCACCTCCCTCCACCCCAGGCTCAGCAGCTACACTTACCTCAAATCTCCAGGTCCCCAGGGTGGGCCGAGATGGGCTGGGGGCATCTTTGTTCCAGGCTGGGGAATCTGGACAAGGGACTGATGAGACTGGCCTCACCTTCCAGCACCCCCCACCCCAAGTGACTTCCTCTCTTTCCCCCATATAATAAACCATCTGCATTTTTACAGTGGGCCCGCCAGCTGCTTCCTTCGACTCAGAGGAGCTATTCATGACGAGCCCGCCCAGCACTGCCCCAGGGCCAGTGAGGTCAGCATTTTGAAACCAAGGGGGCCACGGTCACTTACCTACACATCTGGGGGGTGGAACGGGTGGCTCCAACCTGCAATCAGACTCTAGTCAGCTCTGCCCAAGGGGCAGACCGTGCACCGCACTATGTGAGTGGCGCTCCCTGGAGTTGTGTGCCAGTAGCCTGGGACCGGGGCAGCAGGAAGAACCGTCTGGGGCAGAGCTGGTGCCTGGTCAGTACACAGCCCGATGAGTGGGTGCCCCAGTGAAGCCGGTGGTGGGGGAGCCCTAGTGCTCACAGTGACGTGGAGGTGGGTGGATGGTCTCACTGGGAAAGTAGGATTGTGCCCAGGAAAGGGGCAACGAGGTAGAGATAAGAGAGGAAACTGAGGAAAGAGAGGATCCCGAGTACTCACCGGAGCTTGCTTCCCCTGAGCTTGTCCTGGAAAGAATCAGGGAGGGGGCATAAGTCAGTGCAGCCGGGATGCCTCTCCCTGGCAAGCATCCTGGGGTCCCCAGGACTGGTGGGCACATCTGTGCACCTCCAGCTGCCCCAGAACCAACTCTCACCATGGCCAGGCTGAAGGAGCTCTGATCCCTGGAAGCCTAGGCTCTACCACAAATGGCCTGGGGACAGAGGCCCTATTATTCTCATCATTTGCATCTCCCAAGCACCAGGAAGGTGGGTTTGCTGTGGCCTCTGACCTGAGACCAAGTTGCCCCATGAGGCTCCCATAAGCTCCCCCACGTCGCCTCCCACAGCTGCGGTCCCCGGTCTCTAGGCCCTCTGCCCTGCTGGAGGAAGGTCTCGCCCCTCCGCCCCAGGGCCTCAGGCCCACAAGGCTGGACCCGCACTCAGAGGCTTCCTGCAGGTCTGATTGCTGCCCCCTCTTCCCAGAGGCTCCGACTCACCCCATGATCAGCCAGACGGTCCTTTCCCAGCTCACAAAACAGAAGCCATTAAGGGGCAGATCCCGTTGAAAATGGGACACTGTCCCTGCACTTTTCTTAAACACTTTATGCTTGCTGTCCTTTCCTGGTGAATGGTGACCAATGATCAAAGAAACAGAGGTTAATGAAAAGCTCACAAATATGCATGTGCGTTTAGTCTGACAGCTTCCTTTCTGGATGGCTGTATTTATTCACTGAGTAAATATTTATTGAATATCCTCTCTGTGCCAGGCACTGTTCCAGGTGCTGAAGATGTTGCAGAAAATCCCAAAGAGGCATGTGTATTTCCTGCTGGACCCTCACAGTAGCTCCATGATGCAGATGCTAGTTTTGTCCCTGTGTTTCAGGTGAGAGAACTGAGCGTATTAGTCAGAGCAAACTCATCACAGAATACCACCGATGCGGCGCCTTGGACAACAGAAATGGCTTTTCGCACTGTTCTGGAGGCCAGAAGCCCGAGATCGGCGTGCCATCAGGATTCATTTCTGGGGAGAGGTCTCTTCCCAGCTTGCAGACGGTCTCCTCCTCGCTGTGTCCTTGCATGACCTAGACTCTGTGCAGGCCTGGAGAGAGAGGTCTCTGATCCCTTCTTAGAAGGACACCAGTCTCCTGGAATCAGGCCTCCACCTTTATGACCTCATTTAACCTTAATGACCTCCCTAAAGAGCCTGTCTTCGAATCCAATCCCAGGGGGTGTTAGGGTTTCACCATAGGCGTGGGGGAGGGGCAAATGCAGTCCAGAGCTCAGAGGCTTTGAGGAACTGAGTGGCTTTCCCAAGGTCAGACAATTAGTAAGCACCGGAGGTGGGATTCCACCCAAGGTTTGCCCAACCCAGAGCCTGTGCACCAACCCGGGGGCGCTCCTGCATCTCATCTAGGGTTGAATCCTCACCCTCCTTTCCTGTCATGGAATTAGACACGGCAGGAAACATGGCTTCCTTAAACCTGAAGGAGCCCATGACCTCCAGCTGTTGTTACTCGAGTGAGTTCTGGAACTTTAATATCTGAGGAGTGTTGGGGGAAGAGCCTGGGGTCTGACTTTGTTTAAACCAGGGACTAGGAAACAGAGAGGAGGATCATGAACGTAAGACCTTTCTAGGGCACTGTGACTTTCCTATGTCTGTTATTTTGGTGATGTCTTGGCTGTTGGCAGAAAGGAGAAGTGAAGGCAGGTGCTTGCATCTTGGGAAGCCACACGGCTGGGACACTAGGGCGGGAGCCCCACAGTTGGAGCTGGCCACAGCCTTCAGAGAGGAAGACCAGATGAGTCTGGGGACCTGCGGGCCAACAGGCACTCCAGAAGCTATGAAAAATCACTGGGGTGGCTTAATAGGGAGCACACGGGGTAGAGTGGGAAACACCGAGAAAACAAAAACAGACAAACAATCCTGGCCCGGGTCAGGGACAGGAGGCTCCTCCCCGAATGCCCTCCCCATCTGACCTTTGTTCCACATTTGGACCATAATGTAGGGGACAGGCTCCCTTACCAAAG
This sequence comes from Potos flavus, assembly GCA_028534135.1. Classification (NCBI taxonomy): domain Eukaryota; kingdom Metazoa; phylum Chordata; class Mammalia; order Carnivora; family Procyonidae; genus Potos; species Potos flavus. The sequence goes on from CM052885.1 coordinate 34,423,850, forward strand.
GGACCTCTTGGGGGCAGGGTCAGCAGGTCAAAGTCAGCAGGAGGCTCTAGACACCCCCCCACTGCTCTAGAAGCCCAAACCGAGTGGGTTTCCAGGCAGCACTGCCCTTGCCCCAGCACCTCCCTCCTGTTCTGGGCTTTGCATAGGCAAATTCCAGGACCTGGGTGAGCGAAAGGGCCTCGGGCACAGAGGATGGAATTGTGCCATCTGGGTAGGGGCGCGGGCCAGGACAGATCAGGGAGAAGCGGGGGACGGTGGAAGGAAGCCTGCTTCATGGCTTTGTCTCACCCTGGCTGGCCTCCGTGGGGTGTGGACTGTGCTTCTTACTAATCACACAGGCAGATTTGGACAACCTCTTTCTCCCCTGGCACAGGATTGCGCAGAAGCCTAGCTCTTCCCTCAGGATGAATTCCTAGAAGTGGAATTGCTGGAAGCTCACATTTTGGTTGCAGGCCTCCAGGGTCTGGTAGCCCCTCAGCGCCTGTTTTAGGGCCCTTCCCCGGCACTCAGTGATTTTCCACATTTGCTGGGCCTCAGCTGCTGATCTCCAATGGGAACACACTGTTATTTGCAGGCCCAGGGTAGTCTAAATCCACCTGAAGCTCTCTAGGGCAGTGTCCCCCCTATTTGCATGATCACAACCATCGCTGGAGAGCTTGTTAAAAGCCCTTATTCCCAGACCTTCCCTGAGATCTTTTTTTTTTGACAGAGAGAGAGAGAGAGAGAGAGAGAGCTAGTGCATAAGCACAGGGAGCAGCAGGCAGAGCCTTCCCTGAGATCTTAGGGATTGGTTGCTCTGGGAGGGAATTGGGACTCTATATTATTATTATTTTAAAGACTTATGTATTTGAGAGAGAGAGGACATACGTGTAAGCAGTGGGGAGGGACAAAGGGAGAGGGAGAGAAGCAGATTCTGCGCTGAGCAGGGAGCCCAACACAGGGCTTGATCCCGTGACCCTTGAGATCATGACCTGAGCCGAAACCAAGAGTGGGACACTTAACCGACTGAGCCGCCTAGCTGCTCCAGGACTCTATATTATTTTTAACAAACATCCTAGGTCAATTTTATGATCGGTTTGGGGAAATGCTGTTCTACAGGAAACAGTCTGAGAACATGTGACTTCTAGGATATTTTTAGAATCCCATGTGGACTTTTGCTCATTCAGAACACCGGGGTCCCCAGCAGAGAAAGAACTTGACACAGACCGTGCTCTCAAGGGGCCACTCTGAGTGATGGAGAGGGCACACCCGAGGAGATGTCCAATCTCATAGTTCCGGTTTCCTCTTGTGTAAATGGGGATGTCAGTGGGCAGTCCTCTTGGCGGGGGAGCTTCTGAGGGTCAAATGAGGGGACGGCCCAAGAAACACACAGCAGCTGCACAATAAATACCAGCTCTCCCTGAGACAGCGGTGTGGTGCCTGACGAGGTTGTTGCCAGCAGACACAGCAGGTGGCGAGGTCTAGCCGGGATCCCTGGTGTGGAAGAAGTGGGAAGCACTATGAGGAGGAGGGCGTGGTTCCCAAGGACCTGGAAGAAGAAGGTAAGCAGGCTGCGGCCTGAGGTCTCAGGGGTGAGGGAGTTCAGCGTGTGGGGCAGGAACCCTGAGATGGGGGTGGCTGGACTCCCAGAAAATGGAAGGGGACATGTGCCATTCTTTCTGGCTGGGGACCACGTCCTGCACTGCGGGCATTCTCCATCTTCCAAATCCTGGTTCTAGCCATAGGAGCCCCCTGGGCTTCCCCAGCCTCCCTTGCAGCTGGGGTACAGGCAGTTGGCCAGCTACAGGCCTCCATGTCAGACTTTGTATCTGAAGCAGTCGCCAAGAGGAACTCACCTTGGGGAGGGGATGACGGCTGTGTCCTATTTCCAGAGGCTGGAGGTTGAGGTGCCAGTGCTACCACCAGCACCAGGCTAGCGGTGCTGGCAAAGACTGGTGTCTGTGCCCAGGGGTGCCTCCCCCGGGGCCAACTTGGCCGTGACCTTTGGGACATGGGACATGGTTCCTGGGGGTTTCTCTGGTCTTCCGGGAGCTACTGTGAGCACAGAATATTTTTAATAAATTATTTTTCAGCCTAAACCAGCTGGGGTGGGCTTGTCTTAGTTTCACTTAAGAACTCTAGAGTTGAGGGACGCCTGGGTGGCTCAGTTGGTTAAGCAACTGCCTTTGGCTCAGGTTGTGATCCCAGGGTCCTGGGATCGAGTCCCGCATCGGGCTCCTTGCTCGGCAGGGAGCCTGCTTCTCCCTCTGCCTCTGCCTGCCACTGTGTCTGCTTATGCTCTTTCTCTGACAAATAAATAAATAAAATCTTAAAAAAAAAAAAAGAACTCTAGAGTTGAAACTGCAGAAGTCCAAACAGCGAGGCCAGATGTGGGCGTCTCCTGGAAAGGTGAGACCAGATAGAGGTGAGACTATGGCATGGGACGGCCCAAACATACGGGGCGGGGGAGGGGAGCCCCGCAAGTGGTAAACGAGGTCCTGTGAGGGGTCAGGGAGAATGAGTCCTCAAGATATTTCTATCTGAGCAGGTGGAGCCTGAGGCCAATGGAACTCTGTGGTTGGGTTAAAGCGAAGGTCAGGGACCCGCCCTCTCGCTCCCTAAAAGTGATACCAAGCTTGGTGTGTAGTAGGTCTCTGTGTTTTTTCCTAGTTTCCCTCAGATTTTCCAAGGGTTAGGGTGGGGGCTGACAGTGGATGCCAGCTCCCTGGGTCTCTAGGCCGAAGAGCAGAGCAGCTAGCTCCCAGCTTGTGCCTGCCCCTGGCACGCCTCTGTCCCACACCCCCTGCCCTTCCCTCTTCCGGAGCCTTTGCTCAGAGCAGATTTGCCGTGTCACAGCTCTGCCTAAGACCCAGTAGTGCTCCCCATGGCTCCTTGAATGAAGGAGCCAAAGGCTTCTTGTTGCCTTGTAAGGAGGCAGGGCCCCTATCTGCCTCTCCCGTCCCAGCCCCCCCATGTTCCACTCGGACTCACTCACACTTGCCTTCTCTCTGACGTTACGGCAGGAGGGGTGCTGCCCCTCTGCACCCCGTTGACTGAAGAAGTTTCAGTTGAAAGAAATTTAGATCTTAGAGTCCTTAGAGAATGTAACCGAGGGAGGGCACTCCTCATGTACAGCAAAACACAGTAAAAAGGGAAAAAGGACTCTTCTCTATGTATGTAATACTTCAAAAAAATTTCACCCCCCCACCCCCGCGCCTCCAGCCACTTTACTCAGCTCTGCACGCGGCAAGTCTCTCTTCACAGAGGGTGGGAGCACATCCTCCTTCCCTAGACGCCAGCCCTCTCCCCTCCACCGGGCCTGATAATGCAGATCAGCACAGCTTCTTTCGTTGCCTTTAAACTTGATCCATTAGCCACTGCCCAGATTGTAGAAGGAGTACCTGGATAGAGAGCTCAGGAGGTGTCCCAGGATTCGGGGAGCCTGGGGAAGGTGGGGGCGGGGGGCAGGGTGGTTGCAAATACTTAAAATGTTACATGGCTTCCTTCATCCCTTTCTAGCCTCAGACGGGCTCCTTTTCTAGAGGCTGCACACCTGACACTCTTTTGCTAGAACACTCTGGCCCTTTTCCTCCCTTTTCCTTCAGGCCACAGCTTCTGTGACCTTCAGCAGGGGTCCCAGACCAGGGCCGTCTGTCTCGCCCCACAACACGTTCTCTCTTGTGGTTCCCACCATCATTAAATCTAGGGGTTTATTTCAGAGCGAGACTCTAGACTCCCACTCGACTATAAGAGCTCTAAATGGGTAGCGACTGTGTCTGTTCAATTCAGGGCCCAATTCCAAGTGCCCAGCCCACAGCCTGGCACATAGCCAGCTCTTAACAAATATTTGTTGTCGCTACATATTCAAATCTCCCTTGAAGCCTGCCTCTCTGTGAGCACCTTCTACCTGCTAGGCATTGGCCTGGGCACTGGAAATACTGCACAGAATGGCAGAAAAAATTTCCTGCCCGCTGGAGCCTACATTCTACAAAGAAAGACAACAAATAAGAATTAAAAAAAAAAAAAGCCTGTGTCTCTGCAAACATCTCTGGTGTCTCTCTTCTGAAAGGTTATAGCTTGTTCCTTTACTGCCCATTGGACACCAGCCACTAGGCCTAGACTGAGCACAGTGTCCTACCTGCTAACGACTCCCTTCCCTAAATGCAGATGGATTACCCAGGAATCTTCTCTGGGTACCTGTGACTGACTGTGCCCCCACCCTACTGGGTCCTCTCCCCTCCATTGACCTTCCTGAGTGTGTGTCTGCGTGTGTGTGTGGGGGGCATCTATTCCCCCCCTCTGCGCTCCACCCCCTCATTACCCCACCCCCCACCTCCCTGGACGGATGTAATATGGCCCGACTTAGGTTTCCCTCTTCAGCTCAGAGCCAGAGAGCCAGATATCTGCTATTCCCGTTGTTTCCTTGTTCCTTTCTCCTAGGACTGGTGAGCCGAGAGAGATTATGGAAAACCGGCCAGGCCTTTTACCTCCCCCTTCGGAGAGACCAGGCACTGCCACTAACGGATGTGTCACCATTCCACATCCTTCCTTGGCATGGAGGGCCCTGAGATCACCCTCCTCGCCTTTACCAGCGGAAAAATTGAGACTCAAGCAGGGATGGATGCTGGGCCTTGGGCCAAAGCCATTCAATCGTATTACAGGCAGGACTAGAGCCCTCATCCCCTCATCCTGACCCCGTCGGCTGCAGGGACCACAGCAGTCGTTCTACGGGAAAGGGCGACCCCTGGTGGTGAGAAGAAGCGTGGCGGCCTGCCCTCCTCTCCGGGACAGGCGGACAGAAAAGGGCGTGGCCTGCAGGACCTCCGACAAAGGTTTACCACCAGCTGTTAATACAAGGACCTCGCTTTGAAAAAGGGCAGAAATTTGTGAAGCCCTATACAAATGAGAGACTTTAAAATTATGTACAGGTAAGATGGAAGGTGTTATTAAAACGAGTTTCTGTTTATGATTTTTTTTTTTAAGATTTTATTTTTAAGTGATCTGTACACCCATCTCTGGGCTGGAACCTACAACCCCGAGATCGAGAGTCACATGCTCTACTAACTGAGTCAGCCAGGTGCCCCTCTGTCTATGATTTTAAATGACGGTTTTAACAAACTTTTATTTAAAACATTGATGTGCTGAGAACTCCATCAAAATGGGAATCTTGCAGCTGCACTGGGATGTGTAACCAGTACAGGCGCAGGTCCTTCCGTGTATAGACTATGTATGGTCCTGAATTGCTCCCATGGCCCTGAAGGGAAATGAACCCGATTTTGGTGCACCTTACCCTTAACCACATTCCCTGTAATGACCTAATTAACACTGCCCTGTGACTTTACCTGCATCCTGTCCGCTGGATCTTCAGGAAGCAGGCATATGGATTAAACGGCTTTTGGCACATCCCAGCCAAGTGACACAGGCTCTAACTGGTTCAAGAGTCCGGTGCTCAGCCCGGGAATGCAGAGGTCACTGTTACAGGAGAGAATGGGCCCTTATTCAAGAGTCCAGGGCCTGGGGCAAGGCTGTCTCCAAGTTTCTATGGTATCTGTCGCTCTCGTCTCTCAGGGCAGAGGACTATTCAACAAAAGGCTGATTGTCTCAACAAAAGTACTTGGAAAACCCAGCCTTTGAGAACTTCCCAGACAGAAATGGGTATGCTTAAAGACCACCTGACTAGTTAATATGACCCCCACTCCTGCTACCAAGGGAACCTGGGCGATCTACTTTGAATATCATTTCAGAAGTTGTTTCTGATTGTTCCAAAAATAAATGGAATATTTCTAGGAAATAGCTGGTCTCGACCTAAATAGGTCGAGAAGAATAAAACCTCATGAACTAGGTATTTTCCTATCAACCTTGATGATCAAGGACACGGCCGTACATGATCAGATCAGAAAGTGTATAAGCTGAGAATAGGGTTGGAGACAGAAAGTCCAATATGTTGCTGGCCACTGTGGTGTCACTGCTCCCGATACAGGTGTAACCTGAATCCCCGCTTGGGAGCCAGAAATCAGCTGAGAAGAAGCCTCTGGAGAGAGACTGTCCTGGTCCTGGAGGGTGGATGAAGTGGGGCCTCCCCACGGCTCATCCCACTGAGCAGACTGGACTGAGTTCCTGACTTGTACTGAAGGGATTGGGTAAGTCTCTTCTGTAACGCCTCAGAGGATCCTTGAGTATACTGGAAGTTAGGACAAGAGTCTGGCGCCTGACCCCGAGCTGTGAGCAGAGCATTTTGAGAGAGAGCATACTGAATGAGAATGCCCAGCTTCTAACTGCCTGGCAGCCTCTCGGCCTTATCGGGCTCTGGCATGTAAAGTTGATGCCTGGGCGCAGGACGCTGACAGCGGTCCGACACCGTGGCCCGAACGTCCGGACAAATATCCCAGGGGCCAAAGAACCCAGGCCTTCCGCGAGCTTCTCCAGGAGACCTGCAGGCCATACAAGGATCCTAACGGGCTAAGTCCCGCTTCAGGGTCCGGGCTGCTCCTCCCTCCTGGGAAAGGGCGTTCGCTCCAGGCGGAGAAGAGGTGAGGGAGGAGCACTCTGCATCCCTCTACCGCTGAGGGGCCAAGCCCCCACCCACCAACACTTTTCCCCAGGAGCCCAGGCGGGTCAGCGGAGACGGAGGGCTCGGACCGGCGGCCCCACGGTCGAGCAGTGTGTGCAGGGGAAGAGAGCCCGGTTGGCGGGGAGAGAAGACCCTCTTCTCTGTAGCAGGGGAGCCCCCATTCCGCGAAGAGGGCCCCACCGCACGGGTCACTCTTCCGGTCCTGAGCGTCCCCGTCTCTGAGGCCCCGCCCCGCAACCCATTGCTTGCTGGGATTTGTAGTTCCTGGGGGCGGAACTAGCACGGCCTGCGCGTGGGTGTGTCTATGTGTCCCAAGGTCCGTCGTGGCGTCCCAGTCCTCGTGACCTCATGCCCGAGGGCCCACTCGACCTGGGGTTGGCACTGAGGGCGCAGGCCACCGCTCCCGAGGCCCCACCCCGTGGCCCACTCCTATTGGGACTTGTATTTTGGGCTGGGGTTCGGGCCTGGGTAGGGCCGGGGGCGGCGGGAGGCGGGGTGGGGAGGGTCGCACCGGAGCCGAGCCGAGCGTAGTGCCATCCTATTCCTCTTTGACCTGGATCTGCACAGTAGACCTGGCAGCTCAGGTCGGGCTTCCTGTGTCCCTATTTGCAGCCGGTCCACCGCCTCAGCGGCACCTGAAAGACCAGCCTCTAGATGGGCAAACTGAGGCACGAAGAGTTGCGTGCTCTGGCTGAGGTCTGCCTTGGTGTCAGGCCGAGCCAGGCTGGAGTGTAAACGTGAGAGAGGAAAGGCCAGAGTGCGGACTCGGCCTGGGATGCCCAGCCCAGGCCTGCGGGCCTTCCTGGGCAAGGGGAGGGTCCGGGGCCCTTGCAGTTCTTAAGAGTCTGCGATCAATGCTGTCTCAAAATGATGAACAGACTCGCCCAGGACTGGCTGAGCGCATTAGAGCTGACCACCTCCTAGGGTTGACAGATAAGATTTTATTTGCCAGATTTGGCAACCCTACAGAGGGAGATCAGGGAGGAAGGAAGTTTCTCCTGAGGAGGAAAACCAAGAAATGGGACAATCCTGGCCCACAGGTTTGCTTTGAGGATTACATAAACAGGGTTTGGGGGTGGGTTATTATTTTTTTTATTGAAGGATAGGTGACATACAATATTCTGTTAGTCTCGGGTGTTCAGGGAAGTATCATTATCATTTAGTTACCATCTGGGGGCCGGAGTGCTTTGTAAACTCTAAAGTCCAGGACATGGGTAAGGAGTTATCATCCTCAGAATTCGAACTTGAGACCCTGGAGAAAAGGCTCTGGGCCTTCAGGACCCTCACTTTAAAAGGGAAAGTACACTTATGTTAGATGTCTCCATCAGGAGAAGCTGGGTGGTAGAGACATGGGACCTGTCTATATTTTTTTTAAGTGGGGTGCAAATGAGTCAAGGATGGCCTTACTGCTCAAAGGTTACAAAGCCCTTTGTGTGTTTGTTTATTGACTGCTTTACTGAGTGTACTTTTCAGTGCTTTTTAGTATATTCGTGGACTTGTGCAACTATTACCACTATCTAATTTCAGAACATTTTCATCACCCCAAAAGGAAACTCCTCCCTATTGGCAGCCACCCCTTAAACCCCAACTCCTTATCTCCTCCTGCCCTAGGCAACCATTAATCTATTTATTTCTACAGATTTGCCTGTTCTGGACATTTCATGGAATCATATGATATGTGGTCTTTTGTGATGGGATTCTTCACTTAGCATAATGTTTTAAAATTTCATCCAGGTTGTAGCATATATCAGTACTCCATACTGTTTCTTGCAACTTCTTGTGAGTCTACAATTATTGTGAAATACAACTTCTTTTCTTTAAAGCCAAGTATCGGGGCGCCTGGGTGGCTCAGTGGGTTAAAGCCTCTGCCTTCGGCTCAGGTCATGTTCTCAGGGTCCTGGGATGATCTCAGGGTCCCCACATCGGGCTCTCTGCTCAGCGGGGAGCCTGCTTCCCCCTCTTTCTCTGTCTGCCTCTCTGCCTGCTTGTGATCTCTGTCAAATAAATAAATAAAATCTTTAAAAAAAAATAAAAAATAAAAAATAAAGGCAAGTATCTGGAGGGTGAACAGAAGTAGCTTGTTACAAGTGAAAGGACTCCCAGCTGGCACTAATATTTGAGGCTGAGAGCAGGGTGGGCCCTGGGGAAGGAGGAAGAACAGGGCCTGGTGGAGAAAAGGGGGTCCCTGACTCAGCCCAGCTTCACCTCAGGAGCTGGTGTGCTCTGAGGGTTGGGAGGGTCCCGCCACCAGCCTCCCAATCCACCCACTGCCGCTCACTAAAGGGATCTTGAAGCAAGTTTTTTTGTTTGGTTTAGGTTTGGTTTTATCTCACTTGGCCTCCATTTCTTCATCTGTAAAAGGGGGATAGTAAAATGATCTACTTTAGAGAATAAATGGGAGGATTAAAGGCGAAATCATATAAAGGACAGCTCCTGGCATATAGTGCCAGCGCTCAAGATTGTTAGCTCTTATCATGAGCTTACAGTGGTGTCAAGGACCCAGTGTGAGCCTGGCTTTGAGGAGATAAACCAGCCCTTCCTCCTGGCCCAGTCACCCAGTGCCCTTCTTGTCACCACAGTGCTCCACTGGCGCTCCTCCTGGCCCACTCATTCTTGCTGGACTGGAAGAGTCCTACTTTCCCAGAGGTCACCAAGAAATTCTAGCATGTCACTGCCCAGAATGTGTCTGAGCACCCAACAGCTTTATTCAGAAAATATGGCGGTCCAGACCCCTGGCCATTCCTCAGAGCTCGTTGAAATGATCTAGAAAAATTCATTATAGATCAAATTTAAAGGCTAGATGCATTCTGAGTCAATGCCTTCAAAGGAATATTTTGGGGAATTTGATGTTGGAATTTTTAAGTGTTGCAACAGATCCTTGCCAGTTTCCCAGGCTGAGGAAATACGACAGCTCAGCCTGACCTGTGCCTCTGGATTGGAGTCAGAGGACCCAGAAGGGACTCCTTCTCTTTTCCAGATGGGAAACAGACTCAGAGAGGACCATATGGCAGGGTAGTTAGAAGCCGGGTTGGAACTCAATTAGGGAGACTCCTTTACAATTTCAAGAAATCAATTTATAAACCTGGGTCCATGGACACAGAAGCAGAGAGCTGGCCATCTTGGATGGCTCCAGACCTTGGCCAGAGCCCAAGTAGCCAAATCTGGAAGTCAGTGTTGGATGCCCCTCTCTCCTGGTGTTTTTTTCAGCCAGATGTTTGTCCTAGAAGTAGTTTATTAATAATAATGGTAATAGCAACTTGCATGTGTCCAGGCCTTTACTTTCTTCAAAGAGCTTCCCATGGGTCATCTCACTGGATGCCCACAATTCCCCAAGGTAGGATGACTGGGTTATTGTCCTCCCTTCACCAGTGAAAGGAACCTGTGGCTCAAAAGGTTTAAGTGACCTTCCTAAGGTGACAAGTACCTTGGGGATGCACTAGAATGTGGGACTTTTGCTCTCTAATCTGCTAATCAGAATAAAAATCTGTAAAAAATCAGAGTAAAAATCTGTAAAAAAAAAATCTAGTAAAAAATTTTTTGACCTGCTAGGTGCTCTGCTGGGTGCTGACATCTGTGGGGAGCAGATATTTCTTGTTCTCTTCAAGGTCCTTCCAGCTGGACTAAGAATTAAATTGATGTGAGACAGATTAACAGGAGAAAATCAAATTTAATAGCGTACATACAAATACAGTAGCGTACGCGCAGACATGGAAATTCCAGGGATAGTCGGGCAAAATGAGATCTACTTGTCATTCTGAATTAAGAAAGGCGTAGGGTTTTGGGACTTCAAAGGGAAAGAATGCAACTCACAGGAGGATGAAAAAGAGTAAATGTTTGGTCAACAAATGTTTTCTAGGCCGCTCAGAAACAATGGGACAGAGAGGACTTTGATCAGATGGGCCCCGGCTAGGTTCCTTCCAGTCTCCCATACCTGGTTCATAGTATAATGTAGTTGTCGATGGTGACAGCTGTCTTCCTGGAACGGGTCCTCTACCTAAATTCTTTTAGGCATTTGGGAAGGGAAGGGGGTAAAGAGCTTTTCCTGAATCTGCCGGGTTTTGATTGCTTTGTAACTCAATAGGACCTTCGTGTTGGCATGGTCTGCCCTTGGACTCTTCATTTCACAAGAATAACCTGATGTAGCCCTTGGCTGAAGGAGCCAACGGTGTGATGGGAGAGGCGCACGTGTAGCAGATGATCAAAAGTGATGGCAGGGGAACTTTCCAGGGGGGCTGAAGTGTTTTATATCTTGGTAGGATACAGGTTTACGTGGGCATTTGCATATGCCAAAACTCATTATGCGTATGCTTTGTGCATTTCGCTGTAAATTTCACCTAAAAATGTGGAAAATGAGAATGCTCTGGGAAGACTTTGTCTAGCCGGGTGTTGGCAGGACACAGCTGTTGGGAAGTGGGCCAGAGGCAAACTAGGTTGCCCATGGGTACAATTCCACCTTTCCTTGTGGGGTGTGGTCGAGAAGTTTTCCCGTGGAGGCTGTAGACCAGATGGCCTGGTAGCCTTGATGCCCAGAGCACCTGGGGACTACAGAGGAGGGAGACAGGGATCGCTGCATGTTTCAGGGGACCAATATTTCAACTGACTCTGCAGGGTGAGCGGTTGGCAAGAGGACGGTGGACAGGTGGAGGGTGGTTTCTGAGCACTACTCAGTGAAGTGTGGTTGCCTAGCATGGTCCAAATAGAAAGGGGTAGAACCAGCCTTTGAACTGCTTCCCTTACTCCAAGCCCTATCAGTAGGCCTCAGAGAAATTCAAGCTGGTTGGAATATTTTTTTAAAAAATAGGGGCACCTGAATAGCTCAGTTGGTTAGGCGGTTAAGCGTCTGCCTTTGGCTCAGGTCATGATCCCTGAGTCCTGGGATTGAGCCCCATGTCCTCGGCATGCTCAGTGTGGGGTCCACTTGGGATATTTTTTTTCTCCCTCTCCCTCTACCCTCCCCCTACTCATATGCTCTCTCCCTCTCTCAGATAAATAAAATAAAATCATTATTTATTTATTCATCTAAGAGAGAGAGAGCACGAGAGGGGAGGGACAGAAGGAGAGGGAAAAGCAGACTCCCCACTGAGCAGGAGCTCTCTCCCAGGACCTGACCTGAGCCAAAGGCGGACGCTTAACCGACTGAGACACCCAAATGCCCCTAAAAAAATTTTTTTAATAAATTTTATTTATTAATTTTTAAAATAAACTGTACCCCCAACATGGGTCTTAAACTCATGGCCAGGAGATCAGGAGTCCCAAGCTCTACTGACTGAGCCATCCAGGTGCCCCTAAGCTAGTTGGAAGTTTTTAGGTTTTTTGTTTTTCAGATTTACTATTTATTTGAGAGAGAGAACACCTGTGCTCCTGTGCCAGCAGGAGAGGGGGGAGGGGCAGAAGGAGAAAATCTCAAGCAGACTCCCTGCTGAGCATGGAGCCCAACCTGGGGCTCCATTCTACCACCCATGAGATCATGACCTGAGGCGAAACCAAGAGCCACCCACTGAGCCACCCCGCGCCCCTAGCTGGAAGTTTTAAAACTGCTTTCAAGAAAGGAGAACAAGGTCCTGTTACCACCGTGTCAGGAGGCCAGGTCCGTACCCTGACTGCAACGCCTTTTGTCAGCTGACATCTTTTGGGGCTTGCCTGCCGCTCCCGACTCTCCACTCAGGATCCAGGGTGGGAGTGTGGCCCGTGTGCGGTCTGACTCACTTCCTGGAGGGCCTGGCTGGCTGGTGCAAACACTGGCGGGCCTGTCTTCCTCTGAATGCTGAGAAGGGTGAGAGGCATTGCAGGGCTGGCACCGGCTTTGAAGCGAGACCAGCCTGGGCGAGAATCCTGGTTCGCGGCTGAACTGGCAGTGTGACCCTGGACAAGTCACCCCCTCTGAGCCTCCCTGACCCTTCTCGGTCCATGAAGCATAATTATGAGGGTAGTAGGTCTGAAGACAGACCCACATCGCGGGTAAAGCACTGAGTCCGTAGCAGGCACTCCAGGACAGACAGCAGCTGTCAGAGCTTGAGCGAGGCTAAGGCTCTAGCAGTCGACCGCGGCTGTGGAGCGGCCATCCCTCAATTCTAGGTCCAGGTGTGCGACCCGAGCTCCCGGTGAGGAACAGTGGCGAGGGGCGGCTCGGCAGCGCCCCCAGCCGGCTCAAGCTGCCCAAATTGCTGCCTCCAGGGTGGGGCCTTGACTCTAAAGGCTGAGCCTTATCTTTAATGAGCCTGTTGACCAGCGCTGGGCCAGGGCAGGCCCGTGTCCCGAGAGCCGCACGAGTGGCTGAGTAACTGGGCGCTCACTTTCTCCTGGAGCACACTCCTCCCTCTGACTCCCCGGGGCTTGCGGGGCACCCGAACTACCCCGCGAGGCGCTGTCAGGCAAGCCGCGCTCTGGGGTCTGACCGCTCGGAGCCCGCTCCGCTATACGGGTGAGGGGCTCAGCTGGCCCGGGGCGCCTCCTTGGGGCGCTCGCTTCCCCTCTCCTCTTTGGGGCACACTCATTTGCCTTATCGTGTCTTCCCGCTTCCCGCTTCCCGAAAGGAGGAGCCTTCCCGAAAGGAGAGGCGGGAGAGGGAGGATCCTTGCTAAAGAAATGCTTTATTTTACTCCATCTGTGACAAACTGAGCGTTCCTGCTGGGGGAGCCTGGAGGGAGAGGAAAAATGTGAGTCTGGTTAAAAGAAAACCAAACCAACCAAACACACACACACGGTTTAGAGTCTGGTTACCAGATGTTTTTAACGCTCACTGAGTGCTTAAGGCACTTGGGACTCCCAGGCTGAGTAACCTGCTCTTTTGTTTCGCCGTTAATTTGCAAACCTCATTTTATTTTTGTGGCGATGGGGCCACCATTCTCCAAGTGAGGCTCAAATGTGGAGAACAGTGACTCCCATTCATCCTGTGTCCTTGGTAATGCACAGAGTCAGTCCAGAACCTAAGAGCCAGACTAGAGTCCGTAAACCTTGCTAGGGTGGGAGTAAGGGGTGAGGGTAAGAGGTAGTGAGGTATGGTGTAACTTTCCATCCACCTGCCAGCTCCACCGAGCTCATGGTGGGAGGGTCAGAGGCATTACTTCCTGAGGTGCCCAGCCCATCTACTGGGGTCCCCCTAGTAAATTCTCTTTGTTGGGAAGAAAAATAAGTCTAGGTTTATTAAGCATCTATTTGTTAATTAATTTTATGATCTCATTTAATCTTTGCCTTTATCTTTCTGCCCATTTACAGATTGGGCACGGTGAGGCTCCACATTAAACACAGCGAGTAAGTAGTCAAACTATTCAACTCTTTCTACTCTGCCAGGTTATCTGCCCAGCCGTGGGTTCTTGTGGGGAGGCTCTTGCTGGTGTTACAGCCCAGATTACCTTGTGTTTAAGGCCAGCAGTTTGACCATGGAGACACTCAGATGCTGGCTAGTCTGCATTCTCCAAATAGAATTTACCATCTTGCTCTGGTCCTGAAATTTTAACACATGGATTGACTTAGTTCTGCCCAAATTGCTGCCTCCTGGGTGGGGCCTTGACTCTAAAGGCTGAGCCTTATCTTTAATGAGTCTGTTGAACAGCGCTGGGCCAGGGCAGGCCCGTGTCCGAGAGCCGCACAAGTGGCTGAGTAACTGGGCGCTCACTTTCTCCTGGAGCACACGCAGACTCTGCATCCCTCCGCATGGATTCAGAAAGAAACGGAGGCTTCCCTTACACCGCCCCTGCCTCCCATTCCTGTGTGGCCTGCGTCTAGTCGTACCGTGGGCAAGCCACTTGTGCTCGCAGGGCCTCAGTATCCTCCTCTAGAAAGTATGCACGCAAGTTGGCCAGACTAGCTCTAGAGTCCTGTGATGTGATGTGGGCAAGATGGCCCCTGGATTGAGATAGAACCACTCTTTTTTTTTAAAGTAGGCTCTACACCCATGTGGGGCTCAAACTCACAGCCCCGAGATCATGAGTCCCATGCTCTACCCACTGAGCCAGCCACGCAGACCAAACCAGCCTTCCTTTTATTGCTGTCCCTCGGAGCGCCCAGGGCCAAGACCGTGTGTCAGTAAACATCTGGTGGATGAGAAGATGGCCCAGGATAGACTCGGGAGGCATTTTGAATGCAGGACACAGCAAAGAATGTTTTCCAGACCCCAGACACTCCCTCATTAGTGAGCTTTAAAAAAAAAAAATCAAGCGTATGCATTCAGGGCAAGGAGAAAGACAAGTCTGGGGGAGGAGGAAAAAGTCACTGCACAAGCAGTGACCCCACCCAGGAAATATGACTAACCCAGCTGAGGCCGGGGCTGGCAGAGACGGTCGCCCGCGGCTGGTGAGTGTGGTAGCTTTCCTGGGGCTCTCCTCGCAGGTCCCAGACTCAGAGGCGACCCTATCCCGCAGCTGGCTGAGGCTACTACGGGGAGCCGCCCCCCCCCCCCCCCCGAGCCGGGGTGGACTTCAGCGCCCCCCACCCCGGGGGTCCTGGCGAGAAGCCAGCCTGGCGGCATCCACCGCTGGCCCCCAGCTCTCGCCATCCTCCATCGAGGCCCACCCGCCCCTCAGCACTGTCCCCCGGCGGGAGGGGACCAGGCTTCGAGGGGACGGGGGCGGAGCCAGGCGGGGCAGGTGGGCGGGGCATCCGGGGCAGGGGCCTCAGGACGTGAGAAGCTGGGTGGGGCGGACTGCGAGGAAGAACCCGAAAAGCAGAAGTTCGAGGAAGGAGTGCCGCGGAAGGTGAATGTGGCTGGGGGGCTGAGGGAGAGCCGGCCTCTGGGACTTCTGCCTGGGACCCTCTAACGCGGGCAGGTGAGGGCTGGGTGCCAGGGTCTGGAAACAGAGACTCACGTTTCTGGAAGCTGCTTTGTCCGGGACCGGTGTCCCCCAGCCCGCTGTCCTGGCGGCTTTGTGCCAGGCTCCAGGTACATTTATGGTCTGTCTGGAGCCCCACGACTGCCCTGGAGGAGGGCGGGTTGTGCCCAGGATACCGAGGAGCCACTGCTGGGTCAGGCGTGTCCTGGCTGATGGGATAGGGGGCGCGGGAGGGGCGCGGACCTCCTGACAGATTTGAGGATGCCCGTCCCTGAGACTGGACTGGCGTGGTTGTAGACGTGTGGGCTGCAGTGGTTGGGGGAGAGGGCAGAGCATTTGAATTCAAACTGTAGCACAGCCCATTATTTTGCAGATTCTAAGAGACCTCAGCTGAGGGTCTAGTGGCAGGCCTGGGATAGGAGAAGGGGAGGAACAGGAAGGGGAAGGTGGAAGAGAGAAAGGGTAGGAGCTCCACTTGGTGTCAGGGGAAAGAGCACTAGCCAGGGAGTCCCCAGGCGAGGCCTCTGGACCCAGTCCCCCCCCACCCCCGAATGCCCACATCCCAGGCTGGGAAGACCTGCTGTCATTTCTAGTGTTGACACTCACCCCTCCACCCTTTCTTGGAGAGAGAGGTAGGGCCGTTTCATTTCACAACTAGAGGCAAATGGACCATGAGGTGAAGAGTTGGTGTCTGAGGAGAGCGGAGATAGCACTGGAGGGCAGGCAGGGACAGCTGTTCTGAGAGTTGTCAAGCGTTGCCTTAAAGGTATGCATCACAGCGTCCCCTCCCCTCCCTCCAGGTCCCCCAGGCTGTCCTCAAAGGCAGGTTCCTAACAAAGTCCGGGCTGTTGGAAGACCAGGCCGGTGTGCACCCTCCCCCATCCCTGGCCCCATGAGACGGTCTCACTGGATTCCCCAGCCTCTGCTTTCTGCCTCCAGGGCTGTTGCAACCTGTCCCAGCCTGTGAAATCCCGCGCTCTCTCGGGCTCCTGCTGCTCCAGGAATCACAGCCCCGCAAGTCCTATGTGTCCCATGCACCCTCTGAGCGCCTGCAGGGTGCCCTGCACAGGGTGGGGTTTATAGCAGCAGAAAAGTTTTCCCTTCTTCCCTTCTAGATTCTCTGGCTGGTCTATTAAATTGCTATAAGACAGATTAACAGGAGAAAAACAGAAAGTTTAATAACATGTATACCTCCTGTATACTTGGGAGAGATCCAGGAAAACTCCCTGAAATGGTTGAAGCCATCGCCTTAAACACCATCTTATGTTAAAGAAAAAAGATGTTGGGGGTCAGTTACGGGATGTTACTAGGAAAAGCATAGTGAACAAGGGTAAGATTGTTATGGAGATTTAAGTGGCTGCTTCCCCCTTCGATAAGTTGCTACAGTCGTCCCCCCTCCCTTCCTGATGCAGTGGGGAGACACCCTTACCAAGGGAGATTTCCCTTATGTGTAAATGTCTCTTATGAAGGGCGACTTCTACTTGGTTTCCAGAATGTCACCTGTGTCTGCTGCTTCTTAAAGATAGCCAGTTTAAAATAATCAACATGCCAAAGAGGCTTATTTTGGGGTGGTATATTTTGTTCCCCTTCAGGTTCCAGCTATGCCCAGAGAGGCAAAATACAGTTTCCGCCCAAAAGGCTTTATAGTCTAGCAGGGGAGGTGGGCTGGGCAGAATCATAACTCAGAGTACTCTGAAAGTGGGAAGAAGCAAAGGTTTTAATGTAAGAGGTATGTATGGAAGAGGATGTCTTGTGAGGTGGTGAGTTCCCCATCCCCAGAAGTGTTCAAGAGGATGGTGAGGGATGCTCTAGAAGGGATTCCTACACTGTGTGCATTTGGGCATGAATTGGGAGGCAGATGCAGAGCAGGATTGGATAAGTATTTAGGCTCCTTCTAACACTGACATCCGTGATTCTGTGACATTCCCCACCTAGGGGAAGATTGTCTGTGGCCCCACTGGGTGTAATGGCTCCCTACTGCTCTGCCTCCTCCAGGCAGACCATGAGGCACAGGTTGTTCTTTCTCATTTCTGTGCCCCCACCGTCACTCTGCCCTGTGCCAGGGTCCCAGTGTAGACTTTGCATGGAATTGCATAGACCCCGTCGCGAGCCACTGGAGCAACGCAGGAGTGTCAGGCGAGTCTACGGCGCTGGCTGAGCCGTGAAGCTGTCAGGTCATCCTAATAGACAGCCTGCGGGTGGAGCCCGGAGTACCTGCCCCCGAGTGAGGGGCCTGGGAGCACTCCCAGAAAAGGCTGAGGCTACCGAACGTCCTGGCAGCCTCCTTGGACAGCTGGGTTTGGTCTGGGCTTCACGGGACTTGAGGGTGGGCGCGCCCACTGGGGAAGCTCGAGCTGCCGTGGCCTTGGGCAGAGCGGCCGGAAGGGAGAGGTGTCAGGTGGCCCCTGGAGCGGAGCCAGGAGCAGAAGGCCAAGGGGCAGGGATCTGATGGGACAGCAGGGGTTCCCGCCCCGACCTGAGCTGTAGAGTCTCCTGGGACTTCTCACACACGCTCTCCATCCGGGCTCCACCCCGGGGACTCTGATTTTAACTGTTCTGGTGTGTGGCCTGGACATAGGGATTTTTTTGAGCTCAATGATTCTAACGTACAGGCAGGTGTGAGATGCCATTCTGGATAGTTAACTGGTAGCAGAGAATCACTTGGAACATACGTTCAAAATGCAGATGCACAGGCCCCACTCCACACCTCCGTGATCAAAATCTCCAGGCCGGGGCCAGGGCATCTGTGTTTTTATAAGATCCGAGGCTAATTTTAACAGGCAGCCAGGATGATGAAGAAGCAGGTGGCCAGGTGGGTCCCGGAGACCTGTAGTCCCAAGGGGGGGCTGCTTGCTTCTGAGTTATGGCCCAAGCTCCCAGGTCAGGGACAGAAAAAGAGAAATAGTAAAGGTGACAATTGATACTCTTGTTCACATCATCTCTCCTTGCTGGCTGGGGCGTGGGACAGCCGCCCCGCCATTTCAGACCTGAGTCACAGGCTGAGCGGCCTGTGGCAAGGGATGTGGGCAAACATGTGACCTTCTGTGGAATGGAGGAACATTAAAGGTTCCCTCCCCCAAACTTCCCCCTCACTGCCTCCTGCTTTGGGAAAGCGCGGTTCCAAAAAATGCCTTCAGCTCTGTTGTGAGTTAGGAATGGAAAAGAAGTCATGATTCCCAGGGTTTTTGACATCCATTACCACTGCTCCTGTTTTTCCCTCCGTTTTCTGCTCGGACCCAACACCCTCTGCTCTCCCGCCCATCCCCTAAGAATGGCTCTTCGACCTTCCTGCTTCCCCAGGCCCAAGAAGCTCCCCATGGTGCCAGTTTGCCTCTTCACCCTGAAATCCCCCAGGCCCTTACCCTGAGTCCCGGAGGCTCGCCTTACAAAAATGCTCACCTGCTCAGCATGGTTTGTGTTACAGTACTGGCTAGTGTCGGCTGTGCATTTTAAGCCAAAAAAAAAAAAAAAAAAAAAAGAAGCCGTGCAGTAATAGGAACATAGGAAAGATGGTGAGTGAAGCTGTAGCTATTGCATTTGTTGAATTTAAAAAAAATATATGTATTTTTAAAATATTTGCCTTTACCGTTTTCCCCCTGAGTAACTTGTCCAAAAAAATTGCTCTCACTGACTTATAGAATAACATGACGTTTAGGTGTTGGGGAGGAGAAATTTCCTCTGTCCCTCAAGGTCCTTCTAGCTGGACTTAGAATCAAATTGACAGGAGACAGATTAACAGGAGAAAATTAAATTTAATAGCGTACATATGGGGAACCCACACAGACATAGAAATTCCAAAGACAGTGAAGCAACAAGACTCTTAATTGGAGCTAAGGAGAGGGGTGGGGTCTGAGGATACAAAGGGGAGGAAGACCATCAGCAGGAAGGTGAGAGGAGATACCTGGAAAACAAAGGTTGCCCCATTATGTAGGTAAGTTTCTTAGGTAAAGAGGAATCTGTTAAGAGCTCTCTTCCTAGTATAAGCAGGCAGTTAAAGGGGAGGTAAACCACTTTTACTGAATCAGTTGGGTTTTGATTGCTTTTAAATCAAAATAATGTTCATGCCAGAGTGGCCTATCTTGGGGTGGCCTGCGGTTGTCCCCTACAGAGGCATTTGAGGAGAGCTTGGCATACGGAAGTGATTGTTGATGCCTGGGAATCAAGAGTTTAGAATTAGGGAGGGCACTAAGTATAATGTTCGCTCTAGGGATTTTGTATTTCTGTGTTTGTTTTTGGTAGGTGCCTTTTATTAGTTTGAGGAAGTTCCCTTCTGTTGCTCGTTTGCTGAAAGTTTTTTTTTTAAGTAGGAACGGATGTACAATTTTAGTAGATGCTCTTTCTGCATCTATTGAGATGGTTATATATGTATATACTCACATATATTGTCAGTGCAATATATATAGTTGATGCCAAATGAACAAACTTTTTAGAATCTCTGAAAGAAGGAAAGAGAGTTTTATTTGAGCCCAAGTTAGGACAGTTGCCCGGGAAACATGCTCTTCACAGGGAAGAATGTGCTCCAGAGAATGGACAGTTTTTACAGGGTTATATACTTTTCTACATCTTGCAAAAGCTCAAGAGATTATAGATTAGCATATAGGTAGGAACCATGAGTTTTAATGTCAAGGAATGCAGGAAGTAGGAGCATTGATCCATATCTTAAGGACAAGATGGTTTTCTTCAGGCTACTCATTTACGAAGCACGTGTACAATGTATGTTTGGTGGGACATGAATCAGGCTTTTGGTTTAAGCAAAGTTTATGTACAGTCATGCTGACTTAGAAATCTAAAATGGTGGGGGGGCGCCTGGGTGGCTCAGTGGTTGGGCTTCTGCCTTCGGCTCAGGTCTTGGTCCCGGGGTCCTGGGATCAAGTCCCACATCGGCTCCCTGCTCAGCTGGGAGCCTGCTTCTCCCCTTGCTTGTGTTCTCTCTCTCTCTCTATCAAGTAAATAAATAAAATCTTAAAAAAAAAAATCTAAAATGGCTTCCTTTTAGAGAGTTTTTTTCGTATGTATATAATTTGTTAATAAGGTGGATTACATTGATCGATTTTCAGATGTTAAACTAGCTTTGCATTCTTGGGATAAACTCCATCTAGTCATGGTGTTTTGTGTTTTTTTTAAGATTTTATTATTTATTTGACAGAGAGAGAGAGAGAGATCACAAGTAGGCAGAGAGGCAGGCAGAGAGAGAGGGGGAAACAGGCTCCCTGCTGAGCAGAGAGCCTGATACGGGGCTCAATCCCAGGACCCTGAGATCATGACCTGAGCAGAAGGCAAATGCTTTAACCCACTGAGTCACCCAGGCGCCCCTAGTCATGGTGTTTTATTCTTTTTCTTTTTCTTTTTTTTTAAATTTTTTAAAAAAGATTTTATTTATTAGGCAGAGAGGCAGGCAGAGAGAGAGGGGGAAGCAGGCTCACCACTGAGCAGAGAGCCCGATGCAGGGCTCGATCCCAGGACCCTGAGATCATGACCCGAACTGAAGGCAGAGGCTTTAACCCACTGACCCACCCAGGCACCCCTATCCTTTTTCTATATTATTGAATTTCATATGCTAAAATTTTGATAATATTTTTTGTGTCTATGTTCATGAGGGATGTTGGTCTAATTTTTTTAAGGTATTTATTTATTTATTTATTTATTTATTTATTTATGTATGTATTTATTTATGTATGTATGTATGTATGTATGTATTAGAATGAGAGAGCGAGCATGGGGGAGAGGGGCAAAGGGAGAGAGAGAATCCCAAGAAGACTCCTGACCTGAGCTAAATCAAGAGTCAGACATTCAACTGACTCGGCCACTCAGGTGCACCTTAATTTTCTTTTCTATAATATATTTATCTTGTTTGTTATATCAGCACCAGTTATATGCTGGTGGCATAGAATGAATTGGGAAGTGTTCTCTCCTATTTTCTGGAAAAGTTTGCAAAGAATTAGAACCATGTCTTCCTTAAATTTTTGGTAGAATGTACCATGGCTTGGGGTCGCCTGGGTGGCTTAGTCAATTGAGCGTCCAACTCTTGATTTCGGTTCAGATCATGACCCAGGGTCCTGGGATTGAGCCCCGGTGAGGTTCCCTGCCCAGCAGGGAGTCTGCTTCTCCCTTTCCCTCGCTCTCAAATAAAGAAAAGAAAAAAAAGAATGTACCATAACTTGAAATTGGAGGGAGAGGGTTAAGTACAAATTCAATTTCTTTATTAGATATTATAACTATTCAGGTTGTCTATTTTTTCTTGATTGAACTATCATAATTTGTATCCTTCGAGGAATTTGCCCATTTCTTATATGTTGTTGAATATCTTGGCATAAGTTTTTGTAATATTCTCTTTATCCTTTTAATATTTGTAGAATTTATCGTGAATCATTTCTCTTATTTCTGAACTGGAAATTTGTGTCTTTTTCCTAATCAGTTTGTCTAAAGTTTCATCAGTTTTATTGATTTTTTTTTTCAAAAATCAGCTTCATTGATTTTCTCTCTGTATATATATTTTTATTTCTATTGATTTCTGCTCTTATTTTTATTATTTCTTTTCTTCTGATTATTTTGGGTTTAATTTGCTTTTCCTTCTCTGATGTTTTTATGGTGGGAACTTAAGTTATTGACTTTAGACTTTTCTAATATAAGCAGTTATTGCTTAAAGAGCTGTATGTCAGTCAGCCTCGTGTAAGGACCAGAGTTAGGGGTCTGGAAGCAGGAGAGAGGTATGGCTGAGAGGTCACAGCAAGAGAAAGACACTGGCCCAGGAGTCAGAAACCTAGTTTTCGTGAGGCACTCACAAGCTTTGTGGCTTTGGTCTTAGATTTCCCGAGCCTCAGTGTCTTTGCTGGAATAATGGAGCCAGGGAGATCTCTTGGGCTCTTGAGATGAAGTAGTTACTGAATATGATAGCATTTGACACCTGGAAGGGCCTCCCCAGACCAATGTGAAGGGTGGTTGTTATAACATTTGTAATTATAACGGCTTCTTCTGTCTTTCCAGAACCGGAAACAGCATGTACACACGCCTCCCCCAGAGGTAGGCTGTGCACCCCACCCTGTTCCCCTCTCCCCTTGTTCACCCCCAAGGGCTGCCCTCCTCACAACTTCCCTCATGCCCACACCACAGTCCCCTGCCCGCCCCGGTCCTCCCCGGTGTCTGCTTGGGCCCACTCCTCCTGGGCCCTGGCCACCACCTGTCCCCCTCTTCCCTCCTGCAGCGGCTCTCCGTTCCCAGCCTCGGTGCAGGATCCCGGCCTGCATGTATGGCGGGTGGAGAAACTGAAGCCAGTGCCCGTGGCACGTGAGAACCAGGGCGTCTTCTTCTCGGGGGACTCCTACCTCGTGCTGCACAATGGCCCGGAAGAGCTCTCCCACCTGCACCTGTGGATAGGTAAGGAGGCTGCGGGCCGAGCAGGGGTGTGGCCCCAGTGGGAGCTGGGGCTGGCATGGGTCTCGGGTCTCACGGGCCTTGCCCTGCCCCTCCCCGCCCCCGCAGGCCAGCAGTCCTCCCGGGACGAGCAGGGGGCCTGCGCTGTGCTGGCCGTGCATCTCAACACCCTGCTTGGGGAGCGGCCCGTGCAGCACCGAGAGGTGCAGGGCAATGAGTCCGACCTCTTCATGAGCTACTTCCCGCGTGGCCTCAAGTACCAGGTCAGAGCCCACCTCCCCGCACCCTTAGCCTGTGGCTTCTCTCCGAGGCACTCCTCCTTCCAGCCAGTGCTCACGCTGCAGGAGCCGCAGGCGCCCTCAGGCCTGGGTCCTCCCCACTTTCCGCCCATCCCCTGCTGGCATGGGTACGGAGGGCCGCGGGCCGCCTGTCAGCCCACTGAGGTTGGCCGTCTGGGCTGTAGGAAGGCGGAGTGGAGTCAGCATTTCACAAGACCTCCCCCGGGGCCGCTCCGGCTGCCATCAAGAAACTGTACCAGGTGAAGGGGAAGAAGAACATCCGGGCCACTGAGCGGGCGCTGAGCTGGGACAGCTTCAACACCGGGGACTGCTTCATCCTGGACCTGGGCCAGGTGAGCGGGCCGGGCGGGGCTGAGCGCCGTGTGAGCACCCGGCTTTTAAGAGCCCCAGGGAGTGGGAGAGAAGCCACTCCAGCCTTTAGAAAACATCTTACATTCAGAAAGACAGAAACCTCCCTCTGCCATCCAGCCGGGGTCTCTAACGCCGCAGCCCACTCTCTCCTCCTCTTGGAGCCTTTGTAACCCCAAGTTCACGGCCGGCCAGACCTCTTGTTCATTTGTCCACTGAGCCATTCACTCAGTGAGTCTCTGATGCCTACTCTGAGCCTGCCCGGGGACCACAGATGGCTTGCCCTGGGGAGGCAGCCAACACAGGCCTGTCACCTGCTGTAATGCTCCGTGGGATGTGATGAGGACTCCGAGAGATGCAGGAGCCCGTGCTGAGGGTGCTTGGGGCCCGGGAGGGCTCCCTCTAGCGGGCGCTGACGCCACTGTCCCAGGAAGGTGCCATCTGACTAGACCTTCACGGAGGGGGGACATGTCTCTCCAGGTGAAGGGACAGGCGAGCTGAGGCTGAGGCACTGAAGGGGGAGAGGTGCAGACACGCATGCTGACAGCAGGGAGGGGACTAACTTGGCTGAGACCGTGGGTGGGGACAGGAGCAGTGGGAGCGAAAATTGTTGCGGAGCCTGAGACCCAGGTCCTGAGACTGTTGGAGGAGTCTGGACCGCACCTTGTACTGAAGGCTCCAGGCAGGAAGCCAGCCGTGGGGCAGTGTGCAAGGAGGGCGAGCAGCAAGGAGGGTGAGTGGAGGCAGGCGACCAGCGCAGCAGAGTGCGGATGGTGGGGTGAGATACGGGCCTCAAGGATGCCGTTCACCCCTTCACTCACTCACTCATTCATTCATTCATTCATTCGGTATTTATTATGTGTCTAGATGTGTGCCAGTCTCTAAGTCCTGGGCACCCGGCTGTGAACAAAGCAAAGCAAAACAAAACACTCCTGCCCTAGTGAAGCTTACTTCCTAGTCAGGGGAGATAGATTACAGACAAGATCAAGACCTTTACGTATTTGCGGGTGAGCCTTGTGGAGAAACGGAAAGCAGGAGGGACACAGGGCTGGCCGCAGAAACACTCTCACAAAGAGTGTCGTGTTGTCTTAGATGGTCTTGTCACCGGGGGCAGTTCTTCAGGAACCCCCCCCAACCACACACACACACACACACACACACACACACACACACAGAGTCAGCTGGCTGGATGCAGGCAGCTGAGCCTCCCCACTTCCTTCCAGAACATCTTCGCCTGGTGTGGTGGAAAGTCCAACATCCTGGAGCGCAACAAGGCGCGGGACCTGGCCCTGGCCATCAGGGACAGTGAGCGGCAGGGCAAGGCCCAGGTGGAGATCGTCACGGATGGGGAAGAGCCCGCCGAGATGATCCAGGTTGGGGGACGTTGGGGTGGGCAGCTGGGAGAAGCTGGGGGGAGGAGGGTGGTCAGAAGAGGAGGGGGGGTGCGGATGGGTGGTCTGGGGTACCGCCTAGGGCTGTGGCTGGCTCACGGGGTGCCCTGGTGCGATTCCGAGTAAAACACCCCTCTGGGCGGCTGGATCAGTGGCCTGGTGGGTGGACTGGGCTGGATCCAGCCCTCACTCGCCTCTGCCGGGTGCCCTTGTGCAGGACACAGTTTGCTTCGCCCAGACGTGGTAGCCTCGGCATGGTGGGTTGGGAAGGTCTGGGGCGGGTGCCCAGGAGTCCCTGGAAACCTGGCCTGCCATGGCCCCTCTAGGTCCTGGGCCCCAAGCCAGCTCTGAAGGAGGGCAACCCCGAGGAAGACCTCACAGCTGACCGGACGAACGCCCAGGCCGCGGCTCTGTATAAGGTGGGCACTCTGGGCCTGCCCTGGGCTGGGGCAGGGCGTGCTGAAGGGACAGGGGGAAGCCTGGGGAGGGCTGGGCTGGGCAGCAGGGTGGCTTATCCAGGGCTCCGAGCGAGGTGAGGATAGGAAACGGATGGATGCCCGGCCCTTCTAAGGAGATAAAGACCACTTCACTTGTCGCCCATTCTTGGAAAAGGAGGTGTGAAACCAGCGCTGAGCTTTACTTTTTTGGGTTCTTTGCATTCATGTGTAATTTGGAGTCCACTTAATTTCCAAATGGATGCAGGGCCTTGGCGCTGCAGTGATGGAGGGTGACGTGAGAGCTGGCATGCCCAGTCTCCCCTCCGCTCCTTGGGCTGGGGCCGTGAGTGGGAACCCTGGGGGCTGTGGTCTAGGGGCGGAGGTTAGGGCTGTGTGCTGGGGGACACAGCCTGGCACTGCCCATTCTCCCCCAGGTCTCCGATGCCACCGGACAGATGAACCTGACCAAGGTGGCTGACTCCAGTCCCTTTGCCCTCGAGCTGCTGCTGTCTGATGACTGCTTCGTGCTGGACAATGGGCTCTGTGGCAAGATCTACATCTGGAAAGGTACACATGGCTTCTCCATTCTAGCCTGAGGCCCCTGCAGCTGCTCCGACCTGGGCACGCTTCCCACTGAGGGGCTCAGCCTGCCTGCCTGCTTTCAGAAACAGCCTCAGGGAGCCGCTGAGCCTTTTCTCTTTGCCGTTCCCACCCCCTAAATTCTAGGCAAGGATTCTGAAGTATCAGCAAACCTTAGAATCACTGGAGGGCCTGTTAGAATGGATGGCTGCACCCCTCTGCCGCACACTCCCCAAAGAATTTACGTACTAACTGGTTCCCAGGCCTTGCTGCTGGTCCAGGATCACATTTTGGGGACTGCTGTCCTAGAGCACCCCTAGGCCTTCGGGGCTGCTGGGACCCCAGTCTTGCCATTCTGCCTTGGGGTGTGACAAAGAAATTTTAGATAAATTAAATCTCACTTGGTGCCCCGAGAAGTGAACTAGTAGAACTTGTTTTTCCAAGAAATCGTATTGGCTGGAGATAAACACTGTTGTGTACAAGCTTGCTCGCTTGGTTTAACTCCAAAAATGTTGAAACAAAGCTCTGAGTCTCTGACTGACCCTGGGAACCTCCTTACTTCTCCATGCTTGTCTTTTCTCGAGCATATCTTACCTCCCTGACCAGATTATAACCTTCCTGAAAGCGGGAAGCATATCATCTCTGGAGTCGTGATGAAATAGCATTTGCTCAGTAAATATTTGTGGGGGCAACCAAAGCCAAGAGAAACCTGCAGCCCTAGCCTGGTGAGGAAGATGGGGAGGGATTAGGCGTTCCCAGGGTAGCTGCTACTGGCCAGTGGTACTCCGGGCTCGGGGAAGGGCCAGAGCCCCAAGGATGGCAGCTTTCTAGGAGCTGGGGTGGGGACGGTGGGAGATTGGGCACTGGGGCTGCCTTTCCCCTCCTGCCACAGGGCCCCTTTCCCATGGAACCAGTTCCGAGCTTGAGGGTTTCCCAGATGCCCAGGGAAGGGAATTTAACCCCAAGCAAAGAACCAAATCATTTTGGAAAGAGAAGCCAGAGAAGAAAAAAAAAAAAAAAAAAAAAAACACAAGAAAATTGGGAGCTAGAAAGAGAAGTATCTTGCCTTAAACTGGAGCACTTCTTGCACTAACGGGATTGCCCACAGGAGGGAATGGATAACTGTATGGTCTTGCTTCTTAGAAGCTCTGGCGTTGTGGGAGTGAGATAATAATAAATCACACTCTCCTGTCCTATTTAGGGTTGCACGAAAGGCTTGATACTTGTTGGTACTCGTCAACAGTGGGGCTGACAGCCTTCAGCGGTGAGGTGTCCTGGGGTGGGGCTCTCGATTTAGAGTCTCGTGCCACAGGGAGCACTCACTCTGAGCATCCGTGGGGCCCCGGTCCGAGCAGAAGCTTTCGATTAGAGGAGGCAGAAAGCACAGTTTCCATCCTATTTGGAGCTGCCGGGTTGGGAGAAGTCTCCAGGGCTGACTTCATACCTCCAGACTCCTCAGCATCTTAGCACCTTCCGGTCCGTTTATTTGAAAAGTTGCCAGCTATCTATGGACCGCATCCCCCCCCTTCAGTTTCCTTGAGAAAATGGGATGTGGGCTAGAGAGGGTCCCTGCTCTTTTAAAAAAGTTCCCCTTCCGACTGATCCAGGGCGAAAAGCTAACGAGAAGGAGCGGCAGGCGGCTCTCCAAGTGGCCGAGGACTTCATCTCCCGCATGCGATATGCCCCCAACACTCAGGTGAGGAGGTGCCTGGTGCCCCACGTCCCCCTCCTGGGCTCTTCCTGTGGCCTCCCAACCCGCAGACTGGACAAGAAGGGCTGGAAACCGTCGGGCACAGTTGGGAACAGTCAGGCCTCCCTAAGGGCCCCTCCAGGGAGAAAGCCCTTTTAATCCTTCAACATTTAAAAGTACATGGTGTTTTCTTTTCCTTTTTTAAAGATTTATTTATCTGAGAGCGAGCTCGCGCACGAGCATGAGATGGGGGAGGGGTAGAGGAGAGAGGGAAGGAGAAAAGCAGACTCTGCTCTGTGCGGGGCTCCATCTCATGACCCTGAGATCATGACCTGAGCCGAAACCAAGAGTCGGATGCTCAGCTGACTAAGCCACCCAGGCGCCCCAAAAGTACACGGTGTTTTCTGAGGGGACGTTGGGCAGCACTCCTCTGGCAGCCCAGAGAGCCTGGTGTGGGAGCTTGTGTGCCTCCTCTGGGCCCTTGTCCCTGGCTCGTCCTGACCCCATTGCCCCGGCACGGGGACTCCCTGAGTCATTCCGAGGGGAGCTGATAAGGCTCGTTGATGACGGTGCGTCTCTCGAACTGTGCACCCGAGAGCTTGAAGCCATCTGTTTTCTCAGCCGTGTCCCATCTCTTGGCTCAGGCCTGGCGCCCGGCACCCTCCTCCACGGCTCCGCTCCGGCCTTGCCTGGTGGAGGCAGAGGTGGAACCTCGTGGGCTAGACTTCTCTCCTGTTCTCCCTGCAGGTGGAGATTCTGCCCCAGGGCCGCGAGAGCCCCATCTTCAAGCAATTCTTCAAGGACTGGAAATGAGGGTGCATGCCTCCCTGCCCCCCGCCTTCTACCTGCTTTCTCCTCCTCTGGCTGCCTGGTCAGTGCGGAGGTGGCCCCGAGGCTGTTCAATAAAGGAGACAAGTGCTTTCCCGGCCCTCTGCCCTCACCACCTGCCCTGAGCTAATCCTCACTCCCCTGCTAGCCACTAGGGCTTATCCACGGGCTGGGGCAGAGGAGGACCCAGCGGCCCCCTGCTGCCCCGCTTGAGGTGGGGCGGACTTGGCATGATCGAGGCAGTGGGGCTGGAGCTCCCAGAGGGCTGGCGGGGACTGCGGGGAGCCCAGTGGGGAGGAGGCACGGCCCCGGGCCTGGGCGTTGCTTGCTGCTGGGGTTCAGTTCAGTCACATGTCCCCAGCTGGGATGAGGTCGGGGCAGTTCTTGGGACGCGGTTCTGTTTGAGCCGGGATTTCCTCAGCTGCCGTGAGAAACCACTGTGAGGCGGCTCCCGAACGACATGCTCGCTGACCAAGAGGACAACTTCACGCCGCGGCATGCAAGTCTGGCTTGTCACCACAGGGGTGCATCGCATCACGTTAGGCCGATGAGCACAGGGCCACTGGAGGGCCGGGGCAAGCCCCAGACTCGTGTGGAGAGTCACGGAGTCTGGTTCGCCTGTTACCCTCTTCCAGGTCATCCTGGGCAAGTTGCTTTTCCTTGTCTAGGCCTTAGTTCATTCTCTCGTATCACGGGGTGGTGGCTGGCATACCAGGCTAGAGAGCTGAATGGGAAGAGAATGGAGTGGCCAAGTGCTCCCACCCCGGAGGGCACGATCCGGGGGCAGGAGCAAGGCTGGGTAAGTCTGGACTGGAGTTCAGCCGGCCAGCCTGAGCTGCGGCTGTCCTGACCCACTCCCACCCCTGGGCCCCAAGGGCTATGTGGCTTCTGAGCTCTGACAGCTGGATTCTTCCATCCCCAACAAATTCTGAGTTCATCGTGATTTCGTGCAAAGCAGCACAGGGAAATCAGCTCCGCTCCTCTACGTATCCCCCGGTCTTCTCTCTGGGGAGCTGTGCGGGGGTCCACCCGACAGCCTACATAGCATGTGCCAGGGATGATTTGCAAAGGAGAGCGAGAAGGGGGGGGGCACCAGATCTATGGTTGCGACCTTTCTAGGGTTGTGAAGCATTTTACATCTCCCTCAGAAGACCTAGATAGGCCCTTCCTAAGAAAAATGCACAGGTTAAGATGTTTGCATCTGCTTCCGAAGGGTTTCGGCCCCCCTCCCCCTTCCCCAGGAGAACCACAACTTAATCCCTGGACTGTGCTGTTGCTAATGTCCCAAGGTCTGAAGCTGAGCACTCTGGAGGCATTACACGGGGAGTGACTTGGTTAGAAAGGGCTCTGCAGACGCCCCTGGCCTCCCCTCCAGCTAGAAGCCCAAGTGGATGGGTCCCCAGCCGTGCTGCAGGCTACTGTGCATTCACTGTCGGGTCTGCGGAGTTAGCCTTCTGGTCTGAGAGCACGTGGAAGGGATCTGCAGGGGAGCAGCTACGGAACTGACACTCTGAAGTGGAGGCTGGGCCGTAGCCTTTCTGCGCCTCAGCCCCACCAAGCCCAGGACGCTGTGGGCCACCCTTGCAGGCCCACTAAGCACCCAGACTGGAGGAAGTAAAGGGGACGGAGGATTAGTCCAGGTTGGGCCTCGATGGCGCGAGGCAAACTGCAGTCCGTTGCCAGCCCCGCCCTTGAGGCATCCTGCTAACAACGGTGGGGAGTTCTCTGCCATACTGAGGGGCTGTGTGTTGTCCCGCCTCTGCAATGCACCCCAGCTCCAGTGGGTTGGACTTGGAGAAGCACGCAGGGGCGAGACCACGGTCTTCCAGGGGTATACTTGATGGGGTACGGAGGACAGGAAAGCGGTCTAGTGGGGTCTCCCCAGCTCAGGACTCCTGGACCTGGAGCACTGGAGCACCAGAGCTACTAGCTTCCCCAGAAACCAAGGTAGGAAGAACAGGTGGGGGCCTCACAGCAATCTCAACGAGAGCCTGGGGCCACCCTGCCCCCTGCTGGAGTGTGCGAGGGGTCTCAGCCTCTAAGTGCAGGATGGACACCACATACCCTCAGTGGGAGCCTGGCCGGGGCAGAGCGACCTTCTCCCCTGGAGCCCCTGGCTCTCACCAGGCCCTGAAATACAGGGCCACAGCCAGGTGCGAGGCTGGTCTTGGAGGAAAACACTTGGGGCCCTTGACCTAGAACAATTCTTTTATTCAAAAACTGCTGGCGTGTGAATCTCCTCCTTCCCTCCACCAGGCCAGAACACCATCCCTGATGGGAACTGCACGCCTCCACAGGTGGGGGGCGTGCTGCAGGGGGGCGCCCAGCTGGTGGACAGTCGGGATGGGCAGCAATGGAGACACCCACCGGAAAGCCGGTTCTGTGTCATAAACTGAGGGACAGGGAGAGGGGAGGGTGGGATCAGTCCAGACCAGAAACCCCAAAGGGCCCCTCCCCCCCCACCAGCCTGAGAGAGGATGGAGAAGGCCTCTTGCCCTGGTTCACGCTGCCCCCTGCTGGCTGCTGCGAAGGCCACCGTCTCCCTTCAAATTCTAGCTGCAGGGTCCCTGTCCTGTGGACACCCACGGCCTGAGAGCCCCGCTGCCCAGCGACTCAGAATTCTGGCCCCTCTGCGTGGGAATATCTTTCAGCGGGATACGGGGAACATCCACGCAGGGCCTTCCCACCTCATGACCCATCCACTCGTTGGCCTGGAAACCAACTCCCAACTAACTCGGCTCCAATTACGGCAAATTCTTGGTCTGGAGGCGGGTCTGTGGGGAGTGGGGTGGGTCTAACTAACCCTAATGTCTCCCATGGGTGAGGGTCCTTGACCTCCCCGAGCAGGCCCAGCCAGGGTATGCCTGGCACAATGCGCCACGCACCCTCGCAAGCCCCTCTGGCCCAGGCTTGAAGTGTCTGTCAGCCTTGGGCTGGTCAGATCAGCCACGTGCCTTCGGATGAATGTGGTGGCAGGTCACACACGCCTGTGAAGGTGATATCCTTGGAGTGAGGGGTTTGTGGCCCGTAGCGCTTCTGTGCACCCAGCAACGAGGCCTGTCCCTTTGACACTCCAGCCAGGTAGATTTCCAGGGTCTTGAGCAGCCGCCTGGGGCTCTTCTTGGCCAACACCTCCAAGTCTGGAACAGAGGGTTGGAGAACAAAAGGCTTGACGGGGCTCTGGACTGCACCCCAGTCCGGGCCCAGCAGCTCTAGGGAGCACGTCCCAGGCACGTCTACGGGCTCGTCCCGGAGCCCATGGGGAGAAGGGTGAAGGAGTCTTCTAAGGCGTAGGGCTCATCAGAGAGGGAGGATGATGGGCCAGAAAAAGCCACAGCAACCACACCTTCTACCTTGACCAGGACAGTCTCAACTCAGAATGGTCAGTCCAACTGCTGGGCCCCGCTTTTGACTCAGAAAGCATGACTACCCTCGGTCTGAGGCCAGGAAGGGAGGAGGGGTGGCAGAGAGAGGAGAGCTAGCAGGCTCCAGAGGGTGGGCTGATGGAGACTTTGAGAAGCTGGAGCTTGAGAAAGTGAGAGTGGGGGGACTAGAGGGAAAGGAACCGCAGTCCAAACCAGTCTAGCCACCACCCTGGGGTCCCTGAACCTGGGGAGGCGGATGCTAGGGCGTTCAGGCCTCTCCAAGAAGAAACAGCGCACCTTTGAGGACAAAGCCAGAGTCAGCGATGGTCTTCTGCTGCGTCCTCCAGACATAGGCGAGGCGGAGGAAGGTGGCGGCATAGAAGCTGTTCACCACGGGGATCACCTTCTGCTGCCGGTTACACTCCCTGCAGCACAAGCGGGGCGGCGCGCTCAGAGGCGGGCAGCCAACAGCCCCATCCCCCCCCGCCAGCCATTCCCCGGGCAGCCTTCACCCCCAGGGTGGGGCTGGGAGACTGGCACGGGGGCTCTGTTCTGGCTCCCCGGAGAGAACTGGGAGAATGGGACGGGGGCGGGAGGGAAGCAGGCTCTGCTGGGTCACCGTCGTCAGCCAGCCCGCAGCCAGGGCTGAGCAGCGGGGACTCACCTGGAGAGGCACTCCTCCCTTAATGCCTGGATTGCGATGCGGGTGATGTTCACGGACATCAAACAGAAGGGGAATTGCTGGAATGGAGCAGGCAAGGGTCAGTGGCAGCCCCGGGTCTTGCCTTCTGGGCCCGTCATCCACAGCCCAGCAAAGTCCGCTGCAAGCAGAGGCAGCCACGGCCCGGGGGCGACAGCGGACCCTGCTGATGCCACACTTGATTTTCGCAATAATCCTCCCATTTTCCAGATGAGGAGGCTGGGACTGTGACCTGAAGTGATCTTCCTGAAGTGCTGGAACCAGGATTCCAACTGAGGATAATTCACTTCCTAAGCTAGCTCTCCAGCCTCTTCGCCATGCCGACCCATGGGCTCTTCTTGGCCTTCATTCACCAGACCCACTGTGGTGCTGCCCAAGGACCACACCACCCCCGGGGTCAGCATGAACACAGGAGGGGTGAGGCTCCGTTATCTAACCAAACTCGTCTCCCCTATTCTAGGCATCTTTTTATTTGACTGCTCATAAGCACTTCATTCAAAAGTCGACGACACAGGTAGAAAGCAGGTAGAAAGTCAGCCTGACTTGCTGGCACACCCCATTTGTCAATAACAGAGGCCTGAGAACTTGCTGTGCAGGTCAAAGAGGGGGCAGCATGGGGTTCAGCGGGGCTGCTTCCCCAGGAGGGGCCTCAGAATCCCCTGTGGGGTCTACTTTAATGCTTTATTTTTGGAGGGGCAAGCTTTCTTTTTTATTTTTATTTATTTTTATTTTTTTAAATTCATTAATTTATTTTTTAAAAGATTTTATTTGTTTATTTGACACAGAGAGAGTTCACAAGTAGGCAGAGAGGCAGGCAGAGAGAGAGGGAAGCAGGCTCCCCGCTGAGCAGAGAGCCTGACGCGGGGCTCGATCCCAGGACCCTGAGATCATGACCTGAGCTGAAGGCAGAGGCTTTAACCCACTGAGCCACCCAGGCGCCCCTTTCTTTTTTTTTAAAGTAGGCTCCACGCCCAGTGTGGAGCCCAACGCAGGGCTTGGACTCACGACCCTGAGATCAAGACCTGAGCTAGACCAAGAGTCAGATGCTAAACCCACCAAGCCACCCAGGTGCCCCATCCTTCCCGTTCTTTAATAACAAAAAACTAAGAAAATGAAAAGGGGCTTTTCCCAGGGCATTTCCATACGTTAGTTTCCACTGTTTGCACATACCCAAGGACACCCACTGAGAGGGACCCACAGATCAGGTAGAACAAGAGCCAAAGTCTGTCCGATCTGCTTCCCCTGAGAAGAAAAAGCCATTACATCGTGATGCAAAACCGCGCTGTTCACTATGATAGCAAGCAGCCACACACAACTGTTTAAGCCACCCAGGCGCCCCTCAGTTCAAATTAATTAAAAATTAAACAACACTGGGGTACTCGGGTGGCTCGGCTGGTGAAGGGTCTGCCTTTGGCTCAGGGTCCTGGGATACAGCCCCATGTCAGGCGCCCTGTTTGGTGGGGAGTCTGCTTCTCCCTCTCCCTCTGCCCCTCCCACTACAGCCCTGCTTGTGCTCTCTCTCTTTCAATAAATAAAATCTCTTTAAAACAATTAAACAAACTGCGCCGCTTGGGTGGCTCAGTTGGTTAAGAGTCTGACTTCGGCTGAGGTCATGATCCCCGGGTCCTGGGATTGAGCCCTTCGTCGGGCTCTCTGCTCAGCGGGAAGCCTGCTTCTCCCTCTCCCTCTGCCCACCGCTCTGCCTACTTGTGCTCTCTGTCAAATAAATAAATAAAATCTTTATTAAAAAAATTAATCAAACTTAAAAATTCAACTCCTTAGTTGAAAAAAAAAAAACTCAAGTCTTTAGTCCTATTAGCCATATTTCAAGTGCTCAATAGCCACATGTGCTCAGTAGCTAATATATTACATTCCCTTCATTGCAGAAGTTCTGTCTGACAGCACTAAACTGTCAAGGGCCTTCTGGCTCCACAAAGAATTTTCTCGGGGTCTTCTGTGACATCTGGGTTCTAGATCTTGGCCTGGCCACCTACTGGCTTTGTGTCCTTAGGAAGGCCACCTGAACTCTATGAGACTTAGCTTTCCCATTTCTTAAAAGCGAAAAGGAAGTACCTTTGAGTGCCGCGCAGGAAAGATTTAACGCACCAGGCCCGAGACTCCTGTCCTTAGAAAGGCCTGCTTGAAGGGGTGGCCCCTGGCTGGCACCTGGGAACCTGGAATTGGGGAGAGTTCCCACCATTCCCTCAGGATGACTCATGTGCCTAAGCTCTTTGTACAAACAATGCGGTTTGTGCTGAATATCTGCTTTTTCTCTGTGATTCTGGCATTTGGGTATGTGCCGCACAGACGGTGTCTGCACGACTGCCCCCTCATAAAAACCTTGGGGACTGAGTCTCTCTATAGTGAGCTCCCTGGCTGGCCACATTTCCTGTGCTGCACAATTCGATGCTGGAGGAATTAAGTGTGTCCCGTGTGACTCCACCAGGAGAGGACTCTGGCAAGGAAGCCCACCCCCAATTTCCGATGGCTTTGTCCCATGCACTCTTTCCCTCTGCTGGTTTTGCTTTTGCTGGACTAAATCAGAGCTGTGCGTATGACTATAGACCAAGTCCCGTGAGTCCTCCCAGCACATCCTCAAACCTGGGGGTGGTCCTGGGGACCCTGGCACGCGTGCCAAGCTGGCTGGAGTCAAGTCACTAACATCACACTCTGCGAGACGGGTTTTATTACCTGCAGTTCACAGATTCTATGATCTATCCCAGGACCCACTCCCAGAGTTGCTGTCGGAAGTAATTTAGATCACATATGCAAAACACTAAGCACAGTGCTAGTCTGAGGAGATGCTAACAACGGTGCACGATCGTCATCCTTGCCTCAACATGAGCGGCTGAGGTCAGCGGCAATGTGTTTATGCCTTCATATACCGCCTATCTACCACATCTTGTGTAAGACTGCCCCCTCCCTTGCCTTTTCTCAGTCTAAAAATAAATATGGGAACGAGAATATGGCAGCAACATAATTAACAGAGGATCTAAACCTCACATTCACTCACTCTCAGGATCATTCTAACCAAGCCCACTTATTAAAAAGCAGAGAAAAACTGGAATTCAGACCTGTCTCCTTTTCTCCAGCAGTTCCGGTGGCCCTGGTAAGTGTTGCCTGCAGCCAAAATACCACCGGGAGGCTGTGTTTAGGGAACTGACTGAGGGACAGCAGGGGACGCCAGACCCGGACCATTTTGAGTTTCCATTAAAGATTTCATTTCTCTTCATCCCTCATACTGGGGCTTAACCACCTTGGAATCCTGAAGCAAGGAAGACCGAGTCATCTTTTGTGGGGGCTGCTGACATAGCCCTGCGCCTGGAGATTCAACCCAGTAGCTCTGGGGCGGGCCGGGGACTCTGAAGTGGATTGCTGGCTGATCACGGCTGCCCTAAGGAGCCCACTGCTAGGCCTGCTGTCAGGAGGCGGGTCCCAGGCCCAGCTTCACCCCTTACTAGCTTTACTTCTCTGACCCTCACATTCCTTTGCTGGAAAACAGATTTACAAGGATCATCGCTGTTCTACCTCTTAGCCGGCCTGTCATGTTGGCGGAATGAAACAATGGATGGAAACCGCACAGAAGGCTACGGAAGTGTGTGTGTGACTAAGCATGGTTATAAGGTGCTTCCTTCCTCGCCTGCCCCGAGCAAGCAGCCCGATGTGCCCTGTGTCCCTGTGTCAGTGTAACGGCTCAGCCTCTCAGCGCGGCGCGGGCTAAGCACACCCACCCTGCCGGGATTCGTGGGAGTCTGCCCCTCTCCCGCCCGGCACTTGTATCTTTGGCCGTTCCCCTCTAGCGGGATGCACCACGGGTACCTGGAACTTGAGTTCTCCCCTTAGGAGAGAACAGGACTGGTTGTGGGCAGGGCTGTGTCCCCCAACTGCTCCCATGATCTCACACATGGCTCCTGGAAAATTTTTCAAGATTCATAAGGGCTTGAGGTCAAGTTTTACTTTAAAATCTTAGAATTGCTTATAGTTCAAGGAATTATACAATAAATCTGGAGGAGACCTTGGAATTGGTTAGGCCAGACCCAGGCCCAGAGAGGTGAAGTGACTCATCTCAAATCACAGCTCCATAATAATACCGCAGATGCAATGAGTGTCTAGCTTCCCGACGTCTGTGCCAGCCCTCTTGTTTTACTAGGTTAAGCTGCTATTCCATCTTATTGTCCGACATGCATATTATGGAGGAGTAAACATAAATCCCCAGTAAATCCCACAGAGGCCAGCAGGTGAAGGGATGAGACACATATTGGTCAAACTGGTCAGTCTGGGTCCCTGCTGATTAAGTTCCCAGTATTTCCTCTCTCATCCCGCTGATCCCTCTGTCTGGGATGCTCCTCCCGCAGATATCTGAATGGCCGGCTCCCTCCCCTCATTCAAATGAGGAATTCTGAGTTGGCAAAACCCCTCTTTCCTGGCTTCCATATTTCTGCAGGAAGCTCTTACAAGAAAGCCTTCATAAATCACAAGAAGGGAGACACTGAGGTCAGAGACGACCCATAGGAAATACTGATTAGTTGTGGGACCTTTGGCAAGTCATTTCCTTTCTCTGAGCCTCCATCTAAAATGAGGGGTGGGGGCGCCTGGGTGGCTCAGTTGGGTAAGCATCTGATTTCAGCTCTGGTCATGATCTCAGGGTTCTGGGACCCCACACAGGGCTTTGTGCTCAGTGGGGAGTCTGCTTCTCTCTCCCTCCTCTGTCCCTCCCCCCCTACTCATGCTCATACTTTCTCTCTCTCTCTCAAATAAATAATTCTCTGTGCGGAGAAACGATCCTTGAGGAGGGAAGGGGAAATCAAGACATTCTCAGAGGAAGGAAAACTAAGAGAATTTATCACCAGCAGACCTACTTTAGAAAATGGTTAAAGGAAGTTCTTGAAAATGAAAGGAAATGATAAGAAATCTTGGAATATCAAAAAACGAAAACAGAGCAGTGGAAAGAGTGATCCTCTGGAAGGGGTGAGCATGAAGCAGACTTTGCTCCTCCTCTTGAGTTTGCTAGACTGTTTGACAGTTGAAACAAAAATCATAACACTGACATGATTCTCATTGCATAAGAAAAATATGCCGGCTCTGCTTTCTTTCTTTCTTTTTTAAGTAAACTCTACCCCCAAGGTGGGGTTTGAACTCACGACCCTAAGATCAAGAGTCACATGTTCTTCCAACTGAGCCAGCCAAGCACCCCAACTGGCTCTACTTTCTTAAGCCCGTACGCTCAAGATTCTACATCCAGAATCTGACCACTTCGCACCACTTCCTCTGAAAATACCCACCATCTCTGGCTTGATTATAAAAGCCCTCACTATAGACTATTCTCAACCTAGCTGATAGGATACATTTAAAAACTTAGGTTGGATCATGTACTCCAGGCTGCGAAAACCCTCGCTTTATTCAGAGTGAAATCAAAAGTCCTTATCACAGCCTACCAGGCCCTCTGCCGTCTGTTCCCTGTTAGCCATAGGACCTCCCTTCCAACTGCTCTCCTGCTCTCCTGGGCTCCTTCTCCAGCTGGTTTCCTGCTACCCCTTCACGTGCCAGACGCAGTACTTCCTCAGACCTTTGCTCTAATGCTCCCTCTGCGTGGAATGCTCTCCCCCAAACACCAACTGCACCAACACCTTCACCTCCTTCAAGGTCTGGTTTAATTCCCACCCTCTCGTGAGAGTTAGCCTGAGCACCCGATAAAATACTCCCCACACGGGTGCCTGGGTGGCTCAGCTGGTTAAGCGTCTGCCTTTGGCTCAGGTCATGATCCCAGGGTCCTGGGATTGAGTCCCGAGTCTCGCTCCCTGCTCAGCGGGGAGCCTGCTTCTCTCTCTCCCTCTGCCTACCGCTCCCCCTGCTTGTGCTCTCTCTCTTAAATAATTAAATAAAATCTTTAAAAAATGTACTCCCCAGGGACGCCTGGGTGGCTCAGTTGGTAAGCATCTGCCTTTGGCTCAGGTCATGACCCCGGGGTGCTGGGATCGAGTCCCACATTGGGCTCCCTGTTCAGTGGGGAGCCTGCTTCTCCCTTTGCCTGTGCTCTCTCTCTCTCTCCTTGACAAATGAATAAATAAAATCTTTAAAAAAAATAAAATAAAAAGAAATTTACTCCCCATATTTTCCTAACCTTACCCTACTTGTTTTTTCTCCTTAGTGCTTACCACCTTTGAACATATTCTATCATTTATTTATGTGTTAGGCTCACTGCCTTGTCACCTCTGCTAGGAGGATCTTTGTTCACTGATGTATCCCAAGCACTAAGCACAGTAACTAGCACAGGGAATGCTGAACAGAAATTTATTTAGTGGATGAATTCCAGGTCCCATGCATGTGGCATAGGTGAATGGCAGGAAACGGGTCAGATTTGTTTTCTAAAATGGTGGGACTACCACCTTTTACTACCTGGGAAAACCATTACACCCAACCCCAGAGAAGGCCTGGACAGACTGAAAGCTACAGAAGCCACTTCTGGCCTGTCAGTGAGACCACGTGTCCCTTGCCCCTCATAGGTAGATCTCCTCCTCTGGGGCCCATACAAGCTAACTCTCCTCCTTCAGGGTTTGGAGAACCTACTACTGTTCAAGGGATGTCCTCAGGGAGGACAGCGAGTTGACACATTAACCTCACAGCTGTGCTGAGTGCTTTGGTACACATCTCATTTAATTTTCCTAATTGTCCAGCTGAAGTGTCCCTGATTTCCATTCTACAGATGAAAAAGCCAAGGCTTTGAGGAGTTGAAGCACTTGCTTGAGACACACGCTAAGAAGTGGTGGAGCTAAGATTCTAGCACAGGTCAGGCTAGTGGGGGAGGCCTGGTCCTGGCTTGCCTCAGCTGCCCGGAGAGCCCTGAGTAACTAATGACAGCCCCTCGAGGCCCTCCTGGTTGTTCACGAGTACTCTGCACCCACAATGGCGCCACAGCCCTCTCCTCTGGCTGCCCAGCAAAGCCCTACCTGGACATGGTGACGAGACAGGCGGAAAATCTCCTGGGCCATCAGCAAGGTCTTGGAGTCCATCACCAGGTACAGCAGGTGAAGGAGGGCAAGGAAGCCTGCTCCTCTCAGGTCTGTGGCTGGATTCGCTCCTGTAACCGAGATGAGGAACTGAAGGGCGACCCAATGCCAAATGAAGTCCCTCCTCCCATGAGCTTCAAGGCCTTGGCTACCTTTGTTAGGCCAAGTGGGGGGCCTGGACTCCCACCCCTGCCTGACTGTAACGAGGCGCCCCTTAGCTTCACCAAGGTAGTGTCAGCAAACTGGGGAGCTGGGACTGAGCCCCCATACCCTTGTGCTGTCAGTGGAGTCCACATGGGACTCCTGTAATGAGTCATGTACTGAGGCGCCTGTGCCCCTTTTAGCCAGTGAACCAGCAGAGGCCAAATGGGGTACCTAAATTTCTACCCCTGCCCCGCAGTAATGAGTGACAGCCTCCTTCCCCCACAGGCTCAGTGTCAGAGGAAGCCTGCTAAAATAAAAGATTTACAGCAGATCCAGAGTGTCATTATGTAATACCCCAAATGTCCAGGATACAATAAAAAAAATCATTTGTTACATCAAGAACTAGGAAAATCTCAATTTGAATGAGGAAAGATACTTAATAGATAGCAACACTGAGAGGACACAGCTGTTGGAATTACCGGACAAGGATTTTAAAGCAGCAGTTACAGGCAGAATAATGGCCCCTCCAAAGACATCCTTGTCCAAATCCCTAGAACCCAGTATATTTTGTTGCACGGCAAGGGGAAATTAAGATCATAGGTAGAATTAAGGTTGCTGATCGGCAGATAAGGAGGCTATCCTGGATTCTCTGGGTGGGCCCACTGTAATCAGAAGAGTCCTTCAAACTGAGAGAAGGAGGCAGAAGCACAGAATCAGAGAAAGAGATGTGAGGACAGAACGAGGCTCAGGGAGATGCTATGTTCCTGGCTCTGAAGGAGGAGTGGCGGCGGCCTCTAGAAGGTGGAAAAGGCAGGAAATGGACTCTTTCCTAGAGTCTCCAAAAAGGAATGCAGGCCTGCAGCCACACTGATCTTACCCCAGTGAGACCTGCCTCGGAATCCTGAGCTTCGGAGCTATAAGATAATAAGTCTGTGTGGTGGGGGGCTGGCTGGCTCCATAGGAAGAGTGTGGGACTCGTGATCTCTGGGTTGTGAGCTTGAGCCCCATGCTGGGTGTAGAGATTACGTAAATAAATAAATTAACTTTAATAAGTTTATAG
Organism: Potos flavus; assembly: GCA_028534135.1. NCBI lineage: Eukaryota > Metazoa > Chordata > Mammalia > Carnivora > Procyonidae > Potos > Potos flavus. The sequence continues at coordinate 34,464,387 of CM052885.1, forward strand.
AGAACAGATGATTACCAGAGGGGAGGCGGGTGGGAGGATGGGTGAATAGGGGAAGGGCTAAGAGTACACTTATCTTGATGAGTACTAGCTGATGTATGGAATTACTGAATCACTGTATTATTCACCTAAAACTAATATAACATTGTATGTGAACTACACTGAAATTTTTTTTTTTTAAAGATTTTATTTTATTTATTTGAGAGAGAAGGTGAGACAGAGAGCACAAGCTGGGGGAGAGGCAGAGGGAGAGAGAGAAGCAGGCTCCCCGCTGAGCAGGGAGCCCAATGCAGGGCTCAATCCCAGGACCCCGGGATCATGACCTGAGCCGAAGGCAGATGCCTAACTGACTGAGCCACCCAGGCGCTCCAACTACACTGAAATTAGAAGAAAAGGCACTTGAAGTAATAATGGCTAAAAATGGACTATATTTGGCAAAAGATATAAACCTACAGATTCAAGAAGCTAAGCAAACCCAATAGAGTAAAAGCCCAAAGAAATCCACACTAGACACAACACAGTCAAACTCCTGCAAACTCTAAAAGATCTTGAAAGCAGAGAGGGAGAAACAACTCCTTACCTCTCAGGGAGAAAGAATTCAAATGACAATAGCTTTCTCATGGAGGCCCAAAGCAAGGAGCACAGTTTACAAGTGCTACAAGAAAAGAATTGTCAACCTCGAATTCTTTGTCCAGAGAAACGATCCTTGAGGAGTACAGGGGCAATCAAGACATTCTCGGAGGAAGGGAAACTAAGAATTTATCACCAGCAGGCCTACCTTAGAAAACGGTTAAAGGAAGCTCTTGAAGATGAAAGGAAATGATAAAAGAAGAAATCTTGAAATATCAAAAAAAGGAAAACAGAGCAGTGGAAGGAATAAGCATCCGGGTAAATACAGCAGACTTTGCTCCTCCTCTAGAGTTTTCTAAATTTTTTTTTAAGATTATATTTATTTATTTGACAGAGAGATAGAGAGAGCACAAGTAGGCAGAGTGGCAGGCAGAGGGAGAGGGAGAAGCAGGCTCTCTGCTGAGCAGGGAGCCCAATGTGGGGCTCAATCCCAGGACGCTGGGATCATGACCGAAGCCGAAGGCAGACAGACGCTTAACCAACCGAGCCACACAGGCGCCCCTAGAGTTTTCTAAATTGTTTGATGGTTGAAACAAAAATCACAACACTGACATGATTCTCATCGCATATGGAGGAAAATAAGATGATTATATTATAGAGGAGGGAAGATAAAGGGACTTAAACATGTTGTCAATACCAATGAACCGATTAATTATGGGTACATAAAATTTCCTTTTTAAATGAGGACATTTTCCTATTCCATATAAATATAACTTGATATGATTTTGAAAAAAGTCGCATAATCCAAAAAACAGCTGAAATCATTTTGTTTCACTCAAAAAATAAAATAGTGTAAAGCAAAATTTTCATCTGTGTTAAAAGCTAAGAGGAAAAAGAAAAAAACAGATTCCAAATCCAACATTGATGCTTTCCATCTGTCTTAGAGTAAATGTCTGACAATGGCCTGTTAGGCCACAAGGGACCTTTCCACTTCAGCCACACTCCTTATTATTTCTTAAGCACCATAAACATGCGCACCTCAGGGCCTTTGCATTTCCTGCACCCTCTCCCCCCAGATATCCTGCCTCAGGGCGCTGGCATGACAGGAAGAGAACTATCTGGGCTCTCACTCTAGTCCTGGATTCAGGGGTCAAGGAAAAGAAAATGAACCATTCTTGTCTCTTACCCTGAAAGCCCAGATCTTCCCAGTGGTCTCCGTGGAGGGCACAGTCAAACTTGGAGCCAGTCAGCTTCTTGTAGATGGTCTGGAGGACTCGGCCATGCGTTGGGTCTTGGCTATCCAGGCCACCTGCCCGAAAACACACCCCCGGTGTCTGTCGGGCTGCCCGCCCCTCAGGGGAGGACTGTTTCTCAGAGAATGGTTCAGACAAGATAGACCTGGACGGTGCTAAGAGACTGCGTTCTCTCACGTTTTCACCCCACAGCTCCCGCTCTCCCTGCCAACACGGTACATGCGAGACCTCAGGCTTAGCCTCAGCAACAGGCGGGCAAACAGCGCTCTCTGCCTGACCACACGTGCAGCCCCTGCCTCGCGGCAGCACCTGTGCACTCACACTGAGCAATGGTCAGCACCAAGTCCCTTTCTTCTCGCAGGCCCTGGTGGAGCTTCGGAGGCCCGAAGAGGTGGTGCCGGAGGGCAGCGAGCCCCGTCCTTCGGATAGTTGGCTGGATTCTTTTCTGGGGAGGAAGTTGCAGGCAATGGGCAGAGGCCTGGGTTTACCGGCTCTAACTTACCATCAGGATCGGTACGGGGGCTGTTCTCGCAGAAAGAAGTAGTTTCTGCAACTAACTGGCTGGTCTCTGGGCCAGAGAAACGGGGTAGGAGCTGTGAAGCACCGGCTCCGTCTCTAGAGGCAGGCTCTGCTGGCTCCCAAGATTTTTATTAGTAGAAAAGAAATGTCCCTGGGCCACCTGGTGGCTCCACTGGTTAAGCGTCTGCCTTTGGCTCAGGTCATGATCTTGGAATTCTGGGATGGAGCCCCACACCTGGCTCCCTGCTTAGCGGGGAACCTGCTTCTCTCTCCCTGCACCCCACCCCTCGCTCCTGCTCTCTAATAAATAAATAAAATCTTAAAAAAATAAAAAAGAAAGAAAAGAGATGTCCCCAAGTATAGGCATCATTAGCCCATTGTCTGCATTTGCTCCTTCGGGCTTCTCCAGAGCTACTATTCTGTTGACCGCCAGAGATGGCTGGCACGGGGACTCCACTTTGGTCTGACCAAGCCAGGCCAGGGTTCCCAGCAGGGCTGCTTTACCTTCTGTAGGTCCGTCTCTTTCTGCAAAGGGCATAAATTACACAGCCTAGCAGTCCTCTCGACTTCCAGGACGAGGGAGCCAGTGAGGAGGGGAGTTTAGTGGGGACTTCTGGAGCTGGATACCTGAGGGGTTGCTGGAGCATTCTGTCCATCCCACAAGGGCACCCTCTAAACCAGGTCATGCTGACTTACTGCTCAAGGGCCACTGCCACAGGCCTTAGAATATTCTGATTTTGGTAGCTTCTGGCCCTCTGCATCCCATAAATCAACCTGATTCTGATTTTTCAGCCTCTCTTGAACCAGCTTTTAGGTTGAAGATCTGAAATCAGAATCTTCTTTTTTTTAAAATATTTGAGATATTTAAAATATTTGAGAGAAACAGAGATAGTGAGAGAGAGCATGAGTGGGAAGGAGGGGGAGAAGTAGACTCCCTGCTGAGCGGGGAGCCTGATGCAGGGCTTGATCCCAGGATCCTGGGATCATGACCTGAGCCGAAGGCAGACAGTTAACTGACTGAGCCACCCAGGCACCCCTGAAATCAGAATCTTCTAAAACTACTCTTAGTCACTCAAGATGCCCCAGAAAGCCTACAGCTTTTATTCTCCTTAACGTTTCTTCTTTTTCCAGCCCCACATATTTTTAAAATTCCCAAATAACTTCTGGTTCCTTGAGGGAATGATAGATTTTCCTACAATAGCCATGAATTACTCAGCTTTCTAGACGGAATGCCTTGCTTCCCTAAGGAACTACCTAACATTTGATTCCAGACCTCTTCACCCCTAAGAGGGAAGAGGAGGGAGCAGCTACACAGACCTGTGTATGCCAGGGCCACAAGAGCTCTAGGGACACAGCCCCAAAAAGGCCACTGGGGTCCTGCATGAAGCTTGGGTCCTTGGCTATCTCTGATTCTGTGCTCCAAGATTTCTTAGGTGAGGTAGGGTCCTCAACTGGAAGCTTTCCTCTTGCTTGCCCAGTGCCCTAGGTTGGTGGATAGAACGCCGGCTCCTAGGAAGAAGTTGCTTTGCCTGAGACCCCAAACCTCCCTACTTTCCTACCTTGAAGGAAGAGAGATCCACAGTCTGGAAATGCTGCAGAGCCTCACTGAAGGAGATCAGCTGCCCAGGCTGGTCTGCGCTGGCCTGGCTCCCTGTGGCAAAAGGGAAGACACTCCCAGATTTATAATGGCAGTCATTCAGTCATTCTGTCCGCACACATTCACTGAGGGCCTTCTTGTCGTCACCTCTAAGCCAAACACCGGCTTTCAGGGGCAGACATCAGAGATCTACAGCTAAAACCAATCCTCTTTTAAGGGGCTGGTGTTCTCTGCTGGGCCAGGTCCCTTCTTAGACCAGGTTGTTCGGGGGCTTCCTGGACCGACCTCTGCAGTGAGTAGGGACAGGTCTGCCTTGCACAGGGTCCAGTCCACTCATCTGTGAGGAGGTAAGTCACTGCCTGGAGTAGGTACCCACGGAGGAGCACGCCAAGGTCTGTTTCAGGAACTTCCTTCACTTCCATCTCGCCCTTTCTCACACCCTGTACATGAATGACCCCCTCTCCAGCCTCTGGTACAGTCCACAGGGAATGGACGTATCAGTTAGCAATGTCGGGGGTGACTGACACACAGTCCACTGTAACGACCTTCCAGGAGCCCAGGTAGAGCTCGAGCTAGGGATGGGTCCGAGCTCCACCCTCCTGTGGCTCGGCCCAAACCTGTCAGAAAACGAAGTGAGACCATTTTTACCCAGGCCTCCAAGCCTTCCAGCAGATGGCTTCAGCCCCCATCTCCAGAGACTTCCTTGCAGAGTTAACAACCTGCTCATCCTTAGGCCGGGACCCTGGCTGCCTGCCTCCATCCTTCTGCCCAACCTCGTCACCCTGCAGAAGCTGACCCTGACCAAGGTCCTCCTTGTCTTCTCTCAGGTCCAAGCAGATGGCAGCCCTTTTCCCATGGCGTTCATTCCCATTTCCTCCAGAGGTGGAATGTCATCATCTTTGGATTTGGAAAGATATTTTATTCTATGTCAGGGAGCTAAAATGGGAACTCTCAGGAATTCTGTGCCCTAATCCCAGGCCACAGAAACGTTAGCCACACGTGGATGGTGCCTTGATCAGCAGCACAGTGTCATTCCTGCGGTTACCTGGCTCTGCCTGGATGTTGTCCACGGCTTCCCATTCTTCTTGGGCTCTGAGCACCTCCGCACTCACAACTGCAGGAGTGAGAAAAGGAGACCCTCTGAGATCTAGGGAAGTCTGGATTGCTGCTGCAGCCCCAGCCTTGTCTGTCCACCTTGGGTCCCAATGCCCTCAGTGACCCTCTCCACACAGGGGCCAGAGTGAGCGTTTGAAAAGGCAGATCTGATGTCAACCCTCTGCTCGAAAACCTCCAGGGATTCGCCAGGACTCTCCAGATAAAACCCAAACTCTTCAGCACAGCATCTAAATACTTCCACGGTTTGGATCTTTCTTCCACCCATAGCTGTGCCCTAGGGTATCCGGAACTCCCGGACTTCCTCAGCCCCTCCCATCTTCGGTGCCCTTGCTCAGGCGGCTCTCCCCCTGCAGTCACCCCAGGTACCTGCACCCCCAGTCCCAACCCCTGTGCTGTTGTTGCTCTTCATCCCTCAGTGAGCTCTGAGCTCACCCTCAGCCAGCCGCCTTCCCTGACTCCGTCAGGTCTGCAGGGGGAGCCAGTGAGCCTCCGTGAGCCCCTGACGCCCAGGCTCCTCAGTGTGGTGACTGCCTCTCCCGCCACACCGGGCGCTACGGGAGGACAGCGTTCTCCAGAACCCAGGGCAGTGCCTGTCACAGGACAGGTGCTCGACAAATGTGTGCTGGATGAATGAAAGCACCAGAACCGGGGGGAGAAGCAGGAGAGAAAAAGCAGCAAGACAGGTTCTCTGTAGCCACCACAAAGCCCTTTCTCCAAACCGCAGCTGTCACTCTAACCCAGACTACTGCCGGCGCATCCTGTTGCTGGTTTTCCCCATTTGCTAGAGAGGAAATCAACACAACATGGAGAAAACGGAGACACCTCAGTCCAAGACCCCAAATCGTGACCCCTCCGGCCCCCAGCCGAGGGTGAGTGAGAGTGAGAGGGCAGCTCCTCTTGGCCATGCAGTCTTGACGGAGGGTATCACAGGGCAATGAGCTCTTTCAAAAGTATATTTGTAAATAAAATAAAACAAATAAAATAAAATAAAATGCTACCAGAAACCCAAAACACTAACAGAAACTGAGGCAGAGAAAGACGCTGGGAAGCCCTAGAGGGCTGTTGCTGAGAGCAAGCCCAGAGCCAGACTGCTGGCAAGCACATCCTGTCTGCGCTCCCCAGCTGCACTTCTGTGGGCAAGTACTTAACCGCAGGCCATCACTCCTGGACCTGCTGGAGGACGGTGCAACTCTTCAGCTTCTTGGGGTGGGAGAGGAGTTATATGACCCAAAGGTCAGTACTCAGGACCTGTTAGCTAGTGTCACTGGCACGGGCCTGGGTTCGGGTCCAACAGGGCAGGGGGAAGTGGCAGCAAGTGACATGGGTCTGGACTTCTGGGAAATTCAATCGTGCCAGCCCCAGCCTGGGGTGGACCAAGACCCCGAGCCCCAGGGCTTCCAAGGTAGATAACTTCCCCAGGATACAGACTGCTTGGCCTTGGATGGTGAAAAAAATAAAACTTCCTTCCAGGGGTGCCTGGGCGGCTCAGTCGTTAAGCGTCTGCCTTCGGCTCAGGTCGTGATCCTGGGGTCCTGGGATCGAGCCCTGCGTCGGGCTCCCTGCTCAGCTGGGGAGTCTGCTTCTCCCTTTCTCACTCCCCCTGCTTGTGTTTCCTCTTTCACTATACCTCTCTCTGTCAAAGAAAGAAAAGAAAAGAAAAGAAAAGGAAAGAAAAGAAAAGAAAAAAAGAAAGAAAGAAAGAAAGAAAAAAACAAAACAAAACAAAAAAAACTTCCTTCCAGCATGCTGGACCCTGGGAGATGAAAAGGAGGGAGAAAGCGGCTCAACAAAGAGAAGAGAGGGACGGCAGCTGCTAGTTAATGCGCTGACGAGGGCTGTGTCACCCCTCACCCTCACTGATGCCTGACTTCACGGACTCTTCAACTTGCAGGTCCTTGTTTCAAGCAACTTGGTCAAACTTTTTTTTTTTTTTTTTTAAGATTTTATTTATTTGAGAGACAGAGAGAGCATGAGCAGGGGAGGGACAGAGGGAGAGAAGCAGACTCCCTGCTGAGTACAGAGTCCCTTGTGGGACTCTATCCCAGGACCCTAAGATTATGATCTGAGCTGAAGTCAGATGCCTAACCGAATGAGCCACTCAGGTGCCCCTCTTTTCTTTTTTAAAGATTTTTTTGCTTATTAGAGAGAGAGAATGAGAGCCCGAGCGGGGGGGGGGGGGGGTGGGAGCAGAGGAGAGGGAGAAAGGAATGTCAAGCAGACTCCCCGTTGAGTGCACAGCCTGAGGAGGGGCTCCATCTCATGACCCTGAGAGCATGACCTGGGCTGAAATCAAGAGCTGGCCACTTAACTGACTGAGCCACTCAGGTGCCCTTCAACCTTTCACCTACAAACAACTTGGCAGAAGGTCGTGAGCTCGGAGTGGAAATCTCACCAGCACCTGGGAATCTGCTGTGACTGTGGCTTAGTCAACAAAAAGTACAAGGTCTCAACTAGAAGTTGCAATCTGGTGCCTAAAAACTGGAGACAAATGTCCAAGGCATAGCAAGAGTACCTCTTCCCTTTCATCTTGGAACCAGGGAGACTCCTCCTCATCTGAAGATGATCCTGACATAAATACTAATTTCCCCCTAACAGAAAAAAATGGAGGCAAAACACGAATCTTCAGGATAGCGAATGCAGCTCACATTAGCACAGTTCTCTACCTTTCTTCCTTTTTCAACTGCCTCCTTTATTTGGGCTCTCTTCTACTTACTCATACAGGAAACAGTATCACTGAGTTAGCAAGCCCGTCCATCTATCTACCTACCTACCTACCTATTTATTTTATTTATTTTTTATTTATTTTATTTTTAAACATTTATTTATTTTAGGGGGAGAGGGAAAGACAGTCTTAAGCAGACCTCTGTACAGAGCACAGAGCCCAACATGGGCCAGAACTCACGACCCTGAGATCACAATCTGAGTGGAAACCAAGAGTCCAACGCTCAACCCATTGTATCACCCAGGAGCCCCATTTCTTTATTTATTTTTAAAGATTTTATTTATTTATTTGAAGAGAGAGAGGGAGACCTCAAGCAGGGGGGAGGGGAAGATGCACAGAGAGAAGCAGACTCCCCGCTGAGCTGGGAGCCTGGCACAGGACTCGATCCCAGGACCCTGAGATCATGACCTGAGCCAAAGGCCGATGATTAACTGATCAAGCCACCCAGGCGCCCATTTTAAAGATTTTATTTTTTTGAAGTAATCTCCAACGTGGGGCTCGAACTCACAACCCGAGATCAAGAGTTGTATGCTCCACTAATTGAGCCAGCCAGGTGCCTCATAAGCCTATCAACTTAAATGAGCTGAGAGCAATCTGGAAGAAAACTAATTTTTTTTCTTTTTTTTAAAGATTTTATTTATCCGTTTGACAGAGAGTGAGAAAACACAAGCAGGGTAAGTGGCAGAGGGAGAGAGGGAGAAGCAGGCTCCCCTCTGAGCAGGGAGCCCGACACGGGGCCCGATCCCAGGACCCTGGGATCATGACCCAAGCCGAAGGCAGACGCTTAATGACTGAGCCACCCAGGCACCCCAAAAACTGTTAATTGTTTAATACAACTAAAAATATGTGGCACAGGGGAACCTCGATGGCTCAGTCAGTTAAGCATCTGACTTCAGCTCAGGTGATGACCTCAGGGTTGTGAGATCGAGTCCTGCATGGGCTCGGCGAGTGCTTATCTTAGAGTCTGCTAGAGACTCTCCTTCTCCCTCTGCCACCCACTCTGCTCACTCGTGCGTGCGCTCTCTCTCTAAGTAAATAAATCTTTAAAAAATATCTGGGGGGGCGCCTGGGTGGCTCAGTGGGTTAAAGCCTCTGCCTTCGGCTCAGGTCATGATCTCAGCATCCTGGGATCAAGCCCCGCATCGGGCTCTCTGCTCAGCAGGGAGCCTGCCTCCTCCTCTCTCTGCCTACCTCTCTGCCTGCTTGTGATCTCTCTCTCTCTGTCAAATAAATAAATAAATAAAATCTTAAAAAAAATTAACTGGTACATAAATGTGACATGTACTGAAATATATTTTGGCATTTAAGGCAAAATCTCTAATAAATGTTAGGTTTGTCACCACACAGCAAAGATAAAATTCTATCAGAACGAACTTCATAGATCTCCAGATAACTTTTCTACATTAGAATATTTTTAACAAGACCCGTATTTGTGGAGATTACATTTTCAGTTTGCAGAATTTCAAGATAATAATACATAGTGCTGAGCGCTCACTACAGATTTACAGTCTGTGTGCTAAGCACTTCACCTTAGCTCACATAATCCTTACATAATTCCCATCACACGGGTTCTGATACACTTTGTTCCATAGATGAAGTAAGTAAGGTAAGGTTTAGAAGGCTAAGAAACTTGCTCAACGTCCTACAGCTGGTGGGTGAGAGAGGCAGGACTTAAACCAGAGATGTGGGACTCCAGAAATCGTATTTCTCGCCTGGTGAGTGGGCCTTTCTGTGTCATAAATCAGCAAGTGAACTGAGTTTTAAATACAGTATATGAAAGAATCACGTAAAGCAGATAAAATAGGATACTTTTTCAAAGCCTTTTCATATACACTGTCTCATTTCATTGTCACAATATCCCTTTGGGGATAGAGATGGGCAGAGATGGGCACTGATGTCTCCACAGCAGACATGGAGAGGATCTGATTTGCCCAAGGCACATAAGCTGCTTGCAGCGCTAGATGAGGACTCGAATCTTTTGACTTCTAATCCAGTGTTGATTCTAATTTTCCTTGAAGAATGATAAAGCTGTAAAATTCTATAGGACACATAGTGAGAGAAATTCAAATGATGAAAAGCAGACCATAGGGAGCTCTGACTTGGGTCCCCCCCAGGTTCCAAGGGCCCTGAAGGGGACCTTACCACCTGGCTGCCATCCATTGGCTTCTGCTGTCAGGGCCCGGAGGATGCCGTGGTTCTTCAACTCTGAGATCTGCAGGGGAAGACGACCTTCAGTGTGAGGGTGAATCCATACCCTCCCATGCACGCAAATGTGCCTGACCCGCGGTACAGAATGTCCTTGGAACGGGAGGTTCAGTTCCAAGGTCAGAAGGATGGCTTGATTAAAGCCAATCTTAAAGAGAGGCACATGGAAAACTCCAACTCTGATGTACAAGTTGGGTGACCTGGGGACAAGCATATGCTCTCCTTAAAGAATAAACAAAAATTCATGCAACTCAATCGAGACTGTGGGGTGCCTTCGGTATTCCCACTGCACTTTACATTCTGCTTCCCTGGAGCACTGATCTTACTAGCGAGAGGTTGTTTTGCACGTTTGTGCCCCACAACTCCGTCCCCAAGTGTGAGCTCCTGGAGGCAGGGTCCCTGCCGTCCGGAGTCCCTGGTGCCTGGCCCCACAGAGCAGCATGCAACAAAAGCTGGTATGGACGGGGGTCCTGGGGTGTGGGTGACACATACAGGAATTCCTCTGAGAGCCCGAAGAGCACTGGTGTCCTTGTCATATGGTGAAGGATACACAGTACACACACTTTCAACCTGTAAGACAAAGAAGGGTCAGCTTCTTGGGCACATATCCTCTGAAGGTGACAGCTTAAATGTCACACCTTTTCCCAATACTACCCACACACAGACAGTTCAACTCCTGAGAACTCAACTGTAGGGAATATTATAAGGGAAAACTTCTGCTTAATTTCGTCTTAAGAAAAACTGCAAAAAGCTTAATGTTATCTCAGATTTCTTGGCTCTGTGAAAGGTCTCAGGATCCTAAGTAAAGTTTAGTGAAGCAGTTTCCTTACTTTTGGCCTTTCTGTTCAGCTAAACCTCTGCACATCAGAGCTTAAAAAAACCACTTGACCAACTTTAAAAAAACAAACAAAACAAAACTTGACCAGCTTTTGCAACTCAGATTATCAATATAGGTCTAATTTTCCTAATATGTTGAAAAAAAAATCCTATAAATCAGTCAGGAAAAGAAACCCAACCCAGTAGAAAAATGGGCAGGATATGGACAGCTTACAGAAAAGGAAACACGCACTGCTCTAAAACAAATAAAAAATGCTCAACCTTACTCCCTTACTCATAATAAGAGACATGTCAAATAAAACTAGTCTGAGATAATATTCGTCACTTATCATATGAGCAAATTTCAGAAAGTCTGATAACACACCGTTGGCTAGAAAGCCAAGTGCTGTAACTGAAGGGTAAATTGTTCCCATCTCGACAGCTTGACAATAGCTGACAGAATTGTATATGCTTTGTCCATTTTGGGCCCGCAACTGCATTCTAAGAATTTATCCAACAGATACACTCATCTGTGCGCAAAAGGACATGTTTACAGCGTCATTCGTGGTACCACTGTTTGTCATACCAAAAGGCTAGAAAAACCCCGAATGCCCGCTAATAAACTAATTCCACAAATAAAGGCATATCAACTCAATGAGCTCCGATCTAGCCATAAAAAAGAATAAGAAAGTGTTTTATGGACAATATGGAACAATCCACATGATATATTAAGTGGAACAAGCAAAGGGCAGAGTATATACACTATGTTACCATTTATATTTTTAGAAAACACACAAATGTATTTGCTTGTCTCCGCCAAGACTATTTCCAGACTTAGACCCAAGGAAGCAGTGATTTTCCCCCCAGAAGAAAACTGGGTGGCTGGCGGACAAGAGGAGAAGGCAGTTTTTTCACTATAGTACACACTCCCTACTTTTTGGATTCTAAACATTGTGAATGTATTATCTTCTCTAAAATAAATAAGAGGAGGGGCACCTGGGTGGCTCAGTCGGTTAAGTGTCTGCCTTCGGCTCAGGTCATGAGCCCGGGGTCCTGGGATCGTGTCCTGCATCGAGCTCCCTGCTCAGCGGGGAGCCTGCTTCTCCCTCTGCTGCTCTCCCTGCCTGCGCTCTCACTTTCTCTCTCTCTCTGACAAATCAATAAATAAATCCTAAAAAATGAAATAAATAAAAGGAAAAAACTAATTAAAAGAAAATAACTAACAAAAAAAATCAGTGCTACGTCAAGGCCCCACAATCCAAAGGCCCCTGTTACTCTAATCCCTCCTACACATTTTTGCCAACTACTCCTCCTTAAACAGAGCTTTGATTTCTTTCCGACCAGGACACAAGAATGGATGCCCGAGCACAGCACGGGTGAGCAAAGTCCTCCGTCGCTGGCCTCATGATGCCTCCTCACGACTTCAAGATCGTTCCACGTCCTCAAGGTGGCCTGCCTTCCCCACCGGGGCTACAAGGGTCTCACCCCTTCTCGCAGTCCCACAGCCAGCCCTTCTGCGGGGAACACAAGTCCCTCTGCACGAGGCCTAAGTGATGAGAAAACGGCTATTTGGATTTGCTTCCTACGTATTTGGAGTATGACAACCCTGCTCACAGCCAGAATCCGGACATTTAGACAAGTGCCCGTGCTTAGGATTCCTGCCACGAGTTCCTGCCTTGCTTTTCCTGGGGCGCCTTTTAAAATAGCCACTTAAGACTTGATCCTGAGAAAAGCCAGTGACCTCCGCCTTGTAATTAATAGGGGTGCTTGCTCCTCTGCTCCCTATTTCGTGCTTGCTCATGATCTGAGACTGAGGACTGTCCCTACCTTGGCTCATTGCCCCCTCCACACACTCACCCCTGCCACACTTCTGGGATCTGTAAGTAATAAGTCCCATGACTCCACTTCTTTTTTGTGAGTGTGCTGAAACTGCACCATCAATCAAAACAGCCCTAGAGTTCTCATTTCCTCCAACGCAGCCTATCTTTAAATCAGGCCCTGCAGCTTTGAGTGGAAAAACCTTCTTTCACGCTTCTTTTCTATTTCTGACACCCATTAGCACAGTACCAGGCACAAATGTGTTCTCAAAAATTCTGATGATTCCCTATGCTGAACAACTCCCTGGAAGGGCCTGTGCGCTCAGGGTTCATTCCCTCCTTCCTTTCCCTCTCCAATTCAGTCCCCACCAGTGGCCACAGACTTCTCTCTGGAACAGTTCACCTTTGTACAGGGAAAAAACCTCCCTGGACTCCCAAAGCAAAGGTTTTGTCCCACAAGCTCCATTAAGACCACTTCTGGCCCAGGTAGGCAGAAAGGTAAGGAAGGGAGGGTTAGCTGCCAGGCTCACACAAAGACGTATCACGCGGCACCCAGAGTCTGAGGACAATCAAGCCAAAGCATGTGTTTGACAGGGTCAATAAGGTAAACGGTCCAAATTGATAAATTACAAATAGCTTGGGGGATTCCTTGTTGACATTCTCCTCTCACCCAAGCAAATCCAAAACAAAATTCCATGACCCACTTAGAAAATAAGCTACAAGCGGGGCACCTGGCTGGATCAGTCAGGAGAGCATGTGACTCTTGATCTTGGGGTCATGAGTTTGAGTCCCACACTGGGTGTAAAGATTACTTAAATGAATAAACTTAAAAAAAGGGGGGGAGCCTGTGTGGCTCAATCTGTTAAACAGCTGCCTCTCGCTTGGTCATGATTTCGGGGTCCTGGGATCAAGCCCGGAGTCAGGCTGCCTGCTCAGTGGGGAGTCTGCTTCCCCCTCTCCCTCTGCCCCTCCCCTCCTCCTGTGCACTCTCTCTCTCTCAAATAAATAAATAAAATCTTGAAAAAAAAAAGAAAAGAAGCTACTAGCAAAGGCAATTGACTCAGAGGTGAATGAACAGAAGCTTCTCCTAATAGAACAAAGAGCATTATAATGAGGGTTTTCCCAAAGCATTTCTGAAGTTCTACATTCTCTTGATACATCCTGTGTTATTACTAATAACAATATATCCCAAACAAACACTTTCTTTCTCAAATAGAAGTGCTTGCTTACCTGTCCGTCTCTTAATTCTTTCTCATTGTGGAAAGAGCAAGAGTTTTCATTCATGACTCAAAGTCATTTGTTCCAGTGAGCTTTGTTCTTGGCTCAAAAAGGAGTTTAATAAGGTCTGAGATTAGAAGTATGGGGAGAGACAGAGATCCGACCGCTCTACCTTTGTCTTCCTTCTTGGCAATCATTCAGACTAAGAGTAAGTAAACAGTCCCCATGTGCCATCACCAAGGCTAGGAGGTTTCTGTGAGTACTGAAAGGAGTCCCTGAGGTCTCTGAAGTCTCAGCCCTGAAAGAAAAAAAAACAAAACGTATTACGAAACAAAACTAGTTTCATCATTTGGTTAAGCTGCGTTAAGAAAACCTGACTTTGGGGTGCGTGGGTGGCTCAGTGTGTTAAAGTCTCTGCCTTCGGCTCAGGTCATGATCCCAGGTCCTGGGATTGAGCCCAGCATCAGGCTCTCTGCTCAGCAGGGAGCCTGCTTCCCTCTCTCTCTCTGCCTGCCTCTCTGCCACTCGTGATCTCTCTCTACTGTCAAATAAATAAATAAAATCTTAAAAAAAGAGAAAAGAAAGAAAGGAAGGAAGGAAGGAAGGAAGGAAGGAAGGAAGGAAGGAAGGAAGGAAGGAAGGAAGGAAGAAAGAAAGAAAACTTGACTTTAAAAATCTTTAAGCAGGGGCACCTCGTGGCTCAGGAGGTTGAGCATCCCACTCTTGATTTCAGCTCAGGTCATGATCTCAGGTTCGTGAGATCGTGTCCCCAGTAGGGTAGGGTTCTGTGTTTAGTGGGGAGTCTGCTTCTCTCCTTCCCTCTGCCCTTCCCCCTGCTCACAGGCTCTGTGAAAATAAATACATAAATCTTAAAAATAAATAAAAATCTTTAAGCAACTATGGATTTTTTTCTGAATAAATCAGCTGCTTTAGTCAAATGCCTAACTCTTGGGACACCTGGGTGGCTCAGTCAGCTAAGCATCTGCCTTCGGCTGAGGTCATGATCCCAGCGTCCTGGGATTGAGCCACACATCATGCTCCCTGCTCAGCAGGAAGCCTGCTTCTCCCTCTGCCTGCCGCTCCCCCTGCTTGTGCTCTCTCTGTGTCAAATAAATAAATAAAATCTTTTTTTTTTTTTTTAAAGATTCTAATTTATTTGACAGAGAGAGAGAGAGAGAGACAGTGAGAGAGGGAACACAAGCAGGGGGAGAGGGAGAGAGAGATAAGCAGGCTTCCCGCAGAGCAGGGAGCTGCATGCAGGACTCGGCCCCAAAACCCTGGGATCATGACCTGAGCCGAAGGCAGACACTTAACGACTGAGTCACCCAGGCGCCCCAATAAATAAAATCTTTAAAAAAAATGCCTAACTCTTACTTTCCATGCCACTGGATGGAAAGAAGGGGATGCTATAGGAGTCTGAGGGCTGGATTCTCAGTGTCCAGAAGGCAGCAGCACCACTGTTAAGTGGTGAAGTCTGGTTCTGACAATGAAGTCACTGGAATCTGGGGGCAGCTTATCAAAGGGATGAAGCTAATGTGTGGCATCCTGGCGTGGTCTTAGCTGAAGTGCTCAGGCTTTGCTTAGGTCTCAGACACAGGTTGGGTCTGGGGGCTTACAATACTAGGCCTGATTCCTATGATGATAGAAAATAAAAATTCAACACATTGCCTAGCCTTCCTCAGTGAACACCAGTATTGCCCATGTTGCAGTTGAGCCAGTTTGGCTAACTCTAAGACAGTCATCGCATGAGCTCACCTTGGGAAGAGGGCTGGACTAGCCAGCAACTTATCGTAGAGGAATTGTGCAACCTGGATGCCTGTTACAGCAACAATCTGGATCATAAGTCAGCAGATAGCCCACATACGCCTGATGATCATATTTCACAGACTTGGAGAACTTAGGAAGGAGGGTGGCCTCTCTTTCAGGTCAGCTCCTGACTGTGGGAACATGACCTGGAGTCCCTAAGAATTGGCTGCCAGTAACAAACTGGAATCTGTCAGGTGGTAGGATGCACTGATTCCTAGCACCCAGAATGGGAGTACTTCCTGGCTATTGGGCTGGACATTTGGGTCACTGTAATTTAGTGGGGAGGACAGTGGTCCTTGGTCATGGTACCTCAGGAACTAGCTCTCTCTCTCACTGTGTCCTCTGGGGCCTCAGCATCTGGTTGCCTTTCCTTTCCCTCCTCCTTGACCTCCATGACACCATCTAACAAGACACTCACGCAACCAACCTTGGGAAGGTGACAGGCAGGGATGGTACTAGTGATCTCAGGAAGCCTCTTCTGTTTCTGCGGATGACATGAATCAGGCAGCACAGAAGCATGACCAGCTTTACACAGGTTCTAGTGCCTCACTTCCGGCTGGAGCTCTGGGGACTTCGACAGGGACAGTTACTACCTGTACCAGAGAAAGAAAAGAGCAAAAACTCAGTCAAATAAGCCAGTAATGGAAGTTATGAAGTCACTCCCACCAACAGTAGGCAAATTCTTTATAGTTGGGCCCAAAGAAATGGTCTTCTCCTAAGTATGGATCCTTTTCAAAATAAGTATGGTACACCCACTTTAGGCAAAGAGCTACGTTAAGGGGTATGATTTCCAAACTTCTTGTTGGAGCTTCAACTCTCTGAATAGGTATTTAATCCAGACACTGGGTCTATAACTTCAAATACAAATGACAGTCCTTCTCTTATCCTTTCATCAGGCTTGTCGCTGGGCGGCTCCCCGGCCACTCACTCCCCCCACGGAAGGCAGGTGCCATGGGGACCCAGGCAGAGGCTTGGGGGCGCCGGCAGGCACCCCGCCAAAGCAACGCCATCCCAGGCGGGCGCCGTGGCCCCGGGGCAAAACGACCGGCCACCTGGGAGGGGAGGGAGGACAGGGCTGGGTGCTCGCCGGTTGTGACGCGCGGATCTCAGCAGGAATCACTTCATCAAGATACCCCACCAGACTGGGGCTGTGTGGGTTCCGGACGGAAACCTCCTCACCAGTTGGTGCGGAAAACTGGTAAGCAACTTGCCTCGGGTCATTGGGCGAGCCCACGGCACAGCGCAGACCAGAACCCAGGCCTTCTGGGTCCCGGGCGGGATTCTCTCTCAGGCTTGCAGCTCCCAGCCTCTCCTCGATCCGGGGCGACCATCTCCAGCCCACGCCCACACCGCAGTGCCAGGGGTTCGCGGACCGCGGCCTAGAACTGCCGAACCGTCGCGTCTGGGTCTGGCCGCCGGCCCCGCCTCCCCGCGCGTGCGCACCGCGTCCCCGCGCAGCCTCTGCGCCGCGAGCGCCCCACCTCCCCGCCGCCAAGGACGCTTGGCACTGCGACGGCCCTAGGAGCCGCTGCCGGGATGGTGGGTCTGCGCCAGACTCTTGGTTCCCGGCCAGAAAGGTTCTGGCTTCTCAGTGGTGGAGGCTGCCTCCGCCTCCCCCGCCCCAGCCCAGAAGGACACAGAAGCGCGGCGGAGTCCCGGCTGCAGAGGGTAGGCGCGGTGGCAGCGGACCCTGTCCTCGGACCTCGCCGGCGCCATGTGGCTTTCGCTGCTGCTGCTGGCCCTGCTGCTGCTGGCCCTGCTGCTGCTGGCCCTGCTGCTGCTGGCGGTCTTCTGCAAAGGGCTCCTGTGCCTGTCCGCAGGCAGCTCCCCAAACCCCTTCTCTGAGGATGTCAGGCGTCCCCCCGCGCCTCTGGTGACCGACGAGGAGGCCAGGAGAAAGGTTCTCGAGCTAGGTCAGCGGGAAGGGACCCTAGGTTCTAGGGCTGCACTTGGGTGGCTTGCGTTCCCATTCCGACAGGGCGAGCTGCTGTCTACCTGGGCCTCAGTTTCCCCATACTAAAGCGTTAGGAGGGCTTTCTTGCACGGGGAAGCGCCCCGCCTTAGTGTCTGCTACCAGTGAGAGCCTATGCCCTGGCAGGCCCCAGGCCATAATGGCCCCATGGGCGCAGTCCGGTCTCAGCATCCCAAGGTCATGGTATAGCCAAGAACAGGTCCACAACCTGCAGGATAGACAAGAGACTTTTCCACCATTTGGTTTATAGGACTTTAACTTTTTTTCACTGACACTACCCCCAGGGTTCAGAGGCGTGGAGGAGCTGCACTTTTCTTCCAGCCTGTGTGGGAAATTGTATTTTGCCCATCAAGTGATTTGACTGGTTATGCTTCCTCCCAAATTATACGGTCGAACTCTGGTTCTAAAACTTTGGGAGAACCTCAACAGGATGCCTCAAGCTCAGAGCTGCTCCTTGGTCAACCAGAGTATCTCCACTCTCATCTTTAGGACATATTTTGGGGTTCCTCAAAAGGTTTAAAGAAGGAGTTCTGCTTTAAAAAAAATTAGATCTCCTCTTTGATCTCCAAGGTCCCTCCCACTTGTAAATTTTAGAATTCAGTGTGACACATCTTGTGGCATAGGCGGTCACTCTTTTTAGTGGAAAGACTATTAGTCTGAACTTCTGAGACCAGGGTTTTAGCTTGGACTCTGTCATTTATTTACTGCATAACCATTCACAAGTCACTCCACTAATCTTGGGTTGGTCTAAAAATGAGGTGACTAGTATAACTTTTTCAAACCAGGTTGTGATCTATCAGTGGGTCATGAATTCGATTTCGTGGTTTGCATTTCAAAATGTGGTAGAGTAGAAAATATCAGAGTCATCTCACATAGTTCTGGGAAGTATTGTTTCAGGTATTTATATTATATACTTATTTATAACCTGGGTTGTGATATAAAATGTGTTTGTTTCTCTAAAAATGTTTGAAAAGTTTTCCAAGTTCTTGTGCAGCTTGAAAAATTCTAAATCTCAGTTCTTCAGGAGTGATCTTTAAAGAACAGATCTTGTGTGGCTCCTTAGTTCTGCCTCTATACTTCCCCAATATTAAGAGGTGGTGCTATGATTTCAGCTCTGTCCTGCTCAAGCCTCTGTTTTGGTATCTTGAAGAACCATCATAGGACCAGGCTGCTCCACTGGTGCCAATAGACCCTGTATTTTCCAAAGATAACCAACTTGTGAATGGACAGTTCCAGCCTGCCCACAACACTGCCCTCTGTCCCCCATCTCCTCATTTTCTTTCTTTTCTAGCTCTCTATCTGCACTTAAGTTTCTCAGCCTGTATTACTGTCAGCTTTCTGGTTTTGTTTGTGTTGTGGTTTACTGATTCCTACTTCCTTTGATAGTAGGGAGAATCCCCAGGTCCATGTTGGTTTTGATTACATCAATTCAACTCAAACCAAATCGCTGTCTTAATCTGCCTGGCTGGTCCTGAGAATTTCCCAGGTGAATGGCTGGAGTTATTTTAGTCAGTCGCTCCATGCCGAACTCTCTAGAGTTCCCTTGCATTGTATAAGCTAGTGGAGTTTTCCTTGGTTTCCATCTCTTTGCTCTCTCACTGCCCCTGCCTGAGAAGCTCACCATCTCTTCCCTCTGCGGTAGATTTTTCAGCCAGCCAAGTGCCAGAGAAGCTGGACGCAGTGGTGATTGGCAGTGGCTTTGGGGGCCTGGCTGCAGCTGCGATTCTGGCCAAAGCTGGCAAGCGAGTTCTGGTGCTGGAACAACACAGCAAGGCCGGAGGCTGCTGTCATACTTTCAGACAGAAAGGCGTTGAATTTGAAACGGGTAAGGTTTATGTGGGAAGGGGCTGGGAGCATGACTCTATCTTCAGGAGGCTGGGGGCAGCCATTGTGAGAGGACCCTGGACGTTTCTGTTGTTTCGGAGGCACCACTTTCTGTGCCTGATAGCTGTGACCACTGCGTGCCAAACTGGGCAGAGATGTGGCGGCTTCTGTTGCAACTCCTCCCCACAGAAAGGTTGGGTGGCGCCCTTGGTTTATAGGACCTTAACTTTTTTCACTTACACTACCCCCATGGTTCAGAGGCGTGGAGGAGCTGGGTGGGGACTCAGCCAGGCAGGAGTACCCCTTTCACTTTGCTTCCTTATCCACCTTTCCAGGGGTCAGTCCCCTTATTCCTGTGACACCTTGTTTTTCTGTCTCCCAATAGGAATCCATTATGTTGGGTCCATGCAAGAGGATACCATTCTTCATTTGGCCTTGGAGCAGATCACGGAGGGGCAGCTGGACTGGGCTGCCTTGTCCTCTCCCTTTGACATCATGGTACTAGAAGGGCCCAATGGCCGAAAGGAGTTCCCCATGTACAGTGGGAAGAAAGCTTATATTCAGGGCCTCAAGGAGAAGTTTCCCCAGGAAGAAGCTGCCATTGACAAATATATAAAGCTGGTTAAGGTAACATGGACATGCTGAGGACCCCCTGTTTATTCCTGACAAGGCTGACCTTCTTCATGAGTGGAGTGACTGGTGGGGGAGGCAGGAAGGAGGAACAGTCAAGTCTGCCCTGAACTCAGCCGCTATCCCTAATTGGCCTCTGTGCTCAGCTGGGCCCTGTCTTGGGAGCCTGGGCTCGGCGGCTGCCACTCTCAGTCTGGCCTCTGGGGGGCACCCTGGTCTCCTTTTTGACAAGGCTGGCTTCTACGGATGTGGTCAGATTACAACCTTTTTTACTTCCTCTGAGATCAGATGGGATTTTTCAAAGGAATTTGGGCAGGAAACTGAAAAGCAGAGAAGGTCTTACCTGAATGTGGAATGGGAACAATTCACAGAGGACAGATTTTTAAAAATTCAGTTCAGCCAGATCTAAGTGGTGCTGGGCCCTGGTGCTGGGCTGGTGCTGGCTTTTGGAATGGCGATTCCGAGGCAGATCTAGAGATGGGACCTGTTCTCAGGGCTCATGTTTTCCTTCAGGTGGTGTCCGATGGAGCCATCTACGCCATCTTGTTGAAGATGCTCCCCTTGCACTTAGCTCCTCAGCGAGTGTGGGCCGCTCACCCGTTTCCTTCCATTCCTTCGTGCATCCACCCAGAGCCTGGCTGACGTCCTGCGGCAGCTGCCCGCCTCCCCGGAGCTCCGGGCAGTGCTGAGCTACATGCTCCCCGCTTATGGTGGGTACTGGCCCTGGGTCCTGGGCGGCTCCTGGAGGAGGAGGTGCTGCCCTTTTGGCTCTCAGTCTTTCTTCCTGAGCCTGCTTGACTAATTGAGATGGAGCAGTATATACCCAAGGCCCTCTGGAGCTTCTGGATGACAAGTCTGGCCACCTGCCTTCTGGAGTCCCTGGTAAAAGTTCCCGTCTTCCGTGCCCTGGATGGTTTTCCTTTCCCACTGACAGTGTCTTCCCTTGTCTTGGCAGCATGGCGCTTTGCAAGGAGGACGTTCCCACTGGCCCCAGGATCTGTCAAGTGCCCTGTGTTTGGATGGAAACAGGCCCTCTGGCTGCCCTTAGCCTGGGGATCATTTGGATCCTGGGATGGGTCGACTCAAGCTGCGTGCCTTTTGACAGGAAACTGCGTTCCTTTCTATATGGTGCTGCCGCCGGCTCTCGCCTCATCACCCCTTCCTTCCTTCTGTAGGTGGGATCCCCAACCACTGTGCCTTTTCCATGCATGCTCTGTAGTGGTTGACCACTACATGGAAGGGGCCTTTTATCCCCGAGGGGGTCCCAGTGAGATCGTTTTCCACACCATCCCTGTGATTCAGCGGGCCGGGGGCGCTGTCCTGACCGGTGCCACTGTGCACAGCGTGTTGCTGGACTCAGCTGGGAAAGCCTGTGGTGAGAGCCCTGCATCCTGCCGCCCAGTCCCCGGGCTGGGGTGGGGCAGGACTGGGGAGCAGCCACAGGGTGGAGAAGAACTGACCTCACGGGGAGTTCAAGGCTGAAACTGCCCAGAGCAGGGGCTTGGGGAGAGGGGTTAGTCTGGAGGTAAAAAGGAGGCGGGAAGGATAAAGGATTGACTGTTCCCCCAAAGAACAATATTTAATCATTTATTCAATAGGTAAAAATAGTTATCTGGTAATCCATAACCTCCTGGAATATAGAGGCTGTGTCTCTGTAATCTTTGTAGATCTTAGCACATAATGGAAGCTCAACACATCTGTTCAGTGACGGAATGAATAAGTAACCTGGGCCCTCCAAAGGGCAGTGTGGAGGCCGGCCAGATGCTCTGCCCTCGGTCTGTAAATGGCAGGTGGAGCCAAGAATCTCGTTAGCCTGGCTCAGGTCTTTCCTGCTACCTGCACAGAGCCACAATTCCACTGTGGATGAGTTCTGTGAGGGGAGGGGGATGCGGGGCAGGACTCTGGTACACAGAACGAACAGGCCATCCCTGGCTAGGGGCTGCCTGAAGAAGCATCAGGGAAGGAGACAGAGAGAAGCCTGAGAGAACAGGGCTGATGTGACAGTGAACTCACCAGAGGAATCTTGCAAGGAGGAGGAGGGGAGTGGATGGCCCAGTGCACACACACACACACACACACAAAATCAAGGGAGAAAAGGCCATGAGCCATCTCTGAGAATGCATGTGTAGAAGAGACCAGGAAGTTGCCGGCTGTTAGAGGTGGCTGTCAGTTCTGTGAGAATTTCCTCTGATGTCCAGAGCAAGTTCTTCCAGCCAAAAGAGGTTCATGAAGCAAGGTGAGTTGATGGGTTTAATTAGATTCGGTTCAGAATATTACTTGTATTTTTCAGGTATAAGGTGACAAAAGATGGAGATAAAAACATAAGATAGCTCTAAAGGAAATCTGTTAACTCAAGAAGTTTCCAGCCTCATAGGGGAGATCACTGAGATATAATTTAAAGTGTCACATAGAGGCACGTACTAAGGATGGAGGAAGGAGGGCAGTGGTGCTTGAGCCAGCTCGTAAAGGGTGAGAAGAAACTAACCCGAGGTTTTGGGATATTATTCCAGGCAAAGGGAACAGAATGTGCAAAGGTACAGATGTAGGAAAGACCTGAGTATTTTTAGACGTCTGGAAGTAGTAGCTTGAACCCTAAGAAACTGCCTTTTTTTTTTTTTTTTTTTTTAAGTAGGCTCCATGCCCAGAGTGGAGCCCAACCTGGGGCTCAAACTCACAACCCCGAGATCAAGATCCAAGTCAGATGCTTAACCAACTGAGCCACCCAGGTGACCCAGAAACTGCCATTTTTATAGGTCAAAAATGGTTGAATATCAGCTGCTTCATATGCTGCCCCCTAATAGTTTAGTGAGTGCGGCCAGAGATGGGGCTGGAGACATAGAAAGGCTCAGACCTTGGAAGGCCGGTACAAGACTGGAGTTTATCCTACAGAGGTTGTGGTGTCACCAGAGGTTTTCAGAGTATTTTGGAGATAGAACTCCGGCAGTAGTGAAGAAGGGTCTGGGATTCCAGTGGAAGGACTTCAGCCCATGAGCTTTGTCGGGGTTAGCGTGGAGGTTGTCGGGTTTGGCTAAAGAAAAGGGCGCCCACATAGGACGGGGGGAGAGCCAAGGAAGGTAAGGGCAGGAGCGACTTGGGCTAGGCGAAGATGTACTCACTTTGCAGTTTGGCCTGGAGCCTGCCCACCTGCACCTTGGTGGGCTGGATGCCCGGGTGTGAGAATAGGAAGTATAGGCTGGGAGAGATCTGTGCACGATCTGGACCTTTCTCTTCCTCTTGGAGTGCCTAGAACCTCAGCCAAGCTCTTGTGCCTGCAGGCGTCACTGTGAAGAAGGGCCAGGAGCTGGTGAACATCTCTTGCCCCATTGTAATCTCCGACGCAGGACTCTTCAACACCTATAAGTACCTGCTGCCTGAGAACGCCCGCTGCCTGCCAGGTAAAGACTGGGCTGCGTTGCTCTTCCGAGCTCCCAGCAGCACCCCTCTGGGGTTAGCCTGCCAACCGGCCTGGTGCTCTTGCTCCTCCTGACTGCCCTGGGACCGTCCTTGAGCAGGACAGGTGAGCACGAGCATGCTGTCTCCAGCATCTGTTCCCAGCATGGCCTGTTTAGGGGTTGGGAAGCAGCTTCCCTCATATTGTATCACCCCCCCAAATAGTCCTTGGTCCTTATCTCTCATTCCATTCTTGGCATATTTACCCTCTCTTCCCTATAACCTCACCCACTTTGCCCTCTCCTCTTTTAAGGCTCCATTCCAGATTGCCCATTTCTAGTTTCTCCAGATCTTAAATCATCTCTCTCACAGTTCGTGATGGTGGGTAGCATCCTAAAGGAACATTTCTTGGGTTATCACTAAGTTTGTGGTATGAATCCTACTTTTTTCCTTAATTTCTCACTTATTTTGAGTGGGAAGGCCTGGTCTGACAGTATCAGTAAGGGAAGCTAAGGCCGGCATGGAGAAGAAAGTCTTGCTATAACTGTTGTGTATTTTATTTGGGACCCAATATTTTTTTTGCCTCTTTCAGGAACCAGCTCCTTATTGGGGCTGAGGCTGTAGGAGGAGTACCCTTCTGGCTTTCTTCTGTCCCTTGAGCTCTGGGCTTGTGCTTGAAATCTGGGACCCAGACAGAAATAACAGTCAATGAGGCCATCTCTTCTGATAGACTGTGTCCAAAAATCGAGAAGCCTGATTTTAAGGGCGAGAGGTCAGTAGGCATAGCTATGGGTGAGCCCTTCCTTGGTAAGTCTGTGTGAGAGGCTCTCCCTTTGTCATTGCACGTGATCCTCATTGCCACCTGGGAGAGAGATGCCATCATGCTAACGTTTATGCAGGAGGTGGAGAAGTGAGGTGAAGTGACTTCCCAAGGCCACCCAGGTGAAAGTAGCCAAGCTGAGATGAGAACACTGGTGTGACCGACTTGAAAGCCTGGGCTCTTTGGCCCCCCCTGGACTAAGGAATGTGGAGCTTCCAGACAAAACGCTTCACTAAAAGGGGCAGGAGAGCAGGCCAGCCCACAGGAACAGAGTAGCCAAGCCAGAGTTGAGTGAGATGTTATGATTTTGAAATGGACTTTAGAACATCATGTAACTAGAAGCTACTGGTATGATCTGAGGACAGGAGGCCAGCTGGCTGGGAGGGGATCCATAGTCCAGGAGGGTAAGAGACAGTTCTAGATAAAGGCCTCTGGCTGGGGTGGGAGGTGAGAGTGAGGAACAGCTCCAGATGTGGTTGAGGTGGAAACCATGGCCTTCAGTGGCACATGGGGGAGCCCAGAAAGCAGGGGGAAGGAGCTCTCCCCTCCAGAAGGTGGGCCTGTAGCTGCTCTGGCGGAGCTGGGGAAGGTGGGCAGCACAGTGGGTTCAGTAGAAAAGTGATGTCCCAGGTTTCCTTCCGGGGAGAGGGAAGGTGGCAGTTGTGATGGTCTTTGAGGTATGAGATGTGTATGACCAAAATCTAGCCTTCTCATCTCTTTGCCTCACTTAGCTGGGCCTCAGCCAGCATCTGCTGCCAGCGAAGGCCTCCTTGCCCTCACACCGCGTGGGCTGTGTGGGCTGAGGCAGACTGGCCAGCGGCAGGGCAGCTGAGCAGGGCTATGTGGACTGACAGACTTTGCCTTTGGTACTTGCTGCCTGCCTGTCTCCCAGGACCTCTGAACCCCGGCCCTGTCCTCTGATGGGTTTCAGTGCCCTCCCCTCCCTTCCCCTCCCCGCCACGCCTCCTCCCCCGGTAGCCATGTTGCCCTCCCTTCACTATCCGGTTACAGTTACAACATTTACTGCTTTTATGTATCTTATCTAATGGTACCAGCCCCACCTGGCAAAAAAGCCAATTGCCTCGCTTGGATGGGGAGGTAGATGCGGCCTCATATGAATCCAGTTTGAGTACATTTCAAGCAGTGGCAGTGAGGATGCTTAACTCAGCACACCCCAGGTGCTGGGACTCCTTTTTGTTTCCAGCTGCTCTGGGCTGGGGATTCTCATGGGTCTGTCTCCCTCTCAGGGACAAGAACAGGGTGGCCTCTGGGGCAGGCAGTGCCAGTTGGCGTCAAGTGTGGAGGAGGGGCGGTCAGGCAGAGGGAGCCTGTGTGAATGGGAGCACTTTTCTTTTTCTTTTTTTTTAAGATTTTATTTACTTATTTGAGAGAGAGAGAGAGCATGAAAGGGGAGAAGGTCAGAGGGAGAAGCAGACTCCCCGTGGAGCTGGGAGCCCGATGTGGGACTCGATCCCAGGACTCCTGGGATCATGACCTGAGCTAAAGGCAGTCACTTAACCAACTGAGCCACCCAAGCACCCTGGGAGCACTTTTCTTAATTCCACTGCTGAGCCTCGAGGAGGTGTCTGGGGATGCTTTGGAGGGGAAGTTGTTTGAGTGGGGAAGACTGGTCTGACAGTACCAGTAGGGGAAGCTAAGGCTGGCGTGGAGAAAAGAGCCTTGATGTCATCCTCGTGTGCCTGATTTGAGACCCAAGGCTCTCGTTTTCTGCCAGGTATGTGATTCCCGGATCACATCCTTCTAGTTGGAGAAAAAGGAAAGGAGGGGCTGGCTGGAGGTGATTGCTATTCTTAAGGGCCTCTGAAGACCTAGACGGTCTCACTCCTGGTCCCTCCGTTTTCCCCATGACTGCCCCCACTGCACCTGGCGAGGGGGAGCTGGCAGTGAGGTCAGCCCTGGGTGCCCCTGCAGCTCCAGAGCAGCTCGGGGTGCCCTCCTGTGGCTCTGGAAGCCCGCGCTCCCCTTCCCTCGTCAGCGCGCGCCTGCAGTCCCGCGGCTGTTGTTGTTAGCGAGCCTAGGCTCAGAAGTGGTCTGTTTTGGATGATAAATTCTATGCTCACCCCACACAGAGCACTCAGTTCTTTGTAGCCTCTATGGGGAAAGCCAACGTCTTTCAGGACAGACAGCCGCTTTTCCAGTAGACGGGCATCATATCTGATACCCTGTAGTGCCCCCAAGGCCTAGCAGAGGACCTGGCACGTTTTAGGTCCTCAACAAATATTTGTTCAACGAATTAAGCGGAGCAGCCAGTGGGCGAGTTAACCATTCAGGCAGGTGATGGTCCTGGGGAATGGGAACGAAGCATAAGACTTCGTGGGAGCCACTTCCGGAAAATTGGTCTGGGGTCATTTGTTGAGAGGTGGGGAAGCCCAGCAGCTTAGGTCCAGGGGACATCAGATGGCCCTCAGAAGAGTCTGTCACTCTCCTCCGGGGTGCTCTTCCCTCCTCCCCTACCTGAATCCTAAATGTCAGATGTCAGTAACGCTGTTGGCATTTGTCCATGTGCATTGCTTTCCATGTTGAGGTCTCGTACTGCCTGTACGGCACAGGAGGAATTATGCATATTCATTCATCAGATGGTTTTCATTAAATGTAATACGGAAATCAAGGCTGGTAACAAAGTGGTGTTCATATGTGTGGTCTGTATAGCGTGGAGCCCAGTAATCCGCTCATAACTTAGAGCCATTAGGGGAAGGCTGGAGACAGTGAGTCCGAGACCGTCCTGCAGCCCTGGGCCAGCTTAGGGAAGCTGGGCCTTCCGGGCTCCTAGAGGTGCTTCGAGCAGGGCTGGGAGGAGGCAGAAGAGTGGGAGCCTGGGGTTGGGTTCTTCACGGGCAGGAGACGGAAGAGCAGCCCCCTCCCCCCGCCAAGTCCGTGTGGAAGTAACAGTTGTAAAAGCGGCCCAGGTGCTAGGCTGGCGGCCACGGGTAAGGCTGTGGATAAAGTGAGCAGGCATCCGCAAGGTCGGAGCGGGGAGCGGCCACTGCAGCCCCGGGTCACGCAGCCCTGACGCTTTGGCAGGTGTGAAGCAGCAGCTGGAGATGGTGCGGCCTGGCTTGGGCCTCTTCTTTGTTTTCATCAGCCTGCGAGGCACCAAGGAGGACTCAGGCCTACAGTCCACCAACTACTTTGTCTACTTCGACACAGACTATGAGAAGGCGTAAGGCGTGTGTGCACACGGGGGGAGTGGGAGCAGCAGGGGCCTGTGGCCCACAGGGCTCTTGCTTCCTCCCTTGATGCTGGGAGAATCCGCAGCAGGATGTGGACTAGGCCTCAGCTTCGTCCCTGGGGAGGAGGGGTGTCCCTGGGGGTGACGTATCTTCCGGGCAGTGCCGCTGGCGGTGAGCGAGGCCTGGGGATCGGCAGCCACGCTCTTCCCCCCCAGGATGAAGGACTACCTCTCGGCGCCCAGGGAAAAAGCTGCGGCTCACGTGCCCACCTTCTTCATTACTTCCTCCTCAGCCAAGGACCCCGCTTGGGAGGACCGGTTCCCAGGTGGGGTTTTGGGTCCTGGGGGGTGGGGGCTGGAACAGGGAAGGGGCCTGGGGGGTAGTAAGCCCAGCTCTGTGTCCCCAGACCAGTCCACGATGATCGTGCTGATGCCCACCTGCTATGAGTGGTTTGCAGAGTGGCGGGAGGAAGCCAAGGGGCAGCAGAGCAGCGACTACAAGACCCTCAAAAACTCCTTTGTCAAAACCTCCCTGTCGGTTGTCATGAGGCTGTTCCCCCAGCTGGAGGGGAAGGTAGGATGGTAGACTGTGTGCTCGTGGCAACAAATTGGTGACAATTCTGCTTTTTCTCTTAGGGAGGGAAGTAAAGCCCGGAGACAGCTAAGCTCAGGGAAGGGCAGGGAATCCATGCCGGCAGACAGCTCAGTCAGGGAGAGCAGAAAAGGGAGGAGATGGGGACCTCACTAGGCCCCACTCCCACCTCTTGCCTGCCTTTTTGTCTCCTCAGGTGGACAGTGTGGCCGGAGGGTCCCCACTGACCTGCCAGTTCTTTCTGGCTGCTCCTCGGGGTGCCTGCTTCGGGGTGAACCATGACCTGGACCGCCTACATCCTCACACGATAGCTTCCATGAGGGCCCAAAGCCCCATTCCCAACCTCTACCTGACAGGTACACGGACTGCCCCATTTCTCCAGGGCCTGAGACCCTGGGCTTCCCTGTCACCCCAAGTACTCTGTTCTGTCCTCAGATCCTACTGTCCCCTGCAGCCTTCCACACAGGGACGGGCTGCCCCAGCAGGCTGCAGACCTAGGGTGGCCTAGCTTGGAGGGATGACCGTGAGAGCCCTTGCTCCCCACCCCCCATTGTGGGAGGATGCTCATGGGCCTCTGCTTTTGTCTCCAAGGCCAGGATATCTTCATCTGTGGGTTGATGGGGGCCTTGCAAGGGGCCCTGCTGTGCAGCAGCGCCATCCTGAAGCGAAACTTGTACTTAGACCTTAAGAAGCCTGACTCAAGGATCCAGGCACAGAAGAAGAATTAGTTCAGTAAGCAATGGGTCTGAGTAGTCCCCCCAGCGCTATGGCTCAGCCCTTGATTAGCCATAATGTCCTGTACTGGTTCCTTCCTCACATAAAGCACTCTAATTTGTTTCTGATTTCTGACTAGAGGCCTGACACACAGGTCACAGTCCTTAGATCACAGTTCTCAAGCTACGGCTCTTCCAGCTGGTCAGGTGATGAGCTCTTACACCTCTAACGTGTTGTCCCTGCTGAAATGCCTGGTGTGGGCCAGTGACTTGGAGAGCCTGTCTTGTCAAGCAGGGCTTTGCATACCACACTCCCATGCCTCCCAACTCCGAGCTGGCAGGAGTCAAGTATTCCTTTGGTCAGGTGGACAGAACATTCAAAAGCGTTGGCCAGCTGAAGCAGCTTAGGCCAGCTGTCCCAAGGCTTCTCCTCTTCCATTCCCCACGCTGTGCTGCAGGAGCTCCACATAACTGAAGAGAAAGGGTGCCTGAAGAGGCTTTTGTCAAAACCTGGGCATGGTTTTGGTTGTAGTTCCATAGGTTCAGAGGCCCCCAGATCCTATTTTTTTGGTTCCAATGGCTCTTTCAGAGGGTGGGGGAAATGCCTAGGATAGGCTCAGTGTGGTTGTGGGGGGTGGGGGTAAAGACATTAGTCAGCAAACTATATGTTAGAATAACCAATTCATATACAACAGGCCCTAGGTTTGTCTTATTTCCAAGGTGACACTGGGTCTTCATTGGGTCTGCACCAAGATACGTTCATGGAGCTCAGTACCTGAGCCTCAAGGTTTACCTTCCAAAAATCCACAGCAAAGGGTGACATTAGCAGTTGGGGCACAGGACTGGAAAGATGACTTCACTGGGGTTGAAGCAGGCTGAAAGAGCATTCCAGGGCAAGGGTATAGCAGAAGACAATCACAGAGGTAACTGTAAGACAAATTAGCCAGCTACCTCCTAGACCCAGAACGTGGGCTGCCTGGTAGGGAACAGTGGGCTGGAAATCAGTCAGGATTAGAATGTGGAAAGCTAGGGGCGCTTGGATGGCTTAGTGGGTTAAGCTTCTGCCTTCGGCTCAGGTCATGATCTCAGGGTCCTAGGATTGAGCCCCGAACTGGGCTCTCTGCTCAGCGGGGAGCCTACTTCCCCCCTCTCTCTCTGCCTGCCTCTCTGCCTACTTGTGATCTCTGTCAACTAAATAAATAAAATCTTAAAAAAAAAAAAATGTGGAAAGCTACAGAATGTGTGCAAAGGCCTGGGATGGTGTTCCTGTTTATTGGTAAACACATGGGTATTAGATGGGAAGGTGAACAAAGACTTAAAAAAAAAGTACCTTTCACTTATATTAGGCCTTATTTCTGTCAATTTTATTATCATTTTAATAAATTTAATGATTTTATAGCTTTAATATTTGAAATTTGTTTTGGTTTCTGTGCAATGATACAAAACTACATTGAAATGGCATTCAGAGAAGCTCAGTAAAACATTATGTACTGAAAAATACTTATCATTAGACCAAATAAGCTTTTAAAAAAATAAAAGTAATTATATAGTTAAGTTAAAGCTGAAAATATAAAACATTGCAAAAACAGTGGCACTGTACTAATCGGGTAAACAAAAAAGGGCAACAACTTCAATCATTTATTTAACATGAGAAACCTCTGAATTAAAGGAATATCTACGAGTGTGAGGAGACTGGCTTTTTGGCAGCTTGAAACTACACAGCTCAGACCTAATACAGTTACAGAGAAGTTTCTGAAATGGGACATTTAGGAAATTCACATGTTTACTTGTGGGACTAGCTGAGCTAAGATTCAGTCTTTCTCTGGATGAACAGTTAAACAGAACCTGAAAATCTCTTCCCAAGAGTCTTCCTTAAGTAAGGCAGTGTCAAAGGCAACCTTCCCAGCAAGATTTTTCAGCAAACAGCTGGCAGAACTACAGGGTCTGGTGTCTGGTGTCTAAAATACTCTCCTCCCTGTTCGAATGATTCAGAACATGTGCAAAGCGTGCTAGCTTTCATCACATACATAACAGCATTATATATCAAGTTACCCTGTAAAAACAAGGGGCAGGCTTCCCTTTTTTGATTTAAATGACATGAAGTAGAGGAAAAAAATGAGAATCACCATCAGGGGAATTAAAGAGGTTTATAATTCTATCACCAAATGTTTCATTAAAAGCCATCATGGGAAAAGAAATGTCAGCATATATATAGCTAGTTGTCCGGTCTTTCTGAGTTGTTACAGCCTTCCTACATAGATGGGCCTTCACTCCCCCAGAGTCCAGAAGTGGATTCTTTAATTCCACTCATCTGTAGCAGGAAAACAAACTCCTCTATTGACATCCATGACTAAAGCATAGATTCCTCCTCATAGAAATCACCCTGCAACCAAAAGCTGGGGCAGGAAAGCAAGCACATGGCTGTCTAGATAGGGGTGCCTCTCATGGCTCCATGTGCTTCCCTTCCCCCCACCGGCTTGAGAGATGCCTTAGCCAGTTCATCCTCCTCCACATCATCTCTAGAAAAACATGCTTCCAAGAGTTTATCTTCCAAAGGACAACTCCAGAGAAAACAAGTTTTCCACTGGTGTGAGAGTTCCTTCAGTGTAATTTCTAAAGTGAAAAATTCGATCGTACTCTCTTAGCACAAGAAACAGTACTTCTTGGATGCTCAAAAAATGGAACTATGTGGACTCCACAGAATATTTATTTTGCATCCACTTGATGCCAACCCTCTTGGTTCCTGAAACCAACCTTTCTGCTCTCCTCCTTACAAGCAAAATCCATCAAAAAGAGACAGCAACCAGTAGCCAGGAAGAGCTGTGTGAGACCTTACTTAAGTTACATTCATATGTCCTGAACAAAGAAAATGTCTCCTTGTGAACTGAAATACCAGGGAACATCACTATCCTGTAGGCAGCTATGCAGACAGTGCCACGGGCACTCCTGCAAGCAGCTTCGTTTTTTGGGGAGGAGACCAGATACAGACATCAGATAATGTCTGCCCTTTTTTGCTGGAGTTGCAAAATTTGTGATTGGCATTAAGAGTTATTAGAGTAGAATGGAAAGAGCCAATCCTCTGTGATGGGGGCAGTGAAAAAGGTGCCTGGAAAACCTGAGCTGGACCCTGAAGGAACAGTTGGGGGAGACAAGCGAAAGAAGAGAAGGGAGTGCACCCTAATCAAAGAACAGCCATGGGAAGCCAGGGAGTGGAGGACACAGCAAGAACAAAAAGGCACAGAAGCCTAGATGGGCCTGCCAAGAGGAGCCTGGAGAGGATGCAGATCTACATGGTCCTGAACACCAGAGTCTATAAAAGCTTGCTTCTCTAAGCCACGAGAGGTAGACAGGGGAACCACGGTTTTATGAAATGCTAGGAGAACCCGACAGAAGATTCCCTAGATAGAGGAAATCATCTTAAGGTTGGTGCACAGGTAGAGAGAATGATGCCAAGAGCATTCATTCCTTCCTTATCTCCATAAATCTCAAGTCAAAGCCATGTTCTGTTGTAAGCAAGGTGCAAGATAATGTGACAAGAGGCTGGTCCCTTCTGCAGACTGGCTTCCTCAACAGCACAGAATTCATCCCACTGCTCTCACTTCCCACATTTTTGTATTTCCCTGAGATGAGCTATTTGATTTCCATTTTTTTCTCTGCAGAAACCACTCTCTCTAGGCTATTATAGGGTAGCACAACTAGAGCAGATTTAAGAAAAACTTCAAACCACAGCAGGATCCAAGACACTACCTCTGTTACCCCTGAAGTTCTTAAATTTTAGTAACGTCTGACATGGGCTGGAAGGAGAATTTTTACTCATTACCCTTGGCATCTTATATCGGATCAGAGAACCATTAACTAGATTAAGGTAAAAGAGAGTACAGTTAGTTTCTGATTATAAGTCCGTTTTGTCTAGTTTAGGCAACAAAAGCAAAGCAGAGTTTATGGGAAACCTTTCATAAAAGCCCTTTGAAATAATGCAGATCAAAACCAAAACCCTCCTGCACATCTTCTTACGTGAAGCCCAAGCTTACCCTATTTTAAAAAGTTTGTTACGATTGTGAGTATAGAAGAACAAAGTATTTCAATAATCACTAACTGTATTTTTAAAAATCTATACTGGGAACCATGGCTTTACAGCTTTACTCCCAGAATCCCCAAGTTCAGTCACTACAACCAAATGGAAGTTGACTTTGTCTTAATATGAAAATATCAGAAAAATGTGAAGAACTTACTCTAGACAGGTTGGACTTAGAGGCAATAAAGCACTTTTTAAAAGCTGTTTTGGGAAAAAAAAAAATAAAGGCTGTTTTGGTTTACTGCTGGAGCCTCTGAAGAGAGTTATGTGTTAAAGCAGCCCTTTGCCTGTTAGCATTCACCTCTTCGTCTTTTGTAAAGGGCACAACCCCTCAAAGTAAGAGGCCTTGGTACAAAAGAGCACCTCATCCTGCAGAGAGTTTTCCTAGGTCTACAAAGATAGCGGTGGGCACAATGCTATTTTCAAGGAATAATTACTAAACCAAGACCCAAGGGAAGGCAGTCAGCAGCAGTACCCTGCCAGGGGCTGAGATCCCCCTTTGGTCACAGTTGGCTTCCCACATGCTCCCTCTACTCACACTCAGAGGAAAAAAGGATGGAAGACATCAGCAGAGATAATGTGGACACAAGAGTGTAAGGTCACCAAAGTGCAGGTGCAAAAATCAAAGCAATCCCCCTGCCTCTGCCAGCCCAGACTTGCCACCAAATCCTAGAGGAGGGGGTGTTTCTTGGGCTCACAGTACTTTTTTCTTCATTTCTCTCCATTTAAAAACAAATCAGCAGGGAGGACAAAGTTCTCAAGAATGGAAAAATCAAATCTGAAATGAGAGCAACACAATTCATTGGTAAATTAATCTCCTTCCAGAGGGAATACACCTTACTGCTATGATTTTAGGGGGGAAAAAAGATCTTATCGGGTCACCTGGGTGGCTCAGTCAGTTAAGCGTCTGCCTTCGGCTCAGGTCATGATCCCGGGGCCCTGAGACTGAGCCCTGCCTCAGGCTCCCTGCTCAGTGGGAAGCCTGTTTCTCCCTCTCCCTCTGTCCCCTTCCCCCTGCTCATACTCTCTCAAATAAATAAATAAATAAAATCTTAAAAGTCAGTTTGAAATCAAACATATACTAGAAAGATGCACACTTGGTGGAAGGCATATGGGAATCCTGGCTTCTGCTTTGTACCATTCTGTGTTGTTCTGAATTGTTTACATGTGCATTTTTTTTAATTAGAAAAAAAATGAAAGGGAAATAAATTCTTAAAGTCAATTATCTGGAACGGTACTAGGCCAGGGCTAAATTGTGAAGCTGACCTACTAGGCTAGTTAGCGAAGGTGTTCTGAGCGAAGTGGCTTATTCTGTTGCTGGAATGAGCTGCACACGTGAACTGTGTTCCCTCCAGGAAGTCCTGGAACAGCTCACGGTCAGGCCACCAACCACTTTTTACCAATGTCCTGACTGTCCCTACACAAAAGGGGAAAGGTGGGGTGAGTGCTGGTAGCGAAAGGCAGTGGAAGTACTCTGCTCCCACTCAGACAGGCTGCCTCTGGGGAGAGTCTTGCTCAGCTCCTGCACTGTGGGGCAGAAGGAAGCCTCTGCTTTCTGGCAGGCCTGGGTTGGCCACACTCAGGAAACCTAGTCCACAGTGCTTAGTAGGGCTGATCTGGGCAGTTGGAGGCCTTTATGTTTCTGGACTCATTTGTATTCAGGGAGTGTAGTCTAATGCTTTGCTATCTAATGCATGGTTCCTCAGCATTTGGCATCACCTAGGAACTTCTAGAAATGTAGAAATATAGTTTCCACCCAAAAGGTAATGATTCAGATTTTGCTTTTTCATCACAATTCCCAGGGTGCTTAAAATTTGTGAAGTGCTGGTTCAGTGCAGAAAGCACAGGACAGGTATCTACGGACTTGCCATCAGGTCTTAATTTTGCCACAAACTTGTAGTAGGAACTTCGGGGGGAAAAATCATGTTTCTGGGCCTGACTTTCCTCATCTGTCGACGGAGGGAGCTGATGTAGAACACAGAAAGCCTCTTCTAGCTTTCATGTTGCAGACATGTAATACAATGGATGCTTTGTGGTCTGCAAAGGGTGGGGCGATGGCGGCAGCACCCCAGAATCAGCTGCTGCCTCCGTGTCAAATCCAAGTGCACTGCCGGGCCTATCTGAGGCTGCATATCCCTCCCGCAAGCCAGAGGCTCCCTTCCTTACCTTCTGGTCCAAACGCTGGTAATCACTGGCCTTTGGGCGCCGAGTGACTTTAGATCTTTTTCCCTCTAGGACAAAAGCAATAATCTGGGAAAAGGAAGAAGAAATTAACAGGTGACTCTACAATGGCATATTCCAGTCTCTAAAATCAGAGGTCACCACCTGGTAGTACATTTGCTAGTGACCCTGACAGTGAAAGAGCAGTACAACCACAAAGAGGCTTCTTTAAATTGTAAGTTTTCAGGAGGACAGGGCCTCCAGTTACATCAGAATCTTTTATATTGCCAAGCAGGAAATGACAGATGAAGGAAGACTGTTGTGGGCTTTAGCTTGTGGGAGTCTGTATGATTTACTCAAGAGCACAACGATCGGCCAACTGTGCCCCAGACAGCTCCAGGATAAGACGTTCCGTTTTTACTCACGGGCAATAATTATTTCTTATCTGCAAGTGTACTTTTTCTCCTTGTTTCATTTTAACCTTACCACTTTCACATCTGAGGTTCCTGTGTGATGAGCATTTGGATGCAGAATAAGGAACACACCATTCTTATTGTCTTCCCTCATTCCTCACAGCCATAGGCATACTGACATCATGAATTGAACTCTCCAATTTTAACCAGGCTACAGAAACTACTAAATTCTTAGGGCTCAATAAGAAATGCCATCATTTTGGGGCGCCTGGGTGGCTCAGTGGGTTAAAGCCTCTGCCTTCGGCTCAGGTCATGATCTCAGGGTCCTGGGATTGAGCCCTGCATCGGGCTCTGTGCTCAGCATGGAGCCTGCCTCCCCCTCTCTCTCTGCCTGCCTCTCTGCCTACTTGTGATCTCTCTCTCTCTCTCTCTCTCTCTGTGTCAAATAAATAAATAAAATCTTAAAAAAAAAAAAAAAGAAACGCCATCATTTTGTGATCAGAGTGGTTGCTAAACAACACAGATATTACTCCACACGAAACCGTGCTGTAACAGTAAAAGATGAGTGTATCCATGCAATTTCTGGCCATTCTTCCAATCAGAAACTCAACCAATTGTAGAAGATAGTCCCTGGGCTCTCTGTTGTTGATGTCAAAGACTATGTAACCACTCTTTCTGCCACTGCAGATGGAAGATAAAAGCTTGGGAAAGGAAACTAGAAATGATGCACCATCTTCAGAGTGGAAACAGGAAGATAAGTACTCTACTTACAGACTGTCAGGTACTCAGGTTCTCTGAGGCAGTAAACGATCTAAGTTTAAGATTATGGAAGGAGACCCCAATTTAGGTCAGATCATAATAAGGTCCTCACCTGGCACCTAGTACAGCAGCAGAGGGTACTCAAAGGAATCTGACATGAAAGATGATGATTTATAAAATGAGAGTAAAAGCCCTAGTAGAATTTGAGAAAAAACTAAAGTTTGTCCTAAAACCCCCAGGGCTCACAGGCGGATGAGTGATAGATATTGGCCCACACACCAAGTTTTCAGGATGGAGGAAATCCCATTCCTCTTCTTTTTTTTTTTTTTTAAAGATTTTTTTTTTAAATTTATTTATTTGAGAGAAAGAGAGGCAGAGTGAGAGAGCATGAGAGGGGAGAAGGTCAGAGGGAGAAGCAGACTCCCCATGGAGCTGGGAGCCCGATGTGGGACTCGATCCCGGGACTCCGGGATCATGACCTGAGCTGAAGGCAGTCGCTTAACCAACTGAGCCACCCAGGCGCCCTCCCATTCCTCTTCTTAAGGCAATTCTTGACTTACCTTCCGTTTGTTGTGATAGGCAATGTAGAGGACAGCAACAAGAATGGCTGCAGTCACGAGATAGGCAAAGAAGTGGCTGCTCTCGGCACTAGCACTTCCAAGATTGTCCTTAAAAAGGTCATCATTCTCTCTACCCATGGAATCTAAAAGTGTCCCTTCACGGTTCTCACTGGAGGCAAGGCCAGGCATTTCTTTCTCTCCTTCGGGTGGTGAATCTTCAGGTTCTGTATCCCCTTCCTTAGCCTTCTTGGGTTCCACATCTTCTGTAAGCTCTGAAGACTTGCCACCTTTCTCCTGCTGTGGAGAAGTGGAGTCAGAGTCTAGTAGTACACTCTCCCCAGATTCACTTCGAAAAGCATGCACAGAGGTATCTTTGTCAGCTGGTATGTTTAGGGCCAGCTTGGTGGGCTCCTTGTTAGCAGAGGAGGGGTTGGAGACCAGCTTATTAGGGCTGTCTCTGGTGGACTGAGGCTGGGGCTTCTCTTTGTTAGGGTCGTTTCCCAGGGACTGAGGCTGGGGCTTCTCCTTGTTAGGGTCGTTTCCCGAAGACTGCGTCTGGGTCTTCTCCTTGTTAGGGCCTTCTCCTGTGGACTGAGGCTGGGGCTTCTCCTTGTTAGGGTCGTTTCCCGGGGACTGCGTCTGGGGCTTCTCCTTGTTAGGGTCGTTTCCCGAAGACTGCGTCTGGGTCTTCTCCTTGTTAGGGCCTTCTGTGGACTGAG
>CM052885.1:34501939-34617913 GCA_028534135.1 Potos flavus
GTTAGGGCCTTCTCCTGTGGACTGAGGCTGGGGCTTCTCCTTGTTAGGGTCGTTTCCCGGGGACTGCGTCTGTGGCTTCTCCTTGTTAGGGTCGTTTCCCGAAGACTGCGTCTGGGGCTTCTCCTTGTTAGGGCCTTCTCCTGTGGACTGAGGCTGGGGCTTCTCCTTGTTAGGGTCGTTTCCCGGGGACTGCGTCTGGGGCTTCTCCTTGTTAGGGTCGTTTCCCGAAGACTGCGTCTGGGGCTTCTCCTTGTTAGGGCCTTCTGTGGACTGAGGCTGGGGCTTCTCCTTGTTAGGGCCTTCTCCAGTAGACTGAGGCTGGGGCTTCTCCTTGTTAGGGTCGTTTCCCGTGGACCGACGCTCGAGTTTCACCTTTTTAGGGCCGTCTCCCGTGGACTGAAGTTCGAGCTTCTCCTTGTTAGGGTCGTCTCCCGTGGACTGCGGCTTTAACTTGTAAGACTTTTCTTGTGGTCGGACCACTGAAATAGAGAAACCAGTTGGCCCTGAAGAAAGCCGGAAGAAGGGAGCCCTCAAAGCTAAAAGAGACTGAGGCAACAACCAAACGGGGCAGACGGGTGATGACAAGCGGAAGGGTGGCTATTGCAGGGAAGAAACGAGTTCGGAGAGCGACTCGGCCGCAGTGAGGATGGTGGTCCTGGGGGTGGTAGTAGGATTACTGAGAGTACGGAGGGGGGTGAGAGGGGTCTTACCCGCCGCTGCGACGCTCAGCAGGACAAACGCAACCAGGAACCGCATCCTGCACAAGCTGTGCTTCCGCCCTCTACTGCTCTCGCGAGATTCGTCCGCGCACTCCTAGTGTTCATAGCTCCGCCCCTTCCTGCGCGCGTCTTTCCGCCGCACGCCTGGGCGAGGGGAGGCGCTTAGGGAAGGGCTGGACTGAATGGTGTTTCCGCTCTTCGGCTTCGGTTGTGGCTGCCTTAGTCAGCGCAGGCATCCTGCAGTCTCTTTCTTCTCCAGGTTTCTTCGCTGCGTAGCCGCCGCTACAAACTTCACTCCCCTTTTCCTTCTTTTCGCTTGTACTTCCGAGACAGTCTTGGCAGAGCCAGAGGTCCCTGGCCGGCAGATGGCCCCACGGGACTGACGTCGCTGGGACCCGGCGCCTCGGCTCCATCCTCTGCTCACGTTTTTAACTTCTCCCTTTCTCTTGGTTCTTTGCTCGTAGCTCACAAACGTTTTGCGCCCAGGTCTCCCATCTGGAAACAGGAACTCATCCCGTCACCTTTGTAGCGGGAGTCTTCCCATTCTCACGGGGACTGCCCTCCGAGGTCCCCAAAGATCTTTTCTAAAAAGTACATCCTTATTCTTGTCATGAAAGTTATTCATATTCACTGTAGAAGATTTAGTGAACGTATTTATAGAAATAGAAAGCAAAATCTTTATCCCACTCTTCCGGGATAATCACTATTGAAGTTTTAGTGTATTTTCTGTCTTGCAAGCATTTTAATATTTTTGATTTGGTAATACATTCTAGTGGTTCAGAAATCAAAATGAGATTTTTTTTAAAAAAAGATACACATCAAAATTCTTCTCCCTACCATTCTATAGATTACCACTTAGTGTATTGTATTTCTATGTAGTATTTTATTTATTTATTTTTAAAAGATTTTACTTATTTATTTGAGAGAGAGGCACAGAGAGAGAGAGAGAGAGAGAGAGCACCAGCAGGGCAGAGGGAGAGAGACAAGCAGACTCTGGGCTGAGCAGGGAACCCAACCTCGGGATGGATCCCAGGACTCTGGGATCATGACCTGAGCTGAAGGCAGACACTTAACCAACTGACCCACCTAAGTACCCCATCTAGTGTTTTGTTTTGTTTTTAAACAAATACGAATACTTATTTTTTCCTCTGTCTTAACGGATGTATTTTTTTGTTCTGTTTTCTATGCATATTCATTTTCCTCCAAATTGGTATCATTGGGTAAATAGTTTGTATCCCACTGTTCAAAGTATGGTTAATTTATACATTAATTGCTGCTTGAGATCTTTTATAATCATTTGCCAGGTTAGATGCTTTGTAGACTGGTTTTAAAAATGATAGGTCCTCACTTAATGGTGCATGCAATCTAGTGGGGAACACAAATATTAATCAAATATTTATACGAATTGTGGTGTGTGTGAATGTGTGTTTGTGTGTGAGTGCACATTCTAAGAAATGCCAAGAAAACGAAGTGCAGAAATTGTGAACTCTATTGAGAAAGGGACCTTTGAGCTGAGGACCAGAGAGTGTAGGTATTTCCCAGGTGAGGTTGAAGGGAAGTAGTGTACATGACCTTGGCCAATTCACCTGTGTTAAGTATTAATTTCTTCATTATGAAATAGGAATAAAAGTGTTGAGAATTAGAGAATTCATGTGGAGTATTTAACCTAGTATCTAGCATATAATTAAGACTCCCCAAAGTTATTATCATATGTTCATTATATAAAAAATTTTAAAATAAAGATAAGCCAAGGTAAGAAAATAAAAACATCTTGTAGTCCAGAGCTATTGTCATGAATATTTTGTTGGTTTCCCCTATTTTATGGGTGTCTATGTGCATATGATAGATTATTAACTGAAAATAAAGCAAGTTACAAAACCATACATACAATTCTTACCTTCTCCTCTTTGTAGTTTTAGTGCTACAACTAGTCATGTCACTTGTCTTCTGGGACACTATCATCTTGTTTTCCACTGTTTCTTTACTCAACATCCTTTGAGGGCTTTCAATTGTCATAGAACTGAGTGTTTTACGAGGTAAGTGAAATCAACAGAATAAAATACAGCACAGAGGTGAAGTAAGATAAGAAGTTAGATATTTCAGTAGAGTGTTGAGGGCAAAACCTGTTTGCAATGGGTTAAGTAGTGAATGAAGGTAAGTAGTAACTACCCTTTTCTGGAAGTTCGCATGTGAAACAGGGTTTTGAGTTATAGAAGAGGATTGAACTCTTTTGTTGAGTGAGGGGGAAAAGCTCATCAGACAAAGTGACCAAGATTACAAGGTACAGAGATGAACAAGGCCCAAGATGAAGGGTTGGGTCTAGGGTCCATCAGACCTGTTGACTGGATTGAACCACAGGTTGACTTTGAGACCCATGGAAAGGCAGGTAAAAATGGATAGAGGGTGAGTGGAAATTAGGTGGGGATGTGGGGGATCAAAGTGGAGCATTTCAGCTGGCCTCGATTTTCTTGATATCCTAAGAGGCAAGGCAGTCTTCAAGAGTGGGAAGGTGGGGATTGAGTTGGGTGTTTGAGAATGGTGACATGGAGTTGTTGAGGGGCTTTGGAGAGGAGCCGACAAAGGTCAAATGTAATAACCAATGAGTGGCACGGAAGGTCTGACTGATGTTCGGCATCACAAATCAATTGTGGCACCTAGTTCATTGTGTGGTACTTTTTTAGGCAGAGCTTCTAACTGGAATAGGATTAGAGAAGGCAGATTCAGCACTAACCCCTAACTCACGCCAATTTTGATTTAAGGGAGTGGTAG
Organism: Potos flavus; assembly: GCA_028534135.1. Taxonomy (NCBI): domain Eukaryota; kingdom Metazoa; phylum Chordata; class Mammalia; order Carnivora; family Procyonidae; genus Potos; species Potos flavus. The sequence continues at coordinate 34,505,428 of CM052885.1, forward strand.
CAGGGATTTTTAATAAATCTTAAATTTTCCTTGCACCCCTTCATGATAAAAACACTTAACAAACTAGGAAAAGAAGGGAACTTTCTCAACCTGAAAGAGGGCATCACACAAAAATCTCACAACTAACATTATACTTAGTGGTAAAAGACTGGAAATTTCCCTCTAAGATAAGGAACAGATGGTGATATCTACTCTTACCACTTCAACTCTGTACTGGAAGTAGCCAGGACAATTTGGCAAGAAAATGAAATAGAAAGTATCCGGATTGGAAAGGAAGAAGTAAAACTATATTTGAAAATGATGTGATCTTGCATATAAAAATCCCGAGGATTTTCTAAAAATTTATTAAAACAAATTCAGCAGTGGGGCACCTGACTGGCTCAGCTGGTAGAGCATGCAACTCTTGATCTCAGGGTTGTGAGTTCAAGCCCCATGTTGGACATGAGCCTACTTAAAAATAAACACACATACAAGTTCAGCAAGGTTATAAGATGTGAGACCAATATACAAAAATCAATGTATTTCTATACATTTTCAATACACAACCTAAAAATGGAAATTGTTTAAGAAACAATTCCAGGGGCACCTGGGTGGCTCAGTGGGTGGGGCCTCTGCCTTCAGCTCAGGTCATGATCTCAGGGTCCTGGGATCGAGCCCCTCATCGGGCTCTCTGCTCAGCAGGGAGCCTGTTTCTCCCTCTCTCTCTGCCTGCCTCTCTGCCTACTTGGGACCTCTCTCTCTGTCAAATAAATAAATAAAATCTTAAAAAAAAACCCCAAAACCAATTCCATTTACTATCAAAAAGAACAAAAGAGGTAGCGGCACCTGGCTGGCTCAGTCAGTAGAGCACGTAGCTCTTGATCTCAGGGTTGTGAGTTCAAGCCCCATGATGGGCATAGAGTTTACATTTAAAAAAAAAGAAGAAAGTAAAATAATGTTTTTTTAAAAAAAAAGAAGTGTAGGGGCATCTGGGTGACTCAGATGGTTGAGCAACCCCTTCGGCTCAGGTCATGATCCCAGGGGCCTGGGATCGGGTCCTGCGTCGGGCTCCCTGCTCAGTGCAGAGCCTGCTTATCCCTCTCTCTCCTCCATTCCTCTGCTTGTGCTCTCTGGCTGTCTCTCTCTGTCAAATAAATAAAATAAATGAAAATCTTAAAAAAAAAAAAGGAAGTGCAAAACTTATACTCTGAAAACCATAAAACATTATTGAAAGAAACTAAATGGAAAGACATCCCGTATTCATGGATTGGAAAACTTAATTTTGTTAAGATGGCTATGCTCCCCCAAATTGATTCACCAACACAATCCCTATTAAAATCTCAACTGACTTCTTTGCAGAAATTGACGAGCTGATTCTAAAGTTCTTATGAAGATGCAAGAGACAAAACAGACTTGGAAAAGAGCAAAGTTGGAGGACACACCCTTCTCAACTTTTATTTTTTTTAATTCTTCTTCTTTTTTAAAGTAAGCTCTATCCTCCATGTGGGTCTTGAACTCACGAGCCCGAGATCAAGAGTCACATGTTCTACTGACTGAGCAGGCCGGGTGCCCCAATACTTCCCAACTTTAAACCTTACTACAGGCTACAGTAATTAGGACAGTGTGGTACTCGCATAAAGACAGGTAGATGAACTGAATCAAATTCGAAGTCCAGAAATAAGCCCCTGCACTTATGGCCAGCTGATTTTCAAAAGGGGTCCTAAGACAGTTCACTGGGTGAAAAAATAGTCTTTTCAACAAATAGAATAGTCTGGGACAACTGTCTAATAAGCATACGAAGAGATGCTCAACATCACTGGTATTACGTAAATACAAATCAAAATCACATTGAGATCCTGCTTCACACCTACCGGCATAGCTATAATAATAACAGACAAAACAGAAAAAACATGCTGGTGAGGATGGGGGAAATTGGACCCTCACAGGTTGCTGGTTGAAATGTAAAACGGTGCACCTGCTAAACAGTTTGCTAATTCCTCAGAAAGTTAAAACACAGAATTATCCTATGACCCAGCAATTCCACCCCTAGGTAGATATCCAAAAGAACCGAGCACAAGGACTCAAATATTATACTTACATGTGATGTTCAAGGCAGTATTATTCACAATAGCCAAAAGGTAGAAAAAAACCATGTATTCATCAAAAGATGAGTGGATAAACAAAATGTGGTTTATATACACAATGGATCATTCAGTTATAAAAGGGAATGAAATTCTGACACATGCTGCAATGTAGAGGAACCTTGAAAGCATTATGCTAAGTGAAATAAACCAGATGCAAAAGGATAAATACTGTATGATCCCACTTAGACAAGTTACCCAGAATAGGCAAACTCATAAATAGAAAGTAGATGAGAGGTTCCTAAGGTCTGCGGAGAAGGGGATACGGGGAGTTAATGTTTAACAGGTAGTTTGTGTTTGGGATGAGGAAATCATTCTGAAATTGACAGTAGTTACGGTTGCATGATGTGAATGTACTTAATACCACTAGATTGTCCATTTAAAAAGTTAAAATGGTGAATTTTATATTACATACATTTTACCACAATAAAAAAAGCTATGTCTGAGTAGGGTAAAAAAAACCTGGCAAGTACTCATAAAAAGGCAAGGGAAGACAGAAGTATTATATCAATTTTTTTTTTTTTAATATTTTTATTTATTTGCCAGAAAGAGAGTGAGCATACAAGCGGGGGGAGCGGCAGAGGGAGAAGCCGGCTCCCGGCTGAGCAAGGAGCTGGGTGTGGGGCTGGAACCCAGGATTCTGGGATCACAACCTGAGCCCAAGGCAGACGCTCAACCCATTGAGCCACCAGTGTTCCTTAGCAAGTCTTTGAAAAAAAAAAGAATGAAATGCTAATCCATGCTAGAACAAGACACCCCTGGAGAACAGTGGGCTAAGACAGGCACAAAAGGGCAGATGATTTGGATTCCACTTACACAGACTATTTGGAATAGGGAAATTCATGGAATGAGCAAGTGAATGAGCCCCACCGGGGGCTGGGGGAGCGGGACTGAGGGGGATGATGACTCAGTGGTCATACAGATTCTGTTCAGGAGGATGAAAAGTTTTGGAAATAGTGGTGGTGGTGATACATTGTGAATGGAATGAGTGCCACTGACTTGTACATTTACAAAGAGTTAAAATGGCAAATTTATGTTACATATATTTTACCGTCAAAAATAATGGAGGGGCGCCTGGGTGGCTCAATGGGTTGAGCGTCCGACCCTTGGTTTTGGCTCAGGTCATGATCTCAGGGTCGTGAGATGGAGCTCCACGTGGGGCTCTACCCTGGGTGTGGAGCCTGCTGAAGATTGTCTGTCCTACTTCCTCTGCACGACCCCGCCTGTCTCCCTCTCTAAAAATAAATAAATAAATAAAAAGAATGAAGTACTGATACACGCTATAGTGTGGATGAACCTTGAAAATAGATTGAAAGAAGTCAGTAAGAAAGGACGAGATGTGGGGCACCTGGCTGCCTCAGTCAGTAAAGCATATGACCCCAATCTCGGGATAATGAGTTCAAGCCCCACGTTGGGCAGGGAGCCTACCAAAAGCAAAACAACCCAAACACACACACACACACATACACAAAGTACTATACTGTATCATCCCATTTATTATTTTTCTTAAGGTTTTATTTATTTAAGTCATCTCTACACCCAAGGTGGGGCTTGAACTCACCACCCAGAGATCAGGAGTCGCATCCTCTTCCCACTGAGCCAGCCAGGCAGCCCCTATATGATCCCATTTAAATGATGTGTCCAGGATAGACAAATCCAGAGACAGAAAATAGATTAGTGATTGCCTGGGACTACGGGGTATAAGGGGAAGAAATGGGGGTGACTTCTAAAGGGTCTGGGGTTCCTTTTCGAGGTGAGGAAAATGTTCTAAAATTGACTGTGATGATGGATACACAACTTCATTGAACTGTACACTTTAAATGGGTAAATTGCATGTTATGGGAATCATAGCTCAATAAAAGTGTTATATAAAAGAAACTTCGGTGCTAGGTATAATGCAAAACAACCGAAGGATGCCCCTTACATTTCGGCAATCAAAAGAAGTCAAAGAAAAATAAAGATGCTCTCTTTGGATCTCAGTTACTGATACTGACTGGTCTCTGGACGTTTGAAGCTGGAAGTTGGGTTGGATTTTTTGGTCAGCATGTTTTTGTATTCACCCCTCCAACCCCCTGCAAAAATCTAGCACAGGGCTTGCTACAAAGATGGGGGCTTGATTCAATAAAAGGACTGAAATACTCAGAAAAGGTCTTGCAACTGCAATTTTATTTTCTTTTGTGAAAATAAACAACTGGAAGTTTAAATTGCTCCAAAAAACCCCATAAAAACAAAAAGAAATACACACAGAGGAAGCATGTGAGGTGATAGGGGGAGGGAGGAGGGCATTTAGACCTTTGGCAGATTGTGCTAGCACTGACCCAGGGGACAAGAGCCAGGCCTTGGGGCCAGGTCCCATCTGCCAGTCTGGGACTGTGAGGGGGGGTCTTGACTGGTGAGGGGGTGGCACAGAGACTTCTTCACCGAGGAAGTGGCAGGCACCTTGAATCCCTTTCAACGTGGGGAAGAACCATTTCAGAGGACCTGTTTGCCCACCAGAAGCTGGAGGCTGTTGCGGTAGGGCCCACTGAGGGGAAGGGGACGCTGGTGGAGACAAAATCAGGCAAAGGTGGCTTCTCACGTGATGACAGTCTTACACTGGGCAGAGGACGAAGATGAAGGCGGCTGAGCGAAGGAGAAAAACTCGGCGAGGTCAGAGGGAATGTCCAGGAACGGGATCTAGATGAAGAGGTGACAGGCCAGAAGTCCAGCCGTGGCGGACACGCGGGCCGGGAAGGGGCGGGGGGCACGTGGGAGCCCCGAGAAGAGGGAGCAGGGCAGAAAGGGGAAGAGGTAGAGAGAAAGGGGTCTTCTGCCCAGGTCCATCCACCACTGCACATACAGGAAGAATAACACACTACTTTTCAGTTCTCTTTCTTTTAAAGATTTTTTTTTTGTAGTTTTGTTTTGTTTTTTAAAAAAGCCTTAAGATCAGCTACTGGTTACATCTACAAAACGTAAAGTGCTGCTGTTACCAGTCACTTTACAGAACAGTCCAGAGTGGTCAAATATTGACCAATAAAGTTTCCTTTTTTTTTTTTTTTCCTTTCTTCTGAATCGTTACTACTCGACGAGTCACTTGACAGCCTGCATGGGTCAGGGGGCAGCTCAGTGGGCAGACTTGGTGACCAAGGAAAGAGGCTGGGCCTGGAGGACTGGGAGGGCCTGGTGGGCATGGAGCGCGGCGGGGAAGGAGGGGGGAGAAGTCAGCAGAGCTGTGGGCAGGGACCCGAGGGGGAGGGGCCGGGAGAGGAGCGGGGGCTGGCTGCCCATCTGGCCAGAGGAGGTGGCTGTCGCCTTGGCCGACAGGAAGGCAGCCGAGTGTAAAGCCAGCTGGGCCCGGCTCTCCGGCTTGGTGGTAAGGGAGAGGGGCTGGGCTTGCTCCGAGTGGGTCGCTGCGGGGGCAGCCGGGGACGCCAAGGCTGTGGAGGGGGTGGCCGGGGAGTCCAGCATGCTGCCGTGGGAAGAGGCGGGGCTGTCACAGGACTTCTCAGGGGGCAGGTACTGAACACATGGCTTCTTGCTTTTGGAGGCCAGAGCACCTACGGGGACAAAACACAAGGAAGACTGAGCAGCTAGTACCGCGGGTGACACGGAAGGCAAGACCACCTACTGGGAGGGAAGGGGGAACCCGAAATCCCTTTCAAGATGAGGAAGCTGTACTGAGGGACACCTAGAGCATTGAGAAGGGGCCAAAATGCCAAGGACCTATTCAGTATCTGATAGGAGGGAACATAACTCAGGTGATCATATCATCCCCTTCCCCTTCCCTGACTCAGCACTTTTGGACATGGACCTCCATTCGATTTGCTTTAAAATCTCAGGCTTATGGTGCTATCAAAGATGGCAAAGCACCTGCTAAGCGGCGAGGTATCCAGTGGACTTTACATACTTTACTTATGCGTACTCCTAGGTAAGCAAATATACAAATGATATTGATGGCAGAGAGAGAGAGGGGGAGAGAGAAGAGATGAGAAGCTTCAGCTGGTACCAGCGGTTCTAGACTTGTCCAAGGTGAGCAGGAGAGAAGAGGTCACCGTGCTAGGTGGGACTCTGGGGTGAAAAGACACGGTACATGATTTTGACACAAAGTGGCCCCGAAATCTAGCAAAGTATTTCTTTGGGTGTTCAACCAGCCAAACCTTGGGGGAACACCTGCTTCCGTTGGGTTCACGAATGAGGGTATGTCCGTCTCTACTTGTGCCCCTTCCTGAGGGGATTCCAAAGATATCTTCAGATACCGTTCATTTTTGCCCGGTATATTGATCTCAGGACCCTCAAGTAAGACGCAACCCAACCGAATTGCCAGGCGCCTAGGGTCTGAAGTGGGAGAGTGCTCGCATCAAGTCCTGCCTCCGTCATTTAACGAGCAGAGTGACTGGGAAGGGCCACCCTCGCCGAGCCTCTTAATTTGTCATCTCTAAAAAGGGAGTAATAATAACACACCCCTGAGTATGCAAGAGGCCCCCATGAGGCAGAAGCCCTGAGAAAGGCAGCTGTGATGACACAGCGCTGTCGCCAAACCCCACGCAGACCCCGGGACGAGGCGCGGCAGGTGCCCCCGCGGGACGGTGCTTAGAAGAGCCTGTGCCCTCCCAAGGACTCACCCTCTGCCTCTTGGACTTGCTGCTGGGACTGTGTCTGTGACAGCTGCTTTTCTCTCTTCCTCTTCTTTTTCTTACCCTGAAAATTACAACCAAAGAAAGGGTGACCAAGGGGCAGAATAACTGGCTTTTCAGGGGGACGCTCAGATACGAAGTGGGGGACACATGATATGGCCCATACTGCTCTTGACCCTCCCTGGGTGAGGGAGCTGGGGGCGGAGGGGAGCCGCTCAGGTCACACACCCACAGAAGCCTCTGAGGAGGCACAATGAGCCTTTCTGGAAGGTGCCCTCCTTTCCCCCATTCGATTCTTCCCTCCAGCCCGGTGTCCTGGCCTTCTTGGAAGGCCTCATCCCTTCAGTGCCCTCATGCTTATTTTTCCATTTCCCTCCCTGGAACAGTGTGGTTCTTGATCTTTTCTCAGGAGACTCGGCCCCCACTGAAAATCTAAGACAGCTCGGAAGCCTCTTACCAGAAATAAAAAGCAAATGAGAACAGACATCCAAAACTCGGTCTAGTTTCAAAGAGTTATTAGAAATGCCAGCTGAGGTTCAGAGCCCTTGGCCAGCAACACCCCCTCCACCAGAGCCCAAACACAGCTCGCCCTGCGTTCTGAATTATGGAATCAAAGGCTGACTCCGCTTCAAATGAGAGGGGTACAAATTTACATTGGTCCTTAGGATACCAAAGCCATGTCCTTGCTGATCTCCTGAGAATGAAAATGCTTCCTTATTTCTAGAGAAATACAGCCTCCTCCCCGGCGTTAAGAGGCCTCTGTAAACGGAGCCCCTTCCTGTTGCCCGCCGGCTGTCGCGGACGCTGCCCTCCGGGCCGAGGGGCCACTTACGTAGTTGTCCCGGGCTGACCAGGTCGGGTAGAGCTGGGAGTGAAGCTGCCGCTCCTTCCGGGCCAGTTCATAGTACTTGGCCTGTTCTTCTCGGGACAGGTTGTGCCACTGCGGAGAGAGGGTCAGAAGTGACAGAGAGCGAAGAGTGTAGGGGACGCTGCGTGGCGCAGCCCGGGACGAGAGCGGACCTTACCTTTCTTCCCAGGATCTGGTTGATGGCCGCGCTTTCCTTCAAGGTGCACTCAGCCACCACCTTGGCCCTCATCTCCTTCATATACAACATGAAGGCATTCAGAGGCTTTTTCACGTGGGGTTTCTTTTCTTCCTCCTTTTTCACCGTGACTGGTGATTTCCTGGGAAGTCACACAGCTGTCGGTCAGCACGTGTCGGGGGGGGCCCCCCAGTCCGCCATTCCTGCCTCTCACTGGGGGCTCAGGGCCGCCTGCCCCGGTGGGGGGCGGTGGGGGGGGGGAATGAGCACTCTTCACAAGGGGTCGCCCACCTCGGAATGACCTCAGGCCCTATCAATGAGGGGCTAGTTCCCTGAGGAAGGAGGAGAGAGTGGTGGTGAGGGGCACTGGCCTTAGGTGACAGAGAGGAAACAGGGCAGGATGTTTTGGGCAGAAGCTAGAGGGGGGTCTCCTGCACCAGGAGGCGGTGACTTGGGCTTTCCTGCTGGCTTTCGGGCTCAGTGGACAAAGCCCGGGCCTTGGTGACAGTCTCAGCCCTGCTACCAGTGGCTGTGTGGCCTCCCTTTGGGGCTCCCACTTTCCTGTGTATGGGGGAGGGGTAAGGAAGCCAAAAGCGTTCTCAGGTTCTCCTTCGGCCTCTAAGTCCTGTCAATCTTTCGTGACGGCGAGCAAAGCAAGATGTGTCTCTGAGAGGATGGGCACACAGTCAAGGGAGCAATTCCAAGAGAGAACAGGATATGGTAGAGGGAGGCGGCTGGCTGCCCGCTAAACGCCACCAGGAGAGAAAAGCAAATGGCATGTGCTGCTCCGAGACTGGCCACCCCGCAACCCGGCTGCCTGATACTCACGCGCTCACAGCCGGGCTGAGGCTGGGGGGCGCTGGCTCCTGCTTGACGATGGGGGAGACGATGGCGGGGTGGGGAATCCCTGAGGTGGGCAGACCAGGATGGGCCGGAGCCACCATGTGAGGAGAGAACCGACTGGAAACCAGGCTGTGTACCAGGCGGGAAACAAGCGACAACAGGGGGGTTCAGGGTGAACACTTGTCACCCGGCAGAGGACGTGGTGGTGGCCTGCCCTTACGGCGGAGCTGGATGAATACCTCTGCTGTGGCAGGCCTTCAAGGAATGGGAGCCCATTCACGGACCCCGACAGAACACCCAACAAGCCTCCCCTTCTCCCACAAATGCACCGGGTTCCTCTATCTGATGCTGGAAGCAGGTCGCATGAAAAACACAAAAGAAGGTGTATCGGGCCAGAGGCCAGGGTGCACAAGGGGGAAATAAGGGCGTAGGCTGCGGGCTGCACTTCCTTGTCACCAGAGGTGTCCCTGTCACGTAGCTCTGGCCCCTGAGACAGAAGCCCCCTTTCCTGTTCCCATTTCAGGAAAAACGAATCTTCTCCCAGTCTCTGGCGTCAGGGCCACAAAGCCTAGTGTGTGGGGGGACGTGGCAGGAGGCTAAGGGCTAAGGGCTTTGAAATTCTTCCCTCAGAGAGACGGGAAAAGGGTGAGCCGAGTCTGTGGTCTCCGTTCCGACCACGGGGCATGAGAAAAAGCCTTAGCAAAGAGGGGTGGGGAGGAAAGGTGAGCCCGGGCCTCCTAGTTTAGGGCCAAGAACAAGTTTTAATGGTTGGAAATGGCGAGGACACTCGTAGAGGACCATTCCCTTCAAGGCCACTTCACGCTCCCAGCCCCAGTCCTGGGACTCACCTGGACATTGAGGCGTTCATGGCGAGGGCAGGGTAAGGGTGCCGGAAACCACCAGGAGGCAGGGAGTACATGGGCTGTCCTTGCCTGTAAGGGCCAGGAGCGAGGAACTCTGGTCAGCATATTGGCTACAGTGGGACTGTTCAGGACAGGGAAGGCGAGGGGGCTGGGAAGGAAGGATGATAAAGGGCAGGAAGGAGGAAGTAAGAAAAGCGTGGGCTTTGGGGAGAGGACCCCACTGTGGGGGATGGAGGTGCTGCATACACACCCCCCAACCCCCCCGGGGCACACTGCAGGTGCAGGAGGCAGAGCACAGCATAAGGAAGGAAGGAGGGTAAGGAAGGCAGTGAGTTTCCTTACTGTGGGACGAGCCAGCCGAGGGGATGGGGGATTTGTCCAACAGCTCCAGGAGACAGTGGGTAATATGGAGACAGCTCAGATGGGTGAGGGGGCCGAGGGATTCCTGCTTCAAAGAGACATGTGTCAGTCTCTTCCCTGGCCCTACCACAGCACCCGGAAATAACACCAAACCGGAAGTCCCTTGCCCCACGTTCCCAGGCGTGCTGGAGCTTGGAAGGCCTTTCTTTCAGTATCCTGGCCTTGTCACCTCCCAGCTCTGCTGGGGTCAAGGACATATTCAGGGAAGGCAGGACTAACACACTTCTCTCTGGCTACATGGATCCCACCTCTGCCATCAGGAGTAATTTCCAGCTGCTCACATAGGAGTCATCCAAGAAAGGGACCGGAAATTCTGGACTAAGAGACCCAAGATATCCCTCAGAGTCATCTGCTAACTAGTCCTCCTCTAGAAAACCTGCCCCATTCACTGAGAACTAAACTTGGGATTTCTAGTCCACATTTGTCCTCATTATCTGTAACTTACAATAACTGTGATTTCTCTAAACAGGGGTTCCAAAAATGCTTTGAGCCATGACCACTCTGGGGATTTGATTAGGCTATGTCTCCCTGGGATGGACAGTTCTGGCGAACAAGTTCAAAAAAAATAAATAAAAAGCCAGCTCAACCTTAAAGCTTTATAGCTATACTTAGAAGTCGGGCTAGACTGGTTACTTTTGAAAATGTTCAGTATAAGGCAAAGGTCTTGGTTAAGGGAGGCACAGCTGGGCTAGACTTTAAGGTCAACGCAGAAGATTGCCCCCCACTTCCAGCTCATGGCACCCCCAAAGTATTAAGAGATTCTCACTGTGGAGCCGGGCCCTGTGCATTGCCCCATGGAATTCCCTTTTATCCTCACAATGCCTCTATGTTGTGAAAGGGACATGGGAAACACAGGTGAAAAATCTGGAAACGCTAACGTTAGGGGCAAGGTTAGGGGCTCCCAGGAGTTAGACACATGACCTGAACCCAGGGCTGCCTGATTCCTGAGAAGACGAGCTTGCCCCGCTGGCGCTCTGCACGGGGGCCAGCCTGAGCGCCGGATGACTCACCTGTCTTTGGGTCGATCTCTGGGGAGAGGTGCGTGGGAGGGGAGCCAGGGGAGAAGTGGTCGTTGCTGTAGGTGATGAGGGGCGTCAACGGGTGCATGTGATGCGGGGGCTGAACAACGGGAACTTTATTAGACTGAAAGACAGAGAGAAAAAGACTAGGCACAGTTGCCAAGGAGACAGAGAGCCCGATCTGCTGTTATTTACTGTGTTCAATACGTGCCAGGTATTTTCCACGCAACAGACCATCCAGCCCTTGGACAGCCCCGGAGAGAAAGGAGCAGTCTACACAGCAGGGAAAGAACCGACAGAATCAGAGGACAGATGACACCCACCCTCCAACATCCCCTTGTTCAAAATGACAAACACTCCCTTCAGGTATGCCGTGCCTGCTAACCGCCCCAGGCTACTGAGTTATCAGCTGTGCTCTGTGTAATCTCTGCGAGGTTTAAAAGGTCCAACACACCCTTTCCAAATAGATTTCATAGAAAGAGTAGCTCACAAGTTCAGGTCTGAGACTGGGAACAGACCAGTGGGAATTGTCCTCGTCAGACCTCATGGAACCAGCGGTCATGTTCAGGCTTTATAGACACAATCCAAGAGCACTTAGAACAGGTCTCTCTGTAGCACTTCTTCTTCTTCTTTTTTTTAAAGATTTTATTTATTTATTTGACAGAGAGAGAGAGAGAGAGATCACAAGTAGGCAGAGAGGCAGGCAGAGAGAGAGGGGGGAAGTAGGCTCCCTGCTGAGCAGAGAGCCCGATGCGGGGCTCGATCCCAGGACCCTGAGATCATGACCTGAGACGAAGGCAGAGGCTTTAACCCACTGAGCCACCCAGGCATCCCTCTCTGTAGCACTTCAAACACTGCTAACCTAATCACCACACCTCCCCTAAAACACCAGCAAATGTAAGAAGTACCATTTTTTTATAGAACTATTAAGAAGGAAAAGACACTGGAATGCCATCGACGCATCCTGATTTCAGATATTAAAATGGAAAAATCCTGTGTGTCCTAGAATTGGTGAACTGGATTAAACTGTTTTAATCTCATCTGACTTAACAATAAGGAGTTTTATTATAAAAAGAACTACGATTTTTTATTTATTTGAGAGAGAGGGAGAGCTAGTGCATAAGCAAGGGGGACGGGCAGAGGGAGAGGGAGAAGCTGACTCCTGGCTGAGCAGGGAGCCTGGCACGGGACTTGATCCCAGGACCCTGGGATCACGACCTGAGCCGAAGGCAGACGCTTAACCGACCGCGCCACCCAGGTGACCCAAAAGAGCTACAATTTACTGAGCACCCCACTACAAGCATAGCACTAGGCAATACATCTACTATTGTAACTTAGCAAAGAAGTTATGATTATCCCCATTTGAGGGATGAGAAAACTGAGCTCAGAAAGATTAAGTGGCTTAGCCCGGGACACAGAGCTAATAAATGGCGGAACTGGATTCATATCAGGCCTTTACGGCTCTAACAAACCAGACAGAGTGTTTTCTCTGGTACTACCTGTGTCCCCAAGAGCCCAATCAAAGCATATCTGTCAGAGAAAGAACTGACACTTTTTTTTTTTTTTTGGCACAATAAAGTAAATGAGTTACAAGTGGAGAAGAGATTTGCTCTAAAAAGAGATCTGCAAGATGGATAATGATTTGGAGGCAGCCCAAGGGCTAGAATTCCAAACTGCTGTCTTCCCATTTGAATTTTTCGTTTCATAGATTCTCCCAGAATCTTTTTTTCTTTTTCACGGTGCCCATTTGGTGCTCATAATGCAAAATCTGATCTGTACGTCTACGCATCCATGTTGACGGTATTCTTGCTCTATTTCCAGTAGGCTAAGCAGAGACAAGAGGCAGGGTACTGGAGCAAGGTCCCCAACCAGGAGTCCAGCACCCAGGCCCGCGGATGGGAGGCAGAGATTTCAGACTGTTCTTAACCATAACCACTAGGTGGCGCTGGCACACGACCAGGGGCTGTGGGAATGGCATGGAACAACTTTCTATCACCTCCCAATCACAGTGGGCTCCTTTGACATTGCCTCCAAACTCTTAAATTATTTCCTTATTTTTTCACCTCTTTCCTTAATGGCTTTCAAAGGTATCTCCATGTACATGAACATATAGCACAAATAAGGGTATAAAAATTATTTTAAGATCAGATTTCTTGGAACCTAATGTTCCAAGAAAATATCTAAATGATGCATTTCGGTTTCCTGGAAACAGCTTTGTCTAAAGGATGATTTTTGGTATCGTAAAAGCAACAGAATTATTACTAAAGTGATAATAAGTGATAAAAGAATTACACAGAATGATTACAATTTTTTTTTTTTTAAGATTTTACATATTTGTGTGTGGGGGGGGGGAAGAGCAGAGGGAGAGGGAGAAGCAGACTCTGTGCTGAGTGCAGAGCCTGATGCAGGGCTCGATCTCATGACCCTGAGATCATGACCTGAGTCGAAATCAAGAATCAGGTCCTTAACCGACTGAGGCACCCAGGAGCCCCCAGAATGATTACAATTTTTTAAAAATACATAAAACTCTATGTTTGGAAAAATGACTAGTTGCTAAAAAAAAAAAAAAAAAAAAAAAAAAAAAAAAGACTAGAAGCACACCAAAATGTAAACAGTAGGTATGTCTGAGTGGTGGAACTATGAGTGATTTTGTTTTTCTTGTTTCTATTTCTGTATTTTCCAGCTTTAATTATTGTCCATATTTAAAAGTAGCCTTATAATGAATACAAAAGAAAAAAAATACAAACTGTATTATAAAGCATTTAGAAACCACAATCAGGGGCACCTGAGTGGCTCAGTTGGTTAAGCGACCGACTCCTGGTTTGGGCTCAGTTCATGATCTCCTGGTGGTGGGACTGAGTTGCACTTCAGGCTCTGTGCTCAGCGAGAGTCTGCTTGAGATTCTTTCCCCCTCCCTCTCCTTCTCTCTCTGCTCTTGCCCTTCCTTGTGCTCTCTCCCTCTAAAATAAATAAAGAAAATCTTTAAAAAAGAGAGAAAAGAAAACACAATTACACTAGCCTAACCCAGCCCCTATTCTCATTTTGGTATATCTCCATTCATTTCTACTTCTTGTAGATCTGTTGTTTTACTTACATCGACTAACATCATTTATAGCCATCTTTTATTAAATTAACATTTCTCAGCTTTTTAAATTAAAAAATTTTTTAAAAAATATCTTATTTATTTATTTGACAGAGAGAAAGAGAGAGTACACGCACAAGCAGGGGGAGCGGGAGAGGGAGAAGCAGGCTCCCTGCTGAGCAGGGAGCCCGATGCAGGGCTCAATCCCAGAACCCTGGGATCATGACCTGAGCTGAGCTATCCAGGCGCCCCTCAGCTTTTTATTTTAAAGATTTTTGTTTTTTTTTAATTTACTTGAGAGAGAGCGAGAGCGACCACACAGAGGGAGAGGGAGAAGTGGGCTCCCTACTGAGCAGGGAATCAGACACGGGGCTTGATCCCAGGACCTGGAGATTACGACCTGAGCCAAAGGCAGACACTTAACTGACTGAGCCACCCAGATGCCCCCATTTTTCAGCTTTACTGAGGTCTAACTGACAAAATTGTAATATATTTGAAATATACAATGTGATTCTTTAATATATATATCTATAGCCCCCTAAAAATACTTTAGAGTATTATGAAATGCTGACTGCCCACATGCTGTTGAGTCTGGCCTCATCAGGAGCTGGCACACAGCACTGAGCAGGCAGCAAAGTACAAGGCAGGGAAATGTGAGTTACATGAAAAAGTATATGTATCCCCACTTAAATGCTCTGTGAGTTATTCTTGGTTCCCATTAGGTGGCATCATTGTCTAGAAAATGGACTGGGAGGTGGCAGGTTCACAGAAAGAAAGGAGGGTAAACTCTTCCCAGGTCAGTCTGGGAAGAGGCAGCCTCTGGGACAGATAACCGAGAACTGCTCACTTTGGAGCTGACCCAGGGAAGGCCCTTCTCGGTGGCTACCATTCCAGTAAAAGTTTCTGCTCTTTTCTCTCCTCAGCTGCCTTCAGGAGCAGGATGTCTACAGCACACACGCAGGCCAAGGGTAGGGATGCTGGGAACCACTCTGCACCTCTCAGTGGAAAACCCCAGCACAAACAACGTGCACGGGCAAAGGCGTGGGGTTCACTCAGCATCGCAGTCGAGCCCAGATTTACCCGGAGAGCATCTCAGAGCCGTCTCGGGCCTGAATCCTTCTGCAGTCATGCAGACTCAACCCCTTTCCCAGTTCAAGTGCTTCTTGAATGTTTTAGTGTGTTTCTAGAGTTGGTCCAAGCCCAAGTTCTTCTTTAAATTCCTTGTCCCCGAGAAAGCAATGCCTCGTTTCCCACCATTCAGGACTTAAATTCAAGGTCAAAGTAAAGCTAGCACCACGCAGCTCCAACACAGATGGAGAAGCCGCCTCTCCACAAGGCCCCTCTCCTCCAGCTGCTCATCTCAGGAACTTGCTGGAGGCCTCCACAGAACCGTTGGCTCCTACTGGTCATGCACTATTCTCTTTTCTTCCCGATCCCGATTTCAGAGAGCAGAAGGGTAAGGTTTTGGAGATCAGGCAAAGATGAGCCTTCAGTTTGTGGGACCACTGACAAAGCAGCCACAGATGCACCAAGATTGCCCACGGAAGATATTGAGCGTTCCTTTGGGCTGCTGACTGTATCTGATTTTATACATTTAAGAAATCTGTTCTTTCTACATCCATTTGTCTGTTTACTGCTGGAAGCAACCTTCTCTGTGGGGGCCGGAAGGGGACCTGTCCCCCCCAAGGCAGGGCTATCTGCTGAGAATACTCAACAGCCCAAGAAGGAGGATTTCCAAGGACTGGCTGGCTCCAGACTCCGACTCTATCTGTGACAGATGGTGACTTAGGCTGGGGGTGGGGGAGGGGGTCTCCAAACCTTTTTGGTCTTATATATAATTTAATCGATAAAAGGTATCAGTTCTGCCGTGTTTTGTTTGCTGACTGGTTGGTTTGTGCCCTTACGTAGTAGTATTTTCAATCTAAGGATATCGCAGGAATCTTTGAAGCTACTTGAACATTTCCTTGTGGGTTATTTTAGTTAAAAGTCAGTCTTGTGTAAATCCACGTCGCTGGGCTCAGGTGAACTGCCATACGCTGAACACCAGCAAGTAGGGGAAGTTCCTGCCGCGGATCCCCTCACGTCCCACACCGTAAAGATGAACTTCTTCCTGATGATTTTAGATTAAGACCCAAGGGACGGTGTTTTCACCCCCAACCCCTGCCCTCAATGGAACATCCTGTGTCTGCTTTTTCAGAGATAACCAATTGGATTCACTGCTCAAGCTTGGACAGAGAACAACTTTCTTTGCATGTGTCCCACCGCAGGTCCTAGGAGATCCCTCTTCAAGTTCCTTCCACGATTCTTTCCTATCCCTATACCTCGGCATATCAATTAAATAAGTATTTCCTCTCCCAAATGAGAGCTCATCAAGTGTGGGAAGGGAAGTAAGTACCTTGTTCTCTGAGATCTTCTCTTTGTTTCCCTCATTAGCCACAGTCTCTGGACTCCTCACTATTTTCTGGACACCTGTCTCTAAATTACCCCCATGTCTTTCTTAAAATTAGTAAAATATTCCAGAGGGAGATGGCCGGTTGGTAGTGCAGAAAATAAGATTGAAAGATTTACATATAATAGAACCAGGGCCATAGAGGAACCTAATTTAAGCTGGTGGGACCTCACTTCTCTCTCTGTATGTGTACACACACACACACACACACACACACACACCCCTCTCTAACAAATACTATTTGAAAGGCAAAACATATGCTCTTTGCCACTGTGTCACTGTATCCCATTAAGGAAAGGAAGTCTGAATGTAGGTTTCCTCTACAGAATTTTCCTCTGCTGAGAGAAATGGAAAGCCACATTTTTATTTATCGGATAAATGTTTGTGGAGACTGTCTACACAGCAGGCACTGAGTTGGGCAGCCCAAGGGTTGGAGGCCGACCGAGCAGAGATGGAAAGAATCTGGGCCTCTGATGACGCAGATGAATTGCTGACTGGCCCTACAGAAAACACCAATCCCAACAGTAAGAGCGACCGGATAAATTCCTTTCCTGTTTCCTTGCGGTGGGGGTGGGGGTCGGGGTGGGGGGCAACAAGGATTGATGTACCCTGTGCCAAGTACGACACCAGGCCTTGTGCATGCACCAGACTCATCTATTTAGACACAAATACCTATTCTCATGGTACCTACGTTCTAATTGGAGAGATGGGCAATAAGCAAAACTAAAAATAAAACATAGGTATTGAGAAATGCTAAGGAGAAACACTAAGTCAGGGGCAAGGGGAGTGGGAGTTATGACACGGGTTGAACAGGGAAAGCCTTGAGGAGAGCATGACTTTTGAATAAACACCCGAAGGAAGTGGGGGGCGGGCCCTGCAGACAGGTGAGGGAGGAGCATTTTGGCAGAAGGGACACCAGAGAGCAGCTGTGAGATGGGTGGTATGATTGGCATGTCTGAGGAGCCTGAGCAGGCCGGCGGACTGGGGCAGAGAGAAGAAAATGAGGACAGAAGGGTCTCTATTACCGTATCAAATGCTCTCTGAGCTCCTCATTGGTGGCAAGACACAGAAGACGTAAAGACAAAGCCAGGCAATAGGTGAGAGAGAATGTTTAAGGGACTGGAATGTGTTTCAGGTCCTTCTAGGCAGTGCCGAATTTTCAAGGTCCTTGCAAATAGGGCTGCGTATAAAATTCTTGGGATAAATCTTTCCTTATCAAAACTCTCCCTGTCCCAGTATTTGCTGGCATTGCAAATGGCAAAAGAAAACCTGGCTTTACCTTTATTTTTGTTTCTTTTGACACTGGCCCTTTTCTTTCTGCATAAACACTGGTAGGAAAAAAAAAAAACGCTTAAACCTTCCCAATTCAAATCTTTGTTGGGAGGCGCATAGGTGGATGCCAATTTTCATTTCTTTTCTAGAATTCGGGTGAGCTCTTCCGATCTAGAAATTCAAGTGTTTGCTTTTAAAGCTGAGTTTCACTTCTTTTATTTATTGCCTTTTATCGTTTTCATCGGCTTGGTCTCTTTGTCAGGAACACTATTTGTGGACTGGTTTTTTGGTTTCTGTCCCCTGTCTGTTGCCATCTTTTCCGTGAGGGTCATTAATGCGCGGATTGGACTTGCCAGCACGTCCATTCTGCTCTACAGTAAGATTGATGAGCAGGAAGATAGGAGGAAGAATTCCCCAAAGCTAAATTCTCAGTAGCAGAAACTAACAAGGGGACGGAGGTAGGTAATCATCAAAGTTCGATGAAAACCAGGACACTTACATGGCTTCAAAGCTTCTCCCCACGGAGAGCGCTTATTAGTTACGAGCGATGTCATGGTGGAAACACATGGCAGACACCACCTTAACTGAACGATTGAAGCTGACGTCCCCGCAAAGGGGACGAATGGACACCGTGGACCTGCCTCCCAGTGTGAGGCTCTCGGAAGGACACGGCCTCAGTGCCGTAGTGTTCCTGCCAAAAACACGTGACCGGAGTCCAACCACAAGGAAACAAACAAACCCAGATGGAGGAGTAGTCTACAAAATAGCTGCTCTGTGCGTCTCAAAAAATGTCAAGGTCGTGAAAGACAATGGCTGAGGAACTCTGCTCCAGCAAAGAAGACAAGGGACATGGCAAGTAAATGTCGCATGTGATCCTGGCTTGAGCTCTGGCCAGGGAGAAGCACATGGCCGTAAGGACACTCTCAGGGACGTTTGCCAAAAATCTGAATATATATCAGAGAAGAATATGAAATGTTCATTTCTCGATTTTGATAACTGTACTGTGGTCATTGTTAGACAGTATCTTCATCCTCAGGAAACATATCCAAAGTAGTCAGGGATAAGGGGGTATAATATCTCCAACTGTCTCTCAAAATTGTTTTAAAAAAACCCATACATATACGTGCATGTATATACACACATATACAGAGAGAGAGAGAAAGAGAGAGGGGCAAAGCATAGGGCAAAATTTCTGAATCTGGATAAAGAGCATATGGGAGTTCCTTGTATTATTCTTGTAATTTTTCTGCGAGTTTAAAAATTATGTCAAAATAAAAAGTTAACACTGTGCAGTAAGAACTGAAATCGGTACTGGAGGCCGACCAGAGCCGCAGCAGGCTACGGGAGGAGTTCTGAAGTGCTTGGGTCCCCAGCAGGTGTACTGTGGAGAAGATGGAGAGACGATGTGCAATTTTAAAAGGGAAACCTCAATAAATGTTTGAAACTGAGAACCGGCATGCTCAGCAAAGCCGAGAAGCTGAGCAGCGAGGCGGCCCTTCTTCGGGAGGACGGCTTCCAGGCACCGGCCTGCCCATCGGACCTTGGACACGAGGCTCGGCAAGTGGCTTCCGAGAGTGGCCTGATGTTTAATGGCAAAACAGGGTGTTTACTCTTTGAAGGAAGCATTCTGGTCACCTTCTAGAAAACACCTTACAGGTGCATGTATCACAAAGCGTGTGCACGCTGTGGGATTACAGGTCTTTTTCTGTGTGCTTTGGCATCTTCCCAAGTGTTCTCCACGGCACAAGCCCTACCTTCACGGTTTCAAAAAAGAGTTAGTTAAAAAAAAAAAAAAAAGCCCCGTAGGAGGAGAGGGACTGGAGCAAGAGGGAGAGGGGGCTTACAAGGGCTAACACCTTTCCCCTGAGGAGCTAGTCTCCCGTTCACTCACAGAGGTTCCCCAAGCACCTTCTCTGTGCCAGGCGTTCTCACGGGGGCGGGGTAAATGAACGTGAGCAGAGCGGATGGGATTCCTATTTTCGGGTTGGTTATGTTCTAGAAGCACGTAGACTGGTTTTGTGTGTAGGGCACAGTGCTCCAGGGAGAGATGAGGGAAAGATGGGGGCCAGGCCCATGGAGGCCACAGTGAGGGGTCCGGATATCAGTGCAGATGTAAGGAGATTACAGTGATCCGATATTACGAGTCGTTACATGTAAAATATGGCAGCCGTTCCATTTTTAGAGCTTATTTTGAGAGCATAAAATCCAAGTCGTAAGGACGCGTCACTCCGTCCCTGCCCTGGCCCAGTTACGGCTTCTTTATACACGTTTCCTTGACAGGCAGCTTAGACGAGACTCACTCCATCTCTGCCAAGTGTGCAGGCTGTTTCCTGCACTTGCCCTTCTCCCGGGGCAAACCTCACCTTAAAATATTTTGCTTGTGATTCTAAATGAAACCTCCTAATTGAGTGTTTTCAGTTTTCTAATAAAAACACCAGTGTCCAGACCCTGCACCCAGCTCCAGCCTCGAGAAGCTAGCGCCTAGTAAACTGGGATTGTCTCGTGCTCCTTCTTCCCGTTTGCCTCTGATTTACAATTAGCGCAGTGATTCTCCATTCTGGCTGCCCCTGAGAATCTCCTGGGGAGCTTAAAAAAACGAAGATACCAACTGTACCCCAGACCTATTCAATCATATCCTTGGCAGAGCAGATGTGAGACTCTATAGGCTCACCATCTATTACCTTTGCGATCTGTCCACTTGAACTGGCCCCTAATGCAGGCCCTCGACAACTCTCAGTTGGCTAATTGAATAGCATTTTAACCGCTCTTTCCTTGTCTTCGAAAGAGTAGCAGTGGTGACGGCAACGGCAGGAAGCGGACGGTCATCGAGGGCTCACCTCGTGCCAGCCACAATTCTAAAATCCTCACAACGTGTTGGCTCATTCACACACCACTCTTGAGGTCAAGCCCTCTTCTGGTTCCCATTTTACAGACAAGGAAACCAAAGCAATGCGAGAAGAAGTAACTTGGCTAGAGCTGCACCAACAGGAAAAGGCAGGGCTGGGATTCAAACCCACGGTGTTAACACCCTCCAACACAGAGACGGTGCTCCCCGGGTGTGTCAGGCTTTGCTCCTACACACACGTGTATCTCAGAATCGGAATGAGATGCTCCGACGGGAAAACCGAGAATGGAGGTCTTCTCCCAATCTGTAGCATTGCAAGCTAACGGTAAGGTTTCCCCTTCATCAATGTTTCTTAAAGCTTTTGAAGCCCATTTCTGTTTTTTGTTTTTTTTTTTAAAGATTTTATTTATCGCTTCTCGGCCTTTTGGCTAAGATCAAGTGTAAAGATTTTATTTATTGAGCGGCGCCTGGGTGGCTCAGTCATTAAGCGTCTGCCTTCGGCTCAGGTCATGATCCCAGGGTCCTGGGATCCAGCCCCGCATTGGGCTCCCTGTTCGGCAGGAAGCCTGCTTCTTCCCCTCCCACTCCCCCTGCTTGTGTTCCCTCTCTTGCTGTGTGTGTGTCTCTCTCTCAAATAAATAAAATCTTAAAAAAAAAAAAAAAGATTTTATTTGAGAGAGAGAGAGAGAGAGCGCATGAGCAGGGGGAGGAGCAGAGGGAGAGGGAGAGGCAGACTCCCCGCTGAGCAGGGAGACCAATGGGATCATGACTTGAGCCACCCAAGCACCCCTCTGTTTTTTTTGGGTTTTTTTTTTTTTTTTTTTTTTTAAAGATTTTAAGTAAGCTCTTGAGGCTCAGACTTACAACCCCAGGATCAGGAGTCACATACTCCACCGACTGAGCCAGCCAGGCGCCCCTCTGTTTTTCTATATGAAAATACACAGTGTGATAATATACAATTTACTAGAAAATGAGCCATTTTGTTATCTACACTGTAGTGTGTCAACTGTTCAAGCTTCTCCACTTTGACAAAGGAAGCAGCCCCTGCTCCAGCCCACGCTGAACTAGGGTCCGGAGAGCACACATCTGCGATGGATGACTCCATCCATCCATGGTTATATATATTATATAACCCATCCATATATCCATGGATATATTTGCTTGGCTGTTGGAGCTACGGGTACGGAACCTTGTTGAGAGTTTAGGGGTTTTGTGTATCTTTATGTCACTCACATGGGAGATCGTGAGAACGGGTACCTTAATTTATTTAAGGAAAAGAGTCTAGAAAGAGAACGGAGGCTTAAAGAGGGCAAAGAACTGGTAGAGTCTCTGAGTCCAGGCTCCGGAAGGGGGGAAAAGAGGAGTCCAGGAAGCGGAGGGCTGTAAACACTGACTGATGCCACTTGCACTGAGAAAACACTGGGGCGCTGCTTGGACTCAGGCAGGAGATAGCAGTGGCCGAGCTGAGCCAGGCTGCAGGGGACCGGCAGAACGAAGGGGGTGTTGATGGAGGTGGGAGCCTGGCTCTTGCGGGAGAAGCCGGTGGTGAACACCACCAGGGAAGTACGAAAATGCTCGCGGGAGGAAGGGGGCTGGACACAAGGTTTTTATTTTATTTTTCAGAGATGGAGGGCTCTGGGCAACAGAAAGGATGGGAAGCTCAACGAGAACCCATGCTTGGGTTTGAAAGGGAACTCACTTCCTCGAAAAGTAGATGGAGATTTTAGACAATACGCAGAGAGACAGTATGTGGAGGGAGGGCCCTGCATCTCAGGGTCCACCGGAGTGGGCTGGGGGATGCCGCAGGATGGGTGCGGGAGTGAGCAAAGACGTTAAACTATTTAAGAGAGACAGCTGTGCTGGGGGGTGGACAGGCCAGGTCTGTGGCAGGGTGGGCGCAGGACGCCATGTCCTCCACCGTGACTGACCACTAGGGGGCATCGGGACCTTGTGCTCGGCCATCCCAAATGGGACTCTGGGGGACCAGAGACACCCCCCTGGCCTATTCCTGGAGCTGCTCAGGCCTTGGTGAGCGGTCACAGAGCCTCTCAGGGGCAGCCCGCACTAGGCGGCTGGCTGGAATGCACTGTTCCCTACAGTCAGTGGTCTCTCCTGGAGATGATGGGAAACCGCTCTCCCCACTCGTCTCCTCAGTGGACGGCAGTGACCGTCACCTGAGAACCACACAAGACATACTTTATAAACTTCCAAGGGCTCTCCCTCTGTGAGCTGCTCTCACGATTACTGCAAATCCTACGGGCTCACCGAGCTTTATTTATCTTCTACATGTATCTTCTTTCTCCTCGACCAGACTCTAAGCTTTTAACGAAAAAGGGCTGTCAGGATATCTTAAAATGTCCCGAATGAAATGAAATAATACGTCTGGGATTTACTTTAAAACAACTCAGTATAGTAGGAGGGGGAGTGTGGGTAAAGGGAATAGGTGAAACAATGTTTTCTTTATTTTATTTATATTTTTAAAGAGATTTTATTTATTTGACAGAGAGCAAGGGAGCACAAGCAGGGGGAGCGGCAGAGGGAGAGGGAGAAGCCGACTCCCCGCTGAGCAGGGAGCCTGACACGGAACTCGATCCCATGACCCTGAGATCAGGACCTGAGCCAAAGGCAGACGCTTAACCGACTAAGCCACACAGGCGCCCCATAACAATGTTTTAAGCAAGACCATCTTTTCCCAGGTCTCCTTGTCTGTAAAACGCGTACGTCATGCCAGTGGGTTGCCTTCTAGCTGCACCCGCTATGATTCCGAGGCTCACAGTACAGTGCCTAACACCAGTTAGCTTGCGGGGCTGTGTGGGTCTTAAGGCCAGGGATGCTCAAGCTCCCGAGAAAAGTCCTGGAATGCAACGTCCCAGGCCCATCTCTTCTGCAAGTCGGTCCCCTGCCAGCCCTGGGAGGCAAGACCTGCTCGGACCCCACTGCTCCCTTCCCAGGTCCATCCCGATCTTCCTCTGGGGCCTGAGTCGCCGCAGGGCTTGTCACAAAGGCCTCGGTGGCCCTGCTGGGGTTTTTGTTTGCATGTGTTTTAATTAATTCTCTCCTATAACATCCTGTACAAAAGAGCCTCTTCGACTGTCGCCGCCCGCAGCTGTGAGAAGTGGCAGGGCAGCAGGAGCTCCAGCAGAGGACGGCACCACTGCCCAGGTGGAAGGGGCGGTGGGAAGGACCAGGGCGGCCAGGCAGAGTTGGGCCGCACTGCTAGCCACACACCATCCCGGGAGGTACGTGTCCGTGTGCTGAGGCGCAAGGTGTGGAGGGGCACACAGGTGATGCTGCTCCACCCCTGACCACTCAGCCCTCCACCCAAGGCACACACACTTGAAGAGACAGCGCCAGACCCCATCCGCTTGAGGACGGTGGAGGGGACGCAATGCAATGGGCTGAGGCGAGGGACAGTATCCCTCCGGCGCTCGAAGGGGAAACAGACTTACCAAGTGTGCTGGGGATGGTGACCTGGTGTCCTTGACCGTGGCGCTGGAGGGGACATCGAGGAGGGGCCATTTCATCTGCAGGTACTGCACAGGGCACAGAAAACACAAGGCAGTTGGTGAGATGGGGTCTCGCGAGCACCCCCAAGTGAGCAGAGGAGCTCTGCAGGGAGCCTACTGTTGGTTCACTGCACCGGCAAGAGCTCCTGGCCGGTCCGTGTCCAAACGATCACCTCCAGGGAGAGCACGTGCTTACGGTCACCACTATCACCACCAGCCCCCTCCGTCATTTTGTGGCGGACACGCCCGACGGCACCACCAACCAAAGTGTCCAAAGAACCGATCGCTGAGGGTCAAGTTCCGCCTGCTCTAGTCATGGGACAAGCAGGGCTCATCAAGGGACCAAGGGCTCCCAGATGGTGCTCTTGCCCCCTTCATCCCCATGACATCGCACACAAGACTCCCTAAGACACGGCCTCCAGGAGCATGCGGGGAGTGAATTCTAGCTATAGCGTTTGCTAACCTGGAGAAGATCATCCAGTACCTTACCCTGTACTAGTCCAAAGTAAACCCTCTACACACACAGACTCACGCACACACTTTCTTTAAACAAAAAGCCTCTCATCAACCCTGGCTCGGCAGTCTTGGCAAGTGCCTGGAAGAGGATGAGCGGGGAGGCGGGGCGGGGCCCTGGGGTCCGGAGTCAAATGCTCACGGGTCCGGGGTCTCGCTCTGCCGGTGTAGGTCGTGCAACCCTGGACGAGGGCCTGACCAGCTCTGAGTCTTGGCTTCTTCATCTGTAAGGCAAGGCTGGGTCCGGAATTTTACCGGTTGTTAGAAGGCTTAGGGACAATGTCAAGTACGGAACACAACGCTTCCCACATGGGAGACATTTGATAAATGGCAGCTATCATTTCCATGAGCAAATCATTACTCTTTGCCGGGGGCAAAGGCACCCATGTTGTCTCAGCGCCAACACTGATATGGCGCTTCCGGGCAACGGACCAGCTACGCGGCCTCGTCATCGAATACTTGAGGTTACTCTGAAGTTACACTTCCGATAAGAAATGCTGGCCCCAGGAAGAGCTTCACAGAGGGACAGAAATAAGCCTCTGGGTTTTATCCCTTGCTCTGGCCATTCGATTCCAGGGAAAAAGAAATCGTGATGTGGCCTTGAGCTACGTGCCCAGGGTTGGAACAGCAGGAGGGGTGGTGCTCGTCGGCTCCTCATCACCCACAAACATGGACTGAGAGGGCGGGCTCTGGGCTTTCAGAACAACGTCCTCGGGTAAGGATAATAACCTAGGCCACATCCACGGAGGGCCGGTGGGCAGCACAGACAGCAGGTGGATGGGCCAAGCAGGCCTGACTGTGGGAGGCTTGGGAAGTGGGAACCAAAGCGGGGAGTGGAGGGCCCCTACAAATAAGGCCAGTCTCCACTCCGGGCCCTCTGGTACCTGCCCCTTCCCCCCACCCCCCGATGCCATTTTGAGTATCATTCTGTCCCTGCGTTTGGTGACCCTTCCCACCCCCACCCACCTCTTTCCCTACCTAGAGGCCTCCACTTGCTAGATTAAGTAACTGGGATTTCAATGCCTTTGGCAAATTAAAAGGACCGGACAGATACTGGAATCATTACTTAAAACTCATTTCCTCAGCGAATAACATTTGTGTCATGTGGGCAGTTTCCAAAGCATTTTCTTTTTTTTTTTTTTTAAGGTTTTATTTATTTGAGAGCGAGAGCATGAGTGCGTACAAGCAGGGAAGGGGGTGGGGGTGAGGAGCAGAGGGAGAGGGCGAAGCAGGATCCCTGCTGAGCGGGAAGCCCGACGGAGGGCTCGATCCCAGGACCCTGAGATCATGACCTGAGCCCAAGGCAGACGCTTGATGGACTGAGCCACCCAGGCGCCCCCTGAAAGCATTCTCACACACGTAAACTGGTTTCATCTTCACAACAACCCTGCTGTCATAAGTAGAGGTGACTGTCCCAAATTTTCAGGGGCGCTAATGGTGGTAAACACAGGGTGAGTGACTAGCCCAGCTTTATGAGGGGAGCGGCCGCTGAGGTCCCCTGACTTCAAACCCCACACTGTTCACTGCGACACGAGTCATAATACTTTCCATAACATCACCTTCTCGAAACCCCACCTCTACCCCAGGCTGGATTCCTCTCCCTCCCTTTCCGTCTCGCACAGCACTGGCCACCTCAAGGCTGAACGATTATTTATGCATCGGTGTTCTCCCGTGGGGATGTTTCCGTAGCAGTCACAACCTGAGCATTTCTGTTTGTTTTCTGCAGATGAACTGCGGTCACAAGTATCGCATGCTAAAGAGAAGCGTCCCCCACCCACCCCAACGTGGAACGTAGTAGAAGGCTTCCTGTAACCCACTAGCTCTACCAGCATCTGGTTTCCTCGCCAGAGTCCTAAAGACACAGGCTGCACACTTTTCCTTCTGTTGGCTTAGATCAAACGGGAATCCGCCTGAATCCTCATTTGGGAGAGAACACGATCAGCTGAGCTTTGGGGCTGGGAGGCAGAGCAGGCTGTGGGAGTAGAGCGCAGGGTTTCTCAACTGCGACGCTACTGGCATTTGGGGCTGGATTCGGCAGGATGTGGGGTAGCTTCCCTGGCCTCCAGAGCGGCAAAACTGTCCCTCAAGGGGAGTCCCTGCGAGAGTGGCTGAGGAGCTGGGACCTCATACGCTATGAGCTGCATGAGGGTCTGCCTTCGAACCAGGGCCCTCGAGGTACAAGCAGACAGACACACACGCTCAGAGCAAGGGCTTGTAGTAAGGGCTGCTGGTTTCAGCTGTCCATCCCAGGCTTGGTGTCTTACCTACCCGCTGCCGGGAATTCCAGTGGGCAGAAGAGACCACACCGCCCTCTTGGCTCTGCAGGGTTCCCTCTCACCCAGTGGCTTTAGCTGAGACCTGGAAGCTTTGAAACGGGTGAAGATCTTTCGCCTTATCCACCGCCGAAGCCGGGCCCCACAGAGCTTGGTCAGACAGGCGGGGAGAGCAGTTCTGGGCAGAGTGGACATCTGGCCCAGGACCCTTCCTGCTCTAGCCAGTCGGGGGGGTGTAGGTGTGCATATGCCCAAGGAAGAATTCTGTCTGGGGACAGGGAAATGGAGGAATGTCCCTTCCCCCATTCTAACTTTTTCTGCCTTTTTAAGATTCTGAAACAAGTGACGAAGGGTGGTGGGGGTGGGAGGAAGACCTATAAAAAGACATTGGAGCCCCCCCTAAGAAGTTGCTATCAAACGCCCCTGGACTGCAATTCCAGAAGAATTGAGAACTGGGAAGGGACAGCTGAGCTTCCCCGCATCATGGCTCGGGGCCAGCAGCACCCCTGCGAACCCCCCCTGCCCCGACCTCCGCACCGGAGATGTGGAGGTGAGGCTGGTCAGGCCCTTAGGGCCCGAGAGAGGTGTGGCCGAGCCTAGATTCTCTGCATGGTCGCGGCCTGTGGGCAAACCGAAGACGCCAGTTTCTCCAAGCCCAGTCTCGGCCCATCTGGCTCACCCCAACTGGCTCCCGACCAGGGTATCGTGCTCGGACTGCAGTACGGTGAAGCTGGTCGGGCCCCCTCCCCGCTGCGGATGCTCTCTGGAGTTCAAAACACGGAACCTGGGTGGCATCGAGTCAACCGATGGCCAAGCAACAGCAATGCCTGTCACTCGTGGAGTGCTGTCTGTGGGATAAGTACTCTCTCCTGATCCTCAGAAACAGAAAGAAAAAAAAAAAACCAGACCCAAATGGTGAGTAGTACTACCCCCAAGTCACACATGCTGCTTGATATGCGACCGTATGGCATGACTGAGACAGGACAGAGACACGGCTGCCCGCTCTTACCGAATCTGGGAAACTCTTTCTGGGGACTGGGGTTCCACGGAACACACTTGGGAAAACGCTGCTGTTAGCGGCTCACAATTAAGCAGACTGAGGCTGTGGCTTAGAACTTGTCTTTACCTCATGAAGGAAGGACGGTTCTGTTCCTGGTTTTATTTTGTTTTCACTCCAACAGTTGTCGAATTGTCTCCGATCTACCAAAAACGGTCATGTGGTTTCTCTTATTTGCCTCAGTTGTGGTATGGATACACGGGGGTAGATTTTTCTTGCACGAAGGCACCCCTGCATTCCCCAGGTAAACCCTACTCGGTCACGGTGGCTTGTTCATTCTTGCACTGCGTTGTGGAATGCTAACCCCGGATGTCTTAAGATTTTTACTTCTACATGCCTAAGTAAGAGTGAGCAAAAGTTTTCTCTTTTGTGCTATCTTCATCAAGCGTTGCTATCCGTGTTATTTTGGCTTTAAGATTTATAAAGAGGGCTGCAGCTCTTTTTCTTTTTGCTCTGGGTCTCTTTCTGCTTCTCGGCCCCTCCTCAGTGCCCTCCTTGGGGCGGCTACTTGGCCAGGAGGGCTATTTCCATTCGACTCGGGCCCAGGGAAGGGTCCCTCTGGAGGGTGCTCTCCCTGGATAGCCAGAACCCCCTTTCCTGCAGGGAGGTGGAGAGCGGCCCTACAGGATCCCTGCTTAGCTTGAAGACTGTGCAGATTAATTGCAGCTGTGCCCTGGAATTTCCCCCACATACAAATCTTCGTGATGTAAAACAGCTGGGAGGAAATCCCAGCATGCCCTGGACAGAGGCAGAACTGCCAATGAGCTACGGAGATTAACCCTCCACCTCCCAGAAGGCAGCGATGCACACCCCCCCCCCCCACAATCTGCCCCGTTCCAAGCTTGCTGGGGTGCCGACAGGACTCTACCGGACTCTGGGTAACGCCTGCATTCTCCCCATTCACATGTTCTCACAGAAAACCCTTTAGGCAGGGCCCGGGCAAGAGAGGAAGCAAAGCTTCATGTTACAGAATCAACAGCAGGGCTCCCAGAAGGAGTGCGCTACAGTTGGAAGCAAGGGGACTGGTCATCTCCAAAGGCTTCCCAGGTGAGAACACGCCACCCTCCAGATTTCCGTCCATTTCTTGGTGATCGAGACAGGCCCACAGCAGAAAGAAGGGCCTCGCCTCTAGCTTTCCTCTCTCACGGTTTCTGTGCTCCCACAGCAGTAGCCTTCTAGTCTAGATGACCAGTCTTCCCTGGCTCTCCCATCCCCGGTGATAAACAGACCCACTGGGACCCCAAAGCCAGGTCCCCCGAATAGAAAAGAGGGCTTTTGCAGACCTCCTTCTTAAGAAACTGCACGGTGTGTGGGGCCACCCAGGAAAACAGGCTAGAAAGCCAAGCCCACAGGCAGACACACGGCTGTCCACCACACAGTGACAAGGACATTGTGCAAAACGCATTATTTTAACACCAAGAATCGTATTATAAATGAAAAAAATGTGAACCAACGATCAGTTTCTCTTTACTCTCCATTCTGCCACAGTTGGGGATGTAATCATTTCCTCATCAGGACTACTGCAATGGCTCCCCAAATTCTGTAAGAGTTTAGCTTCTAACAACTAACTCATCAGGGGGCACCTGGCTGGCTCAGTCAGTAGAGTGATCCTTCATCTCAGGGTTGTGAGTTTGAGTCCCACTTTGCGCATGGAACAAAACACCAAAACAAAACCCAACTAACTCATTAGATCTCTTCTTTGCTTAAAATCCTTTCCTGGTTGGCTACTGGGCTCAAGGGATAGAGCCTCCAAATTCCCCAGCAATCCGGGGCCAACCTATCCTCTTCCCGCTTCAACCCTCACTGCTCCCCACCCTCCAACACTAACTGCACTCGGGTTCCTACTGAACTCTCTGCCATTTGCTCAGCTGGTCCCCAGCATGGAGGATCCTTTACTCGCAGGGAACTCTAACCCCTTCTTCAAAACCCTGTCCCAAGGTCACCTTCCCAGCCCCCCACAAAGAGCACTGGTAGAGCACTCTCACCTCTGCGCCTTAGCCGTGCTTGGTGTCCCCCTGACATTCTTCACGCTGTGTCGTCGTTATCCATTTGCAGATTCTGTCTATCCTTTGGACCATAAGTTCCTCAAGGGTCACGTGCACATCCCCAGTTCCTTGCCCAGAAGCCAGCATTCACGATGCACGAGGACCTTGACCCATCTTCAGCTTAAGCCCTTCTCGACCTCCTAAGCCCCAGGTTCCGTGTCTATAACACCGGGCTGTCCAGTCTCCTTCTGAATCCGTTACAGATGTGGAACGCACATAACGGAGCTCCCACGTTAACTGGCCTACTATTGCCAAGAATTTGGAAATGCGGCTTGGAGGCTGGGACACCCAAGACTGCCAGCGCCTGGAGGCCTGTTTAAGATCCTCTATCTTCTGTCAAAATGGACAGAAGTTGATCTAAATTTGAAAGTCTACCAACATTGAGCAATGGGCTCATTAGTGCGGAGACAGAAACGCTCTCCCAACTAAGAACAAATGTTTCGTTTCAGGAAATCACTGAAGATAAAGTGAAAGCATTTAGAACCGGTTCCCAAACATGATGGATGAGACAAAGTTCCAAGAGCAGAAGGATAAAATGCAAAGTTTACACTCTTATCCCTTATTTTTCTTTTCTAAAGAGGAGTAGCTTCTACATTTGCTTCGTTTTCTGGCTAGCACTAAATCCCAAGCACAGTCGCCCTTTTTGTTTCACTCATGTGTAGAAGGTGGGGCTCCTTCTTAAGGTTTTGCTAATAGGTGGGTTATTAGAAATAAATCCAAAAAGTCTTCAAACAAGCTACTTTTTCATGTAGTAAGACACACATAATTTTCCTTGGAAAAGTTATTTAGAACCACATTTCTGCAGTGTTTTAAACCAACAAAACGACTTTTTTTCTCTGAAGCACCTGTCACAGCATTTGGGTCAGCAAATATTTTTGGAGCCCCTACTGTGCACTGGCAGCGAAGGGGCTCTAAAAATATTTCATGACTGAAGAGTAAACTCAAAAATAAGAGTGGGTTGGTTAGGTTTCAGTTTTCCCATAAACACCTATTCCCTGCCCATTCCCTCAAATAATCCCCCTCTTTCCTGGATGGCCTTAAACTATTCTCTCCCTCTTCAAAACTCGCAGAATCTGGCAATTCTGCGTACCAGACTTGACCAAAGGTTTTTTTTTTTGGTTTTTTTTTTAAATTGGCTCCCCTCTGAGGCCAGTTTCCAGTGGTAGAAGGATACGGTGTGGGAAGCGAGAGACCAGGGTTCCAGGCTTGTTCTAACATCTCTGGACTCAATCATGTCACCCTTATTTAAGACTTATTTATTCATTTGAGAGAGAAAGAGAGACAGTGCAGGGGGCAGAGGGCAGAGGGAGAGAAACCTCAAGCTGACTCCCTGGAACCCGACACAAGGCTCGATCCCATGACCTGAGCCAAAACCAGGAGTTGGGCGCCCCCACAGACTGAGCCACCCAGGTGCCCTTCAATCATTTCACCTTTTTTTTTTTTAAGATTTATTTATTTATTTGACACAGAGAGAGAAAGAGAGAGATCACAAGTAGGCAGAGGCAGGCAGAGAGAGAAGGGGAAGCAGGCTCCCTGCTGAGCACAGAGCCCGATGCGGGGCTCAATCCCAGGACCCTGAGATCATGACCTGAGCTGAAGGCAGAGGCTTTAACCCACTGAGCCACCCAGGCGCCCCTCAATCATTTCACCTTTTGTTTTTTAAAGATTTTATTTATTTATTTGACACACAGAGAGACAGAGATCACAAGTAGGCAGAGGCAGGCAGAGAGAGAGGGGGAAGCAGGCTCCCTGCCGAGCAGAGAGCCCGATGCGGGAGACCTGCTTCCCCCTCTCACACTCCCCCTGCTTGTGTTCCTTCTTCTGCCGTGTCTCTCTCTGTCAAATAAATAAATAAAATCTTAAAAAAAAGAGAGAGAAAGACAATTACATGATCTCTCTGATATGAGGAATTTGAGAGACAGGGCAGGGGGCCGTGGGGGGTAGGGAGGGAAAAAATGAAACAAGAGGGATCAAGAGGGAGACAAACCATAAGAGACTCTTAACCTCAGGAAACAAACCGAGGGTTGCTGGGGGGGGTGGGGAGGGCTGGGTGATGGACATTGGGGAGGGTATGTGCTATGGTGAGTGCTGTGAAATGTGTAAGCCTGATGATTCACAGACCTATACCCCTAGGGCAAATAATACATTGTATGTTCATAAAAAAATAAAAAATAAAAAATAAAATAAAATGGGGGTATTTTACTTCAGTGGCCAAAGGCAGGGACCTGGAGAAGATGGCCTCCCATGGAAGAAAAGTGACATGTCTGTCTGAACCACAGTGGGTTCCTGGGAGTGGAGACGCGTGGAGGTAACTCGGTAAACAGACTCACGAGTCCTTGCCGGTCCCTGCTCACAGGCGGTGGACCTCGGGAGGCTACCTCACCTTTCAGAACCTCTGGTTTCTCGCCTGTCACGTGGGGATAATAGCACCTACCGCCTGGCAGAATGTTGGTATCGCGCGCAGCAGCCACTTGGGAAAGGACCAAGCAAAGGGCTGAGCGCACGGAGAGCTCTTAGGAAATACGTGTGTGGTCATTAGGATCGAAAGTTACTGTTGTTCCACGAGCCTCTCACGGGCACTTTACGCCGGGCCGGAGAAGAGCCAGTTCACAGAGAGTCTGATGACGTGCTCGCCTCCGGGGCCTTCGTGCGGAGAGGTCCTGCTCAGGGGCGAGCTAGTCAATGTGTGACGAGCAGCTCTCTGAGCAAACACCAGGCCTCGCTTTGTAGCCTTTGGTAGTGTCCGCAGTGCAAACATTCCCACCAGGGCTGATTTCAGGCGACCAGGGCGAGTCCCCGCCGGCAGGGTGGGGAAGGGAGGCTAAGGGCAGGCTGCTGGCAGCTGGCTCTGGCCACGGACGCCTGCAAGGCTGATACGTAGGGTCCTCGGCTGAAGCGGCGCCGAGGTCTTGATGCAGCATCGGACACTCTGGCCAGGCAGATCTCTCTGGCAGCTGCTTGCTCCTTTTATTTATTTATATTTATATTTATATTTATATTTATATTTATATTATTTACTTGACAGAGAGAAAGAGATATCACAAGTAAACAGAGAGGCAGGTAGAGGCAGAGGGAGAACCAGGTTCCTTGCTGAGCAGAGAGCCCCATTCGGGGCTCGATCCCAGGACCCTGAGATCATGACCTGAGCCGAAGGCAAATGCTTATTAACTGAC
Source organism: Potos flavus (assembly GCA_028534135.1). Lineage (NCBI taxonomy): Eukaryota > Metazoa > Chordata > Mammalia > Carnivora > Procyonidae > Potos > Potos flavus. The sequence goes on from CM052885.1 coordinate 34,538,567, forward strand.
TCAGCCACCCAGGCGCCCCTGTTTGCTCCTTTTATAAGGAGCAGGGAAACTCTGCCCCCAGAGCACTGGGCATACAACAGAAGTCAAACTGCGTTTGGATCCTGATTTCGGAAACCTAGAACTGCAAGCCTTGTCCGTCTAGGCAGCCTCTCACATTGTCCGTGACCTTGGGGTCTGCTGGGCCCGGCGGTTTCTGTGCTCACTGCCTGACATATATGATGATATACAGAGCTTACGGAGCAGAGCGGCTTGTTGTTAGCAAGTGGCCTTGGACGCCTGGCCCTCCTTTCCCGCAGCTGGACCCTGCCGGGTCCTTCCGTCTCTCTCTTCTGCCTTAGGCCTTGTCATGGCCATGTCTGCTGTATATGGGCAGCACCGCCCTCCCTCCCGGTAAGATCATTAATCCTGGCCCCCGCTGTGGGCTCAGACTTGGCCAGGAGCCTCTGCCCCTGCACAGCTTTGTGCCCTGTTCTCTGGCCTGCACCCCCATCTCGATCACCCAGCAAGACGGCGGAGCCGAGTCATTCCGGGGAGTGGCTCCATGGTGTCCACCGTACAGAAATGCCATATTCTACAAACGGTCCCTACGCACAGACGTGGAAGTGCTTCCCAATCTTCACTGCCGTGAATGTCCCCGAACGCTCATTATTACGCTCACGCAGGACACAGCTGTAGGATACTTTCCCAGCTGGGAGCGGAACTGCTAGGTCAAAGGTACGTACATTTAGGTTTTGAGAAGTATTATCAAATTTCTCAGCCTACACTGCTACCAGGAACAGATGAGAGAGCTTACAGCCTTGCCCACAGTGTCATCAAACATACTGATCTTTGCCAAACTGACAGGTGAAAAACGGCAGCTCCTTCTAGTTCCAATGTGCATTTCTCTTACTAAGTGAGGTTGGGAACCATCACACATACAGGTAATGATTTGAAGGACAGACAAGGATATGTGTGGCCAAGAGGAAGTGGGTTACCACCTACCGGGGGGCGGGGGGAGAGGCAGGGAATGCATATGGCATCTGCAGGTGCCATGGCAGCCTTGGTGAGCTGCATGGTAGAGGGCTCTCTGTGGCTCCTCACGAGTTACAAAGCACCATGTGACCTCTACTACACCTGACCTGCACTCTGAGGGAAGAAGGGCAGATCTGACAGGAGCCGAAGGCACAGGCTGTGGAGTGGATGCATGTGGAAGGTGAGGGAGAGGAGGAGGAGGAGGAGAAGGAGGAGGAGGGCCTGGGAAGCCGCTGGGGCTGGGTGAGCAGAGAGATGGTGTACCGCCCCACTCTCTCATCTCCCTCCTTCCCTTCCAGTCCTTCTGATGCTCCCCCTTCCTCACCCCCTTCCCATCCACGCCTCAGCACTCAGCGGTCTGGCTTCTGTTCCAGTCACTTGACTGTCTTTGTCACTGCAAGGACACTGAGGACCCAAGAAACGGAGGCAGCTTTCTAGCTACCAAACCTGGCACGTCTCCTTCAGGCCCCAGCTCATTTGGCAGCTCTGGGGAAACACACTTCCTGCACGGAAGCCCTCCCCTCCCTTGTCTCCTGTGGTTTCCGATTCCATGTACCCTCCGGTTGATTTACCTGTATCAACCTGAGTCAATGTCTCAGACACACTGTTTAGGGAGAAGAGCCCATGAAAGAACCTGGAAGGACAGTCACCAAAATGTCATCACTGGGTTTGAGCAGTTCAGGCAACTTCCTTACTTTCTTCTTTGTGTTTTTCTTCTTCCTTTAAAATTTTGACAATGACCACGAACTGAATCATAGCAAGAGTAGTAAGCAAAGCTATTAAAATTAATCCTTGCTTAATTTTCTTTCCTCAGCCCCGGCCTTCAGTTTTCCCAGCTGGAAACCTCAAAATCTGCCTTCACGTCCTGGCTTTCCCCACCTCCTGTTGGCCAACAAGTGGCCCTCCTTATTTCCTGGCTGGGCTACGGCAGCAGACTTGGGTCTGCTTCTTGTCTCCCGGCTCTGGTTCAGTTTTGCTCCAGACTATCTCGGAAGCGCTAGGCGGTAGCAAGCCAGGCTGAAGGGGAGGGTGGTGTGCGTTACTTTGCCTCCGAGGAACAAAACGTTCACGTTCAATGCCCATATCAAAGAGCAGGGTGCTAGACAGAGATTAAGACGACCCAAATTCTCCTCCGTGGTGTCACCGCTGCTTCTGTCTCCCTCCCCATCTCCGCTAGTCCATCCATCACTTGCCCCTAGAAATATCATTCTAAAATATAAAACTAAGCTATTTAAAGGTAGCAGGTGGCTTCCCAATCTTCCAGAACTGCCTGGTGACAAAGGGGACTGTGACGCCGCCAAGGCTCTGCACAGAGCACTCCATTAATGGGACTCAAGCTCCTTCTACACAAGGTAACGATTTCTGTGCATGGTAAGCCCCAGCGGAGATCTTCCTAAGTGCTTAAATAATGAGAATGTAAGTCAGCAAATGACAGGCTCCCAGAAGACAGGGGTTATGGTGGGCAGGATTCTCACGGAAAAATTGGAAAACTTCTTGCAGGAGGTGGTGGGGGAGCTGGGTCACACAGGCAAGATACACTTCTGTAGTCATTTTACTTTTTAAAGCATTTTATATTAATTAGCTCGTTTCATCTTAATGACCCCTAGATAAAGATAAGGCAAGTATTATCAACCTCATTTTATTTTTTATTTTTTGGTTTATTAATGTTTATTTTTATTTTTAATTTAATTTTTAAATCAACCTCATTTTAAAAATGAGAAAAACAAGGGGCACCTGGGCGGCTCAGTTGGGAGCATCTGCCTTCGGCTCAGGTCATGATCCCAGGGTTCCTGGATGGAGCCCCACATCGGGCTCCCTGCTCCTCCCTCTCCCACACCCCCTGTTTGTGTTCTCTCTCTCACTGTCTCTCTCTCTCTGTCAAACAAATAAATAAAATCTTAAAAAATAAAAATAAAAAATAAAAATGGGGGAAACAAGCCTGCTGGAAGCTCCTGGATTTAGAGTTTCCCATGGCCACGAACTAGCTGACGTCCAGGTGGCAACAGGATACAGAGCTCTGGATTGTTAGGGCAGGAGTCAGGGCACACGAGCATGCTTTTGGTCTTCAAGAAGCTTGAGTCTCAGCTTGGAATCTTGGGGTAGCAAATACAGAGCATGAAGCCCGCCACACCCCCCTCTTGTGCCCACGGTGGACACCGCTAGCAGATCGTAGTGTTCTTCCCTATTTATGTGAAGACCTCAGGATCCTCACCCCAGTACACCAGGCAGCCCCTAAAAGTTGATTAAAATTGATCTGGGAGGTGCAGTCTATTTATTCTGTCTGATTTACGCCTGAAGGCAGATAGAGATATTTGGGCTAGTAAGAAGGGAGGGTAGGACCACGCCTTGGGAATATTTGTCTCTAGGCTGGCACAATGAGGAACTAAGTTTCCAGACAGAGGTGAAGGAGCCACGAAGAATGTGACTGGACAGCAAAAAGAATAATGACTTGCATGAAGCCCATTGACCAAAAAGCAGGCCTGGGAATTCTGAGGTTTATGGATTTTCCCCTGTGGGAGGAGAAGCTGGAAAGCATCCCAGGTATTGAGGAGAAAGGAAGCAGGATCTGTGTATAATCAATGGGGAACAGGAAGTGCTTATCGTGGGCCAGTAAAACACACAACACAAAAGAACAGCCAGGCGGCCCGGAGCGGCCTCCCAGTGCCCAGAGGGACAAGGGCCTCCCTCCAGAACCCTTCCCCGGCAGTCCCTTGGCCAGCGCTGGCCAAAGTCAACAACTCCTGGGCACCGGGAAGTGGGAAATGTCTGAGGAGGTCCCTCCATCGGTGGGCAGTTCTGGGGGAGCTCTCTGACCCCACAGGCCAGGGAGGATGCTAAGAATAAGGCCACACCAGCCCCCTCGACACAGGGCCATCCCTCCTGATTAGGGAGCCAAAAGGATAGGTTCCTGTGTCCCATTCAGGTGGGCGTGCAGTGCGTGGACACATGCGGGTCGGTCACCCACAGGCCACCACCAAATGATTCCGCACTGGTACTGAAGTGAGGGCGCCGAAATTAGGATAGGCTAGTGGAAGGACTCTGGGAAATGAACATTTATTGCGGGCACACCATATATCCCTATGTAATAGCTACTCTATACACCTCGTCCCAGCACCGAAGTCACATGCCTCCTCCTCCTCACTTCCTGAGACGGTGTTCGCACCTCGCTCCCAATTCCCATTTCAAGTCTATCGAACAACATCCATTTCTTAGTATTTAAACTATTCATTTTAATAGGCATTAAAATAGATATGCACTGTAAATATAAAAAAAAGGAAAACCAATTTCTTGGACACCGTTGCTTTTAATGAAGCTCCATTTTTGAAAAAGCGGGGAAAAAAGTGAGTCAACTCAAAGAAAAATCTTAGGTAAATAACATGGGCGCTATGCGGCCTAGATGATGGGGACATGGGCGCCGGTAGGGAAACACTGCTGTAGAACCATGTGTTTATGGCCATCCAGAGGCCACAGCAAACCGTGGGTGGAGATATCCCCAGGAACCAGAGGAGGCTGTGCACACAAACCCGGAAGTCATCATGTCCCAAGACACACCACAGTCTTTTTCCCAAGTGCTTCTCGCCCAGACCCACCACCCTCCAGTGCCCTCCCAAATGAAGACCTGAGAAATCCGTCCCTTCACCTTCTCCCTCACTGTCCACTGGCTAGGAAGAAGGGAGTCACTAAGTCCCATCCACGGTGTATTTTTTCCCATTTCTAACACCCCTGACCTTGGCAGTGGCTTCCTACCCACTCCCTGCCCTGGCTCAGTCCTGCCTCCTGGTCACGCACACACCATGCTGCCCTGCTGACCCCCCGGCCCATAGCCAGACTCTCGGATCCTACGTCACCTCCTCCCAAGCATTTTGGGCACGGGAACCAAAAGTTGTTTGTGCCTTGGATCCTCAAAGCCCGTGGCACGGCACATCACTTGTGAGAGGTGCTGGGTAACTAGCGCACTGTGTTTTAGACTCAATGAGGGATGCGAGGGCTTCTCTTCAAATGTTGCTTCTTGGAGGGGGGGTGGGAAATGGATTCAAAAGTCAAAGGCCATCACGGGCCATGCTCCTGGGGTTGTTGCCAGAGCCCCTAATCTTGCTGGCCTCGGGTGAGAGCAATGATAATCACAACCTTTTAGGAACACAATGGATAGAGTGAATGGCTATCCATTCACTCTAGTCTACTGGTGAAATAAAGACTCCGCTTACTTAATACGGTAGAACTGATGAAATCAAACATTCGCGGTTATCATATCTGCCTCCAACTGTTTTCATATTTTCCCCTATAGCGTATATGTTGATTATAACGAACCCGGTCTTTCTTAGCTCTTCTGTAGTGGGGGGCACAACAGTGGGATTGTGTTGCTCACCGCTGCTATGGGATATCGTACTGCTGAAATCATGTTGTCTGATACCAGTACCATTTCAGGTAAGCAGATACGAAGGTGCAAGAGCCAAGGAGAGCAAACTGTCTGCAGAGAAGGGTAAACAGATTTCTCTAAAGATAATATTTACCGATGAGTTAGCTTGTGCCAGGCACCGTCCCAAGCTATTTCCATGTATTATTTCATTTGACCCTCTCAGCCTTATAAGTTGATGCTATTTTCCCCATTGAACAGATGGAGAGACTGAGGTAGCGAGAGTTTAAGTAACCTGCCCAAGTCCTGTCTCATCCCCAAAGCCACGCTCTTAGTAACCCCTTCGTTTATGCTCATGTTGGAAGAGAAAGAAAAAAAACAAAACAAAAAAAAACAAACTACACCATGCCTCCAGCCCATTGTCCATTTGTTAGATAAGGGCACTCGGGCCACTGGTGGAGTTGAGATTAGAATAACCCAGGTTTGGGGGCTTGTATGGATCAGGTTATTTTTTGCAACCAACATATCAACTATAGGGGAACATATAAAAATAATTGGAAGGGGATAAAATATTACTCTAAGCAAATCAACATTATGAATGCCAACCAGCAGAAGTCATGTAACACCCAACAAAGGAACGATTGTAGGAGTCAAGATTTCCCTGTGGAGAGTGCGGCCACAGCTCCACACTGCCCCCTGGTGGTTCCCATGCAAACACCGGAAGCAGGCAAGGCCAATGAGTAGGGGGACCAAAGGCTCTGGATACAGATACCTGCCATATTGAAAGCCACATCAGGGGAAGGCCTTGGAAAACCTAATGGGTCCAACCGAAAAGATCCTTTGGGGCCAGGCGCTCACCCGAGCAGTCAAGGAAAATCTCTGGGTTCCACTTCCATTTGTGCGCAGGGTTTGAGATAAAGAAGTGATGAACTCACTAAGGAGTTAAATACTTTTCAGTCTGTCAGACTGGCAAAGGCTTTTCTCCTTTTTAATTACCACGGGCATTTTCAAACCTCGTTGGTGGGAGAATAAATTAGTAAACCTTTCTTGTGCAATTTGGAGGCATGCATCAAGTCTTCCAAAGCCTACCACCCGTAGGAATGTATCCTAAGGAAATAATTAAGGATGTGAGCAAAATGTAGCTGTGAGGAAGTTCATCGAAGCCTGTTTATCACAGCCGAAAGATGTTAAGTACACTGTGTTGCAATGATGCTATCTGCATTTATGCAGTAGGCGAGTATTTACAGACAGGGAGAGGTGTTTACGATATATTGTTAAGTGAAAGAGCAGGATACAAAACATGTAGAATCCCACCTTTGAAAAACATGTGTCTTTATGTACGTGTTGAAGAAAGATCTGGAAGGATATACACTAAAAGGTGAACTTATCTCTGGATGACAAAATTATGGGTTCCTTTTATTTCCCTCTTTTGACGAGACATGCATTGCTCTTCAAATGTAAGAACAAATACATGCAATGAAAATCACTTTTTGCCTAGAAATTCTAAAGACAGATAAAACCAATCAGGAAAAAAACCAACCGTAGGAGCTATACTCAAATCTCTGGCCTCACATTTCTAAACTTCTAAGTGCTATTTTCCCTTGAATAGTAGCCTGCCCCTGACAATTCTTTCTAGCCATCCCCATTAGGGCCTGAAAAAGAGTGATCTCAGCCACTTAGGAATCTCCGCCGGGCCCTGGACAAGATGCGCTGGGCCAGGGGTGCGGTGACCGCCAGCTGCACACGCCCCTCTGCGGCCGAGGAAGGGTCCGCTCTGCAGGCCCTGCACTTTGGCCTCTCCTCTTGCTCTTTCCCTGCCCTGCACACAGAAGGGGGCCCCAAAGAGGGAAGACGTGAGTGCCTTACTGCTCAGAGGGGAAGGGCTGTAGATAGTCCAGTGTGCTGGAGAGCTGCCTGAAGGAGCTTTAAAAAACAGATTCCCGCCCCTGGTCCCCATTATGGTCTGACTGTTCTTGGGTAGCACTGAAGCATCCCGGTTTTTTTTTTAGAAGCTCTCCAGGTGATGCTACTGTGGGCTTTTCTCCAGATGCTAACAGCCCCTTCCCCCGCCCCCAGTAACTTTCTGCCATTCTACACACTGTTTGGGCTTCTCTTCCAAAGATGGCCTCCGTGGGTCAGTGGTCCTGTCCCTTGTACACTCTCCTGAGCCTCCAGAGCAAGCCTCCACCCGCCTACCCACTCGTGGTTTTTAGTGCTACTGGATGCCTGGTACCTTGCTCTCAACTCTGCCTACATTCTTGCCCGGAATACTATCTTTATTACAGAGGAACGATTATGTTGGATCAAGGCTCAACGTGGAAGTTTCTAGTAAATATGGAGAATCTGAAACCGGAGAGCGGCCCTTGCTCGGGGGGGTTAGATGGGACGTGCTTGCAGCCGTGATTCCTGCTGACGTTACTGGGCAAATTCGCTGTGTTCCTTCAACATTCCAGATGGCGACAGCACATTACATGCCTCGTTTCTGGATTGGGAGAGGGGCCGTGTCACATTCCCCAACCTCTCCAACCAAATCGAGGGCTTGGTCTTTATGGAATTTCAAATATCTGAGGCTAGGCTAGTGGGGTTGGGGAAGGGGGTACATTTCAGTGCACAGAAGCCCTCAAAACATTTCTCAAATCTCATGTCATCTCCCAAGTGACCCGGTAGCACACCAACTCTAGGCACAGCCGGTGCATGAAGCCGCTTACAGAACTCGACTTTCTCGCAGCCGTTTGGGGAGCAGCTCTGGGAGTTGGTCCGGCCTCGTTCAGGGCCCATGGCTGAGGACCCCAAGAGTCCACTGCCCCTTCCTTCCTGAGGCCCTGGTTCCTACGCACTAACTCTGAAAAGCAAACACTGAACTGGGTGACAATGACCTCTCCCTGTCCCAAGATCCATGATGTACTCAGAGCCAGACGAGATAAGTGTGGCTCATCTGAATGCTTTTTGCTAAATGGCCGAATTCTCTATTTGATCCACTTTGATTTTCTCTGTTGCATTCTTAAATGTCCCACACTACTCAACAATTTCTCCGGGTCAGGCATACTCAGAGTCACTCAAACACATGCTGAATTAAACTCAGAGTCATGGTTTGAACGGGTCATTAATTTCTTTCTCCTCGATTTCCATTTGTCCTCCCAAAGAAGGAAAGGCAGTGCAGGTGGCCAGGGGCCCATAGTGGGCCCCTGTGCTGCTGCTGCTGCTTCTCCTTTATAGTCTTTTTATAAAAACCAAAGACACCCACCCACTTTTGCCCCTTCCACTCCTCCTGATGCCTTGGCCCAGTGTAATCCGGCTTCCATAACATTAACACCATTCTTGTTAAGGCGTCTTTTTTTTTTTTAAATGTGTCCATGTCTATTTTTTTTTTTTTTAAGATTTTATTTATTTATTTGATAGAGAGGAGAGAGATCACAAGTAGGCAGAGGCAGGCAGAGAGAGAGGGGGGAGGCAGGCTCCCTGCTGAGCAGAGAGCCCGATGCGGGGCTCGATCCCAGGACCCTGAGATCATGACCTGAGCTGAAGGCAGAGGCTTTAACCCACTGAGCCACCCAGGCGCCCCTGCTGCTGGCATCTTAACTACCAAATCCAATGTCATTTCTCAGGTCTCTTCCCTAACAAGCTGCGATCTGGGACTCCCCCCCACCCTCATCCCCTGCTTTCTGCTAGTTTTTACACTCACCCCCTCCTACCACTCTTTAGGGTCTTGGTCTAACCCTCCAAAGGCCGGTGTTCTCAGTCCTCACTGTGTCCTCTCGCCCACCCCCATGGGCTGGTCAGCAGCCACATGGCAATCACCTTCAACTCTGTGGTTGCCCCCAACCTTTTTCCTGAGCCCGTCGCCCCTCATTTCCAGCTGCCTCCTCTACACCTTGCCATAAGCAGCTCGATCCCACACTCATCAAAACCCAGCACTGATCAAGTCTCCTGATACCTTACAAACTGGCGTTCTTTTGAAGTAAAGGGGAACATTTTTAACAATTACATGGGATGGGAAGGTTAATTTTAAGTGTCAACTCGACTGGAACATCGGGTTCCCAGATATTTGCTCAACGTTATTCCAGGTGTTTTGGGATGAGATTAACATTTGAATTGGCAGACTGAGGAGAGCAGATTGCCTTCCCTCAATTAGGTGGGCCTATCCAATCAGTTGAAGGCCTGAACAGAACAAAAAGACAGACCCTCTCTTGAATGAGAGAAATTCTTCCTGCCTGATGACCTCAAGTAGGACATGGGCCTTTTTTTTTTTTTTAAAGACTGTTTTGTTTATTCATTTGAGAGAGCGAGCGAGAGAGAGAGAGAGAGAGAGAGATGAACACGAGTGAGAACACAAGCAGGGGGGAGGGTCAGAAGGAGAGGGAGAAGCAGACTCCCCGCTGAGCAGGGTGCCCCAAGTGGGGCTCGATCCTAAGACCCTGGGATCATGACCTGAGCTGAAGGCAGATTTAGCCACCCAGGTATCCTGGGACACGGGCTTTCTTCCTGCGTTTGGACCCACAATGAAATATCAGCTCTTCTTGGGTCGAGCCCATCGGCCTTTGGACAGAAACAACAGCATTGGCTTGCCTGCGTCCCAGGTCTTTGGCCTCAGACTGGACTTGAACCAGTGACTCTCCTGGGCCTCTAGTTCGTCGGCTCAGCCAGCCGATCTTGGGACTTACCAGCCTCCGTAACTGTAGGAGAATGCTCGCGTACACCCCTCACTGGTTCTGATTCTCTGGAGAACACTGACTAATACACCAGACAACCAACACAGACCACAAATATGGCCACCCTGACTACCGTACAAACCTGGGATGGTTTGGGTTTCTTCTCTCCTTCCCTCACCCTCACATCTGATGGAGGACCAAGTCCTGTCATTCTAACTCTGGCTCATCTCTCAAAACATTCCCCTCCTCGGGATGCCTGGATGGCTCAGTCTGTTAAGCGTCTGCCTTCGGCTCAGGTCATGATCCCAGGGTCATGGGATCGAGTCCCATATCGGGCTCCCTGCTCAGTGGGGAGCCTGCTTCTCCCCTCTGCCTGCTGCTCCCCTTGCTTGTGTGTGCTCTCCCTCTCTCTCAATCTGACAAATAAATAAATAAATAAAATCTTTAAAACAAAAAACATTCCCCTCCTCTATGCTCCTCACTGCTGCCCCAGGCCTCTGCAGAGACTCCTAACTGACGCCCTGCCTCAACCCTTCCTCGGACCAGCCCATCGTTCACGCTGATCGTGTCACCAAAAGTTCTGGTGCCCCCCGCCGTGTTGCAAAACAAAACGCCCCCCAGGCCTGATGGCCCCAGCCTGCTCTTGGCATGTCCAGCACCTGACCCCAGCCTCCAACAACACCCTCCTTCCTCCATGTTCCCGTTGCCCCACATTACTCGATTCTCTGAGGGTCTCACTGTTCATGCCCCCGAGCTTTTGGCAAAAAGCTGCCATGTTTTTGCCAGGGGCTGGATCACCATCCTGGGCACCTTTGGCCAGTGGCCCAAGTGCTGGCAAGGTGGTCCTAAGGGACCTCTGCTCTCCCCAGGTGCATCTGAAGGCTGTGAGCCATCACAGAGTACACAGAGAGAAAGACAGACGCTGACACCCTTCCGGTGGCCCTGTTATCTCTGGAGATCCAGCGCGAGGACAGGGCATAGCACTATCCAACGACTAGGTCCCTCCTCAGTCTCCGCCTCAGGAGAAAGGCTCCCTCAGTCCCCGGGTGGTACCTACAGGCGCCGCGCCAGAGGCTTGCTCAGGGACAGCCTCGGCACCGCCTCCACGCTCCTGCTCTCTGCTTTCAGGGGTCCTAGGAAACCCTCCGGTGGCCACACATCCCCCATAGAGATTCACGGCTCACCCTTCTGCAGTTTGCTCTCTTTCCCTTTTGGCAACATCTTGGGGGGAAAATCCTTCTGGGAGACTTCAAACCCGGACCTTTAATAAGTCCTTGAGGGAAGTGTCTAGAACCACCCACATCTCTACGGCAGACCCGAGGCCCACGGGGTCCTCCTAGCCACCGCCCCTGACCGGGCTGACTGCTTTGTCCCTCACTCCTCGCGGCTCGTCAGAGGCCCGAGGGAACCGACAGAGCTGCTCAGGAGAGGAAGCCCCGAGCCCACGGCGCAGACTTCTTAGCTTGGACCACAGCTCCTTCTACTCGCCCCAATCACTTAGGCTGGCTTTTGGTTAGAGCTAAAGCCTATGTTCTGGTCCTTATGCCCTCTGTCCAGACACGGGGGTCCTGGCGGAGTCAGCTATCCCCCACTGCACAGCGTCCCCTTGTACCCGTCAGGGAGGTGTCGATGGCACACCCTTCAGCAGGCGGCTTCTGCGGCCCCAGCTCATGTGCTCCGTCATCGCAAACCCCCGAGGTGCTCTTTCCTTTCATGCCTGCAGCGAGTGGCCACAGGCCTGGGGAAGCCAGAGGTTTCGCCCGAGGGCCTTCTGGTATTACAGGTAACTTTTATGGTGGGTTTTAGGGGCTTAAATAATTCTACTGATATTATTAGAAGTAAATTTTATAAGCTTTGGCTTTGGAACACATACACACACACACACACACCCCAGAAATAATTCTGTAAGTAGTTGGAAACCATAAGAATACTCCTGAGTATATGTTCAACTACTACACGGTAACTGTAGACCACGAAGATACTGATTAGAAATGGCAGAAAGGTTGTTGGCAAGAAGGATCTCAGCAGACCTGTGTGGGGCCAGTCCCAGTAGATGTGGTCATCGGGGGTGAGCGAATGTGCAGTGATGAGAATAAAACCCCCAAATTCTGGCAGAACTACTGCCACGCCCCCGAGACGACGACGCTCCGCTGTTCCGACGGACCCCTTCTGCCCCACAAGGGTTGAGGTGACCCTAACTTCCCGAAGGCAAGAAAGACAGATGATTTTTACTTCTGTATCCACCGAAGAGACCGCCACACAGTATCCCATACCCGTGTGCTAAATGACCACTGAAACATTCAAATGGCCGGGCCCTCGTCTGAACTTCACAGACAAGGTTTCTCTCTCTCTCTCTTTTTTTTAAAAGATTTTGCTTATTTATTTGAGAGAGTGAGAGAGAGCACGAGAGGGGAGAAGGTCAGAGGGAGAAGCAGACTCCCCTCGGAGCCGGGAGCCCGATGCAGGACTTGATCCCAGGACCCCAGGATCATGACCTGAGCCGAAGGCAGGTGCTTAAGCAACTGAGCCACCCAGGCACCCACCTTTTTCTTTTCTTTTTTAAAGATTTTATTTATTTATTTATTTATTTTAGAGAGAGTGTGTGGAAGCTGGGGGGCGGGGCGGAGGGAGAGGGAGAGAGAGAATCTCAGGCAGACTCTGTGCTGAGTGTGGAGCCCGACGTGCGGCTCGATCTCACGACCCCGAGACCATGACCTGAGCCGAGATCAAGAGTCGGAATGTTTACAGACTGCGTCCCCCAGGCGCCCCACCCCCCGCCCCCGGTTTCCTCAAATGATGAATCAGAAACATCACTCTCTCTTCTTCGGTTTCAATTCCAGCTTCCCTGCCTGTAAGATGGGGGTGGGAACGGTGCCTTTGGCCCACGGTGGTACTGGGGATAAAAACGGGGAAATGCACTTGAGGTGCTGGTTCCTTGTCGGCGCTGGATGGCCGTCAGCCCGTACCCTCATTTCTTCTTGTGGATGCTGGAAGGACACGTGCAGCGTGGTCTGCCTTAATGACCGGGGGTTAGTCCGCATGGTCTGACCTCCGGGAACACAGCAAAGAGCCGTCCAGGAAATGCGAGGCGCGAGAGAATCGGGCGGTTCGGGGGAGCCCGGAGAGGTCTGCCTGGGGCACCCTGTCCCTCTGTGAGCCGCTCCCTCGCGCTCCCGCTCACAGCCAGCCCTGTCCCCTTGCCAACCGGTATTTCTCAGCCCCCCCCCACCCCCCCACCCCCCGCACTGCTTGTCCATTGTTCAGGGGAAAAAAAGGAATCGAGCCATGGCTTGAGGCTTGAGTTCATCTTAAAAAAATTGTGTGGTTCTAAGGGTCTCCATCCAAGTTTTTTTTTCCAAAAGATTATTCTCCGAGGAATAAAGAAAACAAAATGGCCAAATCTCACAAATTTTTGGTCTCCATTATCCCACGGCTCTCTTTACCCCCTGAGACGCCAATTTTCAGTAGTAAACTGGACTGAAGTGTGAGGGCAAGGCCTAGAGAAGCTGTTTCGTTTCTACCACCAAAGACAAACTCGGATTCTTTCACAATTTCCCCTCAGGCTGGCCCTCCGCTTCATAGGGCCAAACCACTGAAAGAAGACATGAATGCAAAAAATTCGCCTCGCAGCAGCAAACACCAAGATTTTCTATAGATGCGAACCTACCCCAAAGATAATAAAAATGAGCGTGGGGTTTACTGGGCTTGTTAAAGGCTGGCTGCCTGATTTTCTTTAGCGTCTGAAAAGGTTTACATGGAAGGGGGGGCGGCCCTTCCTGACACAGCAGTTTAGGAAAATCAACACAGGCCCACAGGACGCTAATTAACCTGCAGTGAGCTCACCCCTCATTCCGCAAATGCTCGCTGTGCGGCTAGCCCACTCCAACCCTGTGTGAGGTGATACAGGGGACAGAAAGCCAATGTGGCTTGGGAGGCAGACTTAGCCAAGCAGGGAAGACGGGACTTGTGCCCCAAGCGACAAATGCCATGGAGGGTGTGAACGGGGAGGGAAGGCTAAGAGGTGGGATCTGACCCAGACCTTTGAGGAACGGAGAATCCAAGTTGCCACCCGGACAATTTACATAGAGCAGGACTCTATTCTAGAATTCATGTTATTCATAAATAAGCAAAAGTTCTGAACTGAAAGGATCTAGGGCAATGTTTTCCTAATGACAACTATGGAGGGAGTCTCAGATGTCAGTGGTTGTCAGCCTCTGGGGAAGGAGGGGTACACGGGGAGGCCCACCCCTCCTATCTGTGGGGCCCAGGACAGGAGCATAGATGAAAGCCCACCTGCTGACGAATTTAAAAGTTACAGCTTAAGCTAAGACATGAAATACATTCTACCTTCATACCTTGTCAGATCCACCTTCCCAGTATATTTGAGCCCCTAGTCTCAAATTCAGGGGTCCTAGAGTTCTGAGTTCGGGACCAGAATGTGGTGCCAGTGAGAGAGCCTGACCTGGCACCCTCCCCTCTCCCCCAAGTCCCCAACTCTCTCTCGTACCATGAGGTCTTGGGACCACATGTGGGAACGCCCAGGTCACCTTGGCCCCCCTCAGTGTGCACACCAGGGGCTCAGCTCACACACCCAGGACGCTGGCCCTGAGGGAGTCTCAAAAGCCCACTTCCTGACTCCTGGGCCCCGTGGCTGCTCTGGTGCGATGGTAGGTATCAGGAACGAGGGTGAAAGAGCGGGCTTAGTAAAGTGGGGGTCCGATGCAGAGGCCCCTCTAGCTCAGGCCTACGGGTGACACTATGGACAGGGAAGGACTGGGTTCCCAGGACCGTGAGGCACAGTGTCATGTGGTTTTCATTACGAGGTGGCTGGAGGCTAACCTTTATCCCAGATGTGAATACAACATTAGATTCATTTTCACTTAATCCTCTCGTTAAGCCTAGGAGTTCAGTATTGTTATTATTCCCATTTCACACGTGAGGAAACTGAGATTAGAGAGATTTTAATTTCACCAAGGCCACACAGCGAGGAGGGGCAGAGGCAGGATTTGAATGTTATACTGAGTCTTGTGGCCGAAAAATACTCAGAGGGAAATCATTTCCTGATCTCGAATCATGGAATCAGAGGCAGAAGGAACCATGCAATTCATTATGTCAGAGCCTGCCAACGGTGACGGGTGATGTGTTGGTGGACAGTGGCCGAGGAGGAGTCCACGGTCCTGGCCGCCGGCCTTCCTGCCCGGCCACCCCACTGTGCACGGGCACAGGCTCCGGGGCGGGGCGGTGGGGGCAATGGGGACACGGAAGCCACTTGGGGCTGGGCAGGTGGCCAGGGCATGTGTGGCTGGAAAGGTGACCTCACTCCAAACATGGCCCTGGGAGCTGTTTCCTAAAGCCGCTGCCTTTGGTGTTTTCTCCAAATCCCAAGAGCAAAGTGGTGGACTACAACAGGGAAGCCCCAGAATCTGGCGGAATGCAACTTCATTCTGTTTCCAAACAACGGGGTAGGAGCTGGGACACCCACACTGCCCAGGACACTCAGAGATGTCCACAGACATCTCCGGAAGGAGAATTTTTGGTCTCTCTTTTTATTTATTTTATTTTATTTTATTTTATTTTATTTTATTTTATTTTATTTTATTTATTTTTTAAAGATTTTATTTATTTATCTGACAGACAGAGATCACAAGTAGGCAGAGAGGCAGGCAGAGAGAGAGGGGGAAGCAGGCTCCCCACTGAGCAGAGAGCCCGACGTGGGGCTCGATCCCAGGACCCTGAGATCATGACCTGAGCTGAAGGCAGAGGCTTAACCCACTGAGCCACCCCGGCGCCCCTGTCTCTCTTTTTAAAACTTCAATTAAAAACAAAAAGCCTTTTAAGCGGAAGTATAAAATTTATATAGGAAACTGCACAAATCCTGTATACAGCTCAGTGAATTTTTAACATTTACATATTATGTAACTACCACCCTGACCAAGACAGAGACTTTTTTTTTTAAGTCTACACCCAACACGGGGCTCGAACTCATGACCGGGAAAGATCAGGAGTCCCGTATTCTACCCACTGAGCCTCACAGCCAGGCACCCCAAGATAGAGAATGTTTTAAAAACTGATTGTAAATCGAAGAAGTAACACACGAACACATTCTCTTTGTAAAGCATTAACACAGGACATGTGAGCTGACCCCCCTTCTGACCCCCTCTACTAGCGACCCTCACACACACAAGGCCCCACTGTTACAATTCGGCGTGTCCGGAAGCGGGGGCTTCTCCCTCAGCATTCCCAGACCCTCAGGCAGGGAAGCGGCCTGACCAGACAGGTTTGGGGTCTCCTCAAACACTGTCTTCTGCCCACCCCCTCCCTCCCATACAATTCCTACAACAGATAGAGCCTGTAGCTTCCCCTGCCACAGACAGTTCCCTTCCTCCTGAGCAGTGGGGAAGGGTAGGGCTGCAGGGAGTTCTCCCTATTCTCCCCATCTAGGCTGTCTAATTCTGACCCCCTAGAGTTCGGCCGGCCCAAACGAAGAGAGACCTTCGGGTGCCTGGGGTGCTGGGCCTACACAAGGTGGAGGGGCTGTGGGGACGCCCAGCTCCAGGAGGCAGGGGCACACCGAAGCCAGAAACTGCCCAAACTGGTTACATTCCAGCAAGATTAGCGAGCACAAGGCCCGGGCCTGCTCCGGAGCCCACCCCTCCCACCCCTCCCGCCTCTCCTGGACCATGAATAGGATTTTAACTATTTCCCTCCTACTTGCTGTCCAGCTTCACTGGCTGACAATGCTCCCTGCTGTTTGCACATTAACCTCCCATTTGCCAGGCAGCGGCTCAGGGGCTGTGGATTAACACCCACCAACCCAGACAATGGTCTCCAGGGAGGGATGCAAGGAGCTCAGACAAAGGCTGCAGGCGCCAGGCCCAGTCAATCACTGCTCTGGAACTACTGGCCACAAGGGCAGGGGCTCCCAGACTCTGAGGGCTGGGTGTGCTTCCCTAACAAGGGCCTAAGGAACGGGGAAATGACCCCTGCCAGGTCTAATCTGGACGTTCGGGCCCTGTGGTGACTGACTTCAGGTCTGCAGGGACCAGGGGCTAAGGTGCTGGGACGGGGTGCCCTTGGGCAGGCCTGGCAGACCCAGCCCCCGGGGTTAGGTTTTCTCCTTTCTCCAGGCAACACTGACCTCTCGGGGCGGGGGGATACAGCAGGACACAGATGGCTCCGGCCCTGCACCCCGAGAGTTCCTGGGAAAGCTGCCTGTTCTCCTGGCAAGTCCTAACTGAAGTCCACGTCAAGGCCATTTTCTTACTTTCTCGTGGGCAGGTGTGCTGCTGGGAAAGGCAGCAGCAGTCAGAAGGAAGGGAAGGGAAGACAACCGGAGGATTAGGCGTGGAAACATCCTGAAATACTGGCTTCTTGGCCCCAGCTGGGCTGCAGGATAAAGAACGGGCAGGAGTATCTTAAAAACCCTCCTGCAGGTGATTCCGATGCAACTCTGTCCTAAAGCAGAGCCTCTCAAAGCTAAAGTTCCGAGGCATGAGCCCGGATCTTGTTGAAATGCAGATTCTGGGCCGGGAGGCCTGGGCTGGGGCCTTTGATGCTGCCTTTCTACCAAGCTCCGGGTGACGCAGGGGTGGCTGGTCGAGGACCACCCCTGTGCACCAGGTTCATCAAGAGGCTGAACCCTCTCCAGATTCTTGCACCGAACAGTGGTCTGGCTTCAGTGTCAACCCTTCTCTCAAGGCGGCCAGTCCGAGCTGTTGGCAGCTCTGTCGGAGTCCTTCCTTGTATTGACACGAGCGCCCGCGACAATCCCTCTTCTTCCTCTCAGTCCCTCTTTTCTTGACCTGGAAGTTCTGGGTGCTCATGAGAAAACTTTCTGGCTTCCGCTCCTGTTTTCCCCACACGTCCGGCCTCCTAGTCTAGGCCAATAAGCCCCTTTCGACCACTTCTCCGATCCTCATTCTGTTCACCTTACTGATACCAAACGGGGGGTGGGGGTGGGGGTGGGGGGGCAAACTGCTGAGGCTATGAGGGTAGGGGTGGGAGGAGAGCCTCCAGTGGAAACAGAAACCAGAGTTCCAGCCCTGAGGCCGTTAACATCCAAGAAACTTGAGGACAATTAAAAAAGCAACCACCACAATTACTATGGTTTACACAAGCAAAACTCATTAGTGTGGGTTGAGGTGCTGGAGTTTACAGGGCAAACCTTTTCCTTACTGATAGTACAAATTAACCGTCAACAAGAACTGCCAAGCAGGGTGGGGGGTAGAGGCTGGGGCGGGGGGCGCCCGGGTGGCTTAGTCGGTTAACTCTCTGACTCTCGGTTTTGGCCCAGGTCACAATCTCGGGGGTTGTGGGATGGAGCCCAGCCCCGCACGGGGCTCCACACTCAGCAGGGAGTCTCCCTCTCCCTCCGCCCCTCCCCCTGCTCTTTTTCTCTCTCTCAAATAAATCTTAAAAAAAAAAAAAAAAAAGAACCGCAATGGGGATGCTTAAAAGGGCTGTGCGGGATGTTCAAGCCCTCCAGATGGAGGCGACACTACCTCTCACCTGCAACCCACACACAGGGGCCCTGGCTCAGGGAGCCTCGCCTGGCTTGAATTCCTGGTGACGTTCAGGTGCGACCACCCTGTGCTCCTCTGGAAAGGTCTTATAATCCAGAAGACTCCCTCACTTACGTCGCCACCCGCGCCAAGTCTGAATTAACTGTTTCAGGCAGCCCTGGGGCCCCGTACCCTGCTAAGGGAATCATGTCCCGGTCATCGCTGCAGGGGAGATCTGAGCAAGGCTCACGGTTTGCGGTGCCAGCGGGTCTACAAACGATTATCCCCCGCGAGATGACACAGGAGCAACCTCAAATCAAGCACTCATCTGGCCGCCCCATGCTCAGCAGGGATTTCTGTCCTTCCACGAGCTGCACGCCTGCGAGCCCTTTGCTGGGTCTAGAGCTTCAAGGGTTCCTGCTGCCACTCCTTGCCCCTAACCTCCGCAAGGCTGTAGACCATAGAGGGGTCTGGCGGCGCTAGGACTGAATCCCGGCCACACCCCTTAATCGTTGTGTTACTTTGGTCTGAAGTTACTCTTTCGGGGCGCTTGGCTGGCTCAGTCAGTAGAGCATGCAAGTCTGATCTCAGGGCGGTGAGTTCGAGCCCCACGCTGGGCGTGAAGCCTACTTAAAAAAAAAAGTTACCCTTTCTGAGTCTTGGTCCCTACTGGTTGAAGAGGCATTAGTATCGCTTAGGTTTAACTGAGCCAATATTAAGCAAGTAAGCTCTTAACAATGGTAACAAAAAGAGGACCTTTCCTAAGGTAGCAGAGATGGTCTAACACTCCTTTTTTGAGGCTCCAAAGCATCTGTCTTCTCTTGAGACACTGACCTTTCTCTGCCTGAGGGTCGGCTCTGCCACTAGTCTTATTTCCCTGATATCCGCCTGGCAGATAGAAGGCTCCTGCACAAGGTTACGGTCTTGTGTATCTTTGAATCTCCTGCGATGCTCAACCCTATGCTTGTAATCTGGAGGAATCTGGCCGGTCTGTGCATGGATTTTCCACGTCAACCAGCCGACACAGGACAAAGCATGAACCCCACAACCAGGTGGGTCCCGCGGCAGCACAAGCCAGGCCTCCCACCCGTCGTAAGTAGGTTCTGTTTCTGTCCTTGGGAACAATGGTAGGACAGGAATTGCGTTTCTGACCTGGTGCCAAGCTCTTCATGAAAATGACCACCAATACCCTATTTTTTCTGATGAAACACTACATGATATGTCTGCCACACAACGAGTAATCACAAACCTCTGTGGTTTCGGGGGCCTTCGGATTCTTCTCCAGAAACACGATCCCTCACATTTATACTCAGTGTGACGCAAGCTGAGACTGTGTTGTTCACCAGTCTCGTTGCACTGTCCATACGTCCTACCTTGTTTTTGAGGAAATGAGTAGTGAGGTCAGGGACCACCTCTTCCAGGCCACAACAGGCTTTGCTTGGACAGTAATGACCTCTTTTGGGGGTGGCGTAGGTCTAATTTTAGGCCTTCTGAAAAAGTGCTGTGCTGTTTCCCCATGCTTCATTTCCTATAGCTATGTGATGAAAATCAAGTTTTTCTGAAGTTTTAAAATCAGAAAGTGCTGTTCTCTTGAGCTGTTATCTCTTCAACCCTAGAAGGCTGGGCCTGCACTTCGGGGCCCTGAGAAGGGGGAAAGCCTCCCAGTGGAGCTGGGTACAAGTGGCTGAGGAGGGGGTAGACCTCCCCGGGGACAGGTGGGCCTGGGCGGAGGGGCCTGGGTCCCGGCGGGCTGCTCGGAAGATGACACTGGTTGTGTACAGACGTCTTTCGAACTCTTCTCCAGTACACACAACGTTACGACACTCTTCCATGGACTTTTTCTCCTTCCTCTTGGTTCCGTTCAGCCCGTCCCTCCCTGGAACCAGGGACTCCCCCAAATTCCCAAAAAACAGCAGTGCTTAGCATGGGCCTCTTTTGGAGGGGCTGTGCCAAGGGGCCACAGTGAGGCTCGGATCGGGGTGTAGTGGGAAACAGACGGGGAGCACACACTCATTTTTTTGTGTTGTCTGCCTGGAGAGCCATCTGTGTGTTATAAAAAGGTGTAACTGCCCGCAACACCGCACGCGAATTATCTACAGGACCTGACCCTGCGCAGGGGCCAGTCCCCACAGCTGCCAGCTCAGGCCCCCAGCTACGGCCTCAACAGAAGGACGAGCGTGTCTCGGTTGAGAACCACGGGAAAACAGAGGCACGGGGTGGGGGGGAGAGACCTGTGTGTGTTGGGGGGGGTGGGGAGACCAAGCCGGGGCTTCCTGGGCTCCTGGGTGATCCTGGAGTCCTTCCATCCTTTCTGTTCTACCTGGCTCCTTCAGCCTTCCTGTTTTTCCCTCCCTTCTCCCCTCCGAACACACACGCACTGTCTCCAACAGGCTCTCAACTGCGATCCGACCCAGAATGAGAACCAGTCAGCTGGTTCAAGGCACGAGCACAACATAGCTCCTTATCGCGACATTTTCTGAAACAGGTGTCGGTCATGGGAACAATGAGGAAGCAGAGACTCACGAGAGTGATCCTAGAGATGAGGGACGAGGACCTGACCCACACCTGCCGTCGGATCCTCTCCTCCTCGGCCCTTCTGTCCAGCTGGCCCCTGGCGGGCTGCTGAGGCCGGAGCCAGAGATGCGGGTTGGGTCAACTCGCCCCACCCAGCAGTGTGACCCTAGGCAGGTCCTGCCCCTCGCTGAGTACAGCTGCTGGAAAAAGCCTTTATTGAGACAATTATGTATTAAGCACCCACTGTTTACACTATACACTGTGCATAATAAAACTCAGAGGCTTTTTTATTTCTTTCCTACAAGCCTTCTCTTTGTATGTACTGAGAACGGTACCGGTTATCACTCTAGACAATAATACTACCCGGATATGGGTCATTAAGGGGGGTAATGACCTACCCACTTGATACACTGACCTATTCTTGGTTATTCCAAAACATTATTCAGGCAGTATGATAATTGCTTAATTTTTCTTTCCACTCCTAAATTGTAAAATTAGACCCAAACCCCAAAACAAACAAACCACACAAACCTCCTAAACACAAAGTAGGACCTTGATACTAACCAACATCTGTTTCCCTCCTGCAAAGGGGCAGCTTAAGCTCTTCCCCCTGCTGGTGGCCTCAGGCCATGTTCTCAGCATCTGGCCCCTCACTTAGTCGCTCTGGAGGATCAGGCTGTTAATTCTCTCTACCGCTTTTCCGGCACTCAGTCCGAACCCCAAGTATCCTCCAGAGACTCTAGTTTCTCCTCTCCTTTTTCCGAAAACTCTCTCGAAGTTTCTTTATCTGTCCCCCAGATGTGCCTAATTCCTTGCCTTCAGGACTTCCCGTGGATGGAGTGGACAGCACAACTTGGGGGCTTTGTAATCCAAAGTTACCCAAGCTTATTAAAAATCCTGCTTTCTATGTTCAAGATCTTATCACTGAGCTCTTTTTTAAAGAGGCCAAATTACCAGTTCCTACGTGAGGTGGGGGGAGAAGGCCAGGGGTGGCAGGAGCTATTGGGCTCCCCCCCTCCCAGATGCCTCCCAATAGTGTGCGGCGGGGCCAGCTGGTACCGGTCATTAGCGTCTTCCTGACTCGGTGTTCGGCGCCACCACTGTAGCTTGAAACTGGCCATGGCGGGAGTATTTACACCGTGGAGAACAGCCGGCCCTACACATCACCACAAGAAAACACAGCGACATTTTCTCTGCCCGGCTCTGCCCTTTTTTTTTTTTTTTTTTTGCCCTGTCTTTACATACGCAAGCTCATGCAACCTCATAACCAACAGCGCAGGTAAAGAACGATTATCATCTCCTTTTCACAGATGAGGAAACTGCGGGCTCTTCCCCACCCTGTGAGTTTCCCACTGTCCCTCCAAAAGGCCTGGCCGGAGGCCCACGTGCAGAACACTCCAGAAAATGCGCCGCCAGAGCTCAGACTCAGGAGCAAATCCTTTCATGCAGGCTCGGTTCCAGAAAGGCTTCTTGGAAGTGACAAAAACGATGTGAGCTCTGAGGAGGGTTAGAGAGATCTCAGCGGACGCCGTTGAATGGCTGTTTAGGCCAGCTTGCGAAGAGGGGTCTTTGCATACCACAGGCTCCTGGTAACCAACTCCCTCCCCCTGGCACACTTGGTCAGGCCAGGGAAACCCCTTCCACTTCTGGAGGGGAGAAAAGGAAGGAGGCACAGAATGCAATTATGAGAGAACAAATGTATCCTTAGATTCTCACCGCAGAACCACCGGGGGAAAACCCAACCCTTCTACCACCAAGAACCTGGGTGTCGCCAGAGCAAACACCCTGAAGGCCTCTGCTCACCCTTGCAAGGGTGACTGCACAAGACTCAGGAACCACACCACCAGGGGACAGAGAGGGGCCACATTTTCCCAGCAGTCATGCAGGCGCAGCAGCTGGTTCTCCCACTGGATTCCCAGCTGGAAATTCCAGAGGGAACAGCTTTCTGCCTTCAGCATCCCAAGAAAGAAACTGCAATTAAGGAATAATAAAAACTTAAAAAAAAAAAAAAAAAACCCCACAAAAATTTAATTTCCTAATGCTACTTCATAAGGTGAAAAGAGCCATATCCTGCAAACAATCAGACATTAGGCTGGGCCTTTCCTTACAATACTTAGGAGAGACTGAAAACTAAGTCCACTCCCCTTCTCCCTGCTTCCTCTTTTTTTTTTTTTTTGTCCGGGGAATGAGTCGAGTCAGTCAACAAATATTTATGGAGCGCCCGCAGGATTGCAGAGTCTGGGAGGAGACACGGGTTGCTGGAAGAAGCCCAGGGTAGTTCTCACTTGAGACACTAAGAGGAAATGTCAATCCTCAGGCCAGGTCTAAGCAGGGCAGTAAGAACCGACCACCACCCTGGGCGGGTTTATGCCGGGCCTATCACTCACTGCCGGCTGAATGGCTCTGTTATCGCAAGGCCGAAGTGGGTGGATCCGCCACGATCATGCACATTTTTGGAAAAATAGAAGCACAATGCTAACAATCTTGATGGTTTCGGGGGTGGGGATTGGGGGTTGGCTGAGATGCTCTTCTTTCCTCAACTCCCAAAGGGCCCCAGAACAATCAAAATTGGTTAAACAAATGTCAGATGTTCACCATTTTCTCTTCTGCAAATGTAAATGTGTGTGAGCTGGAGGGGGAGGCTAGGAAAACCTGAGACCAATGGAAGCAGTCTTCTGGGGACCTGACTCTCTCTAGCTCGGAGACCGGATCGTATCTGCTCGGCTCAGGAGCCTTGCTGCTCAAGGTGTGCGCCCCGGACCGGCGGTATCGGCATCACGTGGAGTACGTTAAGAAATGCAGTCCCAGGCCCTGTCCTGCCCTACGGAATCAGAGTCTGCATTTCGGTAAGCTCCTCAGGTCACTCCCATGCACCTGCAAGTCTGACAAGCCACAGTCCAGACAAGCAGGCGACTGTTTGCTATTTGACCCCGCAGAATCCCCCAAAGTCACAGTTGGGGGACACCTGTCCTCCATATCGCCGGATGCCAGTTAGCAGACTCCAAGATTTTCTGTTCACAAAACACAAATATTACTAAAGCCTAGAGATCTGTAACTATATTGTAATTCCTGGTTTAAAAAATAAGTCCCCTGGAAAGATCTGGGTCAGTTACCCATTCGTTTAATCAACAGAGGGAAACACACCATTAGGGCCTAGCAGAACTGAACGCACCGCACCGAAGGCATCCTTCTACTTCCATTTCACTCAACTAACGGTGCGCGCTGGCCTAGATTCTCTTCTGTTTTAAATAACCAAGTATGTTTGAATAACCTGTATGGTTACAATTAGGGTCAGAGCATCTGGGAAAGTCACCGCAAACCCCCCCACATAAATATGGTGATTTTAATAACAAATAACACATTTGGAGACGCGTATAGAAGTATGCAGGCGGAGGGAGCCACTGAAGATGCTAATTTGCATGTTCACAAAGGAATAGAATCCAGCTGCAACATTAATGCTTAATTCCGCGGAGCCATAGGACACACGCACAACCTCACCACGGGCTTGCTCTAAATTTAAAGCCGATTTTCAAACCCTCGCGATTTTGGCTTAAACTTAAATTTAGCTGCTTGAAGAGGAGACTGGATTTTATTTATTTATTTATTTTTCCCCGTGAATCCTGAAACGGTGAAATTGAAAAAAGTCCATTTGTTTAAGTCGTGCAAGTTAAATACAAAATATCTGAAGAGATCTGATGCAAAGTTTCTCAAAATATCCATGTTGGCACAGGAAAAAAAAAGGTCTCATCACTGGAAGAGAGTTCTTCTAATAAGGCAGTGGAATTTAAGGACCATGTTGGAGCTTAGCTGCTGCTTTCTGGTCTCCCGTACATGTTATCGGTCTTCAGTAAATAATGCACAGAGTATATTAGCTTTTAAAAAGATAAACCTTCTGGGGGCACCTGGGTGGCTCAGTCGGTTAAGCGTCTGACTCCTGATTTCAGCTCAGGTCATGATCTCAGGCTCGTGAGTTCAAGCCCCGCGTCGGGCTCTTTGCTGAGGGCAGAGTCTGCCTGAGTTTCTTTCTCCCTCTCCCTTTGCCCCTTCCCGGCATGTGCTCGCTCGCTCACTCTCTCTAATAAACAAATCTTTAGAATAAAAAGATAAAAAGATAGGGACGCCTGGGTGACTCAGTCAGTTAATCGTCTGCCTCCGGCTCAGGTCATGATCCCAGGGTCCTGGGATCGAGCCCCATATCACATCGGGCTCCTTGCTCACAAGGAGCCTGCTTCTCCCTCTGCCTGGCGCTCCCCCTGCTTGTGCGCTCGCTCGCACGCTCTCTCTCTCTCTCTCTCTCCGTCTGACAAATTAAAAAAAAAAGATAAAAAGATAAATCTTCTAAAATAGGATGTGTAGGAATGAATGCGTGTGTAGGAGGGAGAGGCTATTAATAACAGTGGTCATATCCCTGTACTGTGGTAATATACTACTTATACTAGAATATATGTAATATGCTATAATAACAACAGGTATTGTGTGAATTTGGCCATTTTTGGGGAAACAAGATCCTGGGAAGCTGTGTTGCCTTTTATCCATTTCCCCAGGAATATGGTGGCCCGTGAAATACTCTCAGCATGCGTCCTCACTCAAACATCTGCATAAAGACAGAAGGGGCCCCCCGTAGGGCTGCAAACCTGGTAGGGCCGAACAAACGGAACTCGAGTAACAGCATAATCAATTAATTATTTCAGTTATGAAGGAAATAGCTACAAAATCCTCCCACTCACACAGCACAGACCCCCACTGAAAGCTGTTGGCATTCACGCTTTACCGAGAATGGGGGGGAGCCAGGACCGACGGTGACTAGAGCCACTCGAGTCCTACAGGTGACCAAGCGGGAAGGGAGGCTGTTAGTCATCCTCATCGACCAAGCCAATGCACATCAAATCCTTCCTGGGGGTGCGTGTATCAGATAATGACTAGCTGGCATGATTTCACGAGATTAAAGAATGTCTTGAGAGTTAAATGCTTGGGAGTCCTCAGAACTGCAATTCTGCCGAATCCCGGGCCCATCTGTTGTTAATAAATGCCGGTGGCAATAACCGTGCATACACTTGTCAAGGGGGCCACTTCCTTCTCCCCTCCCCCACCAGGCAACGGACAGATGTGGGAATCAGAAGACCTGGGTTGACCGCCCAGTCCTGCCAGGGGCCATTCTGTCACCTCGATAAAGCCTCAGCTCATCGCCTACTAAACAGGAGTGATTATACCAGCTTCACTTAATTCTTAGAACTATTCTGAGGCTCAAATGAGATAATGGACGTTAGTCCCTAGGTACGTCAATCAGCCAATAACCCAAGCATATAGGATATAATGTGGGACATCTGTGGCCAAGAGGCTGGGTGTGTTAGGGGGTGCGCTTCCTTTTTCACGGTCCCAAAAAGCCCGTGACAACCCTCCTCGTATTTTCCCCTCTTGGGCCCCCAAACAAGCTTGCCTTCAAATTTTAACACACTTAGAATTCATTAAGCAATTAAATCCATTCTGATCTAATTGAGTTTCCTCTGAGAGCAGCTTAAGGTTCCTTTAAGCCTGTGAAGCTTATGAGTAATTGGAAGGTGGAAACTCCACCCACTCGCTTGGGTTGAGACGTCCATCATCAATTGTCTTCCAGTGTATGATTTAAGCTCTCTAGATGGTTCTTTTACATCTGGAGACCAGAACCAAGCCAGCCTCCACCATGAGCGGCAGCAATAAATAAATGCGTCGAGCCCGCACTGGATGTGGATGGTTCTGCCCGAAGCCACGAGTCAGAAGGAACACCTGGCTGCCATTTAGAGGCAGACTGTCCGGTGGGAAGGACAGTTGGCCGGTCACTTGATAACCACGCGGGGCATGGCCATCCGCTAACGGTTTCCATCTGACAAGCCACCTTCAGGATTCAGACAGAGGAGGCCCTGGGCCTGCGATCTCCGAGCTCGAGGACGCACCACATGGCTCCTAGCTGCCAAATCAGGACTCCGTGTTTGCCCCGTAGCCAGTGCAAGTCTCTTCACCCCCTTGCCCCACCTAAGACGGCAGAGGGAATGGTGACTGAGGCCTGCCTACTGCTTTCCACTCTAAGGAGGAATCCCCTAGCCGCCATGCTCCTAGGCCAGTCCTGAGCCCTAGTCAGCCTCAGCCCTGCTGACCATGGGAACCTGCGGTGCAGATCCCACAGGCTCTCCTGAGGCTCCTCAGTGGCCTGGCATGCCTGGAATCTTGGAGAGAGGCTTCCTTTGCCCAGTATCTGCCTTGATTCCCTGCTCCGAAATCTGTCTTGCTACCCAGCGGAGTAGCTGGGGAACTCCACAGCCACAGATAGCTCTTGAGGACAGCGATGACCTGCATTGGTTAGAACTCTCACCTGACTTGGCTCTTCAGCAGTACCTGACTCAGGTGATCCCTCTCTCTTCCAACATACACTCTCTTGGCTCCAGGGTCTCTGAACCCCCAGGTCCTCCTCCTACCACTCAGGCTGCTCCTTCACCATCTCCTTCCCCATTTCCTGCTCTGCTCTCCAATGTGTGAAAGCTGCAGGGCCCGGGACTCAGCCCTCGATCCTCTTTTTCTCAGCCCTCAACCCCCAGGATCTCCTCCAGTCTCATGCTTTAGGTGCCATCGACATGCTAATGACCTTGAAGTCTCTCGCTCCAACCCGGATCTCTTTCCTGAAACCCGGACTCCATTACCCACCACCCATCACTTTCCCCACTGGACGGCAAAAAACTTTAAGTGCAACATGCCCTAAACAGAGCTCCTGGTTATTTTGTCCTCAGATCTGCTTGTCCTAGTCTTCCCCATTTTGGTTAATGGCATTTCCACCCTTCCTCTTACTCAGGAGGGGCGCCTGGGTGGCTCAGTCTGTTTGTTGGGTGCCTGCCTTCGGCTCGGGTCATAATCATGGGGTCCTGGGATCAAGTACTGCGTGGGACTCCTTGCTGGGCGGGGACTCTGCTTCTCCCTCTCCCTCTGGCCCACACCCCCACTCGTGCTCTCACCCCCACTTGTGCTCTCTCTTTCACTCACACTCTGATCTCTCTCAAGTAAATAAAATCTTAAAAAAAATAAACTTCCTCTTGCTCAGGAGATACTTTTTTTTTTTTAGGATTTTATTTATTTATTTGCGAGAGAGAAGAACACAAGCAGGGGGAAGGGCAGAGGGAGGAGAAGCAGACTCCTTGCTGAGCAGGAAGCCTGACATGGTGCTCAATCCCAGGACCCCGAGATCACCCCAGCCAAAGGCAGACACTTAATGGACTGAGCCACCCAGGTGTCCCCTCAGGAGATATTCTTGACTCTTTTCTTCCTCTTACATCCCGTCAAGAAAATCCTGCCACTTCCCCTTCAAAATGGATCCAGAATCAGACAACTTTTCCCACTCCCACTTCTACTGCCACCATTTAAACTACATGGACCCCTGACCAGTCTGAGTTTCTACACTTTGCCCCCCGACTCAGTCTACTTTTATCACAGCAGCCTGAGAGCTTTGTGAAAACGTACATGAGATCCTGTCACCTCTGCTCAAACCTTGAACGCTTTGCGTCTCACTCAGAGTAAGTGAGCCAAGTCCTCACCTGTTCTACACTCTCGTGACCGGCCTTCCGTTCCCTTTCCGGCTCAGCCTCCTTCGGCGCTCCCCCCACTGACCCCCGCCCACACCGCTCCAGCCACACTGGTTCCCCGGCTCTTCCTCAAACAAGGCGGTGGCGATCCTGCCGGAGGCTCTTCACACTTGCCGGTCCCTCTGCCCGGAACGCTCTGCCGCCATGTTTCTAGACAGATGGCTCTTGTCAGCCTTTACTGAAACATCACCCCCCAGTGAGGCCTTCAGTAAATATTTGTTAAATGGATGAATGGACAAAAGAACAGGGGGCTTCCCCCTGAACCCTCACTGATGTGCTGGGACTCCGGATCGCCTTGCTCGTTGGTTCTCTCCTTGGGGTTGGATCCTGGAACCTTCCGTACTCTCACACCTCCAGGGGGTGCTGTCCACCGTGTGACGGGCTCCGGCTCTGAAGGCCAACCCTGCTGGCCTGCACTGTCCCTGAGAACAGGCACCCTGTGTCTTGTGGGTCATAACACACATATGTGACTCCTCGGCACAGAGCACATGGAGGAGGTGACTAAGTACATACCCACCAAATGAATGTGTGACCCGAACCCTGCCTCACCTTTCACACTGAACAAGACTCCAGTCCTCTCAGACCCCTGGACGTGGGGCCTGCCTCTTTAGCCCTCCCCTCCCCATCTCACATCCCAGGCACCTCACACCCTCCCTTTCCCTGCTGACCTTCCAGTGCCTCTTACGCTGTTCAGATGCAGACAGTGGATTCACAAGAGAAATGGGTTCTCTCTCCATTTAGTTTCAAGAACCTAGGTCCCCTGTGAATAAGGCACACACAGAGATGCCCCCTGCAGAGTCACAGGGCATGTTCCCACAATCCCCTTCTCCTCAAAGCCAGTACCCAGGTAGGCATGACGTCCCATCATGCTTCTTCACAGGTAAGGTACGAAATGGCCCTTTAGGGACTCAACGCAAAGTGTGAAGCCCCGTCTGGGTGACTGGAAAGCCTCCACTCAGCTTCACCATTCCTGGCAATAAGCTAAAATAGCCAAATTTTCTGCTGCTCCTTCTGGGTGATAGCTAGAGACACCACAGTACTCCCTCTCACCAAAACACAGGAGGCCAAAGACTACCCACCACACATTATCAAATTAGTCCTTTTGAAACGCCGTGCCAAAGGGTTATTAATAAACGACGAAAACACTCAGGGTGGACGAACAGCCGCTGAATGCACACCAGTCTTACACACCAATCTTGCACAC
Organism: Potos flavus; assembly: GCA_028534135.1. Lineage (NCBI taxonomy): Eukaryota > Metazoa > Chordata > Mammalia > Carnivora > Procyonidae > Potos > Potos flavus. The sequence continues at coordinate 34,568,404 of CM052885.1, forward strand.
GTTAACCAAGACACACGGGGTTCAAGTAGAAGCCAGTTCAAGCTCCCCACTGTTGCTTAACTACTACGTGCGGACACTTCGCTGTGCTGAGGTCTGTAAGACGTGTAGGAGGCTCCATTTGAGAGGTTGGTAATCTAAATGGGGAAAGGGGGAAAAAAACATGCCCTTTCATTCAGGAGTTAAAAAAAAATGAGGCGGCATACCAGGGAAGGCTGAGGCAAAATAGCTGCTTCTAACAATAGGGAAGCAGAGAAAGAAGGAAGAGAGAAGTGTCAGGGGAGCCTTCATGAAGAAGACAGAAAACTAGAGATTTGCAAATAGAAGAAATGGAAGGAAGCAACATATCCTGCGTGGAAAAAGAGAAGGCTGAGTAGAAGGGGGTCCTGTAAGCAAGAGGCTCACGGGGAAAATGTCTTCAAGTAGTACGAGTGCCGGGAACAAGGGCTAGACTTCGAGGTTACCGCCAATGGCAATGGTGAGCCCCATTTGAGGAGGAGGAAAGCGGAGACGAAACTCAATGACTGCCCCCTAGAGTAAGAGTGGACACGGAGCCGACAGAGGACAGCTTCTGAGGTCTAGAGAGACAGTTTGTCCTCATATTGTGATAATGGCCGTGGTCTGGTTTGGATGAGAAAGTGAAGCTCACAAGACCTCAAGGCAATGTAGGACCATTCTTGGCATCATTTGAGGTTCCCCACAGAAAAAGAAGAGGAGGAAATTCTTGAGTGCCATGTGTTCACCAATGGACAAGTGTGGATTTGGTGGGATGTTGGCATTTTGCCAGGCTGGGGCTTGATCAGACGTGGGTTCCCTGTGGGCAGTGGGAAGCCCAGGGCTAGCAGGGATGCCCCGGGGACGTCGGCAGCCATAGGGTTCTAGCCTCATGGTACCCATGTTAGAATTACGGAAACATAAATAGCAGAGGTGGGAGAGGCCTGCTAGGTGACCTCTGAGTCTTCCTCCCGCTGGGATCCTGTAGGTAAATGCTTGGTTGGATCTGAAGTGATCCAGACAGTGGAAGCAGTTCTCATCAGCTTCTTAAAGCTCCATGTTTTTAGAGTCTGTGTAATTCAAAAACTTCCCTTGCCATAAAAAAGGAAGCAAGCAAAAAGAAACGTGAAAGGAGTGTCTGCAGAGAAATAGAAACGAGCAACTCCCAGACCCTTGCAGTTGTCCAGGTCCTAAAGCAAAAAGAAAGGCCTAATAGAGACTTTAGTTAAATACTAAAAATAAACAGTGGCTGTTTTTAATTTTTCTGTGAAAGTCTCTAAAGGGAGCCAATAAATTAAAACTATACCTGGGGCCTGAATTATTTCACAGGCACGAGGACTGATTAAAAAATGCACCCCGTCCTCTGGGCCTGCTCCTCAAGTCACACTCTGCAAGTCGGTCAACAAACTTCAAGTGCATGCTATCATGGAAAAGGCACTGAGGACCGGGCTCTCACGGAGTCCAACCAGAAAACCCTAGTGTTCCAACTTCTGTTCCCACACTGAAAAATGCTGAGCTCCAGAAGACATGCTGTATAAAAATGTTGAAAAGGAAGACAAACCCTTTAAAAGGGTGACCTTGGGCGTGCCCTTCCCAATGGAGTTAAATGTCACTGCTCTCAGAACTTGTACTTTCTGATTTCCTGATTTTGCAGAATCCAAAGCTAGCAGAACGAATTTAAAGCCTCCAGCTTCCTTCCTTTCTCCATTTCCTTAAAAACAAAAACAAAAGCCACAGACTTAATATTTCTACTAAAATACAACTTAACAAAAAGCATCATGCATTTTTACCGTTACCATGGTTTAGGGGAAGAAATACATTTCCCCCTCTCCTTTTTGCTGCAAAATTACTTTTTCAAATTTCAGCGAGACACTAAATCGGCCCCTGCATAATTTAGTCCATAAGTATACACACCATTTTAGGCCACTTACGGTTTTAATTGTCGATCTGTGTTTCTCAGTTATCTCTCTCACTTGTAACATGGCGACTGTCGGAATCAGGAGGGAAATTCCCACATGGGTCCTTAGACTCCTTCTCAGGTTTTCCCATCCACACCTTCAGTGATGAGAGCCTAAAGTTTATAACATCCTCCATCTCCACTGTCGCCTCAGGGATGTTATCCCCTCCCTCCTGCCCATGAGGAAGGGCAGGCTCTTAGAGCTATCCTGTGTAGCCGCATGTGGCTCGAGCCCTTAAAATGATGTGCTGGGGGCACCTGGGGGGCTCAGTCGGTTAAGTATCTGCCTTTGGCTCAGGTCATGATCTCGGGGTCCTGAGATCAAGCCCCATGTCAGTCTCCCTGCTCAGTCGGGAGTCTGCTTCTCTCTCTGCCTCTCCCCTGCTTGGGCTTTCTCCCCCCAAATAAAGAAAATCCTTAAAAATAAAATAAGGTAAAATGATGTGTTGTACATGTTAAACATACATCAAAAATGTGGTATAGAAAAAGAATGTGAAGTGCCTCAGTAATAATTTTTATATTGATTATATGTTGAAATTATAGTATCGCAGACAAACTGGGTTAAATAAAATACATTATTAAAAGTAATTTACTAGTGTCTTTTTACTTCTTTTTTAAGGTGGCTCCTAGGAAAGTTCGAATAAGCTCTGCAGCTCACATAATATTTTTGCTGGACAGCAGTGCCCTACAGGGATTGATTGTTGTCATCCAGAGGGCCAGAGACAGACCTGGGCTAAAGCCACTGCTTCTACTGCATTTGGGGGGCACAGAGTTTCCCAGGGCTTGAGGAACTGGGGAGAGCACTGCATACGGATGAGAAATGGTCTGCACCGTGCCCAGGAATGAGGGGAAGGATGCTGCCTGTCCAGCCATGTACATGGCCAAGCAGGGCTCCTCCAGTCCTCACGGCAGCAGGTAAAGAGGGTTCAAGGACCCCAGGGAGGGCCGGGCCCCCACAGCCTGCCTGGATGGAAGCCTGCACCGGAGTGGCTGGAGGTCCTCGGCCTGGCGGCTGGGCCAGTGAAGGAGGCAAGGTGCACCCACCTCCAACAGGCACCCCCCCTCTGGACCCAAGTCCTGTCCCTTCCTTCCAGCCCTTTTCTACACAGTAGAGAATTATTTTAAAATTTATATCAGATGAAGTCCTACCCCCTGCAAAAAACCCTCCAATCAATTCCTCTGAACTTAGAATAACATGCAAACTCTCCAAGGGTTCTACCCTCCTTTCTGACTCCATCCCCTATTCCCATCCCCACGGCCTGGCCTAGCCTTTATAGCTGTTCCCTGGGCCAGGGACACCCTCGCCCCAATCTCCTCCAGGCTGGTTCCTCGTCACTCCCGCTTCCCCCTCGACAGCCGCTGAGCCTGCCCCCCTAAAGTCGCCCCTGGCCACTAGCATGCCACCCTCCAGTCATCTGCCTAGCACGTCATGACTGTCTGGGGCTGATTTGTTCACTGTCTCCCCCCAGTAGAGAGTGACATCCCGATGGCAGCCCCCGGACCGTCTGTTTTCTGCCCGGCCCCAGATCCGAGGACAGTGGCTGGCTCCCAGAAGGCAATCTAGATGAGAGCTGAACGAAGAATGAGAGAAGAACCCGAGTGGCGGCCCCAGCACTGCGTGGTGACCGGGGACCAACGGCGTGTATGGAGCGCAGCTCACGGAGGGGCTGCACAGAAGGCCCCGCCCCGGAGCTGCCAAGGTTATCTGCATTCCAGAGGAAATGGAGGAGTCCAGTGCACACCAGGCCTGGTGTGAGGGCTGGGGTTCAACTCGGGGTCTGGCTCCGAGGCAGCTGCCCTCCCTCCACTGTCACCGTCTCTAACTGGTTTGCTCTGGCCCCTCCCTCAGGACCTGGAAGACACAGCCCAGCTAAGCCTCCTCAGCCCTCCTCCCGCCGCAGGTGCTCTGTCTACCTTCCTCCACAAGCCCTCATGGGACACAAAGGGCTGGAGTCCTCAGCGCTATGGCCTTTCCTCCCCACCTGCTCAGGGACTTGGTGAATAGGGCCCCTCTCGGACAACTGAGTCCCTACCCGAGTCAAGGCGAGCCTCTCCTCACGTTGACCCCAAGGGTTTCACAGCCTGTCCAGGGGGAAGAAGCTCTCATCTGGAATGCCACCCTCCTTCCCAGCCTTCTGGCATCACCTTCTTCTCATTTCACTTTCCTTCAGCCAGGTAGGCCCAGGCTGTTCCCACTGTTCATCACTTGTCATCACCCCTACTTTTGTGACAGCGTGCCCTCTGCATGTGAAAACTTTGGGAGCCTGTGCACCCTCTATGCCTCCTGCTCGTGCCCGCCCCTCCCCAACCCTGCTCAGAGTCCTGGAGGGCCCCCATGGAGGCCCCCTGATTGGGCAGCCCCTGCACACAGCACCCCTCCTCCTCCCCCATTATCCTTAGCTGCGGGCCGTCTCCCCCTGTACTGTTTACACAGCTGCAGAATGAAGGGACTTTCATTTCTTCCTCCCCCCCCCAACCCCCAGCTCAGGGTTAATGTATATGTATTTCCGGCTCCCTATAACTTGGGGCAATGAGAATGCTAATCCAACCCAATCTCCTGTAAATAGTTCATTCGCTGATAATGGTACTTTCTGGGGATGGCAAAGCATGGGGGACGGCTTCCTTACAGCCAACGATCTCACGGGCCCTGACATAGGCTGAGCGTAGCCTTGCTGTGGCCCGAGGCAGAGCAGCTGTCCCACGCCAGGAAAGCCCGTAACGTGCGGAACTGAGAGGTGGCCATCCCACGGACCTCCAGATGAACCAGGTTCCAAACAGCGTCCGAGGCGTGACCAACTACTGTGGGCGAGTTGCAAGAAAAAGAAAATCCCCACCAGACAAGCTATCCAGTTCTAATACATACCTGAGAACTAGAAGTAAAGACCCTGAAAGTATTTTAGGACTCTCCATCCTAAGAATTTCCCCAAATAATTACCTCCTTAACCACATACTCCAGGCAAGATGGGAGACACAATCAGACACAAAAAACACCACTTACTAGCCTATGGCTAAGCCCGTAAGGGCAGCTTCCCCAGCTAATGTGGATTGTACAAGACCAGAGTTCTAATAAAAGAACTCAAGACAGTGACTTGAGGTCTGAAGAATAATGTATAGGATGAAGCTGAAGCTCCGATGCCCCCCAGGGTGGTGGGCAGGTTTAGGGACTAAAGGACAGGGAAATCGCAGTCACTGCGGCGGTCCCCTGCAGCCCCTCTTCTCCTTCCCTCGCTCTGTAATTCCTGGAAAGTCATGGAGCCTTTGAGAGTTCTGTCTCTAAAGCAGCAACTGTCACTTTGCATTCTAACTTTCTTCAAGGAACTCAGTCTGGGGATCTTGTTGCCTCTTGTGTTCCCACTGTCCTCCCGTCCTCCCTCCCCCCAGGACCTGCCCCAGGGATAGATACATACCACCAAGGGCCCCCAGTATAGGCTCCCAGGGTAGGAATTCATACTGTAGGAACCGAGGGTCACTTTCCTTTTCCACGTACAGAATGAAAAACTGTCCTTTGCAAGAGATTACCTGACTTGTCTAATGGGGAGACGCTGGCCCAGCACCTGCCTGTCTCTTGACACACTTTCTCTTCAAACACTCACTCTTAGACTCTGGGCTCCAGCGACAGCAATATGCTCATGCCATCCCAGCCCGGGGCATGCAACCACACACACACCTAGGGGAGGAGCCCTCGGGGTCTGACCCAGGTCAGAGGCCCCTCTGCAAGGAAACCTGGGATGACAGACCTGATTCTGTCTGTGAGGTCTTTATGGGGTCCCGGGCAACTGCGATGACCCAAGTTAGCTCAGAGTAAAGTATGGAGCCCAGAAAAAGTCAGCTTATATGCAGTGAGGGTCACAGGGACTAAAATAGTTGCTGACACAGACGGGCCTCAGCTGACAAATCACTTCAGGGTTGCTAAAGTCATTGTGGCCTGACCTGTCAGGTTGTTGTGTGGCTGAGTTCTTGTTTTCAGCATCACCAAAAAGGTGCATGGTTTACCCTTGCCCTTGAGATCCTAGTGCCTCAGCTAATGGAGAGCCTTACGGTTACAAGGCTTGAACACATCTTCTCAGCTGAGCTCCTCAAGGGTCTTGGTTGCATGCGAGGCATTAGCTCCGCGGTACAGATGAAGAAACGTGCCCACGGCCACACCACAGTGACTCCCAGTACAGGGACCTGCCCGTTTTCCACATTGCCTCTTAGGAACTATACTCCCGGGCATCTCCAGCGAGTGATGATAAACCAATCCTGCCACATATGGCTGAGCTCTGTACTGCAGGATAAGGAAAAAGCATGGGGGTGAGTTGGGGAGGACTGGCAGAATCTCTAAGTAAATTAAAGTCATAACATCCGAGCGCTTTGGACTAAGACTGGTGTGTTATTTCTACTTAGTGTGGATCCAGGCTTAAACTAAAGGAAAATAAAAATAACTTTGACAGCCATTTCCTTGCTTTCTTTCTCCACCCAAGAGGCACCAGTGGTTAACAGTATGGTGGCAACAAGCGGGTCAAAGGTCAGCCCCTCCGCCAGCACTGGTTTCCATGGAGACGGGGGCTATTCATCCAGCACACAGAGCCTCTTCACAGTCACTTACACACAATTGAGCTATTACTGACAGCCCAGGAGAGCGGTGTCTGGAGCACAGTGCACTAGACAGGGCAGGGTTTAATGGAGCTGATTAAATGGCAGTTGGGGAATTATTCCAGAGCAGGATTTGGGAATGCCCTTCAGAAACAAGTTAAATCCCCAGGTCTCGTCCCATTCCCAACACTCCTCCCTTGGACTAGAATGATGCCGGTGTCCACACACTCACTCGCCTCACCGTTCTTCCCACATGTCCAAATTCGAGAGGATAAACCCTCTGAGTTCCGAGATTCTTGGACTTCTGGCATCTGTATCATTTGCTCAGCACTGCGGTGCCTTTGTGACTTAAGAAGATACCAACCCAAAAACAAAGAATGAAAATTTAAGCAGACCATCTATTTCGGGCATGAAATAAATTCCAGTGGACGGTGAATGTGGTTTAAAACCAGTACTTCTTAGAGATGGGAGATTCTTCGGCGTTTGGGCATACTTGAAATCTCTTTTTTTGAAAGAAGGGGCACATTCCTTCCAAAGTTGCATTTCCATCTGTAATTGATCAGACATTCTACCAATATTCCTACAGCCTTTAAAATCAGGGTAGAACATGAGGGGTAAAAAGTAAAATCAATAGGAAAACAAAAAGTCTTATTAAAAGTTTATTCTCCCACAGAAAAACTTTACGTGGATGTTTTATACATAACCACCCCAAACTGGAAAGAATCCGAATGCCCTTCAACAGGTGAAAGGATCCGCAGACACTGGCTCATCTGTATGACGGAACTACTAACGGGTAATGAAGAGGAGCTACTGATCTGAGCAGCAACACGAATGAATCTCAGATACGTTTTATTATATTTTGCAAAAAGATTTTATCTGGGGTGCCTGGGTGGCTCAGTCATTAAGCGTCTGCCTTTGGCTCAGGTCATGATCCTGGAGTCCTGGGATCGAGCCCTGTGTCGGGCTCCCTGCTCAGCAGGAAGCCTGCTTCTCCCTCTCCCACTCCCCCTGCTTGTGTTCCCTCTCTCGCTGTCTTTCTCTCTTTCTCTGTCAAATAGATAAAATCTATTTTTATCTGTTTATTTGAGATAGAGAGAGAGAGTGTGTGTGTGTGTGTACAGGAGGTAGGAGAGGGAGAGAGAGAGTGTCTCAAGCAGACTCCCTGCTAAGCACAGAGTGGGGCTTGATCTCATGACACTGAGATGAAGTCAAAAGTCGGACACCTAACTGACTGAGCCACCCAGGTGCCCCTCGAATACGTTTTATTATGTGAATGAAGCCAAATTCAAAAGGCTACACACTGTATGAATCTGTTTACATGTCATTCTGGAAAAGGCAAAACTACAGACCCAGAGACCAGATCAGCGGTTGCCAGAAACTAACTGTATGGAAGGTAGTGACTGAATGGGGAAGCCAAAGGGGACTCGGGGGTGGGGGTGGGGGGGCTTGTTCTAGATTGTGAGTGTGCTGGGACAATGTGTTAAAACCTATAGAAATGTACTCCACAAAGAGTGACTTTTATGGTATGTAAAAAAAAAGGGGGGGGGGTCTAAATTTAGTCCTTTAGACGACAGGCAAGAAAACAGTGTGCTAACTCTGCAGGCCAGGATAAAATACTGAATCTGCTGCGTTCCCCTAAATTATACCTGCCAAGCTGTAAGTGCAGCCCACTCTTTTAAATCTCTGTTGCTGTGATCTCTAACCAGGTTGAGATAAAGATGAAAAATTCGAGAACCAAAGCACCGGATGGATAACAACTGTTTTAATGACACCTACGATTGGGTGGGGAACATCAATATTTATATTTTCTGAGATGTTGTTCTTTGTGAGTATGAAAACAGAAGAAAAAATAGTGGAGATGTTCCTTAATGAGTAGGAGAGAAAACAGTGGAAAGAAGGCTGAAAACACAGCAGTTATGATCAAGTGGGTTCATGACCATACATCGAACTGGAATGATGAGCAAATTCAAGGTCTTCATGCTAGGGGTGAACGCAACCTCACAGAGGTCATCCAGACCTGGAGGCAGAGACATACAGATGTCTACCCATATCTTCCCTGGAATGAGAGCTTCAGCAGGGCACTCAGATCGCTCCTGGGGCCTGTGTCCAGAGCAATATGGCGCCCACAGGACATACGCAGTCAGTACTGACTGAGTAACAAATACGTGAAGGCAGGAGCTCAGAGGAGAAAATCTGATTCAAGAGAAATGGCTTAGAATTACATGGAAGATTTATACATATCATTTGCTCAAGCTCAGTATTATGAAGCATTCTGAGATTTAAAAATAACACTTACAAAACCAACACATAAACCAAAAGCCAAAAACAAAATAAGCCTCAAAACAAAAGAGGGCAGGCCAGAAGGAATGGCTTGGGAGCCTCAATTCTCCAGCTCTGAGCTGCTCAGCCCAGGCGCCCGGGCCACGTCGGCTGCTGCTCGAGGAAGCTCCCTGGCTGGCTCTGGGGAGAACACAATGAACACCTAAGAATCTCAACAGGGCGACAATGACAGATGATAGCTAACTTTTCTATTGTCTTTCAAGGTCCAGGCACTGTTCTAAGGACTGGGCTAATAGTAACTCACTTTAACCCTCACAACCACCACCACAGGGGGCTGTGGGGTACGTACCACTGTGCACATGAGAAAACAGGCACAGTGAAGCTATCCGACTGGCTCAGGGCAGGGCCCGAACCTCTTCTGACCTGAGGGTCCGCACACATAACCCCTACACTATTCTGGGAGAACCGGGCAGACCCGTGAAGACAACAGTTAAGAGAGATGAAGTACTACAACCACAGACATCCCACCGCCGAGGGCGTGGAAGTGGGATAGGACTGAACTGACAGCTCCATGTGACCGGAACGCTGGGGGTGGGGGGTTCAACTCTGCTCCACGGGTGCCGGAAACAGGAAGCTCCTTCAATGGCTGACATCCTCCAACGGTGCCCAGGGAACGGGGTTCTGCTCTTGGATACACCTCCTCCCAGGAGGTCCAGATTGGAGCAGCAGGCTGAGGACATTCAAAACTACGTTGTCTAGAGACGTCCAGTGTGACGCGAAGACAACAGGAGAAGGCTGTCTTCTGAAGAGTGAAAGGCAGTCTTCACGAGGACGAGGAGGAATTCAACTTGCTTTGGGCTGCCCCCATCACTGCAGGTGTCCAGGGAGAGGCCAGACAGCAAATTGTTGGACCAGATAGCCCTGTGATCTCAGCCAGTGATTAATTATTCTCAGATGTGAAGGGATTCTCAGGTCTCCGAGAGCAATTTAGGAATGGAAAAACCCACTTCCAACTCAAAGAAGAAATACAAACAAGACTGCTGGGAGGAAGCATCCCCTAGCCGAGAAGAGACGCTCTTCTGTGGCCGGGCCAAGACTGCAACCCTGAGGCCCAGGGCATCCGAACAGACTCCATTTCCCCAGGGCACTGACCATCAGTTACCAGCAAGAGCTGTTCCTTCGAGCTAGCTTAGCAACCTCGTCCATCAACAAGATTCCTGCAGAGTTTCAAAGTATTTTCAACGTACCCTATAATGTTTCTGGGAACATTTATATGTTCTTCCCCCCTGAAGAGAGCATTAATCCCGAGGGAACCGACATTTCAAAAGTCAAGGGATCTATCCAAGCTTAGACTACGTTTTGGAAAGCTTAAAACATTTGTTCCTTTACCACAAACTAACAGCTAATTAAAAGGCTATATCCACCCATCCCCTCAGGCTTTTCCTCTGGCAACACAATCAGGCCAACTGTACACCGTGTAGGGCCAAGGAAAAACTGAAAACTTGAAGCTATTAGTTTGTTTTTTTTTTAAGGACTCGTAATCCTATCGACTCTGCACCACAAACATGAGAGTGCCGTAAATGGGGTGTGGAAGAAACGGGGACTCTACGGTAGCCCTAGGTGTAAACTGGTTCAGCCCGTTGCAAGGAAATTTGGCAACGAAGAGCTTTTAAAATGTTCCTAGCTTTTTACTTAATGAGCCCATGTCTGGGAACCTACTCTAGGGTAATAATCCTAAACTCCGAAAAAGCTTTGTACATAATAGATAGTGCACTATTATTTGTGAGAGCGAAACACCAGAAAAACCCAAATTTCTAAAAATAAGGGAATGGTTAAGTGCGTCAACTGAAGATAACACTTAGGGTAGAATGTTACGTGAAAAAAGCAAAACTCCAAATTACACCTCGGGATGAAGACACTGATGTTTTTAAAGAAAAATACAAAACTTACACACCACAAGAAAGGTCAGCCAGAAATTGGACCAATATATTTGAATGGTTACATTTGGGTGACAGGATTATTAAGTGACATTTTAAAAAGTGGGGGGATGGTGCCTGGGTGGCAGAGTCCGTTTACTGTCCAACTCTTGGTTTCGGCTCAGATCTTGATCTCAGGGTCATGGGATCGAGCCCCGAGGAGGGCTCTGGGCTCAGTGTAGAGTCTGCTTGAGACTCTCTCTCTCTCTCCCTCTGCCCCCCCCATGCTCTCTCTTTCTAAAACAAATAAATCTTTTTAAAAAAAGGAAGAAAGAAAGAAAAGAAAAGAAAAAAGAATACTTTCCTCTAAATTTACTTTAATACACATGCCTCTCCCTCCCTTTCTCTCTTCCGATAGCTCGATGAACACAAAGGAATATTCTCCCTGATTTTGCTTCTCCCAGGCCTGGGGTGAATCTTCCCTTTCCTTTCAGTAATGTACAGCCCCACATAAACCTACATGCATACAGACGTTCACATCTTTCTGTTCCTTTCTTTCTTCTACCAAACTGGGATTGTATCACACTTTTTCAAGAGCTCCTCAGTTTCCTTCAAAACAAAGGCCCTAATTTCTAAGAACTGTTACCTCAGCAGACCATATTTCGACATCTCCTTCCTTGCTTCCTCTGACTAAATTCAAACCGTGAGGAATTCCTTGGGGACCCCCACATCAAGTTGCATACCTTGAAGGGAGCCCAGACCCACCCTTCCCCTCCCTTCCTTCAAGGCTGCCTGCCCTAGGGGCCAGGCTATGTTCCACACCTGCATATGCGCCTTCCCCAGCCCCAAGTCCTGACCCATAACTGGACACTAACTACTCTCCTTCACTTGAAATGCAGTCCCTCCAGGCTGGGGACCCGATCTTGTTTTAATATCTCAGTCCCTAAGACATTCCCAGACACCTAGGAGCTGCTCAATGTTTATTGAATGAAAAATAAATATCCAAACACCACCAAATTGTTTATGACTGATTCTAAGCCAGTCAAATATCTAACTATTCATTGAGAGACTTCCCAATGAAGACAAATTCCAAGAACCCAAAACCTTATAATGAGGATGGGAAATAAGGCACAGCGGCTTTGAAAGCTATGGCAAACACCAGTAGCACCTATCAAAATGGTAGCAATAAAGACTAAGAGGGAAGTTTTCCCTGAAGCTAAGTTTACACAACGTAAAGGACTGACCTGTAATGTTGGGTGAATTCATTTTCTCTCTCCTTTTTTTGATTATTGTTATCAAGATGTTCTTCTCAAAATGAAATTATGGAGATAGTAGAGGGTAGTTTTTTTTTTCTATTAAGATCTTTACTTAGTAAAAATACAAGCTGGTATCATTCTGCCAATCCCTCTCCTTCCCCAAGTTTTCTGAAATTTGAATGGTCCAAGAGACCCAGAAGTGGAGTCTAGGTGGCCAATGGCCCTAGTAGTTTATGGGAAGAACAGATCCCCAATGCCTCAGGGAGACACTATTTGAGTTGAGTCCTAGGGGTGGGTTTGATTTTGTAAGCAGAGAGAGAGATCAAACCAGTAATGAAAGCTGAAAGTTATACCGGCATGGGGCCAAGAGGCAAGTTTTTGTAGCTAGCTCTTACATCTGCCTTCAGACACTAGAAAAACAGAAAAACTGCTTAGGAGAGAAGATTCAGCACTAACTCACTCTGGGACCAAATGCTCGTCTTGTCCCAGGCACTTTCTGCACACCCCCCCCCCCCATCTGCCTATCTCATAGCCCCCCATCTCGCAGAGGACACCATGCACTCGTTTCAGGGTAAGAAATTGGCAGAGGCGGTATGTGAACCCAAGTCTGCTTTCTGCTCACCGCCTGAGAATTGAGAGCCCGTGTTCATTCTACAGTCATCACGGAAGCTTCCGAGCTCTGCCAGCAGGTTAGTGAGACAAGAAAGTGGTGCAGCCCCAGGTTTAAAAACGATGGAGATCAGGAGAAAAGGGAAGAGCCGGAGTGAGCTCTGATTGGAGGACAGCTTCGGAGACTCAACAGGACCTGGGGACCGAAGAATGATTATGGTACACGAGGGAAAGAGGAACTGAAGACACCGACTCAGGATGATCAGGAGAATGGGAACTGAAGGAGAATAGATAAGATGGGAAGACAAACTCTTAGAGTCTTAGATTTCCACCAAAATCTGGAAGTGGCGCTGACATGAAGAAGGGCCGCGGGAGCACAGAGGTTAAGAACCCTGACTCTGGGTCTGCCTGGCTTCAAATCCTGCCCTTGCCTTACAAATAGGCAACCTCTGGAAAGTAATTGATCTGTGCTTCGGTAGTGGCAAGTGTCAGAGATAGACCAGCACACGCCTCGCAGGGGATTGCTTTGAAGACCAAAAGCTATGTTAGTTGCAAAGGCTTAGAAAGTGCAGGCCACGCGGGGTTAAACTGCAGTCTGCCATATCTCTATGTCAATGGTCATCCCCTGGGCTTGGCTTCCTTCTTCTCCCTCCTTACTATTCTCGCACACCTACATCCAGTTAGGAGCCGGGCAAGCCCACACCCTCACATCTGCTTCTTGGAGACCCTCCTGCAGCTCTCTTGACTGCCTAGGTCCTCCCTGCCAGCCCTTCCCTGCCCTCCCTCCCCGCTGCTGGTCCGGAGGGGTCCTGCTCAACCACTCAACTCTCCAGCAAGTACTTCAATCCTATCTTGGATTCTTCCAGGGGAATACAAATGAAATATTTAAAACTTTTTATTTTGGTAATTTTCAAACATATACAAAAGTGGAAGAATTCAGTGAAACTGGTTAAACCATCACTCGTGTTCCATGGCTAGCTCATGGCCAATCTTGGGTCATCTACCCCTGATCCACTTCCTGCAGACCCCACCCTGAACCCCGAACTATAGGATATCATTTCATTGGTAGGTGTGTATCTCTACAAGACAGAAAATTTTAAAATTCTTCTAAGATGATTTAGATGTTTTAAAGATTTATTAATAATTCTCTAATATTATGAAATATTTAGCTATGCTTTTGTCCTGATTGTCCTATAAATTATTTTTTCCCCTATGGTTTGTTTCTTTCAATCAGGATCCAAATGTGGCCCATGCACCGTGATAGCTAAAGGATAGCTCTCTTGTTTTTTAGCCTTTAATCTTTTTTAGACCTTTAGTCCTTGGTAGGGGCAGGGGGAGGAGGGGTCTCACTTTCCCTCTTTCTCTCCATCTGTAGAAGAAACCAGGTTCTTGGTTCTGCAAAGTTTTCTACAGTCTGAACTTTGCTGCACACACCCTCCCGTTGTCATCTGACATGTTTCTCGGAACCATGTATTTCTTATCAACGAATAATTAGACTGAGAAGCTTGAGCCCGATGCGGGGCTCGATCCCAGGACCCTGGGATCATGACCTGAGCCGAAGGCAGATGCTTAAGGACTGAGCCACCCAGGCACCACTAAGCATCTGAGTTTATACTGGTCCTTCCAATTTGCATTCAGGACTCAGATCTTAGCCTCTTTCCTCCACACTAAAAATTCTCAGTAACTCCAACATACTCATTTACTCCTTACTCGATACATACAGGACACAACGGACTCAGAATAACAACACCAACATCCACCAACATGGTTAATGAAAACAGGGTGAGATTTTTGCTCCTTGGCCCTTCTTTTGGTCCTTATTTTACATCCACTCGGGATAGACAAATAATTGTGTTTGTATAACTGGGTTCTGCCTAGATCTGCTGATTTCCAGTCTGGCTCTGTCCTTGGGACTTAAGCCTGCCCAGCTTTTAGTCGGAGGTGTGACATCCTGCCTACTCTTTGCCAACTCTACCCCAGAAGCTGGACCCAGTGCAAACCAGAGAAGCCCAAACCACAGCAGAAGCCTGAATTTAGTGTTTGCTGTTCTAGGAACTCCATGCTCTCAGACAGGCTTAGATTCAGGTTGCAAAGAAACCTGAATGTGCCTTGCTCTTTTGACACTGATTTGGGCGGAAGGCTGTTCCCCATCGGGGCCAGGTCTAAAGCTGATTGGAATCCCTGCAGTCCTGTTCGCTCTCATCTGGCTCTGGGGACCAGTAAAACCCCAGGATGCATCTGACAAGTGTCTATCAGAGAGAAATATTTATTCAGAGAAGTATCTATTCAAATATTTATTCATATCTGCCCATTTTTAAATTCGATTTTTTTTTTGCTATTGAGTTGTAGGATTTATCAGATACACGATTTGTAAGTATTTTCTTCCATTTAGTAAGTTGCCTTTTCATTTTGTTGGTTTCCTCTGCAGTGTTGAAACTTTTTAGTAGCATTTTATTTATTGACTTATTTATTTTTGCCTTTGTTGCTTTTGCTTTTGGTGTCAGATTCAAAAAGTCATCACCAAGGGGCGCCTGGGTGGCTCAGTGGGTTAAAGCCTCTGCCTTCGGCTCAGGTCACAATCTCAGGGTCCCGCGATCGAGCCCTGCATTGGGCTCTTTGCTTGGCGAGGAGCCTGCTTCCCCCTCTCCCTCTGCCTGCCTCTCTGCCTACTTGTGATCTCTCTCTCTCTGTCAAATAAATAAAATTAAATTAAAAAAAAAAAAAAGTCATCACCAAGACCTGTGTCAAAGAGCTTACAGCCTACATTTTCTTCCAGGCATTTTCTGGTTTCAGGTTTTACATTCGAGTCTGATCCACTTTGAGTTAATTTTGGGGTATGGTATAAAATAGTGGTCCAGTTTCATTCTTTTGCGTGTGGCTGTCCACTTTTCCGAACACCATTTATCAGAGAGACTGCCCTTTCCCCACTGTAAATTCTTGGATTCTTTTTCATAAATTAATTGACCATATATACATAGTTTATTTCTGGGCTCTTTATTTCATTCCATTGATCTGTTTGTTTCTATGCCAAACCATACTGTCAATTATTATAGTTTTTTTGTTTGTTTAAAGATTTTATTTATTTATTTGACAGAGGGAGACACAGCAAGAGAGGGAACACAAGCAGGGGTAGTGAGAGAGGGAGAAGCAGGCTTCCTGCCGAACAGGGAGCCTGATGCAGTGCTCGATCCCAGAACCCTGGGATCTTGACCTGAGCCCAAGGTAGATGCTTAACGACTGAGCCACCCAGGTGCCCCAGTTATTATAGTTTTGTAATATAGTTTGAAATCAGGGAGCAGGATGCCTCCGGATCTTTCTCTTTGTTCTTTCTCAATATTGCTTTGGCAATTTGGGGTTTATTGTGGTTCCATGCAAATTTAAGGATTATTTGATCTATTTCTAAAATGCCATTGCACTCTTCATAGAAACTGCACTGAACTGTAGATTACTTTGAGTAGTGTGCACATTTTAAAAATACTGATTCTTCTAATCCATGAGCACAGAATATATTTCCATTTATTTGTGTCTTCTTCAATTTCTTTCATTCATGTCTTTTTCAGCATACAGGTCCTTTCACACCCTTGGTTAAATTTATTCCTAGGTATTTTATTCTTTTTGATGCGACTGTATATGAAATTAAAATTTTTTTTCTTTCTGATAGTTCATTATTGGTATATAGAAATGCAAACATATTTTTGTGTGTTGATTTTACTGAATTGTTTATTAGTTCTAACAGATTTTTTTATGGAATCTTTAGGGTTTTCTATATATAATGTCATGTGCAAATATGACAGTTTTATTTCTCCCTTTCCAATTTAGATTCCTTTTATTTCTTTAGTCTTGCCTAAATGCTCTGGCTAGGACTTCCAATACTATGTTGAATAAAGGTGATAAGAGTGGACACCCTTGCCTTAGTCCTGATCTCAGAGGAAATGCTTTCAGCTTCTCACCATTCAGTATAATGTTAGGTGTGGGCTTGTCATATATGGCCTTTATTATGTTGAGGTATGTTCCCCTATACCCAGAGAGGCTTTTTAAAATCATAAGTGGACATCAAATTTTGTGAAATGCTTCTTATCTTTTATTTTGTTAATGTAGCATATCGCACTGACTGATTTTCAAATGCTGAACCATCCTTGCATTCCTGGAATAAATCCCACTTGATCCACAGTGTGTGATTCTTTTAATGTATTGTTGAATTTGGTTTGCTAACATTTTCTTGAGGATTTTTGCATCTATGTTCATCAGGAATACTGGCCTGTAAATTTCTTTTCTTGTGGTGCCCTTGTCTGGTATCTGGGTTTTGGTAGCAGTTACCTAACAATAACTTTTAATTTAAAAATGAAGCCAACTCATTTATCTACCTTTTTGTAATTTTTAAAAATATTACTTTTAGTTATGGAACTATCTGTTAAAAATATTTTTAGTTATGAACTACCTATCTATAAATAAAACTATATCTAATGCAAAGAAACAAATAAGTAACACTAACATACCCATTACCCATATTAAACAGTGTCACATTTTCCCATATTGATCTTAGAACTCTCACCTGATTTTAAGAAAGAAAAAAGAAAGAAAGAAAGAAAGAAAGAAAGAAAGAAAGAAAGAAAGAAAGATAGGATTCTAATAGAGCTCAAGTCCCCTACTCAGCCATCCATTTTCCCAGAAGCAACTACTGTCCAAACATGCCAGTTAGCAAGCCTCTGCATTGTTTTAATATTTTCATTACATATGTATTATCTACAATTTAAAGGCTCAATTTGGGTGTTTTCTCTAATGGTTTATTTTGAAAAACTCCACATTTATAGGGAAGTTGTAGAAATACAATGAAAACCCATCTTTTCTTCTTTTCTTCAACCAGATTTACCATCATTAGCATGTTCCCAAATTTGCCTTAGGTTTACGTTTCTCCCCTAGATATGTGTACATACACACACACTTTTATTTTGCTGAGCCACTTGAAAGTAATTTGTAGACATCATGACACCTTATCCTCCAACATCCATCAGCATGGATCTCCTAAGCACCAGGCCATTCTCCTACATAACCACAATATGATTATCATTCTCTTGGGAGTTTTAAACATTCACACAAATGGCACCACGATTTAGGGATGCTTTAGCAACTTGCTTTTTCCAATTAACAACAGACTTTTAGAATCTGTTTGTGCTAGTACACATAGGTCTGGTTAATTCCCTGTATTCTGCTATTGGCTGTGTTTCCTCCTCTACTTATTTTATGTATTGATGACTACCATGTTCTAGTTTATGCTACTATATACAACGAACAATGGCTATTCTTGTTCATGTCTCTTGGGCCACATGGGAGAGATCTGCTGGGTCATAAGATATGTGCATCTTCAATTTTACTATATACTGCCAAATCACTCCTCAAAGTACTTATGTACTCACTGAAGTATGATTTATTGACGTATATCCTCGCAGACACCTGCATTCTCATATTAATGTTTGCCATCTCATCATGGTTTTAATACGCCTTTCCCTGATCCTGCTTCTTTCTTTAAACAGAAAGTAAAGAACAAATCTAACCTTTTTTGAACATCTTATACACTCTCCATTACAACATACCCTTCTGTATTATTACTCCAGTTTTTCCCTTTGTCTAGATGGTCAGCTGCCACTTAATTGCAAATTATCAGGCTGTCTAAGAACCAAGTACTGTTCCTAAATCAAGTCAGTCAACCCTAGGTAAAGGTTCAGGGACCTCTCCTACAGATGGAAGAGCAAGAACTCTAGTAAAGGACACTATTACCAGTTTTTCAGTAAAATAAAACACTTCTCAGTTCTTGATTATACAATAGATGTTTAATCCACCAGAAGTGTAATATGTAGATGAATAACGCAAACTTTCCACTCTGGGAATTAGCAAAAACCAGAGGTTAGAGATCTCATTGCCTCCCCTCAACACAAAGGTGTGCAGCCTCGCAGCCTAAGGCGGTCAGCTGCAGATAACACAGAGCGGCCTCATTTCAATTACTCAGGAGAGGGAGGGGCAGAAAGGAGAGGCCGGCGGAGGTGTGTGATGATGGGAAATACACCCAGCTAAGAAGTTACTAAGACCTGGCTGCTGGCTCCAGTTCATTTTCCTCGTCTGTAAAAGAAGAGAAACTAGATGGCTTCAAGTTTTTGTTCTTGCAACTCAAACATTTAATGGTTTTACAATACCATAAAAGCCCGTGAAAAATTCATTTCACTTCAGCCCTGCACAAAACTGGGGTTCATAAAGAAGACCCTGAGTCATCGAAAACGAAATAAAATGCAACAGGAAAAATTCTCTCTTCGTTCTTCAAGAAGTTAGAAAAGTGTAGGATGCATTTTAGAATACTTTTGCCAAAACGGTTAAAGTTTAAATTTTAGCATTTTGACAAGAGAGCATTTATTGTCTGGAAAACCAGATTTCTTCCTTTTCTTTCTTTTCTTAAGATTTTATTTATTTGAGAGAGAGAGAGAGAGAGAGCGAGCATGAACTGAAGGGGCAAAGGGAGAAGCAGACCCCCCACTGAGCGGGGAGCCCAATTTGGGGACTGGATCCCCAGGCCCCGAGATCATGACCTGAGCCGAACGCAGCCACTTAACCGACTGAGCCACACAGGTGTCCCTGGAAAACCAAACTTCTGAAGGGATAAAAGACATATACATGAAAACTGTACCCTGTAAATACACAATGACTACCTCTCAGGTACTCTTATAGGCATGGGAGAGAAGAACACTATTTTTGATCCCAAGGAATTCGTTATCTAATGAAGGAGGCGAACAAGAAAGCAACAGCTTTAATATAAACTGACTGGTGCTAATTTAATTTGGGGGAAAAGGTTCAGAAGTCAATCATGGGCAAGGAATTTCTAAGTCAAGGGTGGGTAGGGGTGTCAAGAAACTTCCAAGAAGAAAAGATGCCAAGGGAACCCCGAGAATCAGTGGTGAGCACACTGGCACAGACGGGTAAGGGGAGGAACACTGCAAGTCCCCATGGCTTCAGAGCATGGCGCTCCCTGGAACAAGCTGAGACGCAAGGCCAAGAGGCTAGCAAGCTCTGACACCAGTCATGACATCAAAGGTGAACAGAAAGTGGCTTCCGTCCTTCAGACTCTTTTGCTTTAAAGGAGGATCTTGGAGATGAAGAGTGTAGAACCCCTTAACTTTCCTCTCCTGTGAACTATTAGTTATGTGAAGATTAAAAATCTGGCTAACACAGCAGGTTAAGTTTTTCAGGTGAAAGTCAGTATAATTTGCCTGGTTCGTTTCAATCCTACCGATTTCATAATGATCAAGAATACCAAGTTCATCGGTTGGTTTGGTCAAGTCATTTATGAACACTTAGGCTGAGTAAAAAGGCCCATAATGCAGAAGCATGTTCTATGTTGA
This sequence comes from Potos flavus, assembly GCA_028534135.1. Taxonomy (NCBI): domain Eukaryota; kingdom Metazoa; phylum Chordata; class Mammalia; order Carnivora; family Procyonidae; genus Potos; species Potos flavus. The sequence continues at coordinate 34,588,373 of CM052885.1, forward strand.
AGAAGTTAGTGTCCAGACACAGTAAAGGCAGGAGGGGCCTACGCCATGTGCCATGCTCAACGCACATGCAATTCACTTTTTTTTTTTTTTTTAGATTGTATTTATTTATTCATGAGAGACAAAGGGAGGCAGAGGCAGAGGGAGAAGCAGATTCTCCGATGTGGGACTCAATCCCAGGACCCCGGGATCAGGACCTAAGCTGAAAGCAGACACTTAACTGACTGAGCCACCCCGGCGCCCCTGCAATTCACCTTCTGAATGGAAGATGGTTAGCCTCCGAAAACTCCTGGTCAATCACAAGCAGTCTAGGGACAATGGGGCCACAAAGAAGAAGACACCGCTTTCTCCCCTCCCCAGGGAGCTCCCTGCCACTGCGCAGAGGGAAGGAAGGCTAGTGGGCCCCGGGCTACACCAAGGGCCAGTGTTGGATGTTCTCTTGCAAGGCCTGACTGGAGCACCTCCTCACCAGGACCTCCCCGCACGCCTCCAGGCTTGAGTACTCCTTTTTCAGGTCCTCCAGGTAAGGTTCCACTCTGTTTTGCCAGTCACTTGTCACGTGTATTGTAAAGCCTGGTTTTCCTGTTTGTTCCCCTGCATGTTAGGCTCCCGAGGGCCAGGACCCTATCATATTCTACTCGGTAACCACAGAAGGTGTTCGGGAATTGTTAAATGGATGGACGGATGCGTGCACACCAGGCATTCTTCCAAGGCAGGCCGGCAGGGAGGAAGGGGGTTGGTAATGTTGGCCTGATTAATTTCACAGCATGTACGCATTCTAGAAGCAAAAGAAAGCATGGAAAATGTGGACTGGTGATGTTTGTTTTGTTTTGCTTTGTTTTGAGGCAAAACGAAGAGAGTAGGCTGAATTTAGTTAACATCACTAGCCACTCACTGAAAGTTGTCTGGAATCCATCATTTGGGAAAACGCCGAGCACGGCGGGGTGCGCAGTTCCCCGGGTGGCAAGAGGGGTGTCGGGTCTTCGCGGGCAAAGGAAACGGGCAAATTGCATTTCACACAGTTACATACCTTCTCATCAGATCTGCACTATTATTTCCGCACCAGTCCAGTAATTCAGGGGCGGGAGTGGGAGGAGATAAAAGGTGCCTGGAGCCAGGGCAAGAAGAAGGCTGAGCAGAGAGGGCCCAAACTTGCCCACACTCTGTGAGCTTCCTTTCATCCCTTTTGAATAAAATCTGCATTCCTTTTCTCGGAGGAGGGCGGCCCTGCTCCCCACCTAACAGCCCTGAATGTGGTGGACCGGGTGCCCCCCAAGCCAAGCTCCGCGAGGCAGCTGAACCCAGGCCAGCATCAGCACAGAGGAGAAAGGGAGATTGTCCCCCTGGCCCAGCTCAAACATTTCATTCTCTTCCTAGGCCTCAAAACCCTAATTTGACCACAAAAACCTGGCCTCTGGTGTTTCTGTTATGAGTATCGGATTCCTTCGGCTGAACTTGGCTGTTCACTGCCTGAACAAATTACATTAACAATACAGAGAAATGTATACAGGGCCTTAAAAACACTGCTGAGCAGGGACCAAAACAAAGACGGTGGTGTCCTAGCAACAAACCTCACCCCCCAGCAGCCTTCGGCCCTGCCAGGGATTGTAAGCCATTGAGCTCCTCTCTTCTCTGCAAACAATTAGGGACAGAGAAGTCACAATTAGAGATGGGATTTACAGCCAGAGGAGCCATCTATAAATCACGGAGCTCCCACCCCCAGCCATTCCCAGCCAGATAATCAGAGCCAGATGTTCACCACAGCTGCTGCAACGTGGGTACGCGGTCGTCCAACTTGCCCGCGCTCCTGCTCTGAGAACCGGCAGACGCGCCAGCCAACGCGCCCTGCCAAGCCCGAGGGGGCCTCCGCGCCCTGGAGCAGGCCCGCCAGCAGGAAAAGTTGGGTCATGCGGGACGGGATCGGCCGAGCGGCTGCAGAGGTACACGGGGTGCTCTCCGTGATGCGGGCAACAGGCGCAATCCGCAGTGGGGGCGCCGGCAGCATTAACACTCACCGATCACCTGCGAGTACTAAGCACTGAACTGAGTACTTCACAGCCACTCCCTGGCTGAAGAGCCCACGTTCACAGATGAAGACACGGAGCCTTCGAGAGGGCAACCGTTTTCTAGAAGGTTCCCAGGGCTCCTGAGTGGCAGAGCAGCGAGTTAAAGCTGGGTCAGCTTGACCGTGATGCCCCAAATAACCTCAATAAACTGTGGAACGATGGAGAGACCGGTTCAGGATGCGGGGCTGGCGGTTTCCAAGTTAATCTCTCTTGACGGTCAAACTTGGAAAGACTTGTTATTGTATTTCTCCATAGGTGGCTGGGGTTTTCAATTTCGTGGCTGACCCACGGCAGATTTCTTAGGACCTGGGGCCATGAAACAGCAAACTCCAAGTGTGGTAAAAGCTAGGCTATTCAAATGTCGCCAAGGTGTTTCTCTTCATAAACCTCCCTCTGATGCACACGTTTTTCTTCACTTCCTTACTTATTTATTGAGATAAACATCATGTGCACACATCTTAAACACACAGCTCAATTTATTTTTCTATCTCTACCAACCGATGTAACCTCCGCCAGATGAAGATAGGGAACCTTCCAGGACCCATTTTCCAAGGTTCTCGCATGTCCCCTTCCCAGTCAACATTCCTCTGCCCCCACAGTAGCCGCTGTCCTAAGCTTTATCGCCATATGGAATTTTGCTTGTTTCTGAACCAGTAGAATCACACATTGCGTCTTTGGTGTAAAAACAGGTCTTTTGTGCAGTTTTGGTGATTCTGGAGGGGTCAAAAAGCAAGATGCCCAGTGCAAAATTCCTGACAGTGAAAACCTACGATAACATCACTAGTTCTGTCTGGTACATCAGACTGTCCCACGACACTGGAAACTCCTCTTCCCAGAACCTCGCTGGTGTCTAAGACGCCCCATCCTCAAGGGCTGGACGAGCCCCTGGCCATTGAGCTTCGAGCACGGTCGGTAACTGAATCTGGTAGTAACAAGCTGTGTTTACCCCACTTGTCACCCTCTATCCTTTACGCGCTGACAGCCACCACCTTTCACTCCTCAGGAAGGGCAGTAGGCCATAAGGATGTGGCTGAGGCCCTTCCCGGGAGGGGAAGAATTAAATGGTCTGGAATGTCTGGGCTCCGAGGGCTCTCCAGGGTCGGGCTGCTGAGGCAAAGCGCTCCCCAGTCTCCTGCGCACGGCCCATCACCCCAGGAGACCCTCAGAGGGGGAGCACTCCACTAGGGCAAGAGGAGACCACCCACTCATCGACGCCACACAGGAGGAGCCCTTACTGCGTTGGGCCTTTCACTGGGAAATCTAGGCAGAAAAGCTAGATTTAGGGGGCGGGGGGTGGGAGGGATGCTCAAAGTTTCAGTTCAGAGGATAAAAACAGCCAGTACCCCAGAAAGAGGTTCTGAGAAAGGCAGACACCCCTGAGGGCTAGGAGGGCTTGGCTTTCCCCTCACAGCCCTGACCACCTCCCAAAGCACAGCGCTGCTCACCTTAACTCCTTGGCATGGCCCCAATTTCACTTCCCAGGGTAGTTATTTTTAGTTGCACTGAGCACCTGTTTGTTTCCATGACTGTTTAAAATTCTAAATCGGTTGGCGTATTACGACATAGGACACTTCCAAAGGATCTAATGTGATCAGCCGGAAGTGGCAGACCCTTAGGAATTCGTACTCTCATCCAAGTATTTACGGCTGACACATAAATACAGTGACCCTACCTTCCAAATAAAACATCAGGGCATGGGATTTCACAAAGGATATTTTTGGAGGTGTCATTTGGATGGAGAAACAGGAGAATCATAGCATATTCTTGATTTGTGGGGATATTGTGGGGATTTGTCTGTGCGGAAGACTGTTCGACAATTTCAGAACTGGAAATTGGGGTAGAGAAAGGCCACTCCCAAATTCAGCATGTTGAAGCCCAAAGCAGTCTCCTATCGCGGCTGCTTGGGTCCCAAAAAGAGCTGGAAGTCCATTCCCCACATCCAGCCCCTAAAAGCCCTCCCTTGCCCTGGCACACAGGACAACTGGAGATTTCTCCTTTCTCTTTGTTCTCCTCTTCATCTTCTGGGCTCCCCTTGGGTTGTCCTAGCTCTCCGTCTCAGCCTGTGTACCCGCCCTTTTACCGCCGACTTCCAAGACTCCTCCATTCAAACCCAGTCTCTTCTGCTGGGGCACAAGTTCTGTCTTGTTCCAGTCTTGAGGGGAGGCAGTTTTCTAAAGGCTGGCCGACTTCCTAAGCCTGTAACTGACACAGGAGGGTCTTCCGATCCTTCCCACGACTCTGTCTGGACCCCACAGTGACCCTGACCACAGCCTGCTTAGCCGAGGACTGGGCACGCCCAGCCCGTGAATGAGCACAACCTTCCTCAGGGGCTGAACATACTGACCTGGCCCAAGCCTATGTGCAGCTCACGTGGAAACGTGTGAGAAAACGCTCAACTGTAACAAGAAGACCGCATGCGTCCGCAGTCCCTGAAGTACCCCACTTGTCCACCTCCCAGCATCTACGCTCACAGGTCTCTCAGCCCCGTCTTCTCTTCTCCCTCCGGTTCAGGCTCTTCAATATACAGATCCTTAGAAAACACCATCGAGACCCCAGGCCCCGATGAGCCTTCCTTCCTCAGAACCACAGGCCAAACACGGGAAGGCTTCCCAGGGCCAGGCGGAACGAAGTCATAATAATAACGGCAGCCACAATAATAATTATCGGGCGTGTCCTGGGAGGCGGCCCTGCGCTTGGGCCTTTCACATGGACTGACCCATTGAATCCTCACAGCAAGGCTATGCGGGAGGCTCCGGCACTGCCCAGAGGCAGAGAGGCCCAGGAACTGGCTCAAGGTCATGCCCACTGCTGAGTGGCGGGGCCGGGGTTTGAGCCCCGCCCACCGCAGGGGACGCTGCTGACCGTGACCACCCAGGAGCTTGAGCCCAGCATTGGTACACCTTGGAGAACCTCTAGAATACCTCCTTTTTTTTTTTTTTTAAGAGGTGTTGGATTTTTACACGGTATTTTGTAACTTTGTGAAATCACTGTTCCAGCCCCAAGTCACATCTGAAAGGAGACTGGGACAGTGGGCACAGATCATGCCCGCTCCCACAGTGCCTCATGCATCTGACCAGGCACTGCCAGGGGAGGACTTTCCTTCCAGACCTGGAATTAGGATTTAAATGTTTATGGTTTCAGACAGCCCTTCTTCCCTAAATGAGAAGCTAATGGAGAACAGGGAGTGGGTCTCATGAGTCATCATGTTTTGTGAAACCCTTCACAGCCTCATGTCCTCCCAGTAGAAGAGGGGAGAGACTTACCCTCGCAGAGACCCTACTATGTGCCAGCACTGTTCTAGACCCTTCCACGTACTAGCTCGTTTAATCCTCACGAGGACCCGTTAAGTCCGGTAATAGCCACCTAGCCTCTTCTTTTTAAGTGAATGATGATGGTGACGTTCAGAGAGGTCTGGTCTCTGACCTAAAGTCACAGCCTTTAGTGGCAGCGCCAGGCATCCTCCTGTCAGCTCGTGGAACAGGATGGAAATAACTGCTGATCCGCTCTCTCTTGGTGGTTCCAGGCAGGAAAATCAATTCCTCATTAATTGATGAGGGGACTATTTATGTTTCAAAGGCTCTCAGAAAATAATAAAGTGTTCGGGTCCGTGGCTAACTAAATTCTCTGAGCCCTCAAGGCCGTGTTGGCTGCCTCGAAGCCTGAACGCTGTGCTAGAAGTACAGGCTTGTTCGACACTGTTTACCAAATCCCTACTTCTGTGCAGGGGTTGTCCCCAAAGTGAGGGAGCAGAGCTGTGTCCGGGAGCAGGCCCATCATGCTGTGTGGCAGGAGGCGTCCTGTGCGGGTGAAGCCTTGTGCAGAATCCCAGGCTCTCCAGTTCCTGAGCCAAGCCGCCCTCGGGACAGTTTCCTGGCTTCTCCACACTTCGGTTTCCCTACTTACAAACGGGGAAGATGAGGATGGTACTCACTAGCAGTGCCTGCCTCCCAGGGCTGGTGTGAGGATTATACTAGTTGAAATACACGTTTAGAACCAGGTCTGGCACATGGCAAGCACTCCAGAAGTGGGGTTATTGTTTAAAACCCTGAGCTGCGGCTCCTTTGTCATCCCCCAAGGAAGGGAGAGGTCCTACTAGACAAGGACGAGGGGTCGGGAACAGCCTGGATGAACGCAGCCCTCCACATGGTCACCTGATGCTTCATTCGATGGCTTACTGAAAACGTTTCCTGCCTTGACTATGCCTCATTGTTTATGGTGGGTTTTCACTTGATCCTCTTGGGTTTTCCAGGTAGACATTCTGCAAGCAGTGGCTGTTTTCCAGTCTTTACTGTCTTGGCTACTGTACCAATGCGACCCTGCTCTCTCCCTTCCTAGCCCTTTGCGCTTCTCGTCTTATCTTGTCAACCTGGCAATGACCCTGAGGCAGTGCTAGAGATCCCTGCTGCCAGGAGAAATATTAGGGTACCAGAGAGGGACTGCACCTGTGCTAGGCCCAAGGCCTCCCCAGCAGGGCAGCTAGTTCCCAGGAAAAGCTGGAAAGGCGATGGGGACACTCAGTATGCATGGGGAAGGGGCAGGCCGGAGAGGAGGCCCAAGAGGCAAGGAAGAGGCACAGCTGAGGTCACTATAACGAGCCAGTAATGGTCATATCACAGGGAGTGTCCCCCAGGAGGCCTGAGACAGGGCTGGGGCTCAAGAAGTACTGGTGAATCAACATGACCTGTGAAGATCATGTCCTGTCCATGGGGACAACCTAGGACAGGCCCTTCCAGATCCCCACCTTCTCCAGGATTTTAAGTATACGGAGATCCAAATGCTGTCTTGGCTTACCCATAGACACCCATATCTCAAATGCAGATCCTTGCAAAGAAGGTGGACAGTTTCCTAATTCACTCACATTCTAACTGATTTCCCTGTCTGCTCAATTGGACTCCTTGGGAATGTGCATACAGGACATTCTGTGGGGCAAGTCATCTTATAATTTGAAGATGCAGTATCTGCAGCTGTAGGTTTCTAGGCAAAGGTGTTGCTCCCCATTACCTGGGCCTCCTCCCCAAGTCAGCCCTGGGTCAGTGTCAATGGGGCGCCCTGGGGTGACACAGGAATGGGATTTCAGCAAGCACCCAGGATGATTCTGAAGCAGAGGTCCAGAGACCATACTTTGAGAAGCACGGTCCTGATGGTTTGATGCCTCTGAGCGTCCTCCCCATAGTTCCCCACTCTCTCGTCTGACTCAAGAGCCCCCTCCAGATATTCAGGGTTCAAGCAGATCCTCCTATGAGCACAGGCAATGGGCATATCAAAGGAAGAGAAGCAAGCCTTTGCAATCCCTGGCGTGGCCGCCCCCACCCCCAAACTATGGGAGACGGAAGGGGCTACAGAGTATCCAACTGAGTCCTCCTGTCTCATTCAGGTACTCACACAGGACAAGTGCCAGTGGCCTCACGTGTAACCGTGTCCACAGCCTCAAGCAAAGGAAGGTGAAGATGCCACCTGGGTTTCCATGCCCCTGTGGGCCCAACATTAGAGTCTCAAGCCACCTTCCTCCTTGGGCTGCTGCCCAGGGACTTACGGCCTTATTCACAATCCAGGCCCTTCCTGCATGGCTCGTCTGCTTTCTCACTAGATGCATACATATTCATCTGTCTCACCTGGAGAAAACTTTCATAACTAGAAACTGTGTTTTAATGGGGGCACTTTTTAGATTAAGAGGAATATTTATTATTCGATGTTATTCAATGACTACTGTAAAATTCTATAAAAGATGTGGAGGACAAAGAAATTAATGACCTGCAAAGCCCAGAATATTTTGAAAAGTAACCCTGCTCTTACAAATTTCATATTGACTCCCAAGGTAGGGGGAAAAAAAAAATCAGAATTTTGTGATCCATCACTTCCTCAAGATAATAAAAAAACGAACTGAAAATAAAAAAAATGTGGACCATAAACATCTTCTCCCTCCCCTTTCTGGAACGGTCTCTTCCATAAAAAGGCAGTTCCTACCATTCTAGAGGCTCCCCCTCCACTGGACTGGGGTATTCAGCTCCAGACTTGTGGCAAAAACTAACACTGCTTATGTGACAAGATAAACACATACCTAGAAATCACTCTGAAAACAAGGAATGGTAGGAATTTAGCTTTTCTGCGATGAATTAGATATGGCTCACTCCCTCACTTCCTTCAGGTCTCTGCTCTGACCTCACCTCCGTGAGACCTTTCCTGACACCCACGTGTAAGGCATCCTGACCTTTACTCTCTACGGGCCTCACTCTGTTTTATTTTCTTTATCACCACCTGACACACTGTGTGTTTGTTCACTGTCTCTCCCCGCATCCTGAAGGTAAGCAACTGGAGAACCTACGTTTTATTCACTGCTACACATGCCCAGTCCCTTGAAAGTGCCTGCCATGTCACCGCGCTCAAGTAGCTGTTCGGGCAAGGAACCCATCCACCTGCCATCCTGCCCAACAGTCCGCCCGCTCGCCCAGGTATCTACCCATTTAGTAAATGCTAACCATGATCGAGATGCCATGACGGATGTTCTATGAACAGGGGTAGAGACTAGACATGGTGTTTGCTCCTGGGGAGACAGATACCGGGCAGATGTGTGTGCGTGTGAGACACGTGCCTGAGGAGAATAGGCAGGAGCTATGAGAACAAAAAACGGTGAGCACTCTTCAAGATTTGGGGACATGGGAAGTCTTCCGGAGAAAGTGACGTGGAGGCTGAGAGGGGGTTATCCAGATGAAGAATGGGGTGAACGGGAAGCACAAGGGAAGGTCCGAGGTGGGAAGAGCTTGGTGACTGCGAACAAGGAAGAAAATGGCCCAAAGGACAAGGAATCAGACCACACCTGGTCTTCCATCACTACGGTGCCGTGAGTCTGGCAGGTAGTATTCTAGACCTACATTACTCCGTGAAGATCAATCAACTCTGCTTACAAGATCTACAGAAGCAAGGAATAAACAATCCTGAAATGTTTCTTCCCATACCAATCATAAAAGAGTACTAAAACTAATTTTAAAATATGGGTTGAAATTCCCCTTTGGTTCTGCATCAGTGAGGATGCTTCTTAAATATCTGAGAAAACCTTAGTATGCGGAATCAACGTAACTAAAACATTTTTTCGTGACAGAATACCCTGGAGCTCCTTCACGGGGTCGTTCCAAATGGCGTTTCTGACCGGAGAGTGGAGTCATTGTTCACGGTCAGAAGACTGGATTTAATGGACATTGTCTTCAAGACAAATCTTTAAAAGGCTGTTTTCTTTTCCGCTAGAACAAAATATCTTACAGAAGTGTGTGTCCTGGGTTTATTTTTTCCTGCTAAAATTATAATACACGCATAAAATTGAATATGATAAATAAGGGCTTCCTTACTGAACTCTAAGCACCTTGAAGGGAGGCGTTATCTCTGGATTCCCAGCACCAAGAACAGTTCTCAGCCCATAAAAGATCCTTTAAAACAAGTTTAATGAGATGAAAGGGACTCAGTTAGCCAAGATTTTGATAGTCTGGTTTTGCGTAGATCCCGTTCTCAATCCAGAATCTGCCAGACGCTAGCTGAAGGGTTATAGGCTCCGGGACGCACTTTTTCAGGAAATTAAATGCAACAATAACTGATGAAGAGTGACCCCTCCATAAGCCCAGAACTTGGCAGTTCATAAGTGGGTTAATCAGTAAAAGGGATTATTGTCTTGTTCCGAAAATGCAAGCAAAACCAAGATTGTTCAGAGAGCCTTTGCATTATTACCTTAACCATCTTCTCTCAGGATCTGAACTTGGCACAAAACCACTAACCCACTGACATATTCCGAGGGCACCCAGTCCACAGAGCCATGGAGGACTGCTGAGCCTCTGTCGGCAAAAACAAACACAAAAGGTCTCAGGGATAAAAGGGCCACCAACGAGGCAAGATCAGTGTTGTGTGGGTAGACGAACAGCTACTAACTCCCCCGCTAGTGGATGGAATCCCAACAGACAAGTCCCAGGGACCGCCCTGGGGCCATGTAACCTCATATTCCCCCGTGGCCACTGTCCCGAGCCCTTCCAGGCAGGATGCAGGAGCCCAACAAGTGAGAGCTGATGTCCCTAAGCGGCTATACCATCAATTTGGAACAGTCTTTCTTTGTCAGTAAAAAAGGGTCAGCTGTGAAGGACAAACAGACATCACGCCAAGAACTGCAGGTCAGTTCTTAGTAACAGGACTCTGAAGAACGCATCCCACCAGCTGACAGTCCTTATCAATGGCTTATCAATCCCCAGGGTCCAACGGAGGTAGTGATTTAATTTTTATGTGATATCCACTGTTTTAAAAATGCACACGAGTAGAGAAGCCCACGTGGAAAACCTTACATGAACAAACCAGAAGAAAGGACAGGAGCGGATGGGCACTCCTGCCTGCCGCCCTCAAAGGCTTCTGGGACCTATCGATTGCCCCAGAGGGCATGCACACATCTGTCTGCACACAAATACGTCATCTCAAGACATGAAATACTCAGCCTTTAGCTGGCAATCGGTCCAACAGAGTCGTGGTACCTCCATGGCAGGAAAATGAAAACTTTTAATACACACCTTACCTGCTGCCTCCAGCTCGAGGCCTGAGTGACAGTCATGCCCCCCTTCACATGCTGCTAGCAGTGACAGAACGTGGTGAACTACTCTGGAAAAAAGACGGCCAATTCCTCAAATGTTTAAACACAGCCTTCCTGTCTGACCCAGCAATTCTACTCATCGGGCCCATGAGAACTGGAAATGTGGGTCTATTTTCATACAAAAATTTGTACACAGATGTTCAGAACAACATTGTTCACAATAGTCAAAGAGTGGGATCACCACCAATGTCCACGGACAGAGGAGTAGATAAACATGGTAGACCCATGCGATGGAATTTTATTCAGCCATAAAAAATTACTTAATGCTGAGGATCCCTGTAACACGAAGGAACCTTGGGAAAATGATGCTAAGTGAAAGGAGCCAATCACAAAAGGGCACACGTTTCCGTGACTCCGTTTACATGCAATGCCCAGAACTGGCAACTCCGTAGAGACAAAAAGTAGATTAGCAGTCACTGGGGTTGGAAGAAGAAGGTAAGAGAGAGGGCATGCTAGCAGAGATGAGTCTCTTTTGGGGGTTATAAAGATGTTCTGGAGTGTGGTGGGGGTGACGTTTGTGTAATTCTGGAAGTGTACTCAAACCCCGGGTTCACGGTCATAAGGGGGTGAGCTTATAGTACGTGAATTAGATCTCGATTAAATAAATAAATAGGATGTATTTTTAAGCCGTGACCGAAAGAGAGTAAAGGAAAAACGCTCTGGCCCAGTATTTCCAGGAATAGGGCCTGAAATCTTTACATCCAACTGGCATACCCCAAACGACGGTTCCCAGCCCTGGCTGCCCACTAGAATCACCCAGGGAGAACTTCTAAAAAACACAGTTGATGCTAATGTGCAGCCAGAACTGAGAACCCTTGCCCTAGAATTTGAGCTTTTAAAAGAGTCCCTGGTGTTGGTTTAGATATCTGTTATTTTATCCTTTCTCATAAACATGAGATGGACAAAATTTTAAATGGCTCGCTGTCTCTGGCTGTTAGAACTGGAATTTCATTTTATTGTCTCTTCCACATTAAAAAAAAAAAAAAAGATCAGCAGGTTGCCATTTTATAGACCAAGAATCTGGAGTACAAAATGGCTAAGACACACACTGAGGTCACCAGAGTGAGTGGGGGTGGGGATCGGATTACGATTTCATCCTTGGGAACCTAGGACTCCAACTTGAACCAGCAGGAACAGCCACCGGGCACGGGCGTCAGGGACAGGAAAGCTGGCTGCAGCCTCAGCCTGGGGACGCTGCAAACTCTCAAGCCTGAGGTCTTCACCTTCGATCTGGTAAAATGGAACCGCCCCTCCACCGCCTCCCACCCGGGCTCCCCCGAACAAACCTGTTCTCCTTCCAGGGCTGGGAAGAAGAGGTTTATTTCACTTCCTTGTCTCAGGTAAGCTACCCCAAAGTGCTCATTTATCTGGAACACTGCTTATCTGATATTCATTATTTTCCCATAAGCTGGTGAAACCCCCATCAGGTCCACATTAGGTTCCCCGTTTGTGTCGGGGCCCCAAAGCTGTTTCCAATTGGCAAAGTCACGGCCAGTGCGTGTTGTTCATTAGTATGTTTGTGGGAGGCTGTCCGGGCCCCCACCCAGCCACTGGCCGTGGGAAATTCTTCCCAGATCAGAGGACCCTCCAGGCGCGAGAGCAGAAAGGAGGGAGCTACCGCCACCTCTCCCTGGGGTCCCGCTCGCAGCTCCTTCCCTACTCGCACGGAACACACACAGATGGCTCGTTTGGGTTCCGACTCCGTGGAGTAACCTCTCAACGACTTTCTGGGCAGTTCCCTGGCTTCTCCATTCCTCTCTCCCTCTCTCAGCTGTTTCATAAGCGGAATTCTAATCTGGGTTACTTCACAATGTCGCCTTTGACTACAAGCTAATAAAACCCCAAACGGGAAATTCGGGAGTAATGGAAAGGCCACGTGACTGTAACCTAAGGTTGTTGGTCAACTTGCTTTGGTTTTCAAGCTTGTACCCCATCTGGGGGCTTCGGTCCCCCCACCCGCCTGAGTGGCCATCAAGAGGGTCTTTGTCTTTCGTCCCGCCGAACGTGGTGAGGCCTGAACCTTTGCCGAGGAGGGCCGTCGACTGCCTCACAACACTCCAGGCCCCTGGCACGCTGCTTTCCACCTCTGCTACCTCGGCCGCTGCTCACGCAGGCAGCTGCCTCTCCAGAGCCAGCACCTGCCTCGACGCTGGCCGGAGGCACACCCAGGAGACTGGCCACGCCCTCGGCAGGGGAAGCTTTTTTGCTATGAGCATGCAAATCCTTGACCTAAAAACCAGCTAAATCAATGAGCAGAACAAAGGTGTTCCGCCGCAACCTGAATTCCCCGGTTGTAGCTGCGGGCTCTTATAACAGCCACATCGTATTGGGATGTATTTCTGAATTTTGTTTTTAATTGCAGAGGACTGGGAAAAATCTTGATTTCCACAGATAGGTGGTAGCAAATGCTAACAAGCTTTCGGGAGACTGCCTTTTGATCTCAGGACAGTCTTTCGTTAAATCAGGGTTTCTCCGCCTTTCTTTCACTATTGCCCCCCTTAAGGAGCAATTTGGTAGACATTTTTGCCTAATTGTGCTCGCCCCCCCTCTATGAAATTTTAATACCACAGGTACACTATGTATCTCTTAAAGTACGGTGACCCTATGGAGGGCCATGCACCACTGTCATAGCTAGATTTTTTTTTGTCCCCTTGGAGGCAATATACTCTGATTGAGAATGCATGAGTTCAATTGATCCAAGGCTTGAAACAGTGGTAGACTAATTTAGTTTCAAAGTGCAATCACTACAATGATAGCAATACTAGAAACAACAATGGAAAATTCTCAGACAGTAATAATTACTTGCTAGACACTGCTCTAAGCACTTTGCCTGTACTTATGTAAACTCATAATGCTATCGTTATCATTTAATATATGAAGAAAAGGGGGCACAGAGAGGTGAGGTGACTTACCCAAAGCCACACAGGTAGCATGTGGTCGAGCTGGGAGTCACGCCCAGGCTCCACACCCTGAACCACTAGGCAACACTGCCCTTCCCACAGTACCACACAACTGCTTGTTTCTTTATCACAAATACAGAAACCAAACCATCCAAACCCTGCAATGGAACCGCTCATCAAGAGACACTTCCACAAAGGGACACATCATGCATTATTAAACTGGCCACGGAGCTAGGAAGACACCCCAAGCCAGGCCCACCAAGAGCACGAGTGTCTGCACGATGGCATGGAAGCAGACTGCGCATGCCCGAATATGTAACAACCCGGGGGAGCGGCTATAAGCTTCCTAACCAATGCTGCGCTTACTGTAAGAATTCCAGCCTAGACAGAAACAGGCAGGGGACTTAGCTGCCCTAATGTGAGCTACTGCGGCGGCTCCGGGCAGTGCAGAATTGGTCTCCAGTATGTTGAAAGGTGGGGTCTTTAATCGGACATATTTTATTTGGTTGCACATTTTTACATATGTGAAAGAGTATTAAAAAAAAAATCAAGTCCAACATTCGAGAAACTCCCCAAATACTGACTGGTAGCAGAGACTCTGACATCACCTGCTCCCCATCCAGGGCTCTGTGGTCTGGCTGAGGGCACCACCTGTACAATCCGCAGCAGATTCAACCCAGCCCCCGCTAGGGCATCCCAGCTCTGCCCCCTCTGACCTTCCAGCCTAGGTCACTCAGCTACAGCCTCGCCTTCCCACCAACCACCCATGGCTGGCACCAGTTTGACCCAAGTCTGGGGCTGGGCCCAGCAGCGCTAGGGGTTGGACTCCCCAGGGGACCTGACATGAAGGGACCCATGAGCCACAATCCTAGCCCCACTGCCTGTCATCCTCACTTTCAGAAGGTGACCCTAACTCTGAGCAAGATCACAGCTGGCCGCTCCAAGCCCCTCACCTGCCCCTGGAAAGACAGGCCACTTTTCATGTCTGTTCCTACAGCCCATCACCGTGGGAGCAGGGAGTTCTTCTGACTTTCCCAGCTGTGTGTGTGCTCCTGCTCCTTACTGCCTTCTTCCCATTCATTCATGACTTACTGCATGCCAGTCACTGGGGAATCAAAACAGACAAATACATCATTGCATAGCGTTTCCAGCAGTATGAAGGAAAAAGAATAGGGGGCCTAGTTTAGAGTGAGGGCAGGTGAGTGGAAATTATCTGAGCAGTGAGGGTATCAACATTCTAGGCAGAGCAAACCCCGAGCAGGGAGACCAGAGATGTGGCATTCAGGCAATCTGAAAGCAGGTGGATAAGACCAGGAGGCACAAGGGGACCGAGGAAGAGAAAGGAGCCTCCGCTGTGTGTGTTTGGGGGGGTGGGTTGCTTGCTGCTTCTCCTCTCCATCCAGGGGGGCAGCCGTGAAATCACTGTGGTTAGGGGTCTGGGCCAGGAGGTGGGACTGCCTCACTGGCTGAGTCACACTTTCTCAAACCTGAAATTAGGAATAATCCTAATCCCTAAGCCACACAGGGGGTGGTGACTAAGGGCATCGTCCTCCAGAGCAGGGGTTCCTCACCTGGCCTGCACACTGCAATCACCTGGAGCCTTATAAAGTCCCGATGAGTGGGGCCCACCGCCGGGCCCGGCCCCGACATCCCGAGTTGTCAGAGTTCCCGCAGTGACGGTGAGGCACCAGCTGCCGCAGGAAGGACTGCACAGAGCAGGGCAGGGCGCCAGGCACGTGGCAGGTGCTCAAAAAAACCCTGAGCGGTCACCTATGGTGGTGTCTCCACTCCTCACTCCCCCCATTCAGAGATGCTCAAGTTCCCAGTCAAAATCATCCTTTAGCCCTCTGGCAATCACTCCTGTGCAGATGACTTTGGGGACAAAACTCTATAAAAACTGCTTGCCCGTCAAATTCATAAAGACACAAAGTAGCAAGGGAGTTGCCAGGGAAAGGAGGAAGAGGGAGCTGTTCAATGGGGACAGAATTTTAGTGTGGGAAGATGAAAAAAGTCCTGGAGACAGAGGGTGGTGACAGCTGCCCACGGTGTGAAGGTACATAACCGAACTATACACACGGGAACGGTTAAGATAGTAAATTGTATGTTATATGTATTTTAATCACGATTTTTAAAAAACTCCTTAAAATGCTGCTTACTTATATTCAAGATGTCTTTCAACGTCCATAGAATATAAAAAATGTTACCTTGAACAACAACGAAAAGAATACACGTATACTTTTCCATCTCTTAGAATCTACCCAACAGAAAAGCCACTTTGCTGTCAAGATACATGTACAAGTATGTTCGGTGGGGCAAGTTGCAACAGGGCAAGAAGCATAAACAACCTACAAGTTCATCACTACGGGAGTGTGCGCGTAAGTCAAGTCCCTCTTGGGAATACTACGCAACCATGAAAAAGACTGAGCTAGTGTGTCTTGGGGGACACCAACGGCTCGGACAAATAACAGACTATTCAGGAAGATGCTGGGCCCCTGGTATCTGAACTCCTCCCCATATCTAGGAATCCTTGCCCCCTTCAAGTCCTGGTGGGAGACGGGGTCCACCTCCCCCACTGGGAGGCCACAAATGCTGGCAATATTAACCACGGCAGTGGCATCGGTCCGGTTTTGTGGCATAACAGTGGTGGCCGTGGTCTGGGCTGCTGCCTGGTCTCCACAGACTGAGCCCACGGCTTCCTCAGCAAGTCTGAGAACCACCCTGATGTCCTTTCAAGCAATTCCTTCTCCTGGCTCTCAGCCAGTTGAGAGCTATTGTTTGCAAGTAAAAACCCTATTGATGAAAACAGAGTAGGACTTGTTTTTTAACAACAACAACAACAAAAATAGGTCCTTATATATCAATAGATAAGGACAGCTACCATTTCTTGAGCAGTTACTACGTGCCGGGCCCTGTTCTAAATACTTTTCACATGCCAACTCACTTAGTGTCCACAAGACCCGTTAGGTCTGCACGATTAATCTCATTTTACAGATGAGGGAATGCAGGCTTCGATGAGGGTAGGTAACATGCCCAAATTTACAAAGTTTGTAGGGAGTGGAGGTGGTTCGTGAGCCCAGGAAATCTGGCTCCAGAGACCACAAGCCCAACCCTCCTGCAAACACGAAACCGCAGAGATCTGAGGAAGGACTGTAGGGAGCTGTCCACGCCTGTTACCTCTGGGATGGGGCTGGGGCTGGGGCTGGAGGAGGCTGCTGGCCCGTTCCTTCTGTTTGATTTGAATCTTTTGCAACAAGAACCATTCGTGTGCTACTTTCAGATAAAGTGGAGTGATCGAACTCGAACTTGGGTGCCTGCACATTGAAGGCCCTCGCACACTCCAAGGCCAGCAGGAGCTTCCTGCTGCCTCCCCCAAAGGCCTGAGGAGGATTCAGCCCCAGACCTCCTGCCAGGGATTTCCTCCTGGTTCCCCCGCGACAGTGCACCCCCAAGGCGTCTGTGTAAATCACACAAGCTCTTTGCCCTGGGTTCAAGGGCACCTGGGAGCCCACATTCTGCACCCCACTCTTCAAGTCTGACCGGTCATAAGGCACCCTGGGGTCCCAGACACCCTCCTAGGATCTTCTGACCCACCCGCCCACTGTCC
The DNA here is from genome assembly GCA_028534135.1 of Potos flavus. Classification (NCBI taxonomy): domain Eukaryota; kingdom Metazoa; phylum Chordata; class Mammalia; order Carnivora; family Procyonidae; genus Potos; species Potos flavus. The sequence goes on from CM052885.1 coordinate 34,605,554, forward strand.
TGCCCATCAGAACTCGGCCTGGTTCTCCTACAGTTTCACTCTCCAAGGCCCGAGTGAGAGCCAAGTCTCCAGGTAGCCCTCGGGTTCTCCTGTTCTCTGCTTGTTCCGCAGGCCACTTCTTTCTCAGTTTATCCACCCTCTCCTCCCTTCTTCACTCAGATGGTCTATCGCACTCCACTCCTGAGAACCACCCCCACCCCCACCCTTTCTCACGGACCGCCCCCCACTACCACACGAGGGCGGAAGTTGCTAGAAACACCACCTTGATCACAGGTCTGCTCTCCAATAACTCTGACATCCTGCTGCTATTATTTCACACGGGCCCTAACCAGATGAGGGTTTATTGGTTGGTTGGTTGGTTGGTTGGTTGGTTGGTATGAAGTAGACTCCATGCCCAACATGGGACTTGAACTCATGACCCTGAGATCAGGAGTCGCATGCTCTACTAAGCCAGCCAGGTGCCCCCAGATGAGGTTTTTTTGGGGGGTTTTTGTTTGTTTGTTTTAAATAATTTCAGTCCTACTGGAAAGTAGCAAGAGTAAAATGGGTTCCACCTATTTAAAGACCCCAAATGTTAACATTTAATCTGTCCTCTCTCTCCATATAGTTTATTCTCTGAACATTTGAGACTAAGTTGCACACAAGATACCCTTTCACCTCTAAATACTTCACTATACATCTCCTAAAAAAAGACATTCTCTTACATTACCAGTTTATTTGCCTAATCAGGAAGCTCACATTGACACAATACTATCATTTAATCTACAGACTTTATTCAACTGTTGCCAATTGTCCAAATGATGTCCTTCAGAGACAGAGAGAGAGGAAAAAAAGAACAAACCCATGGTCTGGGATTCAGTCCAGGCTGAACACTGCTGAGAATGAACTTCTCAGTTTCTAGACATGTCCATCCAGACTGGATAAGTCGTTGTCCTCTCCGGGCTCCACCCTTCATCACCCGTGAGGATAAAAGGGCAGAGAAGCCAAGGGCATTTTAGCCCGACGCCTCGATATATTGAGCGCGGTCAGCCAGTGGGGTCCCTGTAACAACCCTCAGCTTCCCCCAGGCCTAAACACAGTCCATTCAACTGAAAACACTGAAACTCATTTCACTGCGTCCCTACCGGGTCTGCATGTCTTACTTGTGTCATCTCAGCGAAGCCCCCGCCCCCACGTCTGCAGTTTTCCCCATTTTGCAGATGAAACAGCCGAGTTTATAGTGGTTGAGTCATTTGCTCAAGGTCTTTCCAATGTTTCTGAATTATAAGTGAGGCTGGCAGAAAACACACCTTGTCACTGGCCATCTGATCCGCCTTCTCGAGGCTGAAATAGTCCCCCAGGCGACAGAGGCAGAGTCTCTGAAAAGAGACCCCCAAGGCCGCAGCGGCCACCGGGCACAGGACCCACACAGCTGCATGGCGGCAAGAACACTTGCTGGTCCAACGCAGCACAAGGTCCCCGCGACAGAGGAGAAAGGGATTCTGGAACCACAGTCCAAACAAAACTACATCAAGGTCCACACTGCAACATGCTTTCTCTGGGGCCAGGTGTAGCTTTGCCCTCTGCAGCTGAATAGGGAGTCACGTCCCTTTGTAGGAAGTTGGCAGTATCCGGGGCAGAGATCGACTTCCGATGCACCCGACCGAGCACACACTCTGCTCCACGTGTTGCATACGCCTCTGCGGGGGCCACCCCATTTCACAGCCAGGCCCGCGACTTGGCCCGATCTGAGCGAGCACAGGACACTCGTCTCGAAGTCCTCGCATTGTGCCAGTGCCTTCAAGAGAGGCTGTGGTGCCTGATGTTTGGAAGTCGGCATCACGTGAAGTGGATCCCCGTCCTTCCATGAGCCATGGAGCAAATCAACGCCTTTCTCGGGAGGAAAGGCCATGCATCTGTCCCAGTGCGCTGGTGACCACCTCCCCAGGTGGCGGGGGAAAGCTCTTCCCTTGCTGTCCTCAGCACGGATGCCGTCGCCCCTCCGGCTGCGGGCAGTTTGCAAAGTGTCTATGTTGTACCATTTCCCCAGCTGAACTGCAAGGCTCTAAAAGACTTCTTAAGATTTCTATCTTTTAATGCCATGGCCCCAATAAAGGTGTGTGTTTCCTCTTCTCCTTTTTTCTTAAAACTTAGTTTCCACTACCGGGAGCTTAGAGTGGTTCAGTCGGTTAAGCGTCCGACTCTCGACTCTCTGTTTCAGCTCAGGTCATGATCTTGGGGTCTGGAGATCCAGCCGTGCATTGGGCTCCACGCTCAGTGCCTTAGGAGGCCACTTAATTATTTGTGAACCTCAGCTATTCCATCTGTAAATGGGAATAATAATCTTTCCTGCCTCAGAGTGTTTAAAGTACTTATAATGCATATATTTTACAAGTGTGTGTGTGTGTGTGTGTGTGTAAAAACAGCTTAACAGCTTAAGCCAAATGAAGTATTACGTAGAAGGCACTTAATTCAATAAGTTCCCAGTGAATGGAAGATTCTATTTCTTCAGCTAATACCACTACTGCTACTGAGATCACCCAACACAACTTCGCAAAGCTGGGGAACACCAGGCCCCCTTGGCATTCTGGTCTGTGTTTTTCACCACCCCCCACTGCTCTCTGCATGGTCCCAGGGTGCCCGAGCCACAGTGAAGACACAAGCCAGAGCTGAGAGCCAGAGGTTTCCAGGGTGCTGGCTGCCAAATGGCACAAGCCACAGGGAGCCGATTAAGTCCATGCTCCCAAATCCGCATCCACCACCAACTGGTTCCAAGCCAGCCCAAGGTACTGCCCCTTCCTGCAAACCAGCCTATGGTTGATCTTTCGGATTCTAGAGACAGGCCACAAGATCCTCTATGGCCACTTGCCGCCTTGCAAATGTCTCAATTCTACTGTCCCTCCAAACATGAGGTGTTCCCAGTTCTTTCAGAAGGCTGCCTGGACCCCAGGGACAGAGGACACTGTAGCCTCCTCAAAGGACAGCGAAGTGCGTGTCCATCGGTGCCCCCTCGGCCTAAATGGAAGGAGCACCAACCCAGTTCACCCACTCAACAAGCACTTACTGACAGCCTAGGGGACGTAGGACTATGAAGATAAAAAGGCACGGTCTTCATTCTTAAGCAGGGGATCAGATGGGTGACCCACAAAGATAAAGGCTGAAGGTCAGAGCCAAAGATAAGCTCCAGCAGGTCCACGCTTGCACCTTCCTCCTTCGCTGCAAGGTATTCCCACCCCTCCCTTCCCGAGCCCCCAAGCGCACAGAATGAATGAGCCCCAAATGGCTGTCCAGCATCACCCCTCTGGGCTCACTCCTGGGCCCCGGGCTCCGCGGAACAATCGGGGCTTCTGGAGGCAGGCCGAGCAGGCGCATTCTCATGTGCAGGGCCCACGGCGCCCTTCTCAGCTGATTGTGTCCAGGCGGCCGGGGTCTCCGAGGCGCATGAATGCCCCTGAATGGGCCCATTCAGACTGATGGACAGGAGCTGAAAGCTGCACACACACAAAAGCCACTGGGCAGCCGGGAGGGCTCCAGCCCCGGGGTTTGCCCACGGGAAGGGAGGCCACCACTCCACAAAGAGCAGTGTGAAGACTTCTCTACATTTTCAATGGCATCTCTGGGCGCCAACTACACAGTACCCCCCCCACCTCCAAGTGGGTAACAGCAGCAGACGATGGCAATGCATGGAGAAAGCTGAGAGGGTAGAGGTAGAGATGAGATGCCAACAAACAAATAAACAGAATACCCTTTTTTTTAATAGCAAGATGAGGCTCCGGGCCAGAGGAGTTGAAGGGTGCCTCCGTGTGCCTAGCACGTACACTGGTCAGGGCTGCATTCCTGACACCCACGGTGACCTTTAAGGACTCCGGCTGACCTGAGATTGTTTAACACGTCACCAAGAAAAATGATCTCGAAAGGGCGCAGCCACTAGTTCAATGAGGATTGGAAAAACCTGGTCCCATTCTTGTGCCACTCACTTGGGAGTTTTCCGGCGGTGGGGGTTGGGGGGAATCTCTGAACCGACATTTGTATTTTTAAATAGGACCAGGAAGGGGAGAACCACCCACCTGGAATTCTTTTAATTGCTTCAAGGGGCGGGCAGGCTCCGCCAGTCAGGAGAGCAGAGAAGTCTATTTACACTGTTGCACACAAATATTTGATGCTCACAGTCAGGTGGCTACTCTTGGAAAGGATGCGTCTCAGCTCCCGAGATCACATTACTTCAGAAACAACCCCCCAAAAGATAATTAAAGATAGTTCCTCCTCATAATGCAATACTATAAAGAGCAATTAAAATTAAATTAGCTTGTCACAGTAAAAAAGATGGATTACATTCTTGGGCTTCCCGACCCAGAGTTAGTAATTCACGGAGAGAAGGAAGAAGTCTGTGAGTGACTAGCAGTTTTACTGAGGAAGTATTAAATGTTCAGATAAATCCTGTGAACAGATCAAGATAACACAGAGACAGGGATGTACCCTGGCACAATTACTGGTCTTCTTACATTTGTTTCATTTTTTAAATAATGGACTCATTCAAATATATAAAAAGGACAGAGAAAAACATAAAAACCAAGAAACCCATCAACCCAAATTCACAAATGTTAACATTTTGTCATAGTTGCTGTTTTCCTGGTTTGTTTTTTTTTTAAGAAATAAAATGTTATAGAACCAGAAGAAGCCACTTGCCCTCCCTCCACAGAGGCAACACGTCCGTATTTTTATAGGTTTGCCATTACCGATGCAACATAAACAGACCGTAACATTGTTTTCTGAGTTCTTTTTAACTTTTTAGTTTGAAATAACTATACGCTGACGGGAAACAGAAAAGAAAGGAATAGGGCGGTCCCACGCGCCCTTCACCCAGACGCCCCAATACGAACACCCTGCATAGAGAACTATTGTACAACCATCACAACTGGGGTAGAGACGCCCAATCCGCGGAGCTTATTCCAGTTTTACCAGGGTTTTTTTGTGGGGTTTTTTTGCCATTTTATTTATTTATTAGAGAGAGAGCATGGGCAGAGGGAGGGGCATAGGGACAAGCAGACTTCCCGCAGAGCCCAATCCCAGGACCCCGAGATCATAACCTGAGCCAAAGTCAGACACTTAACCAAGCCACCCAGGTGCCCCAAGATTTTACCAGTTTTACAAGCACTCGGTGGTATGGGGGGGTGGGGACCACACATGTACCTTTGTATAACCACCACAAAGGTGGTTGTGCACACGTGTACCTTTGTATAACCACCACAATCAAGACATCGAACTGTCCTGTGCCTACAAGACTCCCTCGTGCTACCCCTTCACGGGGAGGCCGCCAATCACCTACCCCAACTCTAACTCCTGACAACAACTAACCTGTTCCCACCTCGGATTGTATTATATCCAGAATGTTATGCAAGAGGAATAGCGCAGTATGTAGGCTTTGGAGGTTGGCTGTTTTACATGGCATCTTTTCACTGAGGTCCATCCACGCTGTTGCACATACTGGTCATTTGTTCCCTTCTACTGCTGAGTAGTGTTCCCTGGTGTAGATGCACCACAGTTCATTGAACCATTCATCACTGAAGGACATCTGGGTAGTTTCCAGTTTGTGGCTATTTTGAGTAGTGGTGCTATGAACATTGGCGCCTAAGTTTCTTTGTGAACATAAAAGAAAGGCCCAAAAAGAGTCTAAGCAATTTTGAAAAAGAATAAAGGAATCTTCCTTCCCGATGTGAAGGATTACTATACAGCCACAATAATTGTGGCCGCACGGTAGCAGTAGAGGGATAAACACGTACATCAGTGGATCAGAACACAGAACACACAATCAGCCCCACACTAATATGCCCAGGTGATTTTTGGTAACAGTGCAATGAATTCAATGGGGAACGTATAGCCTTTCAACGAACGATGCTAGAGCAACTGGACATCAAATAACATTGACATCAACTTCAATTTCATACTTTATATATATAAAAGGTAATTCAAAATGGAACATAGACTTAAATATAAAATATAAAACTGTAAAACTTTTAGGGAAAAAAAATACAGGACACATGGAGATAACTCGAGTTCTGTAATTCACAGGACACCAGGAAGAGCCTCTTAACGCATCTTCTCTGGTGTGTCCCAGATGACTGAAATTCCACTATTAGACAGTCATACCTTTGGCCTCGGGGCTTATCCAGAAAATTCCTTGGGGGAGAGATAAGATATGAGCTTTAAATCCTGGGGTGAATCAAATTTCAAGAACTCTTCAGGTCACAGCTAAGAGGAGGCTCTAAAAAGAAATAAAATGAAAATATGCACTATATACTTGGGAGAAAAGAGGAGGTTAGAAAGGAGTCAGAGGAAAAAAAAAGTCGGAGGAAAAAACTTCTGACAAGTTCCACCTACTTGACAATGCCAAGGTCAGTTCTTCCAAAATCTCTATCAGGTTCACAGTCATTGGTGGTGGTGAGGCTGGTGATGAGTTTTCACCACACTAAATTCACCCAACATGAGCAGACATTCATACCGGGTGTGCACCGACTTATATGCAAAGAAGAGTGTGTACACAGGAGTAAGAGAATAGGGGATTGTTGACGTTTCCTCAGTAGAGTACAGATCTAGCTCAAAACAAATCATTTCTATTCTAAACAGGGTAACAGTATGGAAGATGTATTTATTACCCATCTAGCATCTTCCTTCCTGGGTTTATTATTTCTTTTATGTGAATGTTTTATGAATCACTCAGGCAAATGCTTTTTGGGGGACTTGTTCTTGGAGTATCCTAGTTACAGACACATTGGACATACCCAACTTCAAAAGAATCAAAAACAATCAAGAGCTTTTAATCCTAAAACTGTAGAAACAAAATTTTCACCTATGCTAATTCAGAAGGCATGATGGATGCCATATGGTCATGTAATCATATTTACCAAACCATGAATTTGTGTCACATAATCCGCGGTCTAAGCATCACAGAAACAACAGAAATGAAAATTTTAAATCCAGGAAGTGTGGTCCCATGAGATCTCAGGCTACCATTTCTTGTTTTTCCATGCCCATGCAGAAGAGTGTTCAGAGAGGCGGCATCAAGTCTCCACAGCGCCCCCTAGGGCACGGAGGAGTCACAGCAGGTTGCCCCAAGCTCTCAGCTCTTCCATGTCACTTTGAAGGGGCCGTGAAAACATTCCCCAGGTATTCTCTCCTGACTGGGAAGTCAACCCTTATCTCCTAGCCAGACTGCTCAGAGAATATGACGCTCAAGTTAAAACGAGGCAGCAGCGCATACAAACAGACTGGGAGCTGAGCCTTAACCAACATGAGCCAAACAGACAATGAGAGCCCTCTCAGTGCTGACCATGTTCCTCTCTACCAGCTAGCCACAAAAAGCCACCACAGGCCATGAGCTGCCACAGTCATGGCAGCTCATGGCAGTCATGAGGTGCAGTGTGGCACCTCAGGCTTGGACACAGTCATTCTCTCACTGAAAGCAGCCTCCTGAGAAAACTCGTGAGCACAGACTGGACAACCCTCTCGGGACCAAAGGCCACTCCGAGCCAAGCGAGCTTCTGGGAGGTGCTGGAGCCGCCCCGAGGTTAAGTGTGAGGGCTGGAAGGTCTGACTCCTGCGCGGGACTGGGCAACGCGCCTAGCCTTCCTGTGCCTCAGTGGCCTCATCTGTAAAATGCTGTGTGTGGATTCCTGAGTCAATCCACAGGCCTGGCAGAGTAGGTCCTCAGTGCGGGCTGTTCCTTACGACCTCACTTCTTGTTCCTAGCGCACACCACTGACCCAAAGCTGATTTCCCAGGCGTTCCTCAGTCCCTGCCTAGGCAGTCACATTCTTGAGGAACGGGAAATTCTTCACCCGAGACTAAGAAAGTGTCTGAGTGCTGGAACAAGCTCCAGATGTTTAGCCAGAGAACTGAGACGCAGGCAGGCAGACCCTGTCACTCATCATCGCTGTGACATCTTGGGGCAGGCCCTTGACCTCTCTGAGATGCTAAGAGTCTTCCCCTGGCTGTGAGGATCGCAGGGAGGGCTCACGTGAGAGACCTCACACCTGGCCAGAACAGGAGCTCTTGTGCTAGACCAACCAGCAAAGGCCCAATTCCTGACATGAGCAGGCCCAGGCAGAGCAGCATAGGACTGGGTACTCAAATCGACGGAAACACAGTCACTGAGAGCCTGCCTTGGCCTGGCCTACCTCCATACCAAGGGAAGGGACATCAGCGGGGCCACCCTCTCAGTCCACGCACAGAGGCATCCACGGGGAGAGGATTCAGTGCCGCAGCCTTGTGCTTACACCCAGCAAGGGTGGGCCAGGGAAGGGTGGACAGATGATGTCATCCTCCACCGGGCTTTCCAGGTAAGGAAGCTGGCCTCCGACCTTCACACTCTGAGGACTGGAGTTGTGAGGAGGCCTCTTTGTAATCACCATCATGAAGATGCCAGAACCACCAAAGACTAGAAGACCTTTTTCCTGCAAGCTGGCTCTTAAATGTGTCCCTTGTCCCTTCATTCCCTTCTAAAATCACCTTCAGGTCACCTTCCCCCTGGGATATCCCACAACCCTTAGCCAGACTCTACTTTCCATAACGTTGCCTCTGCCAGGCCTGGTCCAGCCCCTCTTCCTGGCTGTCAAGGCCAGCTCAGGCCCTTTTGTGAATCCTCTGCTCAGGGTCCCTCTGCTGACCAGAATGCCTTCCTCTTTTTTTCCAGATTTATTGAGATATAACTGACATATTACATTGGGTAAGTTTAAGGTGTACAACATAATGATTTGATTGTGTATCTGTTGAGAAACCCAGTCCCCCTTCTATATACCCAGGTCCTGCCTGGCCCTGAGAGCTGGGTGGAAGAGCCTCTCCACAGAAAGATCCTTCCAGATTTCGAGCCTACATAGACACTTCATTTTTCTTTTAATCCAATTTCTCTCTCAAATGCCTGGCCTTAAGATGGAACCTGCCACCCGGCACGTGAAGAGTCCCGGTGCTGTGCCAGGCAGCAGGGCTCCTTACTCCTGGACTGCCACGGTGGTTCAAAAGCTCTACTTCCACCCTTGGGTCAAAGACCCACCTCATTCCATCTAGCTCCTGCTCTGGTCTCATCTCCCCCACCCCCGTCCTCCCCCTGGAACTACTCATTATACCCCACCCCTTCCCACGACTTGACAACATCATAGCGGCCAAGACAGCCCATCACCTTCCACCTTCTCCAGCCCTGGGCCTCTGTCTAAGCCTTGCTAAAACTGCAGCTCCCAACTAAGCCTGAAGTCCCAGGACTGGGCTGAGCAGCACAGACTCATTAGGGCCATTCTCTACCTTGAGCTGGGCTCTCTCATTCAACGACTGAGCCCTCGTGTCTTTTAATTGGATTGCTTTGGCCTCTAGAACTAGGTAGGTTCACTGAATATGGCCTGGAGAGGTGTCCTCTTGCATCCTCTGGCGCGCTAAGCACAGGCAGGCATATAACAACTACCCACTGACTCACCCACTGATTTTACCCCAAATCAGGTCTGGACCAAATGACATGCCTATTCACCATGGCTAAGATTCAGACTACAAAACACCTCCTGTCCTAGGCAAGTACAGGTCTGAGTCAGCAGGCGACAGAAATGAAGAAAGACACCAAGAAGGAACTGGGAACATCCAAAACGAAGTCCATTGTATACAATAATTACTTGACTACTGTTTGCAGCGTTCTTCCCTATATATAAGACATAAAAGTTGGACTGGGATATCATGGGCCATCCATCAAGGGACCTAAGATTCAAGTGACTCAGGTTTACACTAACATGGGGGGACAAGCTGGAAATTCAATAAGGACCTCCATTGTGTCCTGCCTTCTTGAAAGGCACCTGTGCCACAAGTAAATAAAAATCTTGGTTGATTTTCTCCACATATTTGAAATGGGTTTTGAAATCTAGTATTTGAAGCAGGGATCAGGTGCAATTAGGACGCTTTTTAAAAAAGATTTTATTTATCGATTTATTTGAGAGAGAGAGCCAGACAGAGCACAAGTGGGGTGAGGGGGCAGAGGGACAAGCAGACTCCCCGGTGAGCAGGGAGTCCAACTTGGGGCTCGATCCCAGGACCCTGGGATCATGACCTGAGCTGAAGTCAGACGCTTAACCAACTCAGCCACCCAGGCCCACCCAGGATGCTTTTGAACTGTGGCCAAGACAATGCCATTTTATTTTCCTCCTGGGCCCACAAAAAGACTACGTTTCTCAGACTCCCTTGGAGTTAAGTGGGAGCACTGTGACTGACTTCTGTTCTCTCTCATCCCTCCTCCTGACTGGCTTTGGTGGAGAGCCGAGAAGCCCTAGAACGGTGGCTTTCCACATGCAGTCCGTCCCTGGGCCAGCAGCCGCAGCAGGTGGACGTGTTAGAAATGCAGGCTCTGAGGGAATGGGCCCCAGCAATCTTACTATGGTGACTCTGACGCACACTCAAAGTTGGGAACCACTGCTCTGAAAGGTGACAGACCTTTTAGATGGAAAGATCTAGGTTCCAGAAGAAAGCGCAGTGCTACAGATTTGTACTAGAGACAGAAATTAACTTGTCTTGGCTAAGTCATTTGAGGGGTCATTTTGCAAAAGAGGTATTCTGTCCCAACAAAAAACACCCTGAAGGATCACTGGGCTCCTATGCATGAGAGCCATTTCCCACCTGGGGTTTCCCAATGTCAAAAGCTGGCCGGACAAGCTCTCTGGAGAGCAGGGAGCTGGGGTTATTTTATCCTGGCTGTTGATAGCCCGCACAGGGACCCTTTCTACCCACTCATTCATTCGTTCCCAGTCGGGTTGGTATGTTAACAATGGGGGAAGCGGAAGTCACGGCAGGGCCAGGATCAGATAGCGGCCAGCTGCTGGTGTTAACACATTCCTGCCACCCTCCGGCCCTCCTGCCTGCCACAGGCTGCCTGGCACCCCAGGCCAGCACAGCCCGAGTCTGGGCCCCGATTCACAGACGGCCAGGATCAGGGAGCCTGTGCTGGCAGCTCCAGCGGCTCCTGGGCTGGCCTGAGAGCCTTGGATGTCCACCTTTCCACCTGTGACGTTCAAGTTCAGTTCTGAGGACTCTGTCTCTCCTTGCCACCGTTGTTGCCTTTCCTCTCCAAATGAAATCCCACCTACTCCTCAAGGTCTGCTTCACATCCTGCCTCCTCCACGAGTCCAGGGACAGCTCCCTTCTCCTGTGTGCTTAGGCGTTCTATATCTGAGACTCTCGGTGCGGGTGCAGCCATCCCCGGGGCCCTCCCAAAGCGGTTTAATTGTGCTACACAGAGTTCTGGGTCTCCCCATTAAAAGACAGTTCTTAAGGGTAGGGGCGACGTTGCATGCCTTCCCTGTACCCCATCCCCCAGCCCGGGCACCACACAAAGGGCACTCATTACACTCACTGCTCAGTGCTCATGGAATGAGGTATTGGGGAGACCAGCAGCCCCCCGGTGCGTGTCCTGATGACACTGTACATATAACCGCAGGACCAATAAACCTAGATTTAAGATGCAGACCAGTGGGTGGGAGGGGAAGGGAACTGGGTGACAGGCACTAAGGAGGGCACTTGATGGTATGAGCACTGAATGTTCTATGCAACTGATGAGTCACTAAATTCGACCCTTGAAACTAGTAATACACTACATGTCAACTAAGTTGAATTTAAATTTAAAAAAAAAAAAAGACGCACACCAGTTTTCTTTGCTGGGGGCACATGCTGGCCTCAGACTTTCTCCTCCAAGCAGAGTCCCCTTCCCTCTTCTCCAGCCAGCCTCTGGCTCCTCTGTGATTATTCCATCACAAAAGAGAATGCTTCTCCTGGGCTCCAGGGGCTGCCCCGGATTCTTGCTTCTCTCGCTGTGCTCAATTCTCTGTCTTATCACATATTCTTTGTTCCCATGGGCTGTTTGTTTCCTCGGCTGCCTTGCCCAGCAAGCAGGGCCCGGGCTCAGCACAGAAGCACACCATCCTCGGAGAGCCTCCTAGGCCTCCGTCAGCCTTCCAAAGCAGGCCCTTTCCCTGGGCATTTGTAAAGGACATGGCTGACTTAACTTACACTTCATTTTTTTTTTTTTTTTAAGATTTTATTTATTTATTTGACAGAGAGAGAGATATCACACAAGTAAGCAGAAAGGCAGGCAGAGAGAGAGGGGGAAGCAGGCTCCCTGTTGAGCAGAGAGCCTGATGCGGGGCTCGATCTCAGGACCCTGAGATCATGACCCGAGCCAAAGGCAGAGGCTTTAACCCACTGAGCCACCCAGACGCCCCTACACTTCATTTCTGGCCACACATCTAACTGGACAAGGAATGCATTCCCTCCACGCTTCCCCCACCCCCGAAGCATGCTGGCCACTCCTGTTTGGCAGGTCTGCTCACCAGGTGATCCAGCCCTCTCGCAGGTGCCCCCCCC
>CM052885.1:34618413-34669225 GCA_028534135.1 Potos flavus
GTTCGGGGCTGGTCCGAAGGGAGGCTGATCCAACTGGCTGAGGGCAGATGTGGGAGACCTGGAGAATCAGGCAGGAAATCAGACTCGCTGTGTGAAGCCGCCTTCCCAGAAATGAAGTCATAAAGGGACAGCATCTTTGGAAGATGGAACTGATACGAACAGGCAGGGTAAGGTGAGTGAAGGAAGGGGAGGCGGGATGTTATCTCAATTCGGTTTCTGTCCCGGGATGGTGGCAACCTTGGCCTCCTGCCACACGCTTAGTTTCAAGAAGCATATTACAGGAGCACCCGGGTGGTGCAGTCGGTTAAGCGTCTGACTCTTGGTTTTGGCTCAGATCATGATCTCAGGGTCGTGGGATCGAGCCCTGAGTTGGGCTCTGCACTCAGTGCAGAGTCTGCTTGAGACTCTCCCTCACCCTCTTCCCCTTCTGCTCATGTGCACGCGTGCTCTCTCTCTCTCTCTTTCTAAAATAAATAAATAAAAAATTTTTAAGGTATATTTACAAATGGGTTTGAGGCCCTCCTCGGATAACCTGCCTGGGCTAGGGTTGTGGCTTCTAAGTCTTGTCTACACCCAGACAGTCAGTGGACGGAGCTCATACCTGGCCACACTGAGGGCCCCCAGTCCCCTGGCACTGGCCCCAGATCTACTTGGGTCCACGAGCCCCTGCAGGGACTAGGGCGGGCCTACCTAACCAAACCCTCCTTCCTCACGCCCCTCTGTGTCTCGCCCCTCTGTGTCTAGCATACCCGCGCTTGCTCATGGGGGCTGGCCGGGTACCAGGTACTAGTTCTTACCACCCGGCAGTCCCACGTTGCTGGCATGAGCCAGGAGAAAGGGGGGTGGGGGGTGTGACTGCAGGTATGCAGCAGCGTGTCATCTCTGACAACAAAAATTAAGTACTTAGCTGAAAACCTTAAAGAAGGAAACGGGAAAAACCCACAACACAAAAATAAAAACAGATACCTGTGCAGCAGCATCCCCAAACGGCTAATACCATAAACCCAGACACAGTGAGCACTGCTCCCCTACGTGGTTAGAGAACGGATCGTTCCACTTAATCAGATGTCCTGGTAAACCTCGAGGTGCCCAAGGCACAATCAACGCATGGCTTGGGCAGAAAGTTACCACCTGAGCTTTGAGGGGGCCCTGGAATTTCCATCAGGTGTCTTCCCTTCTGCCACGGTAATCAGGTCTCACGACAGCACAGGCAGTGAAGCAAGCACGATTCCTATCTTGCATCTGGAAGCCGGCCCAGCAGAGCAATCCACTCAGGGATGTGGGGAGGGACGAGCAGGGCTGCCGGGTACCTCCATGCCCCCCCAGAGTACGACCTTTCCTTACATCCCCCCACCATGTCTGCCCAGGCCCGGCCAGGGCGCCTCCTTATTCCCTAACCGTCCTCTCACCCCGTGAGGCTCTGGATCCCCAAGAGTTGGCTGCTGCCCTCGTTCCCTGACTTTCTCTTGCTTTACGCCCACTCTCCAGCTCAGAGAAACACCCTGATCCCAAACCGGGGACGCTGAATGCCGTGCCTAAGGACCGCAAGCACCACCGTCACCCGAGACTCCTGCTGCGTAGGGTTCAGGTCTAGATAGGACCTTAGAGATGGCAGACACACCTGGCAGGGGGTCCAAATGCTACACAGGCCCGCGGACGCATCGAATCACTCCCTCCAGCCTCGAGGCACGTAGGCAGTGCTTTGATTACCAAAACTGGTAATAACTCACTATACTGTGGGCCGTTTCGTAATGTGATTGTGGTGGTGGCTACACAAACGCACGCATGGGATAAAACAGCCCAGAATTGTTTTTTTAAGATTTTTATTTATTTGAGAGAAAGAGAGAGCATGAGAGGGGAGAAGGTCAGAGGGAGAAGCAGACTCCCAGTGGAGCTGGGAGCCCGATGCGGGTCTCGATCCCAGGACTCCGGGATCATGACCTGAGCCGAAAGCAGTCGCCCAACCAACTGAGCCACCCAGGCGCCCGAACAGCCCAGAATTGTATAAACACACGTGTAAGCGAAGGTGTGAGAAAAACGGTGAGAACTGATTAAGGCCTGTAAACCAGTTAGTGGTAACAGTAACATACCATTGTCAATGACCTGGTTTTGATCTTGAGCTTGAACTATAGGCGATGTCTCCCCTGGGGGAACCCACGACTTTTATGTACTATTTTTATAACTATCTGTGATTCTAATTATTTCAAAAGGAAAGTAAAAAACAAAACCCCACAAAACACCCCCTAAATCTAATCATCTACAATCGAATCATTTTCACACCCACCAGGACCTGGGAGCTGGCACCCTCAACATTTTCCCGGGCCCCCTGGAACTGGTTCTGTGAGCCCAGCTTTCACGTCCAGCATGGGAAGCTCAGGCTCTGGTGTGAGGCTTGCACAGTTCCAGGGTGACCGAGAAGAGCCCGTCGTAGTGCATTGGGCTCTGCGAGGATTGGGTGGTTATTTTGCCAAAAGTCCCTCAGCCCCACGCAGAGGAGACTGACAGGCAGAGACAGGGAGCAGCTTTCCCAAGCAGAACCCAACAGCACTGGAGGGCATATTTAAAGCTGGGCTTGTTCTAAAATGTTTCCCTAATGCTGTTGTTGCTGAAAAGACGACAAATCCAAGTCCATGTGAGTGCACATGCACATACATACATGCGCGCGCGCGCGCACACACACACACACACACACACACACACACACACGGCTTAGCCCCCAAGGAGCCAAAAATAAAGGATACAAATATCAACTAAATCAGTGATTGTTAAGACTGCAATCTAGAATTATCTCCATTGACCCACCCACTGGGGACAGGAAGGGGTTATTACAAACACAAACCAAGGCTTCTTAACCTCTTTAATGCCACGGACACACATCCCACCCCACCCCCGCCCCCTTGGCAGTCTGAGGAAGCCTGCAAACCTTCCCCAGAATGGCATTAAATGCACAAATTAAATACGTAGCATTCCAAAGGAAGCCAATTACAGCAAATTGCAGTTATCAAAATATTTTAAAATTTTTGTATAGTAATATTTAATTACCATATTAAATAAGACCTAGCCGTGAGTCCCATAACCATCTTAATTCTGAAGTAGTCATGAGGCGAACAATAGTTAGAGACATCGACAAGGACTCTAACAGATTGGGGAAAAAAAATCTCTACAGTTCCTACTGGTGGTAGTCACAGGAGCTGCTAATGTCACTACGGTTTATTGTCTCCATTCACAATGGAAGGAAATGCACATTTTCAGTTGGTGAGAATGAAGTGTGATTTTTCTGCATCCCAGTGTGTGGAGCCTCCCCGAACTCTGTCCGGGGTAGACTCGGGGTAGACTCGCGTGAAGGACGACCTCTGGAGTAAGCGGCTGATGTGTAACTTCCATGGGAATAAAACACAGCTTCCTCTCCACACCCTTGTCACTACTCCCAAACTGGTCACCAATGATAACGTCTCTACCTTCCAAAGAACCACCACTGCCCCACACCGGCCCTCTCCTCCCCAGTCTGAATGCGTCCATTCGAACTGAGGGGGAACATCAGCCGGTGACTCGGCCTTTATCTGGGACAGGGGAGGCCCACCCCTCACAGCTCACCTCTTCTTTCAGGCCCCAGAGGAAGCTAGAGGAATTCTACCCATCTCTGGGGGAGCCCGAACGTAAACTATCATCCTCCGAGTGTACCCAGAACCGGGAGAACAGATGTCAGTCTGTCAGCAAGTTAGTGCCGAATGCTGATAATCAACCAGCCCCGGGCTCTGTGCTCTGAGCAACGTGAGGGTGGAAAGAAAAATGCCCGGCTCTGCCCGTTAGAAGCTGTAGGTAAGCGAGAAAGCTTGGATGATAATAGTTAAGGTTGAGTTGTACAGGTGTCCAAAAAGCTATGCCGAAGCCCTCACTCCCTGCCCCCACCACTGGTACCTCAGGATGTAACCTTAGATGGGTCTTCGCCAAGGGAATCAAGTTAAAATGAAGTCAGTAGGGTGGGCCCCAATCCAATAGGACTTATAAATAGGTCCTTCTAAGAGGGAGAAATCTGGACAGACACACACAGAGGGAAGACAATGTGAAGAGATGCAGAGAGAAGACAGCCATCTGAGGGCCAAGGAGAGAGGCCGGAGCAGAGCCTGCCCTCACAGCCCCCGGAGGGAACCGACCCTGCCGACACCTTGATTTCAGACTCCAGGGCTCCAGAACTGGGAGAGAGTACGTTTCTGTTGGGTGAGCCACCCAGTGTGTGGCATTTTGTCACAGCAGCCCTAACAAATTAATACAATACATGAAGTATATGAAGTCAAATATATGGCCTGGGAAAGGGAGATCGTAATTCAGACCCCGTCTCCTGGTGCCACTCATCGGTGTAAAATTAGATTCTGTTCAGAGTCTGCTTCTCGTCTCTGGGCAGGGGGGATGGTCCAAGGCCAAGTCTTTTGGAGGGTAAGACTGGAGGACAGAAGGGGCTTAGGGAACCCAGGAGTGCACTGTTGGTGACTCTCCCACCAGCCCCAGACTTACTGGGGGGCCATCCCCCCAGCAGGCAGGGATCTTTGTAATCCTTTCATTCAAATATTCTGAGGAGTTTTGGCCTAGGGCAGTGGTTTACAAACTTGACTGCATATTAGAAGCCCCTGGAGAGCTTTAAGAAAATTCCACACAAGCTTGAGCCCCACCCCAGACCAACTGAATCAAAATCTCAGGGGGTGGGGGCTGGGCAGGAACATTTTTTAAAAGCTCCCCAGATGATTCTAATGTGCAGCCAGGGTTGAGAGCCACTGGACCCTATGACCTTTGAGGGCCTTTCCTTCTCAGAATTCGGCGAGAGTGCATTTTGTGTTTATCTTAGCGGTTCTCAGGAGCGTGCTGGGGCTGGCCTCGGGTCTGGTTTCTTACAGGTCCGGTCTGTGGCGGCCTTTATTGGGTCTGAGCGGAGGAGTAATTCTGATAAACAGGGGGATGGTGGCAGAGAGGGAAGGGAGTTAAAAATGCCTTTCATTAAAACATCAATTTAATAAGATTCGGTTAGGAAGTTCCTACGTGCCAGGGACTCAAAAAAACGATCCAGAAACAAGCTGACAGCTATTAAAGTGAAGAGTACCACAACTGAGGGACATACAGGGGCAGGGGGGCAAGCCGCCCCCACGGCAACAGAAAGTGCCCCCAGAGATCATCTTTTTTTTTTTTTTTAATTTTTTTTTTTTTTTTTTTTTTAAGATTTTATTTATTTACTTGAGAGAGAGAGAGAGAACATGAGAGAGGAGAAGGTCAGAGGGAGAAGCAGACTCCCCGTGGAGCTGGGAGCCCGATGCGGGACTCGATCCCGGGACTCCGGGATCATGACCCGAGCCGAAGGCAGTCGCTTAACCAACTGAGCCACCCAGGTGCCCCCAGAGATCATCTTAAAGAAGAAACCAGAATGTCTTCTGTGAGAACAAAAGAGCATGGGACGGCTTGGTCTATGGACTGAAATGATTTTGTTTAGCTAGAAACAGAGGAGACGATACCTGGGCAGAGACCAAGCGCACATGACAAGCACTGGTTTGGGAATCTGGTATATACGGAGGGGTGGCCCGGTTGAAGTACGGCAGTGCCTGACTCTCCTCTGACCTCTCCCCCCTTCCCGCTGCGGCTGGGCTCCCTCTGGAGCCACAGAGCAGCCTGCAGATGCCACCACTGCCCAAGGCAGGAGGGTCTCAACCCAGCCATGCACCAAAATACAAGTGCCAGGGTCCCATGACCGAGAGATTCTGGGCACAGGGGTCAGGCATTTCCAAAAAAGAGGAGGGGGAAGGTGGCCTCCAGGGAATTCTGGTGGGCCAGGAATTCTCTACCTTCAGGGGTATCTCACAGCTGTGATCTCCAAACTTCTGTTTCTGAGGGCAATCCGCCAGGACTATGGCCCACCACTGGCTTGCCTTGTGGGGACCCTCGGCCTCTGGCTCCATGTCCCATGGGGGACTGCTCACCGGACTCCCAACCCAGGCTCAGCCCGGCCACCGGGAGCTTGAGTTCCTGTAAGGATGCAGCCAGGCCCAGCCCCCTTCCAGCTCCGGCTCCTGCTCTCAGGCCAGGGCCTGGACACCAGCCTGTCGAGGTTGGTTGAAGAGCCACCAACCCTCAGCCCACGGTGGGGAAAATCGTTCTCACCCTTGCATAGGGACTATGCACAAGAGCACAACCATGGACTTCCTGTTAGGGCCACGTGCTTCACGTGCTCACCTGGCTCCCCGGATCGAAGACCACTACCACAGGCGGCCATCCTCTGCACACAGAAGTCAATCCCCTCCTGTGACGGGAACCATCTGCTGCCAGGTGGCAGGAAGGGCGAGCCCCCGGGCCCAGGGGAGGGCCTGGAGCTCAGCGGACACCCCCCCCCAGGGGCACCTCCCCTCACTAACAGCTTAGCTTCTCCCCCCACCAGCAGACCCACATCTTTGCCCCTCCCACAAGGGCCAATCCCTTGAAGTTCTGGCACCGAAAGCCAAATACCCAAATCCCATGCTACAAACTTTATGTATGCTAAAAAATACCCTGAGTTCATTCAAGCCTCCCAAGTATCTAAGAATCTGAAAATTTACCAGGATGTTGGGCACCTGCAACATATCCTAGACACTCTGAAGTCACCACTTGATTTAACGGGAAAAACCTCTCATGGGATGAAGCTGTTACAGTGCTTGGTGGGGGGGGGGGGGGGTACAGGCAGGCCGGGGAAGCAGATTTTTTCTGAGCAAAGTAGATGGTAAAGCCTTTGCTAGAAGGACACAGGCACATTCCCCAGAGCAAGCCCAGCAGGGGCACTCATGTCTGGGCGCTGATGGATCACATGTCTGGTCCTAATTCTCCCACACCAGCAAGGAGAGGCCAGACAGACCTCGACAACCAGCCCTGTCCCACACTGATTCAAGAGCAATGAGCTGTGGGTTCTCGACGATGTTTGCAAATGATCCTCAGGAACAAAATCAAGCCTCTTAACTTTCTTAAGACGTACCAAGACTTTAAAAATAAAAGATGGGCTCAAATCCACTGTTAAGAGTCTCCTGTGCATGTTTTTTCAAACTCCTCTTTCTTCCTTGCGCGGTCTCTAGCCTAGGGTTATTATTATTGACACCATTCCTTTACACTAAGAATTCATCTGTGTCTTCTTATCACACATAGTTCTGAAGCCCCGGGCTAAGAGAAGTGTTTTCACCATAAGCCGGAAAACAGGGATGGGACAGATAAAAAATGTCATGCGGTGGACACGGCTGAGGCAGGCGAGGAGGAGGAAGGCTGGGTTAGCGCTGGCTTGTCCCACTGAAGAAGCGCTGGCAGGTGGCAGAGCTCAGTGCAGTCAGGATAAAGGGCAAAGAAAGGTGGGAGGCTTTCCGGAGAGTGGACTTGATTTTCATGTTTTTCTCTTACACCAGTAGGGACCAGTGAAATTCCTGGTAAGATGTCCATAACGTGGCCAACGAATCTTGGAGAAGAGTGTTAGAGACAGGGGTTGCCAGGGCCAAAGGGAGGAGTAGTTTTTAGAGATTTGCAGCTGTAGTGGTGGCTGCATGAGTCTATATATGTTACAATGCATAAAACTGGGTGCCTGGGTGGCTCAGCCGGTTAAGTGTCTGACTCTCGATCTCGGCTCCCGTCATGATCCCAGCATCAGGAGATCGCGCGAGCTGGGCTCCACGCCCGCACTCACTGGGGAGTCTGCTTGGGATTCTCTCTTCTTCTCCCTCTCCCCATCCCTGTGCTCACACATCCTGTGTGTGCACTCTCTCTCTCTCTCTCTCTCCCTCTCAAACAAATAAATAAAATCTTTAAACAAAATTCATAAAACTAAATACTAGACTACCTTCCTGTATATTAATTTTTTTTCATTTGAAAAGAAAACAAAACATAATCTTTAGGCAGAGGTAGGAAAGAGTTGGCGGAAGATGACACGCAGCTAGTGCCCTTCCTCCCTCACGTGACAGTGTCCCAGGGCTCCACCCGGGCACGTGTGCACGTTCAGGAAAACTCTCTTCGGGTGCTGGCCTCTGAAACTCAGAGAACCAAGTGACCGTCAGTCCAAGCACACGGGAAGAGGAGTGAGCTGAGCCAACCAGGGAGCAGGAGAGACACTTTGGGAGGAAACTGGGCCCTAAGCAGCAGATGGAGAAACTGAGCCAAGAAAGACCTTGCGAGGGGCAGAAGGAAACTGGTCAGGGTGTAGCAGGAGGAGGCTGTTGGGACGGCACCGCCTGCTGGACACTCAATCTAGGACCAGATCTGCCTCGATAGGGGTGACCAGATGTCGCCCTTATCCTTAAGCATCCCCTTTAGCAAGGCCTTGGACCAAGAAGGCCTAAAGATAACCCTTGATTTCTTCCGGGTTTCTCCCATCTCTGATGTCAAAAGGCCTACACTCAAGCCAGCCAGATGGGGGTTCCTGGCTGGCTCAGTCAGAAGAGTGTGCAACTCTTGATCTTGGGGTTGTGGGTTCCAGCCCCACATTGGGTGTAGCAACTACTAAAGAAAAAAATTCTTTTTAATTAAAAGAAAAAAAAAAAAAGAAAAGAAACCAGCCAGAGTTCAGGTAGTGCTGTGGCAAACAGAAGGAATGCCTGAGCCTCCCCTCATACGGTACCAGGTCTCCCTGAGTGCAGGCAGCCAGGTAGGCCCCTCTTGTCTCCGGGGCTCCTTCTGGAGAGGAAATCACTGACCAAAATGCCAGGAGTGAAGAAAGCCAAGCGGGGCAGGCGTCTGCCCAGCTGGTTCCTGAGAAACCCGGAGCAGCCGACAGCGAACCCGAAGCCAAGTGCGCAGCTGAGCCTCACAGAGGGCCAAGCACATCTCTTCAGACCATGAAAGGGGCAAAGTCAGGTTCCTGGAGGTCGGCGGGTGGTCCAGGGAACTTAGGGAGTCCGGGCGGCCCCAGGAGGAGGACACCAGGCTCCAGGGCCGCCCAGAAGCCACAGGCAGGACAACAAGGCTCGGAGAAGCTGCAGAGGCTGCAGAAACACCAGGAAGAGTTTCCTGTCTCCAGCAAGTCTCTCTCATTCCAGGAATCCCCTCTTCCTGAAGCTCGCTTGCTGTTATTTATTTATACAAGGCTGAACCCCACCTTCCCGAGCTCTGCAAAGCACTCCTCGCCACAAAGCCCGATTGTGCTCCCACATCCTCACAGCCAAGGCCAAGACAGAAACTGGCCTGAGGGAAGACGGTCTGTACCAGAGATGGAAATGCAGTCAGTTTTGAAGGCGCGGTTCTCCAGTAACAGACAGCTTTGTTGGGATGGAGCACAGCCTTCTGACAGCCAGCGCAGCGAGCCGGGGGTTCTGGCCTACCTTGGTGCCGGGGGGCCCTTCGGCAGGTGAGCTGCGGCTGTCTGGTTTTGGACCACCTCCAAAGAACCAGGCCTCACCGCGGGGCTGGCTGAGAGATAAATTAGCATGCTATTCTGCTCAATTATCCACTTACAGAGAGAGGCACCGCGACATTTTATTAAAGCACCACATGCAGATGAAAGATACATCGATAAGAGAAAACCCCGGAATTTTTTTTTTTCCAAAAGGAGATAGGAACACTGTGGTCCCCCCAGAACTATTCTGGCCCAAACAACAATACTTTTGGCAACTTAAAACACAGTGATTTTTCTTAGGGCCTACGAGGTGGGTTTTCTCTCTGACCCCAAATCTCTCTCAGTAAGAGGTTTGGTCGGAAATTGTTTTTAAACAGGCTCGTACCTTCTCATAACAAAATACATCTATAAAGTGCTAAAACAGCCCAAGGGCAAGTTTGGATCTTGACGCTCTGGACAGGTTTCGGCTTGGACGGTCCTCTGGACTCCAAACCCAGAGCATAGAGGGGTCCCAGAGGGAAGCGACTGGCCTAGGTCTGGAGCAGCCATGGCAGAGGGGACAGAGGAGGAAAAGGAAGTCTATCCACTGGTCAGTTCCTCAGGGTGGCTGCTCCCAGCCGCTGGCCCGTCTCCTGCCGCAGTGCGTTACATGGCTGTGCGGCCGGTGCCTCACGGATACCGGGAAGTAGCTGACGCTGACCTCCCTAGGAGGCTGGCTCCGAACCTTCCTTCCTGCCCACAGAATGTCTGCTCTCTTCCTGGTCCTCCGTGCAACATTCCGACAAGAGTTCCCCAGCCTCTCTCGTCCCAAAAGGCACCTCTAAAGCCATGCTCCTTGTCTACCCGAATGATGAGGAATTACCACTAAGTGCCCCTCACGGCCTACGAACCCCAGGACTTCCCCTGAGCAGTGACAGAGGGAGAAAGGAGGGGAAGGTGGGAAAGCCGGTCAGGGTCTCTCCCATCCTGCCTCCCCCGCCGGGGCCGGTGCAGGCGTTCCTGCTCTCCAGCCAGAGGCCTCCTCAGCCTTCGGGTTCTAAGCTCAGGGCTTCTTAGAGACAAAGCTCTGGCACCGGGACCCTTCCCGAACCACAGCTTTAAATGCAACTCCTGGAAGGAACTTCCCGGGGCACCCAGTCTTCACGGCTCAGGCCACGTCCCTCAAGCTCACGCAAGCCCTCCCTGGGGCCCAGCGAGAGGTCGTGCCACTTAATAGGAGAGGGACAAATCTGGCTTCTCTGCCAGTCCCTGCCCCTGGAATGCTAGGTGGCCTCAGACAAGTCTGGTTTCCTCTAGAATGAAGCAGGAAAAACCACAGTACCCACAGGGTCCTTCTGAGGATTAAATGAGTGAATGTATGCAATACTTCCCTGGGACACAGAGAACACTCAAAGAATAAAATTGTCATCGCTGCACAAAGCGCTATTCAGACAGAAGAAGGACCTCAGGCCAGCCCTGCCATGTTTCTCGCTAGCTCCGTGAAATGAGCAACCCTCTCCACCCCTCTGGGCTCATGTCTTTCGACCGCAACTAAAATCCAACCCGCCTCTCCAAGGTCCCTTCTTAAAACACACACACAGATGCATTCATACGGTTTATTTCACGGGTGTACGTAGCATGTGTCTGCACGTCGGGGTTTCTCAACGGCAGCACAAGGGACGTCGGAGCGACCTCATCTCGTGTTGTGAGGAACCATCTGTCCTCTACGTCTTGCGGTGTTCAGCAGCACCACTGGCCTCCACCCGCTAGACACTAACAGTTCTCCCCCCAGTCGGAACAACGAAAAATGTCTCCAGACCATGCCAGATGCCCCTTCGGGGGCAAAATGCCCCCAGCTGAGAACAAGTCACCTACACACAAACACAAGCGCACACACACACAAACACACATGCACACACGCGCACACACACGTGCACACACAGAACACCAGGACGCCCACTTTGAGAGGGAAGAGCTAAGCAGGGTGAGAACGGAGGAAAGCCGCCGCTCCAGGTACAGAGTCCTTGCAATGCGCTCGAGCCAGCCTTGCGGGGACTGAGACCCCAAGCACACATAGCACTCCGAGCGTCTTTCCATTTGTGAAACAGTTACTGTGCTCACAAAGACCGCCTGCAGACTTCATTTGGCCGGCACATACAGAGTCCTATTTAGTGCATAAACCTGCCCGGCCGAGCTCCCCAAGCCTAGTCAGAAGTGTGCTCAGGAGCTCAGCCTGGGGCAGAAAGACACAGGGGGTTGTGTGTGCTGCCTTCCTGCACGCTCACCGCGAGACACTTGAGGAAAAGGAGGCCGCCTCGGGCGGCAGGCGGCTGCGGTTTACTCTTAAGGAAGAGGGCAGCTTGCCTTCGACTTGATGAAACTTCTATTTTCCCGGTTCGGAAGAGCTAGGGGCTTGGGAGACCAGGCTTGCGTATCCATGGACACGAGACCATGTGCACACACCTACCCACTTGCTAACCTAAGTGAAAATGAACAGTAGTCATGAAGACGGAAGACAGAGGTTAAGCGGAGGGGGGAGGTGAATGTCTGCCTTACGGAGGGGTCTTTTACTCCCAAGTGTTTAAAAATGAGACTCCTGAACTCCCTTTCTACCTTATTATGACTTATTTAACATTTGTTTTTAATTTGCCCAAGATCGTAATCTTCACCCAGGACCCCGTATAAGCCAACTTGAACTTGAAAACCAAGCTGGATCTTTGTTCTGCCTGCATGAATTAGTGTACAAAGAGGCATCTGATTTCTCCCTCCCCTAACAATCTGGAACACTAGTCCCTATGTATGTCACTAGCGCTGGGAGAATGGGCCCTAAGACAGGCCTCAGGAAACGAAGACTCTAATCCTGACCCATTACTTATGTGCCACAGAGACAAGTTATTTCAAGTGCCGAGCCTCCTCTAAATACACGGATAGTTCCCTGCTAGCTGGATGCACGGAGGAAATTAGGTAGAACTGGGAAGAGCTATAGAGTCCTAGTCACTCACACTGACAAGGAAGTGCCAAGAGTAGAACAGTAGCCCAGACCCATCCACTCTTCTCGAAGGGTTTTGGGGAACACCAGTCCCATGAGATGCCACTTGGAAAGAAAACATTCTGTGGTCCCTTCATTCATCCAACAAATAACTTATTGAGGGTCTTCTAGATGTCCGGTGCTATAAAGACAATCGAGAGCAAGAGAGACCCACTCCCTGACTTCTTCTGTAAGTTGAGGATCTAGAGACAAGTAACCAGAGACTAGGCCACCTCTTGCCCAACAGTAAAGGGAGTTCACATACAAGGAGCAAGGAACCACATCTGAGGCTGGGAGGCTCCCTCCTGGGAAGGGAGCGGTAAGCTGGGGGAGGAGGGGGGCAGGTTTTGGGGGGGAGCAGTATTCCAAACACAGGGCTGGAGGAATCCTGCACAATGCACTCCCCTGTAAGAGATTCATGATACACACTGGAGTGGTAACAGCCCTAGAAGTCCTGTCCTACCGAATAACATCCCAAGGATGTTACCCTGGGAAATGCTGAGAGAGGCATTATTGTTCTTGTGGCCTACAAGAACCTTCCGTATGAAACAAAAGCTCTTGTTCATATAACTGGAAAACTATGCGTCTTCTCAGAACAGCCAAAATACCTTGGGGTTGCTAATGTAAGCCTCAAGTATTTTCCTTGGCACAGACCTACAAAAACATCTGGCTTCCACAACTGCTGACATACTCCCAGTATCACAGATGAAGGAAAACCCACAGCTACAAACCCGTGGCCAGAGTCAAAGGTCTACCTCCAGCAGACAGCTGCTTTAGTTTCAGAAAGACGGATGTACAGCCTAGGGGCGCCTGGGTGGCTCAGTCGGATAAGCGTCTGCCTCTTGAGCTCGGCTCAGGTCATGATCTCAGGGTCCTGGGATCGAGCCCCGCATAGGGCTCTCTGCTCAGCAGGGAGCCTGCTTCCCCCCCCCTCTCTGCCTGCCTCTCTGCCTACTTGTGATCTCTCTCCCTCTGTCAAATAAATAAATAAAATCTTTAAAAAAAGAAAACAAAAAACAAAAAAACCAAAGCCCTTACTGTATATACCAATGTTCTCCATGCTTGTATACAACCTTATTTCATCTTTGCAGCTATGAGGTAGGTCCTAGGAATAGAACAAAATACGGCCTTGGCCTCAACATTCAATGGAAATCTGTTCTTCGGCTTCAGCATCAATCTTCAGAAGACCTGAATTTCTGCTTAGTCAATGATCATGTGGTCACAGGGATGACCAATATATTTAATTAATGTACAATGCGAGAAATAAGGAAATGAAGCTTGTTTGAATTCATCATCATTATCTGAACATGCCCCTTCAAAAACAGGGAAGGATTCTTTCTCTTTAAAGATTTATTTATTTGTCAGAGACAGAGAGTGAGAGAGTGAGTGAGCACAAGCAGGAGGAGTGGCAGGCAGAGGGAGAAGCAAGTTCCCTGCTGAGCAGGGAGCCCGATGCAGGACTCGATCCCAAGACCCTGGGATCATGACCTGAGCCAAAGATAGATGCTTAACCAACTGAGCCACCGAGACGTCCCCAGGGAAGCATTCTACATGTAAAGTTTAGTGGAAATCTCCTTATGAGCTTTACCTCTTGAAATGTTATCAGTTGGCAGAAGTATGTTTTTTTTTATTGGAAGAATACAATATAAGCATGAAACATTAATCTTATATAGAAAACAATTACAATGCACAACCAATTCTTAAATAGGGTTAATTAACTGCATTACTAATATTAAGAGTACATTAAAAAAGAGAACAGTATATACTTTTTGAGCAAGTGTTTATCAAAGTTTTTAAATTACAATAGGCATACTATATTCTAATTCTAATCACTATAGAATTGCGTGGTGTGCTCATCACATAAAATAGAGTAACCTTTAGAAACTATGTATGCACCCTCAGCATTTAGACTATGGTCTCTAAATAAACATATTTCACTAAAAGGAATCAGAGGTCCTTCTAGAAATAGCTGATCTGGGAGAGGGAAAAGCACAAGATGAGCCTGGAATGTCCTCCCATGACAGGAAGCAGGGAAGCATCAAAGACCACTGGGATCCTGTCAAAAGGACTCAGGAGCCAATGGGAAGAGGCTTCCACCAGCTAAAGGTCGAACAACTGGAGGATCAATAAGAATAATACTCACAAATGGACTGAAATTGAAAATGGAGGAAATAGGTTGAAATCCAGGAGTTCATATTTTAAAACATAATTTCATTGGTCACCTTTGCAGGTTATAAGAAACCAAATGGAAAACTAGTCAATAAAGGGAAAGCATGAAGCATTTACATTGCTTTCCCCATATGATCTACAGGGGTCAGCACACTTTTTCTGTAATGTGCCAGATCTTTTCAGTTCTCTGGGCCAAACACAGACTCAATGGCAACTATTCGCCCAGCCCTTGTATTGCAAAAGCATCCAGGGACAATATGCAAACGAATGAGCCTGACTGTGTTCTAATGAAACTTTATTTCTAAAAATAAGTAGCAGGCTGGGTTTAGCCTGTGAACTTTAGTTTGCTGACCTTTCATCTAAGGTAACTAATAGTTCATGAGGAACAGTTCTCTTTTAAAAAGTAGTATAGGGTGCCTGGGCGGCTCAGTCAGCTGAGCGTCTGCCTTGGGCTCAAGTCATAATCCTAGGTTCCTGGAATTGAGTCCCACATCTGGCTCCCTGCTGGGGGGGGGGGGGAGTGAGTCTGCTTCTCCCTCTACTCCTCCCTACTGCTCGTTATCTCTCACTCTCTCTGTCAAATAAATAAATAATTTTTTTTTAAGTAGCATAGATGAGGGGCCCCTGGGTGGCTCCAGCAGTTAAGCATCTGACTCTTAATTTCAGCTCAGGTCATGATCTCAGGGTCTCAAGCTCTGGGACTGAGCCCCACATTGAGCTCTGCATTCAATGCAGAATCAACTTGAAGATTCTCTCCCTCTCCCTCTGCCCCTCTCCTCGCTCATGCGCACTCATGCTCTTTCTAAAATAAATAAATGCATCTTTTTCAAAAATGTAGCTGATAGATGAAGAAGGAATGACACAGATAGACTATCACCATTTTGAAACTGCTAATGAAGTTATCAGTGGCTGCTAATTTCACAGACAACCAGACCTTAAGTGTTTCATAATATAAGGACACCATCTATGGAAGAGACTGAAAAATAAATTAAAAAGGAGAAAGAAAGAGAGAGAGAGAGAGAACCCTGAAGCTTGATCATGAATCTAATTCAGGGAACTCTCCCTACCTGCTGGATGGGATGTTGCCTGAATCATAAATCATTTAATAAAGCCAAATAGATTTTCAAATTAAAAAAAAAAGAAAAGAAAAAAGAAAAGAAAAGAATCTAAATCCAGCTAACAACTGCAGGAACTACAAGGGACAGAAAAACATGTTACAGGACATCATAGGGTTGCATTTAACAAAATCCAGACTGAAAAACTCCACAGGAGTCATCAGATAAAAACCTAAAAACTTAACTAGGAAGTTCTTTACATTCTATGAAGAGTGCAGAGCAGAATGTCAACTTTGCTACCTCAATATTTCATAAGATTTCAAAATCATGTACCACACTTTCTTGATAAATCACCTATGATCCAAGCATAATAAAGATGACAAAAACTATGAAAAGAAGAAAACGTCATAAAAAACAACACAACAACAACCCAACACTCATTTTTTTCTGTCCCCCACGGGCCAAAAAGATCTTATTCTTCATCTTACTTAGTATTCACGAATATGTGGTAGAGCATCGCAGAAACGATCTACGCATTTATAGAGCTGTGAAATTATAATTCTTGCACTACGATGTCAAACTTTTCAAAATGTGACCATCAATTTGGCTACTACAGAGTAATAACTGTTTCTGGCAAGAAACATCAATGGATACTAAACAATGGATGAAAGTTTGATGAGAAACAGGTTATTTATGTAGTCACAAAGTATCTTCCCACAAGACACTAATTACCAAGAGGAAAAATAGTAACTTCCTCGGAGAAACCTGGCAGACATCATTTTTACCAAGCGATCAAAATTAACATCAACTGTACCGGGAAAAATAGATGGTGCCTCATAAGAAGCAGAGAAGGACCTGGAAGCAACATGGAACCTGAATCTATTCATGAAGAAACATCTGGAAAAAAAAGCAGAATTCAAAATTCTTCTACAAAATAAATGGCTTATAGTCTCCGAAAGTGTAGAATTCAAGAGACACAAGACAAAAGAGCGGTTCTAGACTGAAGGAGGCTAAACAGACATAACCAAGTGTGACACATGACCTTGGCTCATCCTGGACACCGCCTCCCCTTTTTTTTTTTTTTTGAAGATTTTATTTTTAAGTAATATCTACATGCAATGTAGGACTTGAATTCACAACCCTGAGATCAAGAGTCAAATGTCCCTTGGATTGAGCCAGCCAGGAGCCCCCCAAATTCTTTGAAATGTTTTTTTTTTTTTGCTACAAAAGACAGTTTAAAGAAAAGTGGCAACATTTGAATAAGGTCTTCAGATGAGACAATAGGTCTATGTTAATTTCTTGATTTGATAACCACATTGTGGTGATTGTCTCTGGTGTTAGAACATACACGTGAAGTTATCTAGGAGTAAGGGAGCACTGTATTTGCAACTTACTTTCAAATGACTCAGAAAAAAAGTTACGGAAAAACAGAAAGATAAAAAGAATATAGCAAATACTAACATTTGGGGAAATCTAGAGGAAAATACGTGGGAATTCTTTGTACTATTTTGTACTTTCTCTGGGTCTGAAATTATCTTAAAGTAAAAAGTTAAAACTAATTAACATGAACTAACAGTATATATGTCATTCTGTTGAGAGCTATTTGATTACGAATTTACACAAACTGACAATTCTGTTACAGTGATATGTAACTCTTTCCAAAGGTAACTGATAACCATATAAATTCAAAATCTTCACTAAGAACTAAAAGTTGATGTGCTAATTACTTTTGTTGAAGCATTTCTGGTCCCCCTGTGACTATACCATTTAATCATTTCCTATAAAGATATTTTAAAGTACTGTAAGAAAACATCCACTTATTGGGGCACCTGGGTGGCCCAGTGGGTTGAAGCCTCTGCCTTCGGCTCAGGTCATGATCTCAGGGTCCTGGAATCGAGCGCTGCACCGGGCTCTCTGCTCAGCAGGAAGCCTGCTTCCCCCTCTCTTTCTGACTGCCTCTCTGCCTACTTGTAATCTCTCTCTCTCTGTCATATAAATAAATAAAAATCTAAAAAAAAAATCTTAACTCAGTTATTAAGATATTGGTTAAAATTTTTGGCCACTAAACATCTTAATAAAGTTGTAATAATACTATAGATTATCTGGATGACATTACTCATTTCTTTTTATATCCCAGAGATTCATTCTATGATGCATTCACTTTTAGTCTTATGCAAATCCTGTTTTTTGTTTTTTGTTTTTTTTTAAGTTTTATTTCTTTGTCAGAGAGAGAGAGAGAGAGAACAGAAGCAGGTGAGTGCCAGGAAGAGAGAGAGGGAGAAGCAGGTTGCCCACCGAGCAGGAAGCCCGGGAGTCCAATGTGGGACTCCATCCCAGGACCCTGGGATCATGATCTGAGCCACAGATAGTCGCCAACCAACTGAACCACCCAGGTGTCACAAAATCCTGGTTTGAAAATACAGTCTATTCACAGCCAAAATATTAATTCAGCAACGTTCAAACACACCATTATGCCCACTTTGCCAAAGAGCACCCTAGGGTACAGGGGCACAGAGCCAGACCAGGGCTGGGCTGGGCTTCGAGGGGACTCCAACTGTGGCCAAACTCAAGTCCCAGACCCCTTTAGCCATATTGCCTCCCCAAGGGAAAGGAGTGGCCTGTCAGCGGGGTCTGCTCCTCCACCCCTCAGGCCTTGGGATTCTCTCCACGCCAAGCTCCTCTCCCCTCCTTCAATGCCAAGCAAAAGCAAGCGCTTTTAAGGGGGGCTCTCCCAAACTCCAGTTGCTCTCACCATCCTAGCCCCTCCCTGCATTAACTCTCCTAGTAAGAGCCTTGCCATCATGATCCATTTCCCACTCCGGAATTCAGCACCAGAGCCTCCCTCCCTGACAAGCCTTTTATAACAGAAAAGATTATGTTGTAAAGAGTTTTCATGTCATATATCTTTAACACTCCTACTCTAATATTCTACCTCCCTTCTCTGTGATCCTCCTAGAAAATAGTTAAATAGATAATATTGATAAGCAAAGACTATATGCAACTTACATAGAAAATAATATTCAGGGTGCCTGGGTGGCTGAGTGGGTTAAGCGTCTGCCTTCGGCTCAGGTCATGATCCCAGGGTCCTGGGATGATGTAACCGAGCCCTAGTCCTGTTTCCATCCTTCATAACTGTTGGATCCCAGGCAAGCTCATGACCTCCCTGAGCTTGTGCTCCTCACAGGTGGGGTGGGCTGGAGGCTCCCTTCCAGCTCAGAGGGCTCCAAGGGTACCCAGGCAGGGTCCTTCCAGAAGAATCTCAGGGAGGAACACCCAACCCACCCCTCACAGGTAGGTGTTATAAATCCATCTGACCTTAGCGACCCCAACTTAGCCTTTTTGAAATTTATGGAGAAAAATGTAGTCCCAAACATCAGAAATCACTACTGCCAACAAATCTGGACTTGTAAACCGATCAGCTTTTCATACCATTTATTCCTACTTCTTTTGTTTTTCTTTCTCATTAGAAAGAGAAAGAGTTAGATCCGTCTTTTTTTTTTTTTTTTTTAATTTTTTTGTAACCTCTAGGGATGCCTGGGTGGCTCGGTTGGTTAAGCATCTGCCCTCAGCTCAGGTCATGATCCCGGGGTCCTGGGATGGAGCCCCACAATTGGCTCCCTGCTCAGTGGAGAGTCTGCTTCTCCCTCTCCCTCTGCCCCTCCCCCTGCTTGTGCGCTGTCTCTCTCTCAAATAAATAAATAAATAAATAAAGCTCTAAGCCCAACATGGGGCTTGAACTCAAGACCCTGAGATCAAGAGTCAAATGCTCCACTGACTGAGCCAGCCAGATGTCCCTAAGTCCAGCTATCTTTCTAATCATAGTTACTATCTCTCATATTTGTCTTTTTATTTTCTGCATGTTTTTTGACAGATGTTCCTACAAATAATGGCCCCATTCACTGTATGAGGTATAAGACATTTATCTCACTAAGATTTAATGTCTTGCAATACCCAGATCTCCAAAAGGGCTTAGCTAGGACCCCAAGTGTCTCCCCGACATCTATCAACCATACTCAGAAGCCCCTCCTGTTAATCTTCCCACCATGCTATTGTTTTCTGAAAGAGACCACCTGAAGGATAATCTGGGAAGTGAAAGAAAAAGCACCAAATGACCTGAATCCTAATTTCAAACCATCTTACACCCACACTGCGCCCCCCCCACACACACAGAAAGGGGAGTAGAGAGGAGACTAATACATTCTCTGCAATTCTTAAAATAATTCTCTGTGTAAATGTTTAGTATTTATTTAATAGTCAATTTACTGAAATAGTTATAAATGACCAGGACTGATTTTTAGAGAGCTTTAAAAAGGCGATGAATTTACACGATATTTTATAAAATAAACAATAAGGGAATAATATTTGCACACTTGGCTCACCAGAGCTTGGGTTTATTAACCAAACTATGTTGTAATACGAATTGCGGGGGGGAGCAAGCAAGTTTACTCCTCCCACCTTCTTCTACGCCAAAGACGCACTCGTGTATTCCCCCAGCCCTCACCGATTTCAACAAGGAAAAACTGTCCCCAAGTTCAAAAAAGTTCTCATGTTAGTAGATAACCACTTTTTTCTCCAAAGAGGGTAACGTGCGGTGGTGAACTTCGGGGGGTCACCCACTAAAGGGTCTTTAAGTCCTCTGGAGCACAGTCCTCGGAGAACAACTTAAACCCCAGCCACTCACTTCGACAAGTGTTTATTTGGGAAGGTGCGTCCCCAGGTCCAATTCATTAAGTCAGGACAAATCTACCCACCCTCCACCCCAACAGGTAACTCCCGTCAGGATTTCTGAACTGAGAAACAAAGGTCAGCCGTCCTCCGGATGGGAGGAGGACTTAGTTACATCAGGCATGTGAGCAGTCACAAGGGTAGAATGGGAAGACCTAGACTTTAAACTCACAACCAAGTTCAAATCTCTGCACCGTCTATTACCACTGGTGTGACCTTGAACAAGATACTTGACCCCTACTAGTCTGCCTGCACAGCAGCAAAATGGGAATAACAAGCACCTACTTCCTAGCAGGTTAGAAGCTACGAGAAATATTAAGGTTTTAGGAGCTACTGCCAGGGGCTTTCCAAATGGGGTGGAGCTATGGACACCCTTCAGGAACAGCAAACGAGAGCACCCACTTTACCATACATGTGCCAGCACTTAAAAGTCGTATTAAGACAAAATCTCTGGTAATGTGGCGGGGAGGAAAAAAAGATTCTTTTCTTCATTAGCATTTTTTTTTCTTTATTAGCATGTTTTGATTACCTAGGAGGTTGAACATTAGTCTCACATATGTGGTTGTTATTTGTAGTTTCTTCTTTTGGGAATTTTTTGTTTATTTTATGGTTACTTTCTACAATTATGGTGAAAACTTGGGGCCTTGTTCCTCTTGAATGAAACAGATTTCTTTCTTTTTTTTTTTTAAGATTTGTTTATTTGAGAGAGAGAGAGCGAGAGCAAGCGAGCGAGCATGCGCATGAAGGGAGGGGCAGAGGCAGAGATTCTGGTAGCTGACTCCCCAGTGAGATTTCTAAAATGCTATAGCACAGTTAGAGAGTATGAGTGTGAATTCATTTCCTGTCCTGAGGACTCCAGGTAACTAGCTGTCACCCCTTATCACTTCCACAAAAGCTTCTGAAAAGGGCCCGTGTTTAGGACAACATTTTTATGGTTTTACTCTCAAACTCTGAAATGTATTTCTAAACTAACTGTTCATTTTCCCATGAAAACCTGTAGGCTATATACGTAACAAAAAGATTTAAGATTCCGAAATTTATTTTAGAACCTTAAAGGCATCTGTCAGCGGAGGTAACTCAGAGTATGTCTAACACCTTAGGAGTCTAATAACAGCGCCCCAGTGTCGCTCACTGAGCAGCCCACACCGTACAGAGGAAAAGGCGAGTCCCCCTTATTTCCCTTGTGTTCCCTTCATTCCCGAATGCCAAGGTTTTGGAGACAGCAATTTATTTCATTGTCCCTGAAATCCAATCCAGTTTGAGAGAAGATAATAAACTGCAGGACATATAAAAACCTCCTCCAAAAATACATTATCAGATTAGCCCATTTGGGCAGTTTTCTACATGCTTTTAAGCGGACAGTCTTTCCCATCCCAATTATTTATTGCATCCCAGTATCTGCCTCTGACAGCAAAAGAGTTGTATTTTGATTCCCATCTTTATCCTCCTTCAAAATCCACCAGCTGCAGACATTAAAAGGAGGAAACATGTCCCAGGTGTGTCCTCTCTCTCGATCAACGCACAACATTTCGTTATTTAACATGGAGCTAAATGGTTCCCAAAGGTTTTGGGTTTTCTCATGGGATGCGGAGGAAGGGCTTGTACTGCCAAAACGTCCAGGACCCTCACCCCAGCCAAGTGGCCCTTGGTTTGAGAACATCAAAGCTATCCGGCCATGCGGTACACTGCCCCTCACATTCTGCCAACCCTGCCCCCGCCTTTTTCCTCACACCCTCATCTTCACCGCTAGGGCCAGTCGGTACAATCGGGAGAGCATCTATCGCCGAGCGTCCTCCATCACTGAAACAAGACTGACTTCTTCCCAGTTCTAGTCCCAACCCTTCTTCCTCCCGTCTTCTCCCCCATTCAGCTTCCATCCCACCCGACTGCCCTACAAACCAGCTCCCACTCCAGCATCCCAAACAGACTCTTCTCCACGGCCCATGGCTCCTCCTTCCCTCCTCTTACCGCAGCCAAACTTCAACAGGTTGTCTGGAGTCTGGTTTTGAACATCTTCCAGGTTACGGTAGACAGAAAATGTGTAAGGCACACAGGGGGCGCGAGGGGAGGCTGCCTGCCAGTGTGGGCTGGGGTGCTGGCTGCGGGAGGGATGGGCCACTCCCTGGGACCATTCCACAGCACAGCACCCGGGCACCCAACGGGGAAGTGCTGAGCCGGCATCTCTCTCTCCTTATTACCCCCACTTGCCCGGATTACTTGTCTCACTGGACACCAATAACTTCCTAATCGCTACATTCTCAAAACTCCTCTTCACTCCGCCATCTTCTCATCTCCTCTCTGTGGCGTCTGACCTGGCGGACCAGCTTCCAGGATGTCACAGGATCTAGGCGCCCCTCTTACCTTGGCGAGGGCTCCTTTCCATGCTGCTTCAGTGACTTCTCTGCTCTGAGCATCCTGTCCCTTCTTCTCTGGCCTCTTTGCATCACCCAGTTGCTGCGATTTCAACTATCCACTCATCGCCCCCTCAGACCCCACGCGTCTCCGATGAAACTCAGTAGTTCCTCCAAACGAAAGCCCCTCACAGCCTGTGTGAGCCCTGTTACTGCCAGAATGGCCAGTGAGCGTCTGTCCAGCACGGGGCAGGCAAAGATGCGCACCAGGGGGGCGCCTGGGTGGCTCAGTGGGTTAAAGCCTCTGCCTTCTGCTCAGGTCATGATCTCAGGGTCCTGGGATCGAGCCCCGCATCGGGCTCTCTGCTCAGCGGGGACCCTGCTTCCCCCTCTCTCTCTGCCTGCCTCTCTGCCTACTTGTGATCTCTCCCTCTCTGTCAAATAAATAAATAAAACCTTTAAAAAAAAAAAAAAAAGATGCGCACCAGGGCCCCACTGGGGAAGAGGGCATCCCCCCCCGCCCGTCACCGAGGCTTAGACAGCGAGAGTTAACTGTGACATCAGCCACTTTCTGCCTCCACTTCCTACCCCTTTCTGCAGAAATTCAAGCAACCATTCCAGTCTCTCCCATCCTATCCTTCCTTTCCAATCAGATACTCTTGGACACTTTTCACCTCCGCCCGGACTCCTAGGAGTCTCCTAAGCCTCCCAGCTCCTTCCAGGTCCTCTCCCTTCAATCACTATGATGTAAGCACACATACCAGTCACATCACTTCCCAGCATAACTTTTAAAATGGTTCCCTGCTGCTTTTGACTGAGACCAATTCTTTCACTGACATTCAAGGCTTCTCGTGCCCCAGCCCCTCATCCTTCCAGGCAAATAGAATAACTTGTATTACCCCAAACAGCCCTAAGCTTTTGGTCTTTCCTCTCCCAGTGCTGGCTTCTACCCCATGATTGGGGTGGAAGAAGACTGTACTGTTTGTTTCAATTTTTTATAATTATCAAAGATCACTTTGAATTAAAGAATGACTGAGTTTCAAGGACTAGTTTTAGGTTTTGGCAGGGGGTGGGGGTGGTTTGTTTGTTTTTAGATTTTATTTTTAAGTAATCTCTACACCCAATGTGGGACTCGAACTCACAACCTCGGGATCAAGAGTCACACACTCTACCAACCAAGCCAGCCAGGCACCTCAGGCACTAGTTTAAGCCAATTTCCTCTCCCTATGTTCCTCATTGATCATGCTAGCCCAAAACAACTTTTCTATTCTCTTTCCTTTGAAAATTCTTCTCCGGACTTTGTGGACTCTTAACACAGACTTCCTATTACAGTGGTCTATGTTCATACTGATTCAATTTTTAAGCCCTGTAGGGCAAAGCTGGGTCTACTTCATCCTATTTCCCACTGCCCATGACAGGTCCTCGGTAAATATCAGATGAAGTTGAGGAGTTACGAATTAATCTTAAGGGTGCCAATCAAAGTTTGGCAAGTAAAGTTCTGAATATAAGTAGGAATATAAGTAGGATAGCTGCATTGTATAGATTTGGATTATTGCAGCTTCCAATGACTTAATCATTTAAATTATTTTTAGGTCATAATTTTTTGGGTAACTCTGCACATCACCGTAAAGGCAGGAACACTCTGTTCAAGGTTAGATTTCTGTTTGTATCCTAGCCTACTTTTTCCTCCAGAATCCCAACGAGTGAGATTAATGAAGAAGGAGTCCAACCTATAGCTTCCCAAAAGTTAAGCAAGTCAGGCATTTCCCACGGGATCCGCCGACCTACCCAAAGGAAAAAGACAGCGTTCGAGTTCCCTCCACAGACTCTGTCACCCGTTGTCACCCCATCACCCCAGAAATCCAAGGCTAAAACTGCAGCAACCCAGGCAGGGCCCCTGCAAAAGCTTGTTCCGTGTAAAAAAAAACTCTCATTAAACGCTGAGTTATATTTAGGAAAAAAAAAAAGGAACAGAAGTTATATTTAGATGAAATGGCTTTAAAGAATTTTACCAAAAGCAGCATGTTTATATACTTATATTCCAAAAGAAAAGGATTTACTTATTCGCTCTTACATACAATTCCTAAAGGCAGACCACTTCTCTCTCTGGACACAAAGATTTCTGCTGGGGTTCCTCGGTGTCCGGAAGGAACCGGGCACATCCAGGACGCTGGCGAGACTGGCCGTGGGCAGCGGTGGGACACGAAGGACTAAAAGCCAGCACACATCTGGAGAACAGAACCGTTTCCTACGGAAACCTGAGTGGAGCTGGTGAGGAAGGTGCCCGCGGGTGATGCTTGGGCTACATGATAGTAGCTCTTAAATGCAGAAACTGGACCCCAAAACCAGAGACTCCCTTGGCAACCCTACCTAGAACTGTTCTTTTCCAAAACGTCGTCAGCACTCACGCCGCGGCCCACCTCCTCTCTACCAGCTCCTAGCTAAGTCACCGAACCATGTTGAGCATTTGCGTTTGGGCCCTTATTAGTCTTCCACTATTTTTGACATCCACTTTTGCCCGCGTTAGCTTACGTTTTCCCAACGAAAAACCAGTCAATGGCACCAAGGTGGTTTAGTAAACTTGTGAAGCCCTTTCGTGAATGACTGTATGATTTCAGCATAGCTATCTGAAGGAGAGAAAGGCAGTTTGTGGCTCTTATTCATCTCTTCACAGGCCACGGGGTCCCCAGGGCTCCAGAGGAGAATGAATCACGGGCTGGAGGCTTGGCAAACACCCCCGCGCTAAGGGCACCTCTTCTCTAAAGAGCCTCAGGAAGAGGCCACTTCCCAGCCTCCCAGCCAAGACAGAGTGCAGGCCAAAGGTAAGGCATAGGGGGAGAGATAGCCAAGCTGCAGGATGGGCCAGCCGCCCCCCCATCCCCCGCCATCCAGGCAGGATTACACTAGGGGACCAGGGCTGTTCCAGGGCTGTTCGTAGGCTCTATTAACACCCTGAGAACACCCCAGCCAATCCCGAGTTTTGCTCATGGTTTGGTATTTCCAGAAAGTGTGAGAGCAGCAGAGAACTGAAGTCACCCAATTTTATACTACTCATAGGCTTTAGAGGAGCAACGCCTAAGGTCATGAAATGTAGTAGTAAAACAAACAAAAAAAAGACCTGGGATGCCAAAAGAGAGACCAGAGCATATATTCCAGGCACCCCTCCCTTGCCCCTACCCCTCCTCTACCCCCTCTCTATCTGTATTCATTTTACCAGGCCTGGACCCCGAGGGCCACTTTGTCTGCACCTCCAGTTTGCCTATGGTGAGAATCACATTAATTACAATATAATCACCCACAGGAAAAGCATCATCTCAACCTTACCGTCCAGACAATCAAGTGCTTAAGTGTTTCCTCACTTGCTTTCCTGAAGCCCATGATGCTTAAGGGTAGGGTCAAAAGTAGCAGGTTCTGTGGAGCTCATCTAATGGCAGGAAACTTCCCCAATGAACTTCGTAACCAGGCAGGCCTAACACAATTATGGGCACAGAAGCCACAGAAACTACAGGGAAACTGAACTTACTTCTGTCAGGGCATTTCACCTGGGGGGGACAGGACTATGTATGGGAGTGGGACAGGGCACACTAAGTTCCTTAGGAAAGAAACGACTTGAGCGTCCCTGGAGGCTTAAAAGGAAGATGGTGACATGGGCCTGGGCAGGGAACAGCTGCAGGAATGAGCAGGGACAGAGACACGCAGAGAAAGGTTGGCTTCTCCAAGGAGGGCTCCAAAATTCCCCAGCAGGCTTGGATTTAGTCATCAGGAATTCCCGGTACCAGCGAGATCAGCCTGTGGAAGTTCTTAGGCAAAAGAACATGAAGGTGGAAGAAGGAAAAAAGGACAGAAGGTGGTAGAAAGAAGAAAGAAGGGAATGGACACAAACAGAAAACCTGTCCCCCTGGGGCTCTGGGGGTGGGGGGCAACAAATGAAGACAGGCAGTTGTCAGAGTCCCGGTTCAAAGAGGAAGAATGAAAACACCCTAAAGAGAATCAGGTGGGTGGGAGGAATAGCCTGCTCCAGGGAAATGATTGGTCATATTTGGGACATTTCTGGTGACTTTATCTGCACCAGGACCTGGATTAGTGCTGACTCATGGACCTTAATGCCTCCCAGACTCCACTTTCCAGACATCTAATGGTAAATGGAAAAATGGGACTTTGTGAGCATCACCCTCACAAAGTGACAGGGACCCAAGCAAAAGAGAGCTTTCAAAACCCTTGCAGAAACGAGCTACATCTTCGCACAGAGAAGGGACTCAGTGGAAACCTACAAAGTTGCTGCAGCTTGTTTTGCTCAACTTTTACTTTACCCACTCTCAATATGAATGAGAAAAAGCACCAGTCAGATGCCCATATCCAGCTTAGATTCAGGACTTCCCGGGGTGCTCCAAAGTGGGGACAAAGCTGCAGAGCCTTCCCGGCTTGAAAGGTGAAGGTGTGTGGTCCCATGGCCCTCTCCCCAGATCAGAGGCCCCTACCTCCACTCCCACAACCCTCCCGGCCAGGAGAGCGCCTCCAATGAACCCACAGCGGTGCCTTCGCTCTCCACCGACTCTGTACCACGCCAGCAGACAGCGCCCATTCCCCACCGGGCATTTCTCAGGCGGCACTTTAACTATGACCACTATTTAAGGACGGCTCAAGCAAAAAGTGTGTTTGTCGGGCCTGCTCCTGAGGCGCCAACACCTCCCGCCCCCGAATCACGAACGAACTGGCGGGCACTGGGAAGGAAAGAGAACCACCACGGCGCGCCTGGCGCCCAAGGGACAGCGCGCAAGAGCCTGACACACGGTCACAGTAGGTAGGTGCTCACCGAAGATATGCCATCGGACCTAGCACCTGGGCCCTCGGCCCCGGGGTGGGGTGGGCTGGCAGCTGGGGGACACAAAGGCCTCGTCAGCCCAGGGCTGCGCCCCTCGCGACGCGGGGGGCGCGAGTTTAGGGCCAGGGAGGGGGCGATGGAATCCGCCCTCATTTGCACGTCGTCTGGGGCCCGGTCAATTTGCTTAATCACGGCTCTAAATGCCAGCGCGCAGCACACAATGCGCGCCCATTAACAGGTTTAAAGTGTCGCAGCGCTCGCTTTAAATGAGAAAAGCCGGCAACAAAGGGGGAAAAAGCCAAGTTCCTCAACTTGAAGAATGCCTCGGGTCACCCTCCAAATCATCTAGGCGAGTTTAAACTCCCAAGCTCCACAGAACAGTTGGGGCCCCTGGCTCGATAGCTGGGGGTTGGGGACTGGAGTGTGAATAATCCGCCACGAATCCTGGGTTTCTTAGGAACCAACTCGCAGTCACTCAGTGAAACTGAAGTCGGGGGCAACGTCGCCAACCCAGCTCCCCCGGCCCATTGCCCAACCGCCAGGGAAAGCTGACGGATTTCCAGGATGGAAAGCGAGACCCCCCCCCCCCCGCGCCAAAAAAAAAGCCGGCACAAATCCAAGTTTTCCTTTACCGCCAGCAAAGAATTTTGGAGGCAGGGAAGACCCCCAAAAGTGGACCCCAAAGCCTCTCCCCAACAGAAGGGGAAAATGTAAAGTAACTTTACTTTCATCCAGACACTGCTCAGCGCAACCTACCGCTCGGCCGCAACAGAATAGTTCAACTTCGCAAACATGTTCTACCCGGGATCCTCCCGGGCCAGACCCATCCCCCACCCCATCGCCGAGCCCGGGGGCGCATCCCGCCGTCCGGCCTCCCACCCGCCCCGACGCGGCCCGACAGGCACTCACCGTGCGCGCTCCTCCGGGAGACAAGGGTCCATTGGAGAGGTACGGACTGCTCAAGTCCGGGATCATCAGGAACGGGTACCCAGGGTACGGGGGGCCCTTAAAGAACGCGCCGTCCTGGGGCCTTCTCACTGCGGGCAAGACCGAGGCGGGGGTGAGGCCCAGGCCCGCGGGACAGCGCGGCGGCAGGGGACCCGGGGCGGGGACCGCGCTCCAGGACGGCTGTGGCCGCGGGGGGCGGAAAGCAGGGGCACGGCCGCGGGGCCGGGGGAACCGTGGGCGGCCTGAGCTGAGGCGCTGGGCGCAACCGGGCCCGGGACTGGCGGCTGCCCCGACCCGCACGTACCTTCGGCGAAATAGTCCCGAGGCTTCTGGAAGGCGTCCCGGGCGGGCTGCGGGCGCCTCTCCGCCTGCGGAGGAGACACAAAGGCGAGGGCGGGTGAGCGGGCGTGGGGCCGGGGTCCCCCGGGGTCGGTCGCGGGAGCCTCCTTACCTCCGAGTCCGAGCTGCTGCTCTGGTTCTCCGACTCGTTGACCAGGGACGACTTGACCTCGTCCAGGTCCCGCTGCGCGGAGGCACTGTCGCTGCTCGGCTCCTGCTCCTCGCCCCCCTCGTCTTGGAAGGGGATCAGCTCGTCGTTCGCCCCGAGGTCGTCCCCTCCGCCGGTCGCCCCGGCGGCCGAGCCGCCGCCGCCGCCGCCTCCCCCGCCGCCGCCGCCGCCGCCGAGCTGGGGCATGGTGGGGCCGCGCGGGCCGGGGCCGCCGCTCTCCGAGCCCCTCGCCGCCCGCGCCCGGCCGGGCCCGGCCCGGCGCCCGCCCCTCCCTCTCTCCCTCCCGCTCGCCGGCCCGCTCGGCTCGCCGCCGCGGCGGCCGCAGAAACAAAGTTTGACAGGGCGTGGCCCCGCGGGAAGCGGGCCGGCGCGGCCGGGCCGGGGCGGGGGCGGCTGGGCTCTGGCCCCTCCGGCAGCGCCCAGCCCAGGGCTCCCCAACTCGCCGCCGCCGCCGCCTGCTCCGCCGGGGCGTCCCAGCGCCTGGCCCGCCGGGGAGGGGCGAGCGGCGGAGGAAGGAGGGATCGCCGGCCTGGGCAGGGGGGCCGGAGGGAGGAGCCCCGGCTGCAAGCTGACACCCGCGCGCCTCGCGGAACCCGGAGAGCTCCGGCGCGCACACACTCACTCGCATTCACACTCGCACACCGCTCACTCACACCTTCCGGGGGCTGCGCCTCCCCGCCGCGCGTACCGTCCTCGCCCTCCGCACCCCCCCCCGTCCTGACCCCCTCCGCTGCGCCTCGCCCTGCCCCCCCGGCGGCCCGCCGGCACCCTCCAGCCCACCGCCCCCACCGCTAGGCATCCCCTAACTTTCTTCCAAAGAACCCCCAGAACTCCGCACCGTTTCCACGCCCCCCCCCCCACAGCAGTGGCGAGCTGGCGGGCGGCACTGCCCCCTGCGGGAAAGCTTTGGACACACAGACCCGCCTCGGACACTCGCTGCCTGGAGTTTCTCGGAGCACGGGATCCCGCCAGTCGGCTCGCCCTCGCCGGATGCGTAGGACAGAGGACCGCGCAAATTTATGGCACCCCGGAATATGCCGGGCAGCCTTCCGCTCCTCCTTCCTGCGGGGTTCCAACGCGTCCCGTCCCTAGCCCAGGTTTTTGACCTCGTTCAAGTGTCCAAAGTCAGCCGCCGCTTAAATCCCAAAGATCACCTTCACCCCATAGTTCCAGACCAGGTCCGTCAACGAATAACTCACAGTCCTCATTTCAGAAAGGATTCGGATTGGGTTCGTTGCGAAGGAAAATTGTGTGCCTGTGACCTCTGAAGCCGTTCACAGAGCTGCCTCGGAAGCCGAGGAGTCTATAAAAACCCAACCAGCCTCGTGCTGAAAGAAATGCCTCTTAGAATTACGTTAAGATAGCATCCCTCTCCAGCCAGTTTGGGAAAGTTTAAAAAAGTGGATCTCGTGACATCCATAGTGGGGAAGTGTTGGGGAGAGCATCCATCTTAAAAGCAGACTGAAAGGCAGTATGGGAATACCTAAAACTATTTTCATCGCAAGCGGCAGGGGAGTTTTCTACAGCGATTCCCCCACACATGGACAAAGTCACAGATGCAAGGAAGTTCAAAGCTGCAGGGAGGTTGGGA
The DNA here is from genome assembly GCA_028534135.1 of Potos flavus. Lineage (NCBI taxonomy): Eukaryota > Metazoa > Chordata > Mammalia > Carnivora > Procyonidae > Potos > Potos flavus. The sequence goes on from CM052885.1 coordinate 34,648,906, forward strand.
AGAGGGGTCCTGGGTCTCACAGTGAGGGTCTGTGTAGCAACCAGCTCAACAGAATGAGGCCCCGGCACATACGGATCCTAGAATGATTTTGGAGAAACATTAAATGAAAGACGATATATATGGCCCTCAGTCTTTCATTTTCATTTTGTTTTTTTTAAATTAAATATAATATATATATTTGTTTCTGCATAGAAGAGTCCACGAAGCTACACACCAAGTTATCAATAATACATCTGAGAAAGGGGAGAGGTGAGAGGAGAGAGCCTGTTTTGTTCTACTTTCTACATATTTTACTGTTTATCACAACCAAAGATGCCTTATCTTTTTCACACAATTAATACATGAATACAGCCTCAAACCTTTTTCAGACAATATCCAAGGATCTCGAATAGCATCGCGAGTAAAAGGTAAAAGTCCCTCTTTCCCACTTGCCACACCTCACTCCAGTGCGACATGGTTACTGGTTGGGTGTATCCTACCAGACATTTTCCCAGGCACATGTAAACACATATACAAACGTTCAGATTTACTTCCACACAAATAGAATTATACTGTTCATATTATTGTGTGATATTTCATTTTTAGAAGTTTCTAAAAGAAAGTTTTTCATGTGATCCAGAAACATGAAAATCCTGTTGTGTTAGTTTCCCATGGTTACTGTAACAAATTATCGCAAACTTGGTGGCTTAAAACACTGGAAAGGCATTCTCTCACTGATGGCAAGGCCGGAAGTCCAAAATGAGTTTCACTAAATCAAAGTCAATGTGTTGGCAGGGCCAAATCCCCTCCCGAGGCTGTAGGGAGAATGTATTCCTTGCCTCTTCCAGCTTTTGGTGGCTGCCTGCCTTCTATGAGATCTCATCACTCCAGTTTCTGCCTCTGTGGTCACACGGCCTCCTCCTCTGTCCAATCTCTCTCTGCTTCCTTCTTAGAAGGAAGGACACTTGTGATGTCATTTAGGGCCCACCAAGATAATCTTGGATAAACTCCCCACTCAACTTCCTTAACTTAATCACATCTGCAAAGACCCCTTTTCCTTATAAGGTAACATCCACAGGTTCCAGGGATTAGTACAGGGACATATCTTTGGGAGGAAGCCATTATCAGCCAGCCACACCTATTGCCCTGGAAGAAATGCAAACTGAAAACAGCACAGAGATGCCATTTTCACCTATCAGATTGGCAAAGGCAGAAAACAATTACACCCAGCACTGGCCCCATTGGTGGGAAACACAGCTGCTGGGCATGACTATGTGTAACATTTCTGAAAGGAAATTTGGCGATAGCTATGAAAAACCTTTAAATGTGTACACCTTTGACTCATCTATACACTCCTAAGATTTTATACCAAGAAAAAAACTAGGTGCACAAGTAAACCTGTACAAGTGTGTTCATCACAGTGAAAAGCTGGAAACAATCTCATTGTCCCCAGATAGGGAATTGTTAAATAAAATCATGATGCATTCATCGGATGGAATGCTGTGACGTTGTGAAAATATGTTTGTCAGTGTGGAAAGAGGCTCATGATAGCAAAAGTAGCAGATTAAAATTAATGTATCTAGACTTCTGGGGAGCCTGGGTGGCTCGACAGGTTAAGTGTCCCAACTCTTGATCTCAGGGTCCTGAGTTCAAGCCCCAAGTTGGACTCCATGCTGGGCATGGAGCCTACTTTAAAAAAAATTAAATCAGGGGCGCCTGGGTGGCTCAGCGGGTTAAGCCTCTTCCTTCGGCTCAGGTCATGATCTCAGCGTCCTGGGATCAAGCCCCGCATCGGGCTCTCTGCTCAGCGTGGAGCCTGCTTCCCCTTCTCCGTCTGCCTGCCTCTCTACCTACTTGTGATCTCTTTCTCTCCATCAAATAAATAAAATCTTTAAAAAAATAAAATAAAATAATTAAATCAAAAAAATGTATATAGACTTCTGCTTTCCATTCTAAGGGAATATTAATGTCAGATTGACTTTTCCATCAAGAACCACTATAAATGCTGGGTAAAATACTAAAATAAAACAACAACAAAACCTAGCTGATTTGAAGGTATCAGAGTCCATCAAATCTGCCAGGACTTAAGGAGTCAAGATACCAAAGAGAAGGGAAGTTCGCTGAGGTTTATATTTACTCCTATTTGATCCCCTCAGAGCATTTGGCAATTTGCAACATCGGGCAAAGGGGGCAAACAAAAAGCAACTTCTAGAGCAGGCAAACTCTAGCCTCATCCCTGTTTCCATAGGGTCTGTGAGCTAAGAATTTTTTTTACATTTTTTTAATGGTTCCCCAAATAAATCAAAGAAGAATAGTAGTTTGTGGCATGAAAATTATATCAAATTCAAATTTCAGTGTTGATAAGTAAAGTTTTAGTGGAACATAGTCATACTATGTCACCTGCTGCCCATGGCTGCTTTAAGCTACAATGTCAGAGTTCAGTACTTGCAGCAAAGATGATACGTGGTGTTCTCATGGCTTCATACCACTACTCTCTACATTACAAAGCAGAGATGAAGTGTTTCAAGTGCCATGTATATCACTCAGACAAATTCACAAAGCTTGTGGCAAGAACAAGGTGTTTATAGCCTGTACTATTCATTATATTATTCACGAGCAAGTACTTGGCAGAAAATATTTACTTTCTGTTTTTGGATTCCTTTTACAAAGCATTCATGACCTGAAGACATTTTCTCCCAGATTGTGTTTTTGGGTTTACTATTTCTGAAGGAATGAGTATTCCTTGCGGGTGGTCCAAAGGTTGCCTGGCGTGTAACACCAGCTTAACACGGAAGCGTGTGTTTGAAGCCCTGTTCACGTTGCTACAGTATGTTCATGATGGATCTGCCGTAGTTCGTAATGAATTTTCCCAGCTCTGTCATTTAGTCTTTTTGTAAATATGGAATTAAATCACTTTACGGGTGAGTTAATATTTGAGCAAGAGGACACAGCCTACTCATTCCATGAGTTCTAAGAATTTTCCCATGTGTAAAAATCCCACTGAATCATCCCAATAAATGATTATTAAGCATTCTTTGGATGTAATAAATAAAGTTGTCCAAGAAACCCATCTTCCCTGCTGTTCTTAAGATGAAGAACCACGCAAAAGCCAAAGTCATGAGGATTTTGGTTGACATTAGGGTTCTGATAACTACAATGGGACTCTGGAAAGGTCAAGTTCACATCCTGAAGCTTTGGTTTCCTCATCTATGAAACAGGGAAACAAAGCCATGGGTTGCTCTATCTGCTCCTGATTATATAGACAAATCAGCTGTCAAGGACACTTTTGGCCTCATTTCCAATTGGGGAAATATGAAAGACGAGGTATGGGGGGGCTGACAATTTATCAGCATAAGTTATGCTTCCGTGTTTTCCTCTAACAAGTTCACTTTCCTTTCTCAGTTTACTACGGACTTTCCAGCTTCTGATCATTTTGTGTTATTGTTCTCAGCAAAATTACATACGCTTTATTTTCTTTTTCTCTCTGATTTTGAAAGAGGAAGTAGCACTCTAGTACTTTCCTCTAATACAGCCTCAAAAGTATTCCAGTATTGGGGCACCTGGCTGTGGGTGAAGCAAGCCACACTTGATCTCAGGGTTGTGAGTTTCAGTCCCTCCCTGGTGTAGAGATTACTTAAGATCTTTTTCTTTTTTTTTAAGATTTATTTATTTTTGAGAGAGAGCAGCAGGGAGGGGCAGAGGGAAAAGGAGAGAGTGTCTCAAGCAGACTCCATGCTGAGCATGAAGCCCAATGTGGGACTTGATCTCACCAGCTGAGATCACAACCTGAGCTGAAATCAAGAGTCAGATGCTTAACCGATTGTGCCACCCAGGCACCCCCCAAAATAAAATCTTTAAAAAAAGAAAAAAGTATTCCAGTATCTCGAAGTGGGGGCATATCTGGTTTTGATGGAGTTATTTTTTGCTGCTGGAGCCCTATGATTAGCCAAATTCTGGCATAAACTTTCCAATCCCAATTCTTGTAATCTTTTGGGTTTTTATTTATTTTTTTAAAGGAGGCTCCACGCCCAACATGTGGCTTGAACTCATGACCCTGAGATCAAGGGCCGCATGTTCTATTGACTAAGCCAGCCAGGTGCCCCATCTTTTGGGTCTTTAAATAGTATTTATTATGAAATCATGAAAAGAATGTTGGTCCCACAAAAAATCTGAAGCAATACCTACCAAGCAGTAAACAGTGCTACTTTCTGGAGATAAGCTAATAGGGGACTTTTTACCTGTTACATTTTGCATGTGTGTGTGTGCACGTGTGTGTATACGTGTATTAGGTTCATAAAATATATATATTGAAAAAATTTGTGCTTTGTTATAGAAAACAGACAATTCATAAAATGTTGAAAACGCAGGGAAAGATAAAAGGATGCAAACACATGTTGCAGAATCGATGTGGGCAAGACCCATTTGCCATGGCTTGCACTGTACACCAGTTCCCACCTCGCACATTGCTGGCCTTATGCACCGGCTGGCGCTGCTGCCCTCGGGCCCTGCTCCCCCTGGGAGCACCACCGAGCTGCAGCCACCAATGCACCAAAAAGCATATGCCATGATTCTGCTTCTTTGCATTATTATTTTTTTAAGACTTTATTTATTTATTTGACAGAGAGAGAGAGAGAGAGAGAGAGAGAGCACAAGCAGGGGGAGCAGCAGAGGGAGAGGGAGAAGCAGGCTCTCCACTGAGCAGGGAGCCCGATGCAGGGCTGGATCCCGGGACTCCGGGATCATGACCTGAGCCGAAGGCAGCCGCTTAACCAACTGAGCCGCCCAGGCACCCACTTCTTTGCATTATTAACCCCTGTTTCAAAGTCCAAAGTGAATGTGTCTGTTTGTCAAAGTCTAGGTCATATACCCTGTATCACAGCTGTAAGGAAGAGCGGGAAAATGAGAGCTAGAAGAGCAGACACAGAATCTGATGAGATTTGTGTGCAGGTTTATTGGGGAATGATCTCAGGAACAACATCTGTAAGTGAGGGAGTGAGCCAGGGTTAAGTTCAATGGAAAATTGAACTGCAAAGCAGTTGCAACAGAGGAATCAGTCAATCCTACAGAGAGCTCTAGAGCTGGAATATTCCTTTAGATTTGCCCCAAATTGAGGCAAGGGGCCAGACCTTTGTTCTCTTACACTGACTAGTCATTGAATATGGGCTGCCACCAGAGGGGGGGCCACACTTTTGGGCAAGCCAACTCTCCTTTGCCCAGAACAATTTCTAGGGAAAGACTCAGCGGTGAGCCATAAGCAGCCAATAGTCCTGGTGGCTGGGGAAATGAGTGTCTCAGTCCTAAAGGGGAATTCTCTGTGGCATACCACAGAGTCCACGACGGTCTATCCCTTGCACCATTTGGATCTGCTTCCTTTCTATAGTCTGTTCACTTCATCTGGGAACAGCTCGAGGGTTCTGAATGATCTCATTTCCTGGGAAAACTTCTGTGAGAAAGGGTAGCAGGATAAACTACAGCCCTCACTACTTCAGCTCAACTCACGTGGCTATCTCCCTCCCTCATACACATCCAGTCGAGAGTTCCAGTTTTCTCTCACCTTCAGTCAAGGCGGCTTCTCTGATGGATAGCCCAGACCCTCAGCACCGGAGCGGTCTGAGCCCACAGTCACCACACTTGTCTTACTCTGCAGCTGCTCCCTTCGTCCCCTTACCCTAAATATTGAGCAGGGTGTAGCAAGAGATTTTTCCGTGAATCACTCGGGTGCAAAATGCATTCTTTCCTACCTGGACTGACTAACAGGAATCCTATCTCCTGATGATCACAGTCAATTAATTACCCATGACAATGTGGTTATTTCTTTCCTTTCTTGCTAGTCTCTTGACTAGAAACCCAAAGTGACTGGGCGGTAGCTTTAGGGAACTTACTCTGTTCCCTAGAGGAAGCATTCTCCTCTGGGAACCAGGAGCTCCAGAACTTAAAATTGAGGGGATAGGAGGCTCAAATTTCCCAAATGGGTTGGTGGAAGTGATGGAAGTGGAGCCACTCCTACTTACATTCCTTGGCTTCCTAACTCCTGTAGTCTATCTGTTTGGACACTATACCATACACTGGTCATTGACTTAAGGTGTATATTGCATCCTGGAGGATGATGTCCCATTCTTATTGAGTATCATCTCTAAATTAGTACCTCAGCTATACCTTCAAAAGGCTATTCCATCACTTTATTAGTCCAGAAGCTTTTGAGTGACATGGTATGTGATAGGATCAGTAGATCTCCTTATCAGGTGGTCATTGCCACATCTTCCTTGATGTAAGTTGGGTTTCTTGGGCCAGAAGTGATGTTATGCAGAATTAATTCCCTACCGGTAGATCATTCCACAAGTCCTCAGACAGGGTGTTCCCCAAGGTGCTGTAGGCAGAAAAGCCAGCAAGACTATATCCACAATGTGTATTACTTGCAGCCGAGAGGAAGCAACATTGATTTTCAGAGGGGCCCAATAATCAGCTTGGCACCCAGTGGCTCTCTGGTTTCCTTGAGGAATGAATGGCACTATATTGGGGACCCAGCAATTGGCCTCTGTTGCTGGTGGGTTGGGCATTGCAGAGCAGTAGTAGCTAGGGCAGCCTTGGTGTGTGGGAGCTCCTGCTTTGGGGCCCGTTCCTAGTCTCCAAACCTGCCACGATGACTATTCCGTTCCTGAGCCAAGTGTGTCAGCACTGGGGTAGATGATAACAGAGGTTGGCTGACATCAACCTGCCTGAGTCATTTGTCTGGTTGTCTGGTGGCTCTTCTGTGGTGGATGCTCTTTTGTGAAAAATATTCACACTTTTTGCTCTTTTTTGAAAAATATTCACACTTTTTGCCTACTTCCTTGGGTCCATCCATAGGAGGCGCTGGCAAACTTAAAACCCACAGATCAAATCCACCCAGCGCCTGTTTGCAAATTAAGTTTTATGGGAACAAAGCCGTGATCATCTATTTACATACTGTTGTTGATGGCTGCTTTTGCACAAGAGCCGAGCTGAGTGGTTGCAACAGCAATGATATGGCCTGTAAGTCTAAAACTCTTGCTCTGATCCTTGACATAAAAAGTTTGCAGACTACTGATCTACTCACTTCTTTCCAAGACCTTGTCCCCAATTTCTTTTCAGGTCCCTGATCAGGGCAAGCCATTTGACACGGCCTTCAACTCTGTGTACATTTTTACCTTTGGTCACTTCTCTTTCTACACAGAGTAGATGACTAGATGTATTGCCCAAAGCTCTCGCTATTGGAAGGATCTCCCCCAGATATTTTTCAGGGTCACTCCTGAGCGAGATGGCACTGTATCAGCAGTCCACTTTGGCTTATACCCACATATCAAGGCAATTCACCCAAGAATCAACCGTAACCTTGTGCTTCTGTCAGCTTCTAATCTCAGGAAGAGGCGTCAGTCATCAGTGAAGGATGACACTGTGGTCTACTTGCTGGGGTAGCTGACTTTGGCCTCCGGCCCCACATGATATGTACTATTTAAATTATATAAGGGATTGCTGCTGGGCTCACTCATCCTTATGACTTGGAAGGTCTGACAGAGACTTGCTCATGATAGGCACTTCTGGACACATGGTCCCTTGATGTCTCGTAGTCATATGTGCCTTCTCTCTTGTGGCCTGGGAGCATTCCAGGAGCTGTTTATGGTCTTGGACTTGCCATACACTCCTCACAGGTCTTCTTTCACTATAGAAACCTCTACAGTCACAAAGTCTCCTGGATTACATGAATGATCTATGGCTGCTTATGATGTCATGTGAATCAGGTGGAGAGACTTTTGTTGCCCTGGGCCCTACTTGATGTCAGTCTTCCATGGGATCCAATAAATAGCTCAGAGCAGTTCTCCCCAGTGTGACACGTTCTGTCTTCAAAATGCAAAGAGGCTACCAAAGTTTTGTGCTTCCTTATAAGGGGATCCCTAAACACTAATGTGGTAGGCCCCAGAATCTCCCAAGGATTTAAGCCCCCTTCTTTGGAGAGCGTGGACAATAGACTTGTCATTTCTTCCTCTCACGGTCCAATTAACATGATATACTGTCACGGTGGACAAAGTGATGTTCTTCCAGATGTTCAGACAATCCAGATCTATTGGGACTATGTTATGATGGTGTGCTGAATTTAAAAGATGTCCACAAATTCAGCAGAGCATGCAACTCCTGATCTCAAGGTTGTAAGTTTGAGCCCCACATTGGGTGTAGAGATTACTTAAAAATAAAATCTTTCTTTTTTTTTTAAGATTCTATTTATTTATTTGACAGAGGAAGAGCGCACAAGCAGGGAGAGCAGCAGGCAGAGGGAGAGGGAGAAGCAAGCTCCCTGCTGAGTAAGGAGTCCGATGCGGGACTCGATTCCAGGACCCTGGGATCATGACCTGAGCCGAAGACAACAGACACTTAATGGACTGAGCCACCCAGGTGCCTTCTTAAAATAAAATCTTAAAAAATAAATAAATAAAATAAAATTTTTCCTTCATAGTCCTTGCTTCAGGAGGTAGAGCCTAATTTCTCTGCCTTTGTAGATCACCTGTTCTCAGGGAAGTTAGCTGCCATGTTGTGAGAACACTCAAGCAACCCCTGGAAAGGCCCATTTGATGAGGAACTGAGGCTTCCAGCCAACAACGCTGTGAATGAGTCGTCTTGAAAGTGAATCTTCCAGCCCCGATTAAGCCTTCAAATGACTGTAGAACCTGTGGACACCTTGACTACAACCGTAAAAGGGACCCAGATCCACGACCACTCGGCTATTTACTCCTGCACTCCTGACCCAGAGAAATGGTGAGAGAATAAACATTATTGTCTGCTCCAGGGCTTCTGTGACATGGTGACATGAGATGCTTGTCCGCATTTATATTGGTTTTTTAAAAAGACTTATTTATTTCAGAGAGAGAGCAGGGGGAGAGGCAGAGGGAGAGAAAAAATCTCAAGCAAACTTCCCATGGAGCACAGAGCCTGACTCGGGTCTCCATCCCATGACCTGGAGACCATGACCTCAGCTGAAATCAAGAGTCAGAGGCTCAGGCACCTGGGTGACACAGTCGGCTGAGTGTTGCCTTGGGCTCAGGTCATGATACCAGGGACCTGGGATCCAGCCCAGCATCAGGCTCCCTGCTTATCGGGGAGCCTGCTTCTCCTCTCCCTCTGCTTCTCTCTGCCCTACTCGTGCTCTCTCTCTCTCTCTCTCTCAAATAAATAAGTAAAATCTTAAAAAAAGAGTGGAAGGCTCAACTGACTGAACTACCCAGGCACCCCAGCTTCTCTGCATTTATACATGTACAACCCTTAAGTGGGAGGTATCTTCATCAGTGAGGGCTAACAGCCTGTGGGTAAAAGCTTCTCTCTTTCCTTACCTGGCAAACGGTTCTGGGGCAAATTTCATAAGGCTTCTCAGATGGTCCCACGGAATCAAGCAATAGTTTGATTGTGGTTACCTATTGTGTAACCACAGTAGTTACCTATTGTGGTGGTCAGTTCATCAGTACATCCTTGTATTGGCTTTCCCTCTTTTCTCCCTCCCTCTCTCCCTCTTTCCCTCCCTCCCTCCTTCCTTCCTTCCCCTTCTTTCTTTCTGTAAGCTCTTTACCCCATGTGGGGATTGAACTACACCTCTGAGATCAAGAGTTGCATGCTCTACTGACTGAGTCAGCCAGGTGCCCCTCCCTATTTCTCTTTCTTTCCTTTTAAGATTTTATTTATTTATTTGAGAGGAGGAGAAAGGAGGGGAGCAGCAGAGAAAGAGGGAGAAGCAGACTCCCCACTGAGCAGGGAGCCCGATGCAGGACTTGATCCTTGGACACTGGGATCATGACCTGAGCCAAAGGCAGACCCTTAACGACTGAGCCACCCAGGCGCCCCCCTGGCTCAGGTTTCTCTTTCTTATTCCTCACTCTTGTTCCCTGGGATTGCCTTCCCCAAAAAACTACCTGCATACAATCTTTTGTCTGCTTTCAGGAAGACCTACAAGATAATATAAAAAAGGCACCTGGCATAATTCAAACCTAATTTTACATATTTTGCTGCCCAACAGTTAGCATCTTATCTTACTTAATGTAGAAATAATTGGGGCACCTGGGTGGCTCAGTTGTTAAGTGTCTGCCTTTAGCTCAGGTCATAATCCCAGGGTCTGAGCCCTGGGATTGAGCCCCACATCGGGCTTCCTGCCCAGTGGGAAGCCTGCTTCTCCCTCTCCCACTCCCCACGCTTGTGTTCTCTCTCTCTCGGTCTCTCTGTCAAATTAAAAAAAAAATTTTTTTTCTTTAAATATATAGAAATATTGAGGTCAGGAGTAGTGCTACTACCTCCACTATGATTAAAAGGATTTTGAAGTATTAGCCAACACATATATAAGCGAAAGCATTTCAGATTTAAAAAAATATGATAATTAGGGAAAAAAGAGAAGAGGATCTCTATTTAGTTTACCTGGCAGTGGGCAGATCTGTCTTTTGCTTCAACAATGTTTGGATGGAACATATCCCAGGAATCCCCTTCTTTCTGGCTTGGAACATTTCAATATCCTCTCCATTCCCAACCGCAGGACCATTTCCTCATCCATCTCCTTCCCCCCAGACCAGCTAACACCATTTTTTTGTGCTTAGCTACACTTATTGCCAACGGACCTGAGCTCCCAAATATGAGTTAATCAGAATAATTCGCATAATTCAGAATTATTCCACCGACATGGAGGCTGCTGTCAACCACTAGGTTACTCCGCATCGGCTGGCCTCCACCTAGCTCTCCTGGGCTCTTTTGAGCATGCCGTGTCTCTGCAGGCGGCGGCCCTCTTTCAGACATGCAGAAGCCGCTCCAAGATGAGTGGGGCAAGGCCCTGGACACACAGAAAACACCATGCCCTTAGAGAAAAACCTGCACAGGCCTTTGGCGTCTGCCAGCCCCGGTTTCTGCCCCCGCAGACCTCCAGTTCCTGGAGAACCACCTTCTAGATGAGGAGGTGAAACTCACCAGGAAGATGGCAACCAGCTGACTCACCTCCACAGGCTGGCCAGCGGCTAGGCTGGGCGAGGATCTCTTCAAAAGGCTCAACCCTCAAGTAAGACTAAGAGCCTGCAGAGCCCGGCAACCTTTGAGGGGCCCCTCTGGCAAGCCCCTCGTGTCCCAGCTTCTGCCTGAGCCTCTCCCTGCAGCTACCGGGTGGCTTTTCAACCCCCTGGAGCTCCTGCCCAAGCCATGGACCAAATGGAAACAATAACGCCTTTTGCAGAAGGCACCACCACACATACACTTAAAGAACAAACAAAAACCTATCTGTGTTTGCAGATAATATAATTATTCATTGGAACATCCAAAAGGGTTGAAAGGAAAACAATCACAAAGATAAGAAAATTTAGTGAAGTAACATGATATAAAATAAACATGTAGAAATCAGTAACCTTCATATATACACCCAGTAAGCAATTAGAAAATATAATGAAAGAGAAGATCCTTTTAAAAATAGCAAGGGGGGGGCCGGCTGGCTCAGTCGGTAGAGCATGAGACTCTTGATCTCTGGGTGGTAAGTTTGAGCCCCACATTGGACAGAGAGTTTACTTAAAAAATTTTTTTAATCTTTATTTTTAAAAATTTTTATTTATTTATTTGAGAGAGAGAGAGAAAGCATAAGCTAAGCCAGGGGAGGGGCAGAGGGAGAGGGAAAGGGACAAATAGACCTCCCTGCTCAGCACCAAGCCCAGCGTGGGGCTTGATCCCTGCACGGTGAGATCATGACCTGAGCTGAAGTCAGATGCTGAGCCACCCAGGTGCCACTTTATTAAAAAAATCTTTAAAAATAAAAGCAAAAAGGGGTGATTGGGTGGCTCAGTCGGTTAAGCATCTGCCTTTGGCTCAGGTCATAATCCAGGGTCCTGGGATCCAGCCTGCATCCTATCTGGCTTCTGCTCAATGGGGAGTCTGCTTCTCCCTCTCCCTCTGTCCCTTCCCTCCAACTTGTGTTCTCAAATGCTCTTCTCTCTCTAACAAATAAATAAAAAATCTTAAAAAAAAAAAAAGCAAAATAAACTAAATTATCTGGTGTAGACCTAAAAGAAATGTGCAAAAGTTGTATTAGTGAAAACTACAAAACACACATTAAAGACACAAAAGTGGGCTTGGACAAATGGAAAGATGTACCATCCTCTTGAATAGAAAGACTTATTATCATAAAGATGTCAGTTCCCCCTAACTTCTGTAATATATTAATCATTATTTCAGTGGAAATTACATCAAGTTTTGCTTGTTTTATAGAGCTGAACAACTTTATTATATATTTATATTATAAAGCTAGTACATTTCTTTAAGAAAGAGAAATATGGAGAGGCTAGCCTCCAAGACATTATAACATTAAAGTCTCTATAATTCTATAATTAAAACAGTATAGAAGTGACACATGAACAGACAGACAGACTGATGGAATTGAATAGAAAATCCAGAAATAGACCTAAGTGTAAAAGGAAATTTGGCATACAAGAAAGGATATATCTCAAATCAGTGGGGGAAAAGACAAACTTTCAAATAAGTGGTGTTGAGACAACTGTGTACCCATATGGAAAAAGATAACATGAGATTCATTCTTCTCGTGTACTGGAATAAACGATAAATGAGTAGGTCTGAGACCTAAATGTGAAAAACGAAAATGTATAAATACGAGAAAGAAACCAGAATGCATTCCTTTATGACTTGGGAGTGGAGAAACATTAATAATTTTACAAATCAGAAGAAACACAAAAAAGATTAGCAAACTTTACTACATAGATATAAGTATGCTTTTGCAGGAGAGAGAGGGAGAGAACATAAATTTTCAAAAGAGAAATTGACAAACTGGGAATAGTATTTACAATTTATATCACAAAGGGCTAATACTTCTAATATAAGATATGAAGTATTCCTGATTTTTAAAATGAGATAAATATATGGACATAGAAAAAGAAATTGGCAATTGGCAAATGGCAAAGATGCTCAATCTTTTTTATAATAAAGGAAGTACATATTAAAATTACCCTGAGATAACATTTCTTCCCTATCAGATTGGCAAAAATCCAAAAGTTTGACAACATACTCTGATGGTGAGATATGGGGAGTTGGGCTCTCTTATATGTTTCTTATGGAATGCAAAATGATACAATCTTTATGGAAGGCAATTTGGCAAAATCTAGCAAATTAAATATGCACTTACCCTTCAATTTAGCAATCCTACTTCTAGGAATCTACACCAAAGGTTCACAGGTAAAACTATGATCCAACATACAGACAAGGAGCATTTTGTAACACTCTTTAATAAAAAAGACTACAAACAATGCAAAAGTCTATCAGTAGGGAACTGGTTGAATGTTATTTTCATGCAATCAAGTACTGTATAGATATTAAAAGCAATGAGATTCTCTATTTCTATGGACTGAATTGTGTCCCTTCAAAATTCACCTCTTGAAGCCTTAACTCCCAATGTGATCATTTTTGGAGATGGGGCCTTTGGGAGGTAGGTTTAAATGAGATCATGAGGGTAGGGCCCTTATAATAGCACTAGTGTCTTTCTCTTTCTTTTTCTTTCTTCCTTCCTTCCTTCCTCTCTTTCTTAGAGAGCACAAGCTCTCTAAGAGGGAGAAGCAGGCTCCCCACTGAGCAGAGAGCCTGATGAGGGGCTCGATCCAAGGACCCCGGAATCCTGACCTGAGCCGAAGGCAGATGCTTAACTGACTGAGCCACCCAGGTGCCGCAGCACTAGGGTCCTTATAAGAGGAGACACCAGAGAGCTTATTCTCTTTCCCTGCCATGTAAGGACACAGTGAGCAGGAGGTCACCTACACGCTGGAAGAAACCTCTCACCAGAAATTAACCATGCTGGCATCTTGATCTTGGACTTCCAACCTCCAGAACTGGAAGAAAATTCATTTTTATTGCATAAGCTATCCAGTCTGTGGTATTTTGTATGGCAACCTGAGATGCCTCACATACCTATCTACCCCTATGGAGTGATTCCAAGATATATTGCTAAATGGAAAAAAGCAAGGTACACAATAGTGCATAATATACTATCCTTTGGGTAAGAAAGTATAGAAATATGAATATACAAAATGCATTAGCTGATATTTTCAAAAGGAAAAAAATGAAAGCATAAATGGTCACCTACAGTGCAGTCTTTCCCAATTTTTTTGCTCCAGAGGAACTCTTGGGATTTTTTATTTTTTAAGGAGGCTCTGTGCACAATGTGGAGCTTGAACTCACAGCCCTGAGACCGAGAGTCACACGCTCTACTGACTGAGCCAGCCCAGCGCCTCTTGGAATGATTTTTTTTTTTAAGATTTTATGTATTTGACAGAGAGAGACACAGTGAGAGAGAGAACACAAGCAGAAGGAGTGTGAGAGGGAGAAGCAGGCTTCCTGCGGAGCAGGGAGCCCGATGTGGGGCTTGATCCCAGTAGCCTGGGATCATGACCTGAGCCAAAGGCAGACACTTAACAATTGAGCCACCCAGGCGCCCCTCTTGGAATGATTTTAAAGTTCAGGGAATCCCCACACAAAAAAACTGTACATACAATTCATTCTACATTAGCATGATTAGGAAAACGTAGACATAATTATCCAATAATAATCAACGATGCTCTTTTGAGTAAAGAATATTTTTTCCTGTGAAGTATGCATTTTGCTTAGCTGATTAACACACTTTTTTGTATGTGGTTCCTCCAATCCACAAAGGATGTCAATTCCAATGCAAGTCACTACTGTAAATAAAGAAAACTTATTCTTTCCTTTAAAAGAGATTATGTGAATACTTTACATTATCCAAGAAGATCTAAAGTCTTATTTCAAATTTCTACTATAGAAGATGTTAGTGAAGTGTGATATATGGTATGTGTGTCTTTTCCCCATTGAAAACTTTTTTGCCAAACTTCCTTGAAAAAAGTTTTTAAAAAGTAAACTTAGCTTAATATTTAATTGATTTCTTTATACAAAATTTTTATTTTTACTTTTTAAAAGATTTTATTTTTTTACATAATTTGGGTTTGTTTTTTTTTTTAAGATGTATTTATTTATTGAGAGAGTGCACATGCAGAGGGAGAGGGAGAGGAGACTCCCTGCTGAGGGTGGAGCTGGATGGAGGGCTCGATCCCACGACCCTGAGATCCCCTGAGATCGTGACCTGAGCCGAAATCAAGGGTTGGATGCTTAACCAACTGAGCCACCCAGGCACCCCAACACCACACATGTATTTTTAAGTAATCTCTAGAGATACCCAGCCTGGGGCTCAAACTTATAACTAAGAGATCAAGAGTCACATGCACTACTGACTGAGCCTGCCAGCCAGGGGCCCCTACACAAAATTTTTAAACAGCATTATTGAGATGTAATTTACATATGATGCAATTCATCCATTGCATGTGTTCAATTCAGTGGCCTTTAGCATATTCACGAATGAGGGTGATTATCAACCACAGTCAATTTTAGAACATTTTTATCATCTGAAAAAGAAATCCCAGCTTGCCGGGAGAAGCTGCAGTCACTTTGCAAAGCGGCATGCATACAGGAATGAAAGGAATTGATGACCATCAAAAAAAAAAAGTATCACAAGCAGGGACATCATATTGTGTTAGAAAGCACAAAAGCTGTAAAAGACAAATGGAGTCGTTTCAAAAGGATACAAGCAACAACCCGAAGAGGCTTCCACTGGCCTAAGGTGGGACAACTGGAATTTCCTTTAAGATACTCCAGAAAAAAAACAAAGTTAGGGTATGGATAGATGAAATAAGATTGGCAGAATGTTGGGGCGCCTGAGTGGCTCAGTTGTTAGGCGTCTGCCTTCGGCTCAGGTCATAATCTCAGGGTCCTGGGATCGAGCCCCACATAGGGCTCTCTGCTCAGCAGGGAGCCTGCTTCTCCCTCTTTCTCTGCCTGCCTCTGCCTACTTGTGATCTCTCTCTGTCAAATAAATTAAAAAAAAAAAAAAAAAGACCAACAGAATGTTGAGAAAAGTTGCAACTGAGTGGTGGACACATAAAGGTCCATTTTACTAGACTCTTACTTTTGCTATATTTAAATTTTCCTTAACACAAATTTTTTAAAGTAATATATTTAGAGTAAAAAACTTAGGAAATATAGGGGCGCCTGGATGGCTCAGTCGGTTAAGCGTCTGCCTTTGGCTTGGGTCATGATCCCGGGGTCCTGGGACTGAGTCCCAAATTGGGCTCCCTGCTCAGCAGGGAGTTTTCTTCCTCTCCTTCTGGTGCTCCCCTCCCCCCCACCTTGTGCGTGCTCTCTCTCTCTCTTTCTCAAACAAATAAATAAAATCTTTTTTACTTAAGATTTTATTTATTTATTTGATAGAGAGAGACACAACGAGAGAGGGAACACAAGCAGGGGGAGTGGGAGAGGGAGAAATAGGCTTCCTGCTGGACAAGGAACCCGACATGGGGCCCGATCCCAGGACCCTGGGATCATGACCGGAGCCGAAGGCAGACGCCTAACAACTGAGCCACTCAGGCACCCCAATAAAATCTTTTTTAAAATTTCAGAAATACAGAAATATGGGGGCGCCTGGGTGGCTCAGTGGGTTAAGCCTCTGCCTTCAGCTCAGGTCATGATCTCAGGGTCCTAGGATAGAGCCCCGCATCGGGCTCTCTGCTCAGCGGGGAGCCTGCTTTCTCCTCTCTCTCTGCCTGCCTCTCTGCCTACTTGTGATCTCTCTCTCTGTGTCAAATAAATAAATAAAATCTTTAAAAAAAAAAAAAGGAATACAGAAATATAAAGAGTATAGAAATTATTGGTTAATCCCACCACTCAGAAATATGATTGGTAATACTGGACTGTCCTTCTAGGCTGTTCCTATTCACATTTGCACACCCTGGCCTCTCCACCATTGCTCAGGAGTGTTCTTAACCATCACCAAATAAATACAGGCTTCCGCTACTTGCCAGGCAGCTGCACCTCACAGTTACCTGTGGGAGAAGCAAATTGGCACCAGCAAACTTGGAGGCTCTGTCCTTGGCACTGTGGATTTGGAGCACATGTCTGAAACCAGTGTTTTTGCCCTGACTCAGGATCTTTGTCCTGACTCAGGTCCCTTCTGGCCCTCACACAGGTGTTTCCTTGAACTTGCTTAGCTGCCGATCTCTGCACAGTCTATCAGGCCTCATACCCACGAAGGGAATTATGAGTATGCCATAAACACACACACACTTATAAATATATTCTAATGTAAGCTCTATACCCAACATGGGGCTTGAACTCACCACCCCAAGATCTACTGACTAAGCTAGCCAGACGCCCCATAAAGCTATATTCGAATTCAGTCCATCCTAAACATACCCTATATTTGGAGACACTCTGTGCTCCCTTTATATATTACTGGGCAACAAGAAGACTGAAATTTTTTAATTTATACGGATTTATTTTGCAAACTTGTCAAATCAGGATCATATCCTACTTTGTTCGCGTGCCATGAAATATACTTTATACTTTTTAGTGCTGACATCATTTTCTGAAGCCTGCGTGTTATACATCCAAATTTTCCACAGCGTTTTTTTTAAAGATTTTATTATTTATTTGTCAGAGAGAGAGAGAGAGCGCACAAGCAGGGGGAGCAACAGAGGGAGAGGGAGAAGCAGGCTCCCCACTAATCAAGGAGCCGGATGTGGGACTCGATTCCGAGGACTCTGGGATCATGACCTGAGCCAAAGGCAGATGCTTAACCAACTGAGCCACCCAGGCGTCCCTTCCACAGGACTTTTCACAGCTCTAAGTAATGCTCCAATGGATGGTTTTGTAAACAAACCTTCCCTACCTCTCTATTTCCTTAGGATATGTTTCCAGGAATCAGATTACTGGATCAAGGCATTTGAACATTTAAAAACTCCTCATAGGCACATGTGTAACATTTTTAAATGTTGTCAATATGTTACGTGAAAAATGGTGTCTTCCTTTCATTTGCTCTCCTTTGATTATTACTGAATATAAAGAAGCATTTTACTGACATTGGGGAAAGCTCAGGAGATACGAAAGGGAAAAAGGACACTGAGCTCTCTCTTTTGAAGGACAACTCTTTTCCCGTGTGTCATATCAACTTTAGTGGTTGGTAAAAGTGAATGGTGGAGTGCTGGGGCCAGACAGACTTGGGCTTGAAGTCTGGAACCTTCCAGAGGTCACCTTGGGCAGGTTTCTTGTCTGTTTCTGCATCTGGAGGAATGGAGTCATGGGAGCATTCCCTCCTAGTGTCCTGTGGAGATCTCCTGAGGGAACCTACCAATGGCTCAGCTTTTGCCTGCCCTGGAGTGAACACTTGGCATCCCTGTCGGGGTCTTGGCAAGTACGGACATTTGGAGGTATTCCAAAATGTTAACAGAGATTAGAGCTGGGTGGCAGTATTTTGTGTAATTTTTTTCTTCCTTTGTTCTGTATTTCTCAAGTTTTTTATATTGATCACGTGCTCCTTTAATGCATTCAAAAAACTTTTTCAAAACTTGTTTTTTAAAAATGCAGCACCTCCCAGCTGCAAGGTCTCACTCCCCAAGGTTTGCAAACTGTTTCAGCGCTGAGCCGGCCCCCCAGACAGCGACCCCCGCCCCACCCGCAGCTGCCGGCCCCAAGTTTCCACAGGCTTCAAGGATCAGCGTCTCGTCTCGGGGCCGCCTGCCAGGGGCACAGCTGTGACCCCTTACAGCTTGAGCTGCTCCAGCCACGGCAGATCGGGGACCTGGCTGGCCCGGGAGAGGGTCCTGCCGGAGCTGAGCAGGGATGAGGGAGCCAAAAACGGCTGGGCTAGCCCCAGCCCATCCGGTACCACCATCTGTGTTTCTGGCCTGGCAATCCCCAGCAGGCCTGCGATTATTTTTAGAATTGACAGAGGCCTTCCAGATCACCTAGCCTGTGGTTCCTCCTGGGCTCCACAGGAGACTCATTCAGGAAGCGTCTTGAAACAAACGGATGCTCAGGCCCCACTCCAGACCTATTAGAGTGTCCGGAGGTAGACACTGCCCTCGGCTGGGTGATTCTGACGGGCAGACTCTGCATTTCACAGTCGGGGAGGCCGAGGCCGGGAAGCCAAGTAGCATCCCACGGCCCGCGGTGGGATATCACACAGACCTCAGCCTGGTGACGCAGACAGATCGTCATCGTCATCCTCCCCATGTCGTGAGAGGCCTGGGTGGTTTACAAAGATTTCCTCAGACATTGTCTCTGTGAGTCCACATAACATGGGGTAAAGAAGGCCAATGGCTATGATCTCTGCTTTGAAGACCAGGAAACCGAGGCCCAGGTGCGTGAATCCCAAGGCCGAGATGGTGCCAGGACTCTCGTCCGACTTAATGCCCGAGACACCCAGAGGCAGGACTCCTTCCAGAGGGAGACACTCAGGTGAGAAGACCTTGGGGGGGCTTGCATTCCTGAGCCACTGCATCAGCACATTTGGGTGTGGGAGAGACTATGTACAGTTTCCAGAAACTCCTCAGGGGACTAAAGTTTGAGGATCATTTCAAGTGCGTCCACTGTGGTGACCTGAGGCTAAATAGCAACAGAACATGCCTATTTAAAATTTAATCTTAATGGGGAGGGGGCAGACTTTTCAGTTCAAGATGACTGAACAAAAGAAAAAAAATTGTAATGCTCTCAGAGAGATACGATACTATGTTTATTAAACTAGAGTAGGATGGTACTTAATTTTAAAAGAAATGATAACATTGAAATATAAAATTCTCAGTGACCATGCTTTTTAACCCAAAATCTTGGCCTAGCCACACTATCAATTAAATATACATAAAGACATTTTCAGACTTTCAAAGTAAAAAATAATCGACCTGCAAATAAACACACAAAGGAATGTGTCCTTTCTCAGAAAGCCACTGGGCATCACACCTAGAAACCAACCAGTTCAGACCGGAGCAAAGAGACAAAGGCCAGAGCAATGTAGGATGGAGGTCTCCAGGAAAACAATGGACAGGATACATTTGGACCTATGGAAAATCGTACTAAGAGGCATTGTATGGAACTGTAGGGGAAGCCTTGGCCAGAGTCAGAGAAAATGAAACAAATGAGAAGGAATGAGCAGGGTTGCCTGGCTGGCTCAGTTGGAGAAGCATGTGACTCTTGATGTCAGGATCCTGAGTTTGAGCCTCACGTTGGTTGTAAAGATTACTTAAAAATAAAATCTTTAAAAAAACAAAAAAACAAAAATAACTTGGGATGCCTGGGTGGCTCAGTGGGTTAAAGCCTCTGCCTTCGGCTCAGGTCATGATCTCAGGGTCCTGGGATTGAGCCCCGCATGGGGCTCTCTGCTCAGCGGGGAGCCTGCTTCCCCTTCTCTCTCTGCCTGCCTCTCTGCCTGCTTGTGATCTCTTTCTGTCAAATAAATAAATCTTAAAAAAAAAATTTTTTTTTT
>CM052885.1:34669725-34685952 GCA_028534135.1 Potos flavus
TGGGCAGAAGACACGAACAGATGTTTCTGCAAAGAAGACATCCAAATGGCCAACAGACACATGAAAAAGTGTTCAACATCACTCGGCATCAGGGAAATACAAATCAAAACCACAGTGAGATACCACCTCACACCAGTCAGAATGGCTAAAATTAAGTCAGGAAACGACAGATGTTGGCAAGGATGTGGAGAAAGGGGAACCCTCCTACACTATTGGTGGGACTGCAAGCTGGTGTGGCCAGTCTGGAAAACAGTATGGAGGTTCCTCAAAAAGTTGGAAATAGAGCTACCCTACAACCCAGCAATTGCACTACTGGGTATTTACTCTAAAGATACAAATATAGGGATCCGAAGGGACATGTGCACCTGAATGTTTATAGCAGCAATGTCCACAATAGCCAAACTATGGAAAGAGCCTAGATGTCCATCAACAGATGAATGCATAAAGAAGATGTGGTGTATACATACACAATGGAATATTATGCAGCCATCAAAAAAATAAAATCTTGCCATTTGCAACGACATGGATGGAACTAGAGGGTATTATGGTAAGCGAAATAAGTCAATCAGAGAAAGACAATTATCATATGATCTCACTGATATGAGAAATTTGAGAAACAAGACAGAGGATCATAGGGAAAGGGAGGGAAAAATGAAACAAGACGAAAAGACAGAGAGGGAGACAAACCGTAAGAGACTCTTAATCTCAGGAAACAAACTGAGGGTTGTGGGACAGGAGGGGGATGGGAGGGATGGGGTGGCTGGATGAGGGACATTGGGGAGGGTATGTGCTATGGTGAGTGCTGTGAATTGTATAAGACTGATGAATCACAGACCTGTACCCCTGAAACAAATAACACAATATATGTTAATTTTAAAAAATACATATATATAAAATAAATATAAATAAATAAAGGTAAAAAAAAAAAAAGAAAAGAAAAGAAATGATTTTTAAGCGCTCTGGAAACAAACAAACAAACACAGCCTGGCCATGAAAGACAGGGTATGACTATACAACGATTTGTTGAGACTTCAGAAAAATCAGGTGCCTGGGTGGCTCAGTGGGTTAAGGCCTCTGCCTTTGGCTCAGGTCACGATCTCAGGGTCCTGGGATCGAGCCCTGCATCGGGCTCTCTGCTCAGCAGGGAGCCTGCTTCCCCTTCTCTCTCTGCCTGCCTCTCTGCCTACTTGTGATCTCTCTCTGTCAAATAAATAAATATAATCTTTAAAAAAAAAAAGACTTCAGAAAAATCAAGTAATCGGAGTAGTTTTCAGTCACATGAAAGGAACTTTCAATAGATTAAGGATGTCCCTCCTAGATCCTCTCCAACCAAGCCATCGGCCTCTAGAACATTTAAGAGCGCTGCCCCCAGCAGGAGCCCAAGGTACAGAAGGCCTCGTCTTCAAGATCCGTGGGAATGACTTTGGTGGGAGTGAATCCGAGTGAGATTCTCAGAAGACCCACAAAGTTCTTGAGGAAACTATATAAGGAGAAACACTGCCAGCTTGGACTGAAAAAGAGAGGTGTACAGCATGAAGAAAGACTATCAGATCTCTACAATTTTACCTGGGGAAGCAGGCTGAGAAAACTATTCAGGTGCAAATATGTATTACCTCTCCTGGTTAAGGCAGGATGGGCTCAGAGGCAGAACCAAGAGCCCAGACGGCAAAGCCAAAAGTCATACAGAATTATTTCCAGGCCTGGAAACCTAATCAAGGAACTTGCAATGTCTAGCAAGCTGGATTTCAGGCTTTCTGTGGACCAATGACTTCCTTTGCCTCTTTCTCTCTCTCTCTCTTTTTTTTTTTTAACAGGGATGTCTATAGCAGTTATCCCGTCTGTCCCACCTGTGCATGTGGGGGGGCAGGGGGGACAAATATCTTTTCTCTTTCATTACACAAATTCACAGAGCAGAACCACATTTGAGAACCGGAACTACACCTGACGAGCTTCATCCGCACCTGGACCTGACTTAGGTGAGGAAATTCTGGACTTTGAGCTGTAATGAATGGAGACTTTGGGGGACCTCGGGAATGAGCAAATGTATTTTGCACGGGATAGGGACATGAATTTTGGGGGGCCAAACATGGACTGTGGTCCGCAGCTTCGAAAAAGGCTCTACAAGTATTCGCGTCTCCCTCCTTGAATGGGCTGCAGAACTTAATTCCCTTCCTGAAGCCAAGAGCACTCAAACAAAGCACTCCAGACCTGGATGTCAGGGTGGGACGCATGGCCCCGTGGCAGCAGGATCCCTAAGAACGGCTGACGGAGAGCGGGCCGTGAGGTCTCCAGGTGGCTGAGACCCGCTCTGCTCTGGCTCTCCCCCAGTCTCTCCGTCTGCAGCTTCATGCCTCCTGCTAGGTTCTCTCCACTCATCCCGCAAGAGCACTACCTCCTTAGGCAGCAAGCTGGAGGCTCTCCCCCCAGAAACCTCCCAATCCGCGGGGACCCTGAGGAGGAAAGCAGTCTCAGCCATCTTGGAAGTGTCAGGGAAGAAAAACATTCTGATTTTCCGCGGCCCGAGCTCTCCTTAGAGCCCAGGAGCCTCATCCCCAGGGTCACCGCCCTGCTGGCCAGACCTGCTGCTGCTGTCCCTGGCATCTTTGTCCGTAGCCTCGTCCTAATACAAGGTCCTGCTGGGAGCCAGGTGATTGACAGCTGGAGCTCCTCTGGGGCTCATTAAGGGAAGCTGGGTGGGGATCCGGGCAAGCAAGCTGTTCCCTGCCAACCCCAAACCCAGGCAGTGGGCTGGGAGCAGGGAGGACAGGTGGTCAGATCCCCTTGGGCTACATGTCCTCTGCTTCCTGCCAGCTCAGGGCCCAGCTGTGCCCATGGCCAAGGGAAAGGCTCCACTCCTAAGGGCCCAGCAGCTGGACTGGAATATTCAGAAGTGCCAATGCCTCCCATCCTGTGGGGCTCCTCAGAGCCCCAGCATATGCCCTACGCTGCCTTCCATTCTGGAGCCCCACAAGCTACTCAGCACCCCTGCCTACAGTTCCTTCCTGGGGGCCCACCTCTCTCATCTCATCCTAGTCCAAGCCCTCTTTTTTCCCCTACTTCCTGGGCTCGTGACACACTGGGCCTGGCTGTCAGCATTATGATTTGCTGATTTAATCTCCAAAGAGCTGGTTATGATCTGTAGTGTTAAAAACTAGATGTAGGGTGGCTGGGTGGGTGGCTCAGTTAAGCACTCAACTCTCGGTTTCAGCTCAGGCCATGAGCTCAGGGTCATGAGATCGAGCCCCATGATGGGCTCCATGTTCAGTGGGGAGTCTGCTTGAGATTCTCTCTCTCCCTCTCTCTCTCTGCCTCTTCCCCCACTCATGCTCTCTATCTCTAAAATAAATAAATAAAATCTTAAAAAACAAACAAACACCTAGATGCAGACTCTACATCTACATCTCTATTCTTAACATGGACTAATTTCCCATTTCTGTTTATACCCTTTCATGTTGCTCAGATACTTTTATGTCTCTTTAGTTACTTTCAACATCAGGGAAACAATAGATATTTCCAATTTGGAAGGTCGTTATTTTCTCTCCTGGTGATCAAGGGCAAGTACTCCGGAGGCTGGCTGACAGCATTTAGAT
The DNA here is from genome assembly GCA_028534135.1 of Potos flavus. Taxonomy (NCBI): domain Eukaryota; kingdom Metazoa; phylum Chordata; class Mammalia; order Carnivora; family Procyonidae; genus Potos; species Potos flavus. The sequence goes on from CM052885.1 coordinate 34,673,316, forward strand.
CCCTGTCCTGGGGAACCTTGGGCAAGATACTTAACCTCTCTGGGCTTTAGAATCTTCACATGTAAAATGGGATTAATGACCTTTCCTCCCTCAGGGTTGTTGCAAAGATAAAATGAGTGAAGAGATGAGGAGAAATGAGTAGAAAGTGCTTACTGATACATAGAAAGTCCTAAATAAGTAATTGTTAAATAAAAATGGAAAATTCATGGGGCACCTGGCTGGCTCAGTTGGTAGAATATGTGATTCTTGATCTCAGGATTGCAAGTTCAAGCCCCATGTTGGGTGGAGAAATTATTTAAAAACGAAATCTTGTGGGGCGCCTGGGTGGCTCGGTCGTTAAGCATCTGCCTTCGGCTCAGGTCATGACCCCAGGGTCCTGGGATTGAGCCACACATCGGGGCTCCCTGCTTGGCGGGAAGCCTGCTTTTCCCTCTCCCGCTCCCCCTGTTTGTGTTCCCTCTCTGTGTCTCTCTCTACCAAATAAATAAAATCTTAAAACAACAACAACAACACGAAATCTTGAAAGAAAGAAAGAATCTTGAAAGAAAGAAAGAAAAAAGAGAGGAGGGAGGGAGGGAGGGAGGAAGGAAAGAAAAGAAAATTCAGCCCAACTGCCCATGAAAGGTAGGTTAGTCATAGATTTGATGGTTCCCATCTCAGCCACTGCTCCTGACTCTCCCTATCCACTTCTGGCTCCTTCTCCCCAGGGTCTAGATGTCAGAGTTTGTGTTAGTTCTAGGTCCTACGCCAAGCTACTGGCTCAGGACCCTGCCCAGTCCCTGGGCCCCGCAGGTCCTGTGCACCTTTGTCTACCTCTGCCCATGAATTCTGCCCTGATGACCATCAGAGCCTGTGGATTGGCCAGCCACACCTGGCTCCCAGCGTCAGTGAATCCCTCCCTGTCCCTCCAGGGCCATCTTGGGGCCACAGGACTGTGCTGACCCTGAACCCTGACTGGAACCACCTGATCCTCCATGCCAGTCCTTTAGCCCAATGAGCTATGCTGTCCCCTCACCACGGGGCACGATGGTCTAGGACCAAGTCCCAGCCTTCTTGCCTTGCTGAGTTTGAAGGCCACCCCTCCCTGCTGGTGAAGCCTGCAGTTCCTTCCTGGGGCCCCACCTCTCTCATCACCATTTCTCATCAACTCCCCTCCACCCTGCCCACCCCACCCACCCCTCATGCCTCTGCTTCTCTTGGGACAGAGAAGAACTTGAGAACTCATCCCATACTTGACTGCGGCTGAAGGATCTGCTTGCGAGCTCTCTCAAATAGTTGTATCCAGACTATCGTTCTGAGGGTCTCAGTTCTTCACTGGCTGTTCGTTAGAGACATACCAGAGTTCTTTGCCATGTGGACCTTTCCATAGGGCAGCTCATAATATGGCAACTGGCTTTCCCTAGAGTAAGCAAGTGAGAGCACCAGAGGGAGCCCCCAAGATGGAAGTCAGAGCTATTCTGTAACCTGTGATACAGTAAGAAATATATACTTACTTGGTCTTTGTCCCCCATTCCAGACATAGAGCTCCTAAATCACAGAGCTCCTAAATCTCAGGGAATTTCCTGGTAGGAGAAATGAGAGTATCTTTTGTTCTAAGGAGGTAATTTTATTTTATTTTTTAAATAGGCTTCACACCGGGACATCTGGGTGGCTCAGTCATTAGGCATCTGCCTTTGGCTTGGGTCATGATCCCAGGGTCCTGGGATCAAGCCCTACCCCACGTCGGGGCTCTCAGCTCAGTGGGGAGCCTGCTTCTCCTTCTCCCTCTGCTGCTCTGCCTGCTTGTGGACGCACACTCTCTCTGTCAAGTAAATAAAATCATTTAAAATAAATAAACAAATAGGCTTCACACCTAAAGTGGAACCCAGCATGGGGCTTGAGCTGACAACCCTGAGATCAAGATCTGAGCTGAGATCAAAGTCAGATGCTTAACCAACTGAGCCACCCAGGCACCCCTCTAATGAGATGATTCTGAGCAGGCCCCTAGATAGCTTCAGGATGGGTGCTGGTCACCAGAAAGACAAAGGAATGATTAGGGGATTGGAACTTTCAGCCCAAACCCCGCCCCCAACTCCCAACCTTTGGATAAGGGAAAGGGGCTAGAGGTTAAGTTAATCACCAACTGCCAATGATCTAATCAACCATGCCTACATGATGAAACCCCCATAAGCCCCCAAAATGACAGAGTTCAGAAAGCTTCTAGGTTGCTGAAAACATTGAGGTGCCAGGAAGGTGGCACCCCAAAGAAAGCATGGAAGCTCTGAGAACCTTCCACCATACCTTGCCTCAGGCATCTCTTCTGTTGGCTATTTCTGAGTTGCATCCTTTTTTGTTGTTGTTTTGCTTTGTTTTTTACTGTTGTTTTTTAAAGATTTTATTTATTTTTGAGAGGGAGAGAGAGAGAGTGAGCATGAGGGCAGGGTGAGGGGCAGAGGGAAAAGCAGACTCCCCACTGAGCAGGGAGTCTGATGTGGGGCTCAATGATCCCAGGACTCCGGGATCAAGACCTGAGCCAAAGGCAGATGCCCAACCAAGTAAGCCACCCAGGCACCCCTGAGTTGTATCCTTAGTAATAATTTGACAATAGTGAGTAAAGTGTTTTCCTGAATTCTGTGAGCCATTCTAGTAAATTATCCAAACTCACAAGCTAGTTTATTAGAAGGGCAGGTGACAGCTTGGACTTGGGACTGGTATCTGGGGTCAGGGGGAAGGTGAGAGAGTCTTGTGGGACTGAGTCCTTAATCTGTGTAATGTGTGCTAACTCTGGGTAGTTAGTATCAGAATTGAATTAGGGGCACCTGGTGGCTTAGTCAGTTAGGTGTGTGGCTCTCGGTTTTGGCTCAGGTCATGTTCTCAGGGTCCTGAGATCAAGCCCCACATTGGGCTCTGTGTTCAGCTCTCAGAGGGGAATGTGCTTGGGATTCTCTCCCTCTCCCTCCCCTTTCCCTCTGTGAACTGCCGCCCCACCACATGTGTGCTCACTCTCTTAAATAAATAAATAAATAAAATCTTAAAAAAATAAAAGAATTGAATTAAATTGTAGGACACCCAGTTGGTCAGAGCAATTGCTGGTGTGGAAAAAACTCACACATTTGGTGTCATAAATGTTGTGAGTAAAAATGGTTCATAATCTAATCTTGGTAGCAAGGAAAAGAAATAAACAGCATAGATATCCCAAAGGAAGAGATAAAACTGTTCCTATTATCAGATAACATGATTGTCTTCATAGAAAATCCCAAGGTCTCCACAAAAAAAACTCCTTAAACTAGTAAATAAATTTAGCAAGGTCACAGGATACAAGGCCAACACACAAAAAGAAAACATTTCTTTCTATAGGCTAACAATGTACAAGTGGAAACCAAAATTTAAAAAAATTAATATCATTTATAATACCAAAAAATGAAATGCTTAGGTATAAATCTAATAACATATGCACAGGAAAACTACAACACTCAGATGAAAGTCATCAAGGAAGATCTAAATAAATAGAGAGGTGCCTGGCTGGCTCAACTGGTAGAGTACAAGACTCTTGATCTCAGGGTTGTGAGTTTGAGCCCCACACTGGATGTAGAGATTACTTAAAAATAAAATCTTAACTGTCTGGTGACTCACATAAAATAATAAAAAAAGAAAAAGAAATAAAATAAAACCTTAAAAACAAGGATTTTTTATAGACATAGATAAAATGATTCTAAAACTGATATGAAGGGGTGCCTGGCTGGCTCAGTTGGTTGAGCATGTGACTGTTGATCTCGGGGTTGTGAGTTTGAGCCCCACACTGGGTATAGAGATTACTTAAAAATGCAATCTTTAAAAAAAATAGTAAAATAAATAAAATTGATAAGAAAAGGCAAATAGCTAACACAATCTTGAAAAGGAGGAATGAAATTGAAGTAATTACACAGCCCATTTTAAAGCTAAAGTAATTGAGACAATGTGCTATTGGTGACTGTTTAGATATGCAGACCAACGAAATATGGAGATTTGATTTTTTACATTGGTGCAATGGAGAAAGGATAATCTTCTCAACCAACAATATTGAAACAATTCTATATCCATATGCAAAAAACCCCACTTTGACTTAAACTTCATGCCTTATTTATTTTATTGTGTTTTTTTATTTATTTTATTTTTTTATTTATTTATTTTATTGTTTTATTTTTAATTTTTTAATTTTTTTGAGTAAAGCGATAAGAAGTTTATTAAGCAGGGATACAAAGAAAGCTCTCAGAAGTGAGAGGGGTCCTGACAGCGTTGCCAACGAGGGCCTTTAGGATCAGTCTTTTATAGAAAGCCAACCAGGGAATTTAAAATCTTTTTTTTTTTTTTAATTTAAATTCTTTCAACATCTCTATTGATAACACCTTCAATGGCTTACTTCCTTTTTAGGGTCTGGTTATTCTTTGTTGGTCACAGGTGATTATGATAAAAACACCCACCCCCCCACACCTATGGTATGCCTTATTTATTTTATTTTATTTTAAAGATTTTATTTTTTAAGTAATCTCTACACCCAGACTGGGGATAGAACTCACAAGCCTGAGATCAGGAGTAGCATCTCCACCGACTGATGGTCCCAGGCGCCCCCTTCGTGCCTGATTTTTAAAAATTAAGTCAAAGTTGATTATAGAGACATTAAAAACATTTGTGCATCAAGGGACATGAATGGCTATTTCTCTAAAGAAGACAAGAAGGCAAACAAATGGCCAATAATGACATGAAAAGATGTTCAACATCATTACCATTAGGAAAATGCAAATCCAAGCGTAATGAGAGCACTACACACCCACAGGATGAAGATAATTTATTTTTTTATTTTTGTTTTTTTTTTTAAGATTTTATTTATTTATTTGACAGAGAGAGAAAGAGAGAGATCACAAGCAGGCAGAGAGAGAGAGGGAAGCAGGCTCCCCGCTGAGCAGAGAGCCCGATGCGGGGCTCAATCCCAGGACCCTGAGATCATGACCTGAGCCGAAGGCAGGGGCTTTAACCCACTGAGCCACCCAGGCACCCCAGGATGAAGATAATTTAAAAAACAGAAAGTAACAAGTGTCGGCGAGAATGTGGAGAAATCAGAATTCTTATATTTTGCTGGTACAAATGTAAAATGGTGCAACCACTGTGGAAAAACAATTTATCAGTTCTTCGAAAAGTTAAACAGAATTACCACATGACCCAGCAGTTCTACTACTAGCTATTTACACAATAGAGTTGAAAACAAGTACTCAGATAAATATTTGTACATATATACCGTGTTCATAGTAGCACTATTCATAACAGTCAAAAGATGGAAACAACCCAAATACCCATCGGTAGATGAAAAGATTACTAAATTGCAGCATATATAAATGATAGGATATTATTGAGTCACAAAAAGGAATTAAATATGTTTTTAATTTTTTTTAAGTAAACTCTATCCCCAGTATGGGGCTTGAACTCCCGATTCTGAGATCAAGAGTCCCACGCTCCACTGACTGAGCCAGCCAGGCACCCTAAAAGGAATGAAATACTGACACCTGCTACAACATGGACAAACCTTGAAAACATTCTAAGCAAAAGAACACGTGTTGGGTGCCTGGGTGGCTCAGTAGGTTAAGTGTCTGTCTTCCACTCGGGTCATGATCTTGGGGTCCTGGGATGGAACCCCAGTCTTGGGATCCTGGGATGGAGCCCCGAGTCCAGTTCCCTGCTCAGCAGGAAGCCTGCTTCTCCTTCTCCCTATGCCCCTCTCCTAGCTTATGCTCTTTCTCACTCTCTCAAGTAAATAAATAAAATCTTTAAAAAAATAATAAAAAGAATACACATTATATGCTCTCATTTCATGCAATGTCCAGAACAGGTAAATCCACAGAAACAGAAATCAAGTAGGCGGTTGCCAGAGGTTTGCAGGAAGGGAAAAATGGGTACAGGGTTGTGTTTTGTTTTGTTTTGAGAACTGAAATGTTTTGGAACTACATAGAGGTTGTGGTTTTGTAATATTATGAATGTACTAAAAGCCATTGAACTGTATACTTTAAAATGGTTAATTTATGGGGCGCCTGGGTGGCTCAGTGGGTTAAAGCCTCTGCCTTTGGCTCGGGTCATGGTCTCAGGTCCTGGGATTGAGCCCCCCCATCGGGCTCTCTGCTCGGCAGGGAGCCTCCTTCTCCCTCTCTCTCTGTCTGCCTCTCTGCCTGCTTGTGATCTCTCTCTCTGTCAAATAAATAAATAAAATCTTTTAAAAATAAATAATAAAATAGTAAATTTAAAATAAATAAATAAAATGGTTCATTTTATGTTATGTTAATTTAAACTCAATAAAAATTAATTGTATAGTTCTTAGATGATGTAATAGAATTTGGTGGTAAAATAAATTTGATTATAGATATAAATATATAAAGTAAAACTATAAAACTTTTAGAAGAGAATGCTGGAGACAATCTTTGTGACCTAAGGTTAGGCAAAGAATTCTTAGTCATGATACTGAAGGAATGATCCATAAAAGGGAAAAAAAACATTGAACTTCATCAAAATTAAAAACCTTTGCTCTGTGAAAGACACAATTAAGAAAATGAAAAGATAAGCCACTGGGAAAAATTATTTGCACATTCTATACGTGATAAGGGCTTGTATCCAGAATATATAAAGAACTGAACTCAAGAAACAAACAACCGAATTAAAATATGGGCAAAATAGGCATGTCATCAAAGATAAACAAATATCTAAAAAGCATATGAAGATGCTGAATTTTATTAACCAATTTGGAAAAGTAAATTAAAACCACATTGAGAGGGGCGCCTGGGTGGCTCAGTGGGTTAAGCCTCTGCCTTCGGCTCGAGTCATGATCTCAGGGTCCTGGGATCAAGCCCCGAGTCAGGCTCTCTGCTTGGTGGGGAACCTGCTTCCTCCTCTCTCTCTGCCTGCCTCTCTGCCTACTTGTGATCTCTCTCTGTCAAATAAATAAATAAAATCTTAAAAAAAAACCCCACGACACATCGAGATACCATTACAGACCCATCCAGATGGCTATAATGAAAAGAACTGTAGGGATTAGACCAACTTTCAAGGATGTCTATTACTAATACATAGGGAGACTGGGGAGATGACTGCTGGGTAACACAAACCTCAACGCATCTACTCTGAACTGGACTTTGGCCAGAACTCCACTTATTGCCATTTATTACCTGGCCCCTATATGCTCCTATTCTTCATCTTCTTTTTCTTTTAAGGTTTTATTTATTTATTTGAGAGAGAGAGAGAGAGAGCACAAGCAGGGGGAGCAGCAGGCAGAGGGAGAGGGAGAAGCAGGCTCTCTGCTGAGCAGGAAGCCTGATGCGGGGCTCGGTCCCAGGACCCTGGGATCATGACCTAAGCTGAAGGCAGACGCTTAAACAACTGAGCCACCCAGGTGCCCCAAAAGAATTTTATTTTTAAGGAATCTCTACACCCAATGTGGGGCTTGAACTCATAACCTCAAGATCAAGTCACACGCTCCACCAACTGAGCCAGCCAGGTTCCCCCATACATGCTCCTATTCTAACAAGGGACCATGATTACACTTTGGTCTCAGGTTATCAAAGTCAGCTGGGAGTCTGTGGCCAATTGTTCTCAAAATGTTTAGGTATTTTCCTTTTCCCAATGCCCAATTACTCAAGTAAATAACCGAAAGTCCCTCTGGGAGAATGCCAGAAGAAATCCTTACCAAGTTCAATTGCCATGTGTTGCAAGGTCCTTCAATCCTGGAGTTCCAGCCTCTTCTTCAATCAGTGGGTTCTGGGTTTGAAAACTGACTTTGTATAGACACTGGGCAAGGAGGTGTGACTTTTCATTAGAACAACTGCTCTTATCTTCATCATCATCATCCTTTTTTGGTGTTGTTGGTTCAATTTGAAGTGTACCCCTGTTGGCTAACCAACTATTTTGCTGGTGATTGGGCCAAGTTCTATGAACCAGCTCTCCTCCGCGCTGACCCTGATGGCTGCCATTTCAGTCTTGCCGCTCAACTGTGATCATTGCAGGCCCCTGGCTTCAACTAGTTAAGCACCGCCACCTGTCCCCTGTTGCTTTGGAGTCCTCTCTGGCCGTTGCTGAGTGAGCCACTTCAGAGGAGAACGGGTCCGCAAGAGTAAACGATGGAGACAGCTTGAATACCAGGCAGCCGGGCCCCAGACACCACATTTTCCCCAGTTCCCATTACCGCCTGCCAAGCCTGTAAAAATAATGTTAAAATGACCCCTTGGAAGCCTTCAAGGGCTGAGGGCTGGGCAAGGGGGCTGCCTTTCCTTTTCGTGTTGATGCACTGCCCCCAAGTGGCCACATCCTGAATTTCATCCTCGTTTGTCCCCCAACACCGGCCTGCACTCGAGGTTGCCCTTGCTGTAAAGACCCTCCAACCTCCACCCTGCTGGGAAGCACACCCCCCCCCCCCCCGCTGGCCTCAGAAAGCAGCGTGTGACCTCGGACCGGTTACTTACCCTCCTGGGCCTCAGTTCCCTCCTTTCTAAAATGGGGTGATGAGGGGCACCTGAGTGTCTGCCTTCCACTCAGGCCATGATCCTGGGGTCCTGAGATTGAGCCCCACCTCGGGCTCCCTGCTGGGTGGGGAGTCTGCTTCTCCCTCTGCCCCTCCCCCTCTCATGTGCACGCTCTCTCTCTCTCAAATAAATCGATAAAATCTTAAAAAATAAAATAAAATGGGGGGATTATAGCAAAGTAAATGAAATGATGAAATAAAATACAACTAAATTCCTGGACCCATAAGGGCCCAGTAAACATCACTCTGGTGCTATAACACTCGGTTCTTTTCTAACTCAGGCGCAGCCGGGGGCGCCGGCTGGGCTGGGTCGGTGGAGCATGTGACTTGATCTCAGGGTTGTGAGTTTGAGTCTCATGTTGGGTATAGAGATTATTAACAAAAGTTTGGGAATAATTGCTCAATCCATCGATGGATCTGGGGTAGGAGCAGCAGTCACCCTCACACCCATGCTGCATTGGGGGAGCTGCAAAGTCAGTGGCCAAAGCTGGGATGCAGCGTTCAATGTGAGGCCACCCCCTTTTTAAGGTTCCTTGAGAAATGTTCTGCTAGACTAGTTTGGTTCTTGCTGGCTTACTCAGACTGCTGTTGAGTAAAAGGCATAGAAGTTGCTGAGATCATGGGAGGCCTGGCTCAGACCCCTGATTCTGAGACGAGAAGAGAAGTCCCTCACAAGACAATACTCTATAGCTCTTAAAGCTGGAAGGACCTTCATCCCCATGGCTGGGGTCATGGAAATGTGTGTCCTCCTCAAGCCTCTCCTTCCTGCCCGAGCCTCCCAGGGGTGAGACCGCCAGGTGCCTTCCCGGATAGGATTTCTGTCCTTAAACAGGCGGCCTTGGGGGAAAGCTGTTAGTCTCCTCTGTCTCACAGAGCAGGAGAGGCAGGCTCGGGGCTGACGAACTGCTCCGACCCCACATAGCCAGCCTGGGCCTGAGCTGGGATTTAGTCCCAGATCTGGCTCTTTCCATGCTTGGCCCTGGGTCAGTAGAGCAATGCCTCCCAGCCTCCTAGTCAACATGGAGTCCATTCATGAAGACTGATCCCCAGCTTAACATACCAAGAAAGGGAGCCCTGCCCCCATCCTTGCTGAAGTGATCCCTTTCAACCACAAACACAAGCACAAATGGTTCAGGAGCTGCAGCCTCTCGTTCCCAGCAATTAGCCAATCTTGTCCATCTGAAGGACATACGAGGCAGCTGGAAAATCGGGCTGGTAATTGAAGAAGGCCTAGGTGAGGTGCCATGACTTAAATGTTCTCGATAGGTGATGACCTCCAGCCTGTGGAATGCTCCAATTCTGGAGACAATGTTCAAATATAGCATAAAGGCCGCCAGTTTAATTCCTAATCTTGAGAAAGAAATTTATGTGTATGGCTGGACCAGTTTGTAAAAGTTATTAAGTGGCTTTAAGTGTCTACCCAAAAATTTTCCCAAGGATGACTTTCTAAATGTTCCCAGAGAGACTTTTCTGAATTCTTGGCTCCTCTGAATTTGTCAATGGAAAGATAAAGCAGAAATTTTGACGGGGCTAGGGAAGAACATTTGAAGGACAAATCATCTTGTGTTTTCTAGAAATATCCTCATTTAAATTTACTGTCACATATCATGCCAGATGGATTTTATTCCATCTGATTTGAGTCAGATCACCTGGGTCAGGGGCTTGGCTTTGGCAGGGACGAGACCCAGAAAATCTATTTTGTCTCCGCATCTTAGTGTTAAACGTTCTCCGGGCAGCTCTGTGGTGGCCAACGGGACTGTGAGGGCCATCACTGCTGTGACTGGGCAGGCCGGCCACGCTTCCACACACTGAGTGCCCTTGGGTGCAGACAGGCGGCCCAAGTCAGCATGGCGCCAGCTCCTTGTGTCTGGAGTCCCCTGGGGTGACCCTGAGCTGGGGGTCCCGAGTACAGATGGCCCGGGCAGTGAGCCGCCGTGCTGTGCAGAGAAGCCAGCTGTTGCCTCTAGCCCAGCGGCTTCGTGGGCGAGGCAGAGGCCTGCAGACATCTTTGAAAGCAGGGAGAAGGGGCAAGTGCTGCCCTTGGGTAGAGGGATGAGAAGGGCTTAAGGCAGGCTCCTGAAAGACAGAGGGTGGGTGAGAATCAGCCCCACGGCAGCAACTCCTGAGGCCACTTACCTCCTGCTGCTCCAGGAGGAATTACAGGGGCGGCCACCAGGACCTGGGTCTCACTGCCCGGGGGAAGACGTGCAAGCTTGCTGCCCTCAGGGCAGAGCTGTTCCCCGAAACTTACTTTCATCCACTGTAAGTTGGAGAGATTCAGACTATCTCACATCTTGGGGCATGTGGCTGGAGGAGCGTGGGACTCTTGATCTCAGGGTCATGGGTTTGATCCCCATGTTGGGTGTAGAGATTATTTAAAAAATAAATATAAGTTTTTTAAAAAAGGAATCCTAACTGTGTTTTTTGGGTTTTTTTTTTTTTTTTTTTTTGAGATAAAGCTCCCATAAGGGTGCCTGGTTGGCTCCGTCAGAATGAGTTTGAGCCCATGCTGGGTGTAGAGATTACTTAAATAAATAAGCCTTAAAAAAGTTCACATAGAATTCTCCATTTTAAAGTGTGTACAATTCTGTGGGTTTTAGTATATTCACTGCTACTTGTTCTAGAACATTTTCATCATTCCAAATAAGAAATTCTTACCCGTTAGCAGTCAGTCACTCTGCACTCTGCACGATGACCCCTGGGGGCCACGAATCCACTTTTGGTCTCTCTGGATTTGTCTCTTCTGGTCACTTATTTAAATGGAACCATAGATAGGGGCACCTGGATGGCTCAGTCGGTTAAGTGTCCAACACTCCATTTCGGCTCGGGTCACGATCTCAGGTCGAGGGATGGAGCCCTGCATTGTCAGGCTCTGCGCTCAGTGGAGTCTGCTTGGGATTCTCTCTCCCTTTCCCTCTGTCCATCTTACCCTACCATGGGCGTGCTCTCTCTCTCAAGCTTTCTAAAATAAATATATAAGTCTTTAAAAAAATTTAAAAAGAAGAAATGGAATCATATAATAGACGGACTTTCGTGTCTGGCTTCTGTTCCTCGGTGTCCGGTTTTCAAGGCCCTTCCAAGCTGTAGCAGGATCAGTGTTCCTCTCCTCTCTGTGGCCACATGATCTTCCATTGCGTGGCTACATCGTCTTTGGTTTGTCCCTCCATCACTTGAAGGGCGTTTGGGTTGTTTCCACTCTTTGGCTGTTATGAGTGATGCTGCTGTGAACATTCATGTAGGAATCTGCGTGTGAACAAATGTTTTTAAGTGTCTGGGGTGCATTCCACTAGGAGTGGAATCGCTGGGTCAAGAAATGGTGACTCCGTACTTAATGTTTTGAGGAACAGCCAGACTCTTTTCCACAGTGGCTGAGTATTTGATATTGCTCTGTACTTTGAAAATAATAAAACCACTCTTAACAGAGACTGGTCCACAATATTCATTCTTCAATCCCTTAGATAGTTGTGGGGTACCTACTATGTGCTAAACATTGTTGTAGATACAGTGGTGAAAAACAGAGCAGGCATCCGTGTGTGCATGCATATACACGTGTATAGCTGCATGATTGTATGTGTATGTATGTATGTGTGTATCTATGTGTGTGTGTATGTTACTGTGTGCATGTGTGTGTATGTCGGGGAGGTGACGCTAACAGAATTATTGGGAACCGGGAAAGGGGCTGGGGAATTCCGGGTGGGCCTGGGATGGCTGTTGTGACTTCAATGGTGAGGAAGGCCTCACTGGCAAAGGGAAGGAGGTGAGGGAATGTGGCCCTTCCGAGAAAAGGCAGCTGCGAAGGCCGAAGTCCCAAAGCTATGGTGTGTCTGAGGAGCAGTACGGCGGCCGGCGAGACCAGCGGGGAGGGAATAAGGAGCAGCAGGGGCCAAGCCCAGCAGGGGAACAGGAACCACAACCTGCAGGGCCTCAGGCCACGGGGACAATTCTGGCTTCACCCTGGGAGACCTGACAGCCATCGCAGGGCTTCGAGGCTCGTGGCGACGGGATCTTCCTGGGTTCTCGCGAGATCGTCCAGCTGCTGTGTTGAAAGGGCGCGAGAAGAGGCGGAGAGGGCGAGAAGAGGCGGGGAGGGCGAGAAGAGGCGGGGAGGGCGAGAAGAGGCGGGGA
>CM052885.1:34686452-34698952 GCA_028534135.1 Potos flavus
AAAAAAAAAAAAAAAAACCAGAGCACAGTGAGCACATAGGTTGGTAGAACACAGCATGTGGTGAATTTGATTTCAAAGCCAGGTTAGGAAAAGCCTATGGAACCTTATATTAGAAAGTAGAGTATTAAACAACAGAGGGAAATTCTTTGACTTGAAATTGTGTTTTTATCTTTCTTGTGCTTACGGGGTGTGTGTGTGTGTGGCAGGGGGGCAGACTTGCATAAGGATGAAAAAATAAACAGCTTTTATGGAGGCAGTAGAGCTGTGGCATGATTCTTCACTACGTCTTTTTTTTTTTTCTTTTAAGATTTTATTTATTTATTTATTTATTTATTTAGGGAGCACGAGTAGGGAGAAGGGCAGAGGAAGAGGAGAGAGAATCTCAAGCAGACTCTGCAGGGAGCCCGATGCAAGGCTCAGTCTTATGACCCTGAGATCACGACCTGAGCCCAAATCAAGAGTCAGATGCTTAACCGACGAGCACCCAGGCTGCACTACATCTTAATTTTGGTCCAGAACCCATAACTCCTCAGATACAAGAGCAATACCTTTCATCTTTCAACCATGATTAATTTTACAACTTGACTCACAGCTGTAGTAGAGAAAAGAAACAAGGAATGGGGAAAAGGAGAAGGAAAGTTCAAGTGATGACTGGACAAAAAGCAAAGAAACAGGAAAATGGGAGCTGTGGAAGGGTGTTATGTGAGAAAAAGTGGGGGTGCCTGAAAGAAATTAACTGAGTTTTTGTTAAAATGGGAAGAGGGTGAGAGGAACACAACATTTACCCCACTTCTTTGCCCTCAGAAGGATGATGAAGAAGAAAGTCTGTTCTAGATCATTCCTGGGTCAATTATTAAGGACAGCTTGGAAAGGGGGATCTTTACTGGCCTTTTCTCAAGATAAATGTTCATGACTCTGAATATGTCTCTCCAAATATTAACCAAGCATTACATTTAATATGTAAAGTGTGAAATACCGCTTTCCGAAGTCCCTAACTACTTGGAGTAAGGCACAATGGCTGTTACCATAACAACTTTAAAATATGACTTCAACTCACACAAGACTTTATGGCACATCTTAAGACCAAACTAGCTTATTTGACAAAACTGGAGAATAATACAGAAGGAGTCAGTGGGCTTTGTGGCTTTATGTAGGCTTTGAAAAATGGGTATGATTTCAAAAAGTGGGCAGAATGGTATTATTCAGAGGGAAGAGACAACACGAACTAAGATGTGGTGTCGAGAAAGAAATGTAGGAAGTAGAAGGGATGGTAAGGCATTGAATGTTGTGGGAAATAGTGGGAAATAAAATTGAATCAGCTGAGTAAGGCCAGATAATAGAGAACCGTTAAAACCAGAACATTTGTCCACTTGGTTTGGTGCAATCAAGAGAAGGTTTGGCATTTATACAGAGGAATAACATTACTTTCTCCATCATCATGCCACCCATGTACGCTATTATTTGGGAGTGGAAGGATGGTAGAATATGAGTGATTCTGTAGTGCTTTTGAGACAGGATGAGCCTATTCAGAATGGTTGTATGGATGAAAATGAATCCAAAAAAGGGCCCAAAAAAGAAATGACAAAGAAGCTGTGCTGCCATAATAAGATCACGGTTGCCAGAGAAATGATGCATCAAACATTTGGTGTTACCAGAAAGTAACAATAGAAGATGATATAGGGAAATCACGGCTTTTTTTTTTTTTTTTTTAAGATTTGTTTATTTATTTATTTGACAGAAAGAGGGAGTATAAGCAGAGGGAGCGGCAGGCAGAGGGAGAAGCAGGCTCCCCACTGAGCAGAGAGCCCGAAGCGGGGCTCTATCCCGGGACCCTGGGATCATGACCTGAGCCGAAGGCAGCCACTTAACCGACTGAACTACCCAGGCGCCCCTGAAATCACAGCTTTTTAACAAATACTCAAAAGAAAATGTTTGTCATGGATCTAAAATTAATCAGATAAAAGAAATAAATGAGTTTATCAAGTTTGTGATCCAGAAACCTAATCGAGAAATACCAATTGGCAAGGTAGTTACTTCTCTTAAAGTGTTTGCTTTTACCAAGAATTGAGTTCAAGGGCAGTTTCAAGTGATCTGGGAGGATGATGCTTCCAAGTGGGTCAGCCTCACAGTAGAGAACCAGTCTAGCTTCGGGTGAAGCCACGTGGTATGTGGGGCAGAGAGGCTGGTTTTTTTAATGCACTTTTCTTTTTTCTTTTAAAGATTTTATTTATTTATTTGAGAGAGAGACAAAGCCTGAGAGGCGGGAGGGTCAGAGGGAGAAGCAGACTCCCCACTGACCAGGGAGCCCGATGCAGGACTCCCTGGGACTCCAGGATCATGATCTGAGCTGAAGGCAGTCGCTTAACTAACTGAGCCACCCAGGCATCCTTAAATGCGTTTTTGTGTAGCAGTGAATAGAGTGGGCAAGAATCTTGTTATGAAGCCTATCCCCCAAGAAAAGGAAGACAGGAGAAGAGCTTACCACCTCTGTTGTTTTCGAAACACTGCACAGTAGCCGGGGAGAGAATGCCCCCCATGTGAGTGTATGAGCTCAAGAAGGAGGCCACAGGGAATGTGAACTTGCTTCAGACTAGTTGGTGATTGTATGGGGAAGAGTGTGTGGAGTTCTTGTTTAAAAACAAAAACCAAGCATGCTGATTTTAGATTATTTTTTAATAGATATAACCTGTCACAGGGAAAAAATGTTCTATAAATGTAGTACTGACCTGGTGTGTGTGAAATAATGACTTCCGAAGGTATGGTCTAGACATTGGTAACCACCTGTGTTAAGAATCCACACTGACTGGGGCACCTGGGTGGCTCAGTCAGTTAAACATCTGACTCTTGGTTTCAGCTCAGGTCATGATCTCAGGGTTGTTAGATGGAGCCCCACGTCAGGCTCCGCCCTCAGTGTGGAGTCTGCCTAAGTTTCCCTCTCCCCACGCTGACTGGTTGCTTGCTGGCAACATGCACTGGGGCCACGTGGAAAATTGGAAACTCCATTATGTCTTTGGCATGGGATTTCATCTCCGAACATTGATGGAAGCTTCCAAAGGGCTGCAGATAAAAAGCAGGACTGATGGTGAGCTTCAGTAGTGAGATGAAGCAGAAGAGGAAGCCTCGAACGATAACAAAGACAAGACTGCAAATAAATAGCAAGGACATTTGTGATTAAAAATTTGAGCAAGGTAATAGTAAGTAAAACAGCATTTTGTGTTTTGTTCCACAGGGTAAATATTTCTTATTTTTCAGTACCATTGTATATTCAAGCTGTATTTGCCAAATTGATCTAATTATAAGATAATTGGGACCCTTGTCAAAAACATAGGTTTTCAAATCTCCTAGAATCAGTTTTCAGGCATGGGCCTAGGGAACTGTATTTTTAACAAATGCTCCAGATGAATTTATATACTCAGCCAATTGCAGGAAGCACTGAGTTATGCCAATTCAATGTGCCTGAATGTTGGCAAGTTGTCACACGTTAAGCTAATGTGTTACATGGAATTTTCTCGTTCAAGTAATAGATGTTACTATATCATGTGGCAGTAGAAGTACAATAAATATTAATGTTTACGAACTCATAATTTTAGAGTTAATAGCTTATCCGTTGTGTGGAATTTTCCTTTCTTACAGAAGGTATTAGGTATCACCATGTAGAAGTAAAGACACACTCAAAACTAAACAGTATTCCACATCTTCATCTCAAAGGTGCTTTTCTAGTTTATAGGAGACCATCGGTCTTGTTAAGGGCATTCTTAGTATGCTTGGTATCCGTACTTTCCTGTCCTGTCTTCCTTCCAGGGATGCAAATCCTCAAGGAGACTTTTCTTATCTAAGAACATTTACGTCTGTCCTCAAAGTACTGAAACTTCTACAGTGATCTTTGTGCAGTTCAGGTTGTACATAAATTTTATCCAAAGGTCAGCCTAAAGGAAATATCTTAGAATGAAGGTGCCTTTTCCTCTTAATGGTTATTTTTTTTCTTTGGGTAAAGATCTTACAGTTACAGTGTGTGGTGTTGTCATAAAACTATACATAGTCCAGTACCTGTTAAGTGTTGCAAAATAGAGTCTCAAAAATATCTAAACTGGCTTGTTTGTTTGATTTTTAAATAACTGGTGGTGGTTTCTGCTTTTCCAATCCTGTTGGTCTTTTTGTTGTAAGTCTAGTCACAGTTCCCAAACAAGAAACAAATCACGCTGTCCTGCATTTCTCAAAAACTATTGACATCTAGCCAGGCAAGACAGAAACACACAAAAAATAAGTGTACCGGACACTGCCTTGCAATGTCACAGCACAGGATAATACCTAAATTCCTAGGAAAGAGAGTTGAGAAATGGTAAACTTATGAACAGGTATAGTTGCTTTTCTCTCTGATAGAGGAAAGAATGTCTGACCACCTTTCTGGCATCTTCTAAGAAAGACACACACATATCTATCTACTTCTTTCTTCATTTTCCCCACAGGCACCCTCCTGTGTGACTTCCCCCCTGCCACTACTTCTTTTGCACACTGTCGTGCCTAAATGTTATTTCTCATGAGCATCTTTAGGTTTTCTTGAGGTTATGTCTCAGACTCCTGAGGTAGATAGAATCAGGACAGCTGACTGGGCATAAGAGGAACTGGGATCAAACCAGAGTCAGACTCTCAGGGGACTCCTGCTTTCTGGTCAGGAGAGGACGGGGATTTGTGTTGGCTTAGGCTCTGGCAATCAGTTTGTTTTCCCCTCCGTATCCCAGGGCGGGCCTTGCCCGTGCCTCCGCATTTCCAGTGCCACTCTCGTCTTCCGCTCTGCCACGAGCAGGCAGCAAAGTCAAGTGAGTGCCTGAATTTTACTCCAGGGGAAAGAATTGAACACATGTACAAAGAACAGAAGACATGTACTGGTGAGATGAATTACATCCCATCCTCAGCCCTTTCGTCCCTAGAGAGACACAAGCCTAATAATCTGTGCATTTCTTGGGGCTTCCTCTGGTTGTGCTCCTTTGATTCAGACCTTTCTTCTTGGCTCTGTTCTTTAAAGTTCTTCATAACCCAAGGCTTGGCTGCCACTCTTAGAACATCATCTGCCCACTTGGATTTCTAGAAGAGAAAGGGCCTTTCCTCTGAAAATGCCTCGTTCTTCCGATCCTTCCCATCTTCTCCTTATCTCACCTCTTCCCTTGAAACTGCTGTTTCAAAAACAGTATTCCCAACCTGTGAAATCTCCCCTGAGCTCTGCCTGTGTACGCACCATTTTATTCCTCCTTTGTCCTGTCGCTTGCCCCAAGGCTTGCGGGAAGTTGGTCTTCCACTCCTTGGCCTTTTGTTCCACCCCCATTTTCCCTTGGAAGTCCTGTTCATGAATCTACAGAGCGCATTTGCTTGTTATCAGTAGACGTTGTCATAATATTTGAGTTTGGATAGTTGTGTTTTAATAAGAGCTTTGCTGTCGCGTTTGGAGATTGGTCCTCAATCTAGCTTACTTTGGGGACGCGAATGTCTCAGTCTTTACCGTTCAAGACCAGACTTAGTCAGATGGGAATGTGCACTAAATAGCACATCTTAATTTTATTTTTTTAACATCTTAAAATTGTTTTATGGTAACTATTTTGCTAGACCATGCAAATGCATTGGCCAGGCTGTTAGAAGGCTTTGCCAGAGCTCATGTTTGAGCTGTTTGTTGAGAACTGTTGCGTCTGACCCTGAGAGGTGGTCTGTTTCAGTTCAAGTACCAGCGCGGTCGGGCTCTAGTTCATAGTCCGGCCTCCAGTGCTTTTGACGAGTTCATGATCTCTACTGGGTTTTTGCCTGGTTGAAACTCAGTTATAGTAAGATATTCATCCAGAAAGATGTCTGATCAATATTCATCTATTAAATCTGCTTTCTTTTCTTTCATTTCAGATTTGTCCAATATGTGCAGCATTACCTGGAGGCGATCCTAATCATGTCACGGATGACTTTGCAGCTCATCTTACACTTGAACACAGAGCCCCTAGAGATTTAATATCCTTTTAAGAGGCAAGAAGGGATACAGTTGTTTGTAATGTTTGTTATTTTGATTATTTTTAAGGACAATATACGCAAAAAGAAAAAGTAACCTCTAAATTATTTTAATTTGACCTTTGCTAAAAGTGACTCAGTGCTGAGATGCAATTTATTTCTCTTTTTATATGCTATGAGTGTCACATGAACAATGCTCATTAAGTGAAAGTTGCTCATCTTCACTTCATTACAGTCAGATTTTTTAAAGACCGTTTAACTGGGTTATAAGTTTTCAGCAGGGCATTTTCATACAAAAGAGGAAAATGCTAATCCAAATTAGAATCTAAGTAAATCTAAAGAGAATTTATTTGCTTCCCCTCCATGTGCTCTGTTGCTTTATCCTGTTACCGGCGGGATGATGAGCAGGGGTGCATGTTGGGGCTTCTTTCCCTTTCTGAGTCCCCTTCTCCAGAGACCGCCATGCCCTGCCCAGTCTCTGAGTAGGAAAGCATAAGGTCACATCCAGCTCCAAAGTCCTTTCCCACTTTCCTTCCTCCTTCCCCTTTGCAAATCTCTCTCTCAGCTGTTGCTGGTGATGTTCCCTGTAATCCAAGAGATGAGTGGCCCACCAGAGTAATTAATTTTGTACATTCTGTGCTTCTTGTTTCAAGTTTTGAATTGTTCTTCTGTGACTATCACCTATTAACTTAGGGGTCTGTTTTCATGTAAAGGTTTCAGTGTTCATTGCAATTTGAAGCAATTCAAGAGCTAATCACAACTTTTCTCTTTGCCAGACTTCATTCTGATTCCTTTGATGGCTTCCCAGAAATCATAATTCAACCTTAGTCCTATTGAGGAAGAAACTGGTTTAATGGTTTTCTCATTCCACAGCTCCCATCCCGTGCTTATAGTTCCTAATTTTCTAATTGGAAGTATGGTCCCTCAGATTTAGGGGAAGATGAGAAAACTAATGGAAAGATAAAAACATGGAACCAACCTAAGAAATTAGAATGTCAGCCAGACCTGAGCCAATCAAGGGGTTAGTACTCACTGAACAGAGGAAATCACTTTTCCTCTCCTAAGTGCTGAGGACATTGAAAGCATAATGAAGAAAGCATATGGTTTGTTATTTTTTTTAAGAGAATAAGAAAACCCAGATGGGCCAAGAATACTTAAGTCTTTGAGTCACTTCACATTTTACATAAAAGAATCTTATAACAATACCCAGAGGGTTATGCTTGATCGCTGTTTCACTCTATCTTCACAGAGAAGCTAGGCAAATAACTTCAAGCCAGGTTGTTATCCTGAACTTTTTTTTTTTAATCCTGAGCTTTTTCAGCAAGTTCAAGGGCCTTTAGTGAAATTGGTTTCCATTCAGTAGAATGTCTCACATCATCTACATCATTTTTGTGAAAGATTTTTTTGTGAAAGATTTTGTGAAAGAGAAGATTAAATTATGCAAAATATAAGAATAAGAGAAGGCATATGTTACATTTTAGATTCCTAATGAGTATTACCATAAGATTCTGGAAAACAAAATGTTGACATTGCAGTTATCCTGGAAATATACTGATTTTTCAGATACTTCAAGTGCTGCCGTGGGGTGACTTTGTTTGTCGTGAAGGCATGGCTTCTCTCCAAGCCTCGTAAGCACAAGAGCTTTTTTCTTTTCAACTGTTCTGATAGAACTCTTCCTAAAGTGTATTTTTTACACCCAGATGCTTTTAAAAGACAAAATACAGTGATCATAACATCACTTTCTGTAGAACCTGAGCCGTGGTCCTGAATACCATGATGAGACAGTGCACATTCCCGTGGCCCCTGGGGGCTTTCTGGAGCCGCTCAGCCTGTCCCTCAGTGACTCCACAATCATCAGCTGAAGACCCGGAATCCAGCAGAATGTTATTCTGCACGATACAGATGTTCTGTGTGCTGCTTTGAAAGAAAAGTCTCTTACAATGAGAGCTGGCTTTTCCCACACATCCGCCAGCGTGGAAACACAAGATTGTCTTCATGAGTTTGGGTGGCCGTGTGCTCTTCGGGACGTTCTTTAGTTTGAGTCAGCTGCAGAAGATTGTGGGGAGGGGGGCTGCTGGCTATGTGACTTGTTGAGAAATGTGGTGTTACTCTCTGTGTGTCCACTTCTGCAAGAAAACTGACTCTAGTTTTCTGTTTTGTAGCAGCATTGAAGAAGAACTTGAGGACAGATTAAAACTAGTAACCAAAAGGAGTCTTTTACTCCTGAATTTAAATTATTCCTACTGTTCCTTTCTCATTACAGATCATAATTGAGATTTGATTAGCACAACTCTCCTCAGGTATTAAAATTGATGCTTATTAATTCTGGTGACTTCCGTATGAACATATATGAAATTCAGTACTGAGGTCAGGGTAAGAAGGTGCCTCACGGGGGCGTCTTTCGCCCCATCTGGTTGTTGTAGCTGGGGCCTAGGAAGAAATTTCTTCTTACCTGGAAAACCTTTTCCCCTTTGAAAACACACACACATACAATATATACACACTTACTCGTTGCTTTATATTTGAGAGTCTTTTTTTAGAGTTAATAGCCCTCGTAGATAGGCTTGTGACATCTGCATTCTAAATTAAATGTGCTGTTTTTAAATGTTTACAATTTAGGAAATCTGCATGTCTATCTAGCAAAGACTCAAGTGATTTTTTTTTTCTTCTTTCTGTGAAATACTTGGGTTCTTTTCTTAACTTTGGAGTTATGATGAATCGAGTGGTGTTCGACATGTACGTAGAATGTTTCACCCTGGCCGGGGATTAGGAGGTCCTCGTGCT
Source organism: Potos flavus (assembly GCA_028534135.1). NCBI lineage: Eukaryota > Metazoa > Chordata > Mammalia > Carnivora > Procyonidae > Potos > Potos flavus. The sequence continues at coordinate 34,695,219 of CM052885.1, forward strand.
CGTAGATCAAACATGCACTTTACTAGCAGTTCTACTGGTGGACTTTCTTCTTCTCAGAGTTCATATTCTCCAAGCAATAGGGAAGCCATGGATCCTATAGCTGGTAAGTTAGTTGCACGTTCATAAGGGAAACGGCCAGGGAGGGGGCCTTACTTTAAAAGTTTCTGTTGGAATTTGTGTTTTTAATCTCTTGTCATGCTCCTGTATTCCTTCACAAAATTCCTCTAAATCTTAAAATCGTAAAATATTGTAAAAGTAGACAATGTAAAGTAGTTCATAATATTCTGGCATTTCCTTAAGTACGTAGAGCAGAAGATAATAAGAAATGGTTCTGGGTTCTCTATTTGTGGCCACTGTTGAAATCCAAAAAAATGATAAAAGATTTCAGAATTGAAAGACCGCCAATGGTTCAACCTCCACAAGCACACAGATAATAAGACTAATTGACACGACTAAAGAATTAAGTTCTTCTCATAGGAGAAAGTGAAGTAGGAGTTTCTCTGTTCTTGGCCTTGATTTGAGAACTATATTCTTAGGGAACAAACTGAAAAGTACATGTTAATAGCTTAGAAAAATCTTATTTAAAAAAACAACAACATTTGAACATGTAGTTCATAGCCAAGTCCACCGGGTCTAATACCTGGCCAACCTGGGAAGCCAGCAGCAGAGCAGAGGGGTTGGGAGTCAGAATATAAGGTCAGAAATCACGAGAGCCTGAGGCTGTAAGACACACCAAGCACAGACAGGCAGTAAGACCCTGGCAAGCCTGTACAGGTACTGAAATGCATGCGTGTGGTGGAATATTTATCTGGAAGTTGTGATGCACCTTGCCGAACACCCTGAAACACTGGTGAGTGTAAATCTAATGGCAGCTGGGGACAGTTCTACTCATAAAGTGCTCTTAAAAATGTACAGACGTACAGATACAAGATCTGAATTCCGAATGTGCTTTGGGCATTTGCATGTGCAGTAAGCCCTGTAAAATGAGTTTTGGGGATTTTAAAAAATACTTCTTCATCCAAAGGGAATATTTACCTGCTGTTTTTGGTAGCAGGCTTTAAAAGTTAATTTCTAGAAGCAGAATTCAAAAGTGAGAAATTCTCTCCATTCAGTAATCTCTGTCAGTGAAAATCAGTTTAGTTTAGTGATGGACTCTATGAAAGAATGACATAAGAACCCCTGGGATAAAACAACAGTGAGCAAGAAAACAGAACTGTAGCCTGTTAATGAGTTGTAATAATGAAGAGCATTTGCCCTCCAGGGAATGTCTGTGCGGCAGTCGTCAATCCCATGTAAGCTAGGGAGGACCCCCCCCCCCAACACACACACACACACACACACACGGGACAAGACAATTCCTGCACCTGATTTAGAATGAGAACTCAGGGACAGAGGTCCACGTTGCCCTTGATGAGTACAACCTTATTGAAACAAGAGTCTGGATTGTAACAGGCCACTAACTAGGCTGGTACAGTCAGGAGCCAGTCAGCCTCACTGGGCCTCGCCAGTGCTACTCACTGCAGTGGGACGCTGGTACTCTCAAATGACAGAACCAGAAAGTACCAGAGAGAAGGCAGAGGTGAGTGGTGCAAGGGGTCATGGATAGAAATGATCCAGGCCTCTTGGATACAATTCTGATCGTCATTCAATCACTGCATATATGCTAGAGGCCTACTGTGTGTCAGGCACTGTTCTACTAAGAGCTGGGCGTACCATAAATGGTAGACTTGATCCCTGCCTTTGTGGAGCTTGTGTTGAAAGGATGTATATTATGATTGGACCAGTAGATGAGCACTTTCATTTACTAAATACTGCGAGAAAGTATAACTAAGTTAGTCCATTAAGCAACAATCTGTTATGTTTTACTTAAGACAAAAATAATTGTATGTGGGTTAGTTATATTTGCGTTCCCCATACACAACAGCTCCTACCTCCAGGAGGCATTCTGAAAGATACTGAGGGGTGCCTGGCTGGCTCAGTTGATAGAGCATGCAACTCTTGATCTCAGGGTCATGAGTTCGAGCCCCATGTTTTAAAATAAACAAAAATAGGGGCGCCTGGGTGGCTCAGTGGGTTAAAGCCTCTGCCTTCGGCTCAGGCCGTGATCTCAGGGTCGTGGGATCGAGACCCGTGTTGGGCTCTCTGCTCAGCAGGGGAGCCTGCTTCCCCCTCTCTCTGCCTGCCTCTCTGCCTACTTGTGATCTCTCTCTGTCAAATAAATAAAATCTTTAAAAATAAATAAATAAACAAACAAATAAAAATAAAAGGTATTGAGCTCAAAGCTGAAACTTTATGTTGCCATGGATACCTGCCTATTGACAGTCATTTCTAATGTTCCTCTAAGAGAGTGATCTTTAGCATTTTGTTTTCCACAGTATTTTAAGGAGACATTAATCGCCTTCATTTCCATTGGCAGAGCTTTTATCTCAGTTATCAGGAGTGAGACGTTCTGCAGGAGGACAGCTTAATTCTTCTGGCCCTTCCGCTTCTCAGTTACAACAACTGCAGATGCAGCTGCAGCTGGAACGGCAGCATGCCCAGGCAGCGCGACAACAACTGGAGACCGCACGCAACGCAACCCGGCGTACTAACACGAGCAGTGTCACCACTACAATCACACAATCCACAGCAACAACCAACACAGCTAACACAGAAAGCAGTCAGCAAACTATCCAGAATTCCCAATTTCTTTTAACAAGGTAGTTCATTTATCAATACAGCTTTGTTTGAGAAGTAACGTTTTATTAAGCACCACGCAGTCTGCAATGATCTTTTCTCTTTCGTGCCTTATATATGTTCTTGGAGATTCAGCCTTTGATCAAACCTTTAAAACTCCCAAATCTAATCAAAACTGCATATTCTGGATTTCCCCAAGCATACGAAAAATAATGATTATTTTAGAGAAAGTGGGAATGTTGGTGGTCTCATTCCAACAGTAAATTATCATCTAATGTGAATTTCCCCCCCTATATCGCCCGTAAACCTGAAACCTAAAAAAACTGGAAACCGAAACACTATTATTGTTACATTTTGGGGACATATTAGGTCCATTTATTGTGATAATTAACCATGCTTTTTTTATTGCCAATTTCAGTTAGCTGTGAAATATTAAAAGGTACAAAAGAGGATTTCTTAACATAGTAGTTTTTTTCTGAGAATTTCCAAAAAAGCTGGATTTATATTCTTCTGGTCGCCACAAACAAAAGTAATAGTTTTAAAAAACGGTTCACCATGGTGTAAAAAATAGTCAGTACACACAGTAAATGGTTTTATTGGATGGAATAGTTACCTGCTTCTGAAAACTACCATTAGCCACCAAATATATTCGTCTCCCAAGCCTGTCAGCATTTTATGTGACTTTTAAGAATATAAAGGATTTTAGAAAAAGCAGTGATGAGTAGACTTAGGCTCAACGGGTAATGAACCTGGACTGATCTAGGCCTTTAATGGAACAGAGAGGAATATAAAGTACAAATTGTGAAGTGAAGGAGAAAATTAGTGTAATGTATCAGTTCTCTCCAAACTGACAGTAGAAGACAGTATTATTTCTCTGTATATTTATGTCATACTTTTTCATATCTCTGTTAGTACAGTGGCACGTATGCATAGTTGTAAATAATCTGTTGTGGATGCAGAATAAAAAATGTTTGCAAACAGGGTTGCAAACCCCTGTCTAGAGGCCCAGGTTTGCCACTCACTAGTTTGGACTTTAGGCAAGTCACTTAACTTCTCTT
>CM052885.1:34703952-34705613 GCA_028534135.1 Potos flavus
GTGGGGGCACACGCAGGCTTCATTCCATGTGCGGTGATAGGTAAACATTAACTCTTGGTTCTTCTATTTTTTGGCCTATCTCTGCCTAAATAATTGTTCTAGAAATAAAATAGTTGAGCTTGGGGAGTTCCATACGTAAGGAACCCCACAGCACATCTCAGATACAGACGTCCTCATTGCCACTCCCTTAACTTTGTTAACATTCAAATTTGAAAGAGGACTCCTCAGCGAAGCGGGCCCAGATGCCGAAACCCACATGGCATTTGAGGTCCCTGTTATCGGGTGGGTTGCGCCCTAGTCAGGGTCCTCAAATTACAAAGTAGGGTGCTCCCTGCAAGCCCGTGGGTTTTACAAAGTCAGCTGAACTGTACGGCAGCAGGTAAAGGGTCATTCCATCAAAAACCCTGAAGTACGATTTTGTGTCCCCGAGGCTGCTCCTTGGCCTACAGGTCCTGCTGAGTGCTCATGTGGGATTTGAAAGGCCCATGGGCCATGTGCACAAACCCCTCGAAGGGCTGCCTTCCTCAGGCCTAGCCTGCCGGTTTCTCTCTTCTCGTCTAAGAGGTCTTTACGAATCCTTTACAAAGCACCAGGGACCTGGTCTTCACTTTGTTTCCTGTGTAGACAGTTTGGATGGGGCCTGTGGTTTGATGGCTGCTCCGTCTCCCTAAACCACCATCCCCACTGTCCTCTCCCATCATTCCTGCTTTTCGAGCTCTTGGGAGGTACAGAGCTTTGGGCTAAGACTAAGTGTCATTGGCAGCTTACGATTTCTACAGACATTTCCCCGCAAGAGAATTTTTCAGAAATAATTTCCTAAAAGAGCCCTTCTCCCTCTCCCAGCTGGGGCCTCTCAGGGTCACCATACCTGTTGCATTTGGTAGATCAGGTGTCCAATCTGATCTGGTGTGTGAGCTACTCCTTTAAATCCTGCTGCCGGATTTGAGCACATTCAGAATTCTGTACACAGAAAAACATCAGTCCACATTTACTAGCAAAGCTAGCACAAAACAGATGGGACGTCCCCTTCTGTAAGTTGGATGAACTCCCAGCTTTCCTTTCAGATGTTCTGACCACACCCCACACCCCGCATAAAAGGTTTACTTGAGGTGGAAGCAATATTCCTAGGGTAAGATTTTGTAATCCTCCTAAACTAGCGGTGGACCAGGTCACTGGGAAGCAGGCCTCAGCCACTATCTCTAGGGACTGAAGACTTTGTGGATTCTTACCCCCTAGTCCTGTAAACTTCTGACCAGTCTTGAATGCCTTTAATTTTGCCTATGACAGCCTCTCATGACAATTAACAAGACACTAGTTTCACCAATTAAAACCCATTGGGGGGGGCACTTGGCTGGCTCAGTCAGTAGAGCACTTGATTCCTGATCTTGGGGTTACGAGTTCAAGCCCCGTGTTGGGTATAGAGATTACTTAAAAATAAAATCTTAAAAAAAATTTTTTTTTGTATGTGCAGTATGCTAATTAAAGTCTGTTGAATTGCAAAAGAGCATGTTGGAGCTGCCATTGGAGTATGGCCCAGTTGGATGGCAGCCACCTTAAGCTGACTTCTCTTAGAATTAAAGCTACCTTGGGGGGTGCCTGGGTGGCTCAGTGGGTTAAGGCCTCTGCCTTCGGCTCGGGTCGTGATCTCAGGGTCCTGGGAT
>CM052885.1:34706113-34773987 GCA_028534135.1 Potos flavus
CTGCTCAGCAGGGAGCCTGCTTCCCCCTCTGCCTCTGCCTGCCTCTCTGCCTACTTGTAATCTCTTTCTGTCAAATAAATAAATAAAATCTTAAAAAAAAAGAGAAATTTTATTTATTTATTTGACAGAAATACAGTGAGAGAAGGAACACAAGCAGGGGGAGTGGGAGAGGGAGAAGCAGGCCTCCTGCTGAGCAGGGAGCCCAATGCGGGGCTCGATCCCAGGACCCTGGGATCATGACCTGAGCCGAAGGCAGATGCTTAACAACTCAGCCACTCGGGTACCCCCAAAATAGCTTCTTTTTAAGTTGGGGGTCTTCTTTTTTTATGTTACATGTGTAGGCTATATAAACTTAAATGAAAACATGTAAGCAAAGCCTAGTGAGTGTTAAGATACGGGCACCTTCCGAACTGCAATAAGCACAATTTCTCTTGTGCCCCTCTTTACATCTGCATCCCCATTTCCAGTTAAAGAATCTATGCTCTGAGGTCCAGGTGGCCATAAAGTTAATTCAAGTTCTCACAGGTTATATTTGTTATAATGTATAATTTTGTTACTATGGATTATCTAATTCATTAAGTATTTACTGAGTACCAAGTCAGTGTTCACTTAATATTCTGGGCTATAAAATCATCAAGAAATAAAGATAGTGAAATGACCAAGAAATGAACAATGCCTAACACCTTTCAAGTTCATATGAATTTCATCTCCTCTTAAAAATTGGGATGTATCATTATTTATTTAAACCGTGTCACAATTCATGCCTGTTCTTTTGAAAAGGGCTCTTAAACTCAGCTCTAGAAATACCCTAGGCTTGTTCTGTTAAGCAGATTTTTCTTATCACCTGCGATATAATGGGGTGTTTTTAACAAGAGTTTCTTCTACTGAGGGGCGCCTGGGTGGCTCAGTGGGTTAAAGCCTCTGCCTTCGGCTCAGGTCATGGTCTCAGGGTCCTGGGATCGATCCCCGCATCGGGCTCTCTGCTCAGCAGGGAGCCTTCTTCCCCCTCTCTCTCTGCCTGCCTCTCTGCCTCCTTGTGATCTGTCAAATAAATAAACAAAATCTTAAAAAAAAAAAAAAAAAAAGAGTTTCTTCTACTGAAAAGTGGTGATCCCAAAAGAGCTATTAGAATTTAAAGCCAACACACATAAAAAACCTTCATGCACGTAGCATTTTAATCCTTAGGTTAAAAAAAAAAAAAGGTGATATTCTACTGAGCTAACTACTGGTGAGGGTAATTGGTAACTTCAGGTTTTTGATCTCCTGCCCAATTAAAAGTAGTACATATTATAAAATCTGCAAATGTAATAAACATACGACTTAATGCTGGAGTTTTGCTTTGAGAACATACACAAAGCACTACTGGAAAAATCTATACGACATGGTCAATAAACTCCTTTTGGGCCTTCTAGAACTATCTAAGTTGTAGCCACTTGTACTTTAGCCATCCACTTTGCCAATACAGATATAGGTACTTTCAAGATTTGAATGAGCATACTGTTTAACTGGATTACAATCTAATTTTCTGTTGTTGCGGTGAAACACTGAAACTAACTTATAATTAAGTATGAGTTACTTCATATTGAAATTATTTTTCTTCTCAGTTCCATCCTCCCATTTTAATGCTTAGGTTGTAGCTGTCACATGCCTCTAAAGAGCAGTATTTAGCATTTTAGGGAGTTTTTGTTATATACGAAAGTTTTAATTTTCCTTACATTTTTATACATGATTTAAAAGTCCTAAATAACTAAGTCTGGGTGGTGCCTGGGTGGCTCAGTCAGTTAAGCATCTGCCTTTGGCTCAGATCATGATCCCAGGGTCCTGGGATCAAGCCCCACATCAGGCTCCCTGCTCAGTGGAGAACCTGCTTCTCCCCTTTCTCTCTCACTCTATCACAAATAAATTAATAAAATCTTTAAAAATAAATAAGTTTGGGTTTAAAAATTTTTATTTATTTATATTTTAAAGATTTTTAAGTACTCTCTACACCCAATGTGGGGCTTGACCCACAACCTTGAGATCAAGAGTTGCATACTCTACCAACTGAGCCAGCCAGGTGCCCCGTTAAAAATGTTTTTTTAGACAGAAATTTAAATTATATGTGTATGCGGATGTCCCAGGAATTCACAAAACAAAAAAATATAATTTAGCAACAATAAAAAAAATAACTCAGAGCTGTCCTTTTTTTTTTTTTAAAGATTTTATTTATTTATTTGACAGAGAGGAGAGAGATCACAAGTAGGCAGAGAGGCAGGCAGAGAGAGAGGGGGAAGCAGGCTCCCTGCCAAGCACAGAGCCCGATGTAGGGCTCGATCCCAGGACCCTGAGATCATGACCTGAGCCGAAGGCAGAGGCTTTGACCCACTGAGCCACCCAGGCGCACCCCCCCCTTTTTTTTTCTTTTTTAAATCACATACTTCTATTTTTTTTTTTTGAAGATTTTATTTATTAACTTGAGAGAGAGAGAAAGAGATTGTGAGAGAGAGCACAAGCCGGTTGGGGGGGGTGGTGCATGGAGAGGGAGAAGTAGGCTCCTTGCTAAACGCAGAGCCCAATGCAGGGAGTTGAAATTAGAGTCTGACGAGGACAGAAGCTTTGTATGTTTCTCTTCTCAAGGGCATAACCAGTTTGTCAAGTGAGGCCAAGTTTGCTAGAGCTTCCTAGAAAAAAATGATCTCAGCTACGAATACCAAGACTGGTATCTTCGAATAATTTTCTTTTTTTTTTCTTTTTTAAGATTTTATTTATGTATTTGACACAGAGAGAGAAAGCAAGAGCAGGAATACAAGCAGGGCGAGTGGGAGGGGAAAGCAGGCTCCCCACCGAGCAAGGAGACTGATGTGGGACTCGATCCCAGGACCCTGGGATCATGACCTGAGCCGAAGGTAGACGCTTAATGACTGAGCCACCCCAGGAGCCCTGTCTTCAAATAATTTTCTTAATCAGTTTTTGTTGTTTTATTGTTTGTTTGGTTTTTATTTTGCTTTCTTTTGTTTTTTGTCTGTTTAAATCTGAGGGGTAGGTCAGGAAAAGAAGGGATGGGGGGAAGAAGAGACAAGGCTGAAACCTGCTTAAAGAACTTCTGAGCCACCTTGTAATTTGCCAACAGTTGCTGGAGAGCTCCATCTTTATACCATCTTCCCTACAAATCTTCCTACAAACCCTGCAAAACATTTCTTTGACCTGAAATTAGCTGTTTGGACACTGAACCAGACAAACCAGTACTTCAGAGGACAAAGAAGAAACCAGATCAGTGGCTAAAGAAAAAAAGAATTCAAAATGAATGTGTCTGACAGTTGCTGTCTTAGCCAGTGCCCCCCTGCACATTAGGCATTGTTTGCATTCAGAAAACTGCCTGTCTCCCTTCCCCTACAGGATTTTAATTCAACTTCAACGTAGAAGAAAATAGAAAGTAATGAAAAGCCTACCCAGGGATAACAACATACTCTCAAATACCAGGCACAGACACCTTCCCAGAAAAGCTATTATCTCATTTTCTCAATAATTTCAGTAATTCCCTTCTTGGTTTTTGTATCATCTTGAGAATCTGATTTCTCATAGAAACATCTTTTAAAAATATCATAACATATGCATATCGGATTATCCCAGAACAAACCTGGAACCCCCAAAGTGTCTCCTATCATTTCCTTCCTGGCTCACAACCCAAAAATCTGCTGGGATACTAATGGCTATATCACCCTTAAAATGGAAAGTACTATGATCTATCTGATTTTAAACAAGTAAATGTGTTCAAAATAACTATTATTTAAAAATATGCAAAGATAGCCAAACACTAAAGATAGAAAAAGGTGATTTATAAAACAGAAAGTGTTTTGGATCAAAACCAACGAAAAGCACAAATGATAAAAGTACCAAACCCTAATCCACAATTTCTCTAGCTGAATGCAGCTGAGCAGACAACATGGTTGCCTATAGCAACTGTACTTCTCAAATCCTATGTATTTCTCCACTATTATTAAATAAAATACCCTTGTTAGTTCACACAAAAGCAGACAGCATCCAATTGCATTCTTTGATAAAGAAGAATGCAAGCAGTAAAAGTCAAAGCCTATTTTTTTCTTTTAATGTATATGTGGTTTTTAAACGCTTACCTTTCCTGATTATCTGATTAAAAGGGTAAACGGGGAATTAGAGTATTTAAGAAAGCATATAAAATTAAATTAGAAGATTTGTAAAAACTGTGGTTCACTCCACCATTATTGCCCCTAATAAGGAAATAAATGTGTTAGGAAGTTAATTCTATATACCTACATATTAAAATGGTCTCTTGGGTCAGTTAAGCATCTGCCTTTGGCTCAGGTCATGATCCTGGGGTCCTGGGATCGAGTCCCACATCGGGTTCCCTGCTCATTGGGAAGCCTGCTTCTCCCTCTCCCTCTGCCTGCCACTTCCTCTGCTTGTGCTCTCTCTCACTATCTCTCTATCTGTGTCAAATAAATAAATACTATCTTTAAAAATAAATAAATAAAATAAAATAAATAAAATGGTCTCTTGGGATGGCTGGGTGGCTCGGTCAGTTAAGCATCTACTTTTGGCTCAGGTCATGACCCCAGGGTCCTGGGATTGAGCCCCACATCGGGCTCCTTGCTCAGTGGGGAGTCTGCTCCTCCCTCTCCCTCTGCACTCCCTCACCTAGCTTGTGTTCTCTCTCTCTTGCTTCCTCTCTTTCTCTCAAATAAATAAAATCTTAAAAAAATAAAATAAAATAAAATGGTCTCTCAATGAAATACAGATATATTGATGATAAATCTTAAAAGTCCTATAGAGAATTTAAAACATATGTCACTTCTCATAGCCGTCATGCATAAATCATATCTATCAATGTTAATCTGGTTTGCAGATTTGATCTAATACTTTCCTGCTTGTTTAATTTAGAGATCAAATGCATCTAATTTTTTATACACAAATTGCCACAACAGTGATGATAATTTCTATTTTGTGCTCTATGACACTCAAACAACTATTTAAATATTAATAAATATCAGCTAAAACCGATTATTCTGAATCATTAAAAACGTAAAGGTCCTGTTATGCTATCACTTTTCTCCATAATAATTATCACTGTTAAAGTTTTTGATCTGCTCAAACTCCCCACCCTGAGGCTGAGAGTCGCATGCTCTTCCAAGCGAGCGGGCCAGGTGCCCCGCCGAAGGAGTTACCACTCAAAGTAAAATCCTTTCAAGTCAGACTGTGGGAAATTTCCAAAAACCATTCTTTCTCCTTGATTTTTATTTCTTATAAATGGAACACAGTACAACCATGCTATTTCAAATATAATTCATTCTGTTATAAACACATCTAGGTCTTCATTAAAAAGGGAGAGAAATGTATCATTAACATAAAGGAAGAGCACTTAAATGCTGGCCACTACCCAGTGGTAGTGGCCCCCATTCTGGAGAGCAATGAAAATGAGTAAACACATCAAATGAAAAATAGAAAGCAAAAATTTCCCAGCAATGACCTATTAGAGCCCTGCCGTTCTGTTGATAATTTATCGAGGTGGGAAGAAAATGTTGGTAAACCAGAAAGTGCTGTTATCTTTTAAGCATAATATTCTACAGGTAAATTATAAGAGATTTACTAAATAAAGAAGTGAAAGAAGATTAACTACATATCATTAATGAAACGATGCAGCATGTTTCATCTAAAAGCAACAACAAAATCCCTAAAGGCTTTCTAGTTAGCTGCAGTGCAAGCTCAAATGGAAGATTTAAGAAAAATCTCAGAAGTCTCTTCTCAATGCCCTCTTATGTCCAAAGAAAAGTTTTTCTACCTACCATGTTTCTTCCACCATCCTAACATCCTTCCTCGATAATCCATATTTGCAATCCCATTTGACCATGATTGCTCACTTCTACTACCAGATTGATGATTTTAAGATTACACACTTGTGCTCCTTCCCCTCTTAATTCTTCCCACAACCAAAATCCAGTTAGATGTCCCAATCTACCAACTCTCAGGGATTTTAAGAACTCATGCTTAATTTCAAAATCAAACTGTTTATCATATTTGGTGTTACTCTTGAGATTATACCCAATCTGCTTCTTACATTTTTAACTAGTCATCACCTTCACTACGCATTCTATATCAGATGTTGTTTTTCACAGTATCTGGCTCTGAAGGGTCCCTTCCATACCCTCAAAATCAAGTCTCTTGAGTAATCGCAAATTAATCTTAAGAAGGGAGGTAAATCGTAGGTTGGGGCCTCAGAGTCCCCAGTTGAAAAAGGAAACAGAGGGGCGCCCTGAGTGGCTCAGTGGGTTAAAGCCTCTGCCTTCAGCTCAGGTCATGACCGCATCGGGCTCTCTGCTCAGCAGGGAGCCTGCTTCCCCCTCTCTCTCTCCCTGCCTCTCTGCCTACTTGTGATCTCTTTCTCTCTGTCAAATGAATAAATAAAATATTTAAAAAATCAGTTTCCTTTACTGTATCTATCAGGGCACCTTTAAAAAAAAAAATTAACCTTCAGTAGACTTTCTTGCAAGCTATGTCAGGTATCAGTAAATGCTTATTACTGGTAACAATGACATCTGCAGTGACATAGCCTCTTGCCCCTAAATGTTCCAGATGGATGCTGGTTAGAGGAGTGAGATCCTTAAGTCCTCTAGGAAGATACAAACTGCTGGCCTAGAGGACATATGCAGGAAACACAGGGGCAAAAGCAAGACAGCACACTGCACAACTGAGCATTCAGAAAGAAAAATGTACAACAGGAAGAGAAAAGGAGGGACAGTTAGTTGTTAAGTGAATACAGTCCCCCACCAAACTGACGAGTCATTCTTGAACTCCAGAACTTTTCCATGTTTGACTAACCATGACTTTGGCAAAACACTGCAGTAGGGGGTGGGGGACACCTAGCAAGGGGACACCTAGTAACATCACCCGGACATTTCTATACAACTGCAACGTTAGTAGAGCTGATAACATGCTCCAAACGTGTACAGAGAGGCACTCAAAATATTTAATAAGTGGGGTGGCACAGACACCAGTCCTCCGGCATGGAGAGCAATCAGGAAGCCATACGTAGTGCCAGCCTGGGATTGAGGAGGACAAGACTCACATGATTTGAAGAAGAAAAAACCCTGTCCTTCATATCAAAGATTCTTGTTTGCCTGCCATTTTTCACAGCACAGATGCAGTGTTCACGCAGACTAAGGGCCGACGAGGAGGCAGCAATCCCTAAAATACCCCACTAACATCAATCAAAAAACAGTAAGGCCACTGTCTCGAGCTATGAACCGAAGGCCTGGGAACTTCGTAAAGGCACATACTGAACGGGACTTCTGTGAGACACACCACGAAAAAATCTGTAGACAGCAAGCATTTAATTTTCAAACCATGGATCAGGTATAGAGGAGTATAAACAAATTTTGAGTGTTTACTCTCAGAAAAAAAATAAAGGCAAAGCTGCTGAGGCAGAGCTACTGATTCTTATTTTAAAGAATCAGCTTTTCACTCATGGAAAGGACTTAACTTTCTGCTAGATTCTCCCATTTCAGATGCGGAATGCTGAGCAGCCGTCCGTCCGGGTGGGGTGATGAAAGCACTACACCAGGACCTACTGCATAGTAATGATTTTAAGAATGCCGGTTTCGGCGCAGAAACCCCTCTCTATCGCATCTAGGTAAATGAAGTACCCAAACTTCACAGAAATTAAGTCAAAAAGAAATTATTCCCAATTTCCCCCAACAACCACGACAGAGATGCAATCAAGCCCACACTCCTTGTACTGGTACCTGGGACTGTACCCAAAGGAAGCAAAGTCACCTTTACAGAATAAGAACAGATAAAGAACAGTAGTAAAACGTGACAACGGTATTCTGAGGCTGCAAGATGGTCCAAGACGAAAGCAGTTCTGAGCTGTTAGATAGTAAAATTTGGCTGGAGGACAAACATAATGTAAATTTACCAAATGTTTGAACTATAAATCTCTTAAGCAACTTGAAGCATCCAACTAAGCAGTGTAAACGGGAATAGAAGTGAACCTGGATTACACACACCTGTAACAGCAGGGCTGGAGTGGAGAGAAAAAGAGGACGGTGGTTAAGTAGGGACCCTACAACCCAGAGGGACTCTGGCTGAGTTCAAACGCCTGGCTCTGCCCCTTAGTAGCCGTGTGTCCCTGGACACATTATTTCTCTTGAGTTTTCACCTAATTTGTTTTGAGTACACTTAGGGGCTTATTAGTTGATGCAATGTGCAATTGCTTGTGCCAAAATTCTCCGAATTCCAGACCCAGAGTTCCATCTCTCATCTTTTACTTTATCTATTACTACCCACAGTAAAGGGAGGGAAGGAGGACTCTTTTGGATGTACTTTATCATTTCTTAAAAGTTGAATATATGCTGACTCAGATGTCAAGTAAAATACCCCAAAAGCTTTCGAGGCAAGATTTTCTTTGTGCATTATTCTGGGTCCTTGGCTTTTAGCCACTGGGAAAGATTAGAGTAGGAGGAATTTCTAGGGACCTTACAGCTTTGACCTGATGAAAACCAAGTAAGTGATCTGTTACAATGAGATGTGACAAAAGATTACTATACTTGATGACTTAAAATTTAAAAATTTTCTTACGAAGGTTTCATTGTCGAAGAGAAATGAAGCAGGTACCAAGAATACTCTAGAAAGAGCTGTGCTGCAGGCTGGGGTGCTTTCACCCTGTTCACAGGGCATTTGCTAAGGGGTCCTGAATTTGGTCAAGATTCCACACTATGCTTTCAGCAACAGGATAAGAAAGGCTAGTGTGAACAAATGGAAGTGTGTTATCTTGCACACGTGCAGCCTCCTAGGATGTGCATAACTTGCTGTTAAAAGATAATTTTAATAATTATTATGCCAACAGTATCAGTCCACTTAGCAGGAGATAGAGGACAGTGACTTAGCTTTATTTTCATAGAAATAATGTACTTTAACACATCCTTTTACGCATAAGGCTGCTTCACTTACCACTTCTGTTGATGTTTCTGCATGTTCAGAAGTAACATGTTCTTGAAGAGATGTCTCCGTATAGCCCATTTTTCCACAATAGGGACAAGTAAAAGACTGTGGCTGCTCTACAGAGAAAGCTTCCCCACCATAGTATAAATCTGAAAAATAACGTGGAGTTGTAGTAAGAAATAATTATTGGGTTTTGGTTTTTTTTTTTTTACTACATAAAAATGTAAACAGAGGGTACAATAATGTAACACAAATGTGTGCCCGCAATCTCCAACAACCTCACTCTGTCAAGGGTTGCTTGGGAACCTCTCTGCTTACGTATGCAACATCCTTATTCTCCCTGGGACTCCGTGACACCCCTCCAAAATTTCTTTTCTACCCATATAGCTACTATTGCCTTAAGAGAAAAATATAGCAAATTATAGCTTCATTTAATTTTGAATTTTTTTTGGGGGGAGGAAGACTTTAAGTAATCTCTATACCCAAGGTGGGGCTCAAACTCATGACCCCAAGATCAAGAGCTACATGCCCCTCTGACTGAGCCAGCCAGGCACCCTCTCCCTTCATTTCATTTTGAAACACCTCTCATCTCACATCTAGTTCTAATTTTATTGTAATTTATTTTTTCTTTATCTCTTATGTGTAGCAACACCAATCTCAACACAAAGAATTAGTGGGGTGAGGGGCTCCTCGTGGCTCAATCAGTGGTGTGTGACTCTTGATTTCGGAGTTGTGAGTTCAAGCCCCACATTGGGTGTAGAGATTACTTAAAAATAAAATCTTAAAAGAAAATAAAAAACAATCAGCAGGGTGTATCCTAATACAAGAAC
Organism: Potos flavus; assembly: GCA_028534135.1. Lineage (NCBI taxonomy): Eukaryota > Metazoa > Chordata > Mammalia > Carnivora > Procyonidae > Potos > Potos flavus. The sequence continues at coordinate 34,715,896 of CM052885.1, forward strand.
ACAAGTGCTTAGAGCAGGCGACTGTGATCAATATGCCAACTCCCAGATGCAGTTATGTGTCTAAAGCACACACCATTCTTACAGCAGGAAGGACCCTAAGCATTCAGTTCTTGTAAAATGCTAACTTGAATGGAGTACTACCACAACATATTCTGTCCAAATTAGTTACCGAAGAACTGACCAATTAATGATATTGTATGTGAATTTGTTTGCCTCATTAGTACATGTCTAGTTCTATTTTTCTCCATTAGTAGCACGAATGGAAATACAATTGCAAGTGTATTTAGTATGTTACATCCCTTCATTATAAAGAATTATATATAACATGACACAAATGCTTAATAAGATATGATCATTTCTGTGAGAAGAGAAAATGAAAGAGTATTCACTACAGGAGAGATGTATTCACATTCATTTTTAGGAAGATTTAGACTATCTTAAAAATATTTACCCATCTATTATATACATAAGACTTGCCAGGTGGATTTGGGGTAGGTGGGCATATATATATATATATTTTTATATATTATGTAAAAACGAATAAAACTTGTTCCCCTGATAAAGGGCATGTACAAAATACCCATAGCTAACATCATACTTATTGGTGAAAGACTGGATGTATTCCCCCCTAAGACCTGGAACAAGACAAAAATGTCCACTCTTTTAAAGATGTCCACTTTTTAAAAGATTTTTATTTTAAAGATTATTATTATTTTAAAGATTATTTATTTGAGAGAGAGAGTGCACTCAGGAAGAGGGGCAAAGAGAGGGAGAGAGACTCTCAAGCAGACTCCCTGTGAGCCCCAGGTGGGGCTGGATCCCAGGATTCCAAGACCATGACCTGAGCTAAAACCAAGAGTCAGAAGCTCAACCAACTGAGCCACCCATGCATCCCAACTCTCGCCATTTCTATTCATTATTTTACTGGAGGGTCTAGTAATTAGGCAAGGAAACAAAATGAAAAGCAGCTAGATGGAAAGGAAGAAGTAAAACCATCTCTATTAACAGATGACATGACCTTGCATATACAAAACTCTCGGAGTGCCTGGGTGGCACAGTCAGTTAAGCATCTGCCTCTAAGTTTTGGCTCAGGTCATGATCACATGGGTCATGGGACTGAACCCCGCTTCAGCCTTTGCGCTCAAAGTTTCTCTCCCCTGCCCCTCCCCCCCACTCTCTCTCTCTCTTAAAATACGTAAGTCTTAAAAAAAAAGAGAGAGAGAGAAAATCCTAAAATACCACTAAAAAACTATTAGAATAAACAATAAAAACATTATGGGATATAAAATCTATATACAAAAACCAATTGTTCTTCTATACACTTGCAGTGAGCAATTCAAAAGTAAAATTTTAAAAATCCATTTACAATAACAAAAAGAATGAAATTCTTAGGAACACATTTAATGAAATAAGTATAAAACTTATCCTCTGGTAACTACAAAACTTTGTTGAAAAATATCAAAGATGACCTAAATAAATGGAAGAACATCTCATGTTCATGGACTGGCAGACTTAATACCGTTGCTCTCCAAAGTGATCTACAGAATCAAAACAATCCCCAACAAAATCCCAGTTGGCTTCTTTGCAGAAACTTGATGACCCACTCCTAAAATTCTTTCACAGAAACTCAAGGGATCTAGAATACCCAAAACAATCTTGAAAAAAAAAACAAAAAACGAAACAAAACCAAAGCTAGAAGACTCATGCTTATCAATTTCAAAGCTTACTATAAGCTTATAGTAATTAAGATAGTGTGGTACTGGCATAAAGATATATAAATCAATGAAACAGACTGAGAGGCTAGGAAAAGACACATTTATGGTCAACCAACTTTTCTTTTTTAATAGCTCTGAGATATCTTAAACATATAAAAATTGTGTATATTTATGGCATACAAATTGATGTTTTGATACATGCATACATTGTCACAATATCACCAAAATCAAACTAACATATCAACCATCTCTACACAGTTCCCTGTGTTGTGTGTGTGTGTTAAAAAGATTTAAGATCTATCCTCTCCAAAAATTTCAATTATGCAACACAATATTGTTAACTATGGTCACCATACTATATATATCAGCTCTCTAGAGCTTATTCATATTGCATAATGAAACTCTGTACCCTGTGACCAACATCACCCCATCTCCCCAACCTCACTTCAGGTCAACTGATTTTTAACAAGAATTCCACGGCAATTCGTTGGATAAACAACAGTCTTTTTCAACAAATGATGCTGGGATGACTGGATATCCATATGCAAAAAATGGTCTACCTCATCATTCCATATACAAAAATTAATGCAACATGGATCAAAGATCTAAAGGTAAAAGCTAAAACAATAAAACTCTTAGAAGAAAACATAGTTTTAAATCTTCATGATCTTAGATCGGCCAATGGTTTTTTAGATATGATACCAAAAGCATAACAAAAGAAAAAACAAACTGGACATCATCAAAATTAAAACTTCTGTGCTTCAAAGCACACATCAAAAAAGTGAAGACATGGGTGTGCCTGGGTGGCTCAGTTAGCTAAGTGTCCAACTCTTGATCTCCGGGCTCTGAGTTCAAGCCTTGCATCAGACTCTACACCGGGCGTGGAGCCTAGTTTAAAAAAAGGAGTGGGGGGCGCCTGGGAGTCTCAGTCAGTTAAGCGGCTGCCTTTGGCTCAGGTCATGATCCCGGGGTCCTATGGTCGAGCCCCGCATCAGGCTCCCTGCACAGCGGGGAGCCTGCTCCTCCCTTTCCCTCTGCCTCCCACTCTGCCTACTTGTGCTCTCTCTATCTCTCTGTCAAATAAATAAATAAAATCTTTAAAAAAAATGAAAGTGAAAAGACAACTCATGGAATGCAAGAAAATTTCTGCAAATCATCCACCTGATAAGGAACTTGTATAAAGAGTATACAAGGAACTATTAAAACTCAATAATAAAAAGACATATTACCCAATTAAAAAATGGGCAAAGGATCTGAACTGATATTTCTCCAATGCAGATCTACAAATGACCAATAGGCATAAGAAAAGATGGCCACTATCATTAGCCATCAGAGAAATGCGAATCAAAACCCTATGAGATACTACCTCACAGCAACTGTGATGGCTGTAAACAGAAAGATAACAAGTGCTGACTAGGTAAGAAATTACAGCATGAAACATTTATAGCTTTTCTTATGGCTTAACAAGGCCTTCTAATCAACTGTAGAAACAATCTGCTTTCTGATAACCAGAGCAAGAATACTATATGCTGTTGGCAAGAACAGTCCATTGACTTTACTCCTTCTTTACTGAGGCACTCTTCCATCTCAGACCTTGTCGCTTTTATAGATCTCTGAATGGCTTTCATGAACAATTAAGCTATGATTAAGAGAATTATTTAGAATATAAAAGTAAGATTCATGTTATTTTTAATGTATCCTATTGGCAAGAGTCTTAGAACATTTTGCCTTTATTTTTTCATGCACATACACACAAACTTCTAAATGACGACCCATTAAAATTTGAACTAAATACATACCAAAATCTACTCTTGTTAATATGCACTGCATTGGGTGGTCAGTTGTATGCCTTGTTGTTGTTGCACCACTTTCATAACAAGATGCACAAAGATCGTAATCGTAGCAAATTAAACACTTATATCTGCGACCTCGAAAATTTCCTTTTAAACATGCATCACAGCTGACACCTATTAAAAAAAAAGAAATATCATTAATTAGCAGCTGTAATAGGCCACGCTCCATCTCATTTTTATAAATTTTTTAAGGTACATATTTAACCCCACATTTCCTTCCTAAAATGACTAGAAACAACATAGTAAAATGCTATAAGAATTTCCAACAACATGGTGGATCTATTACTCTAATTTACATTCCTAATGAAAATAACTTTAAAAAATTATGCCATTTGCAACAGTATTTAAAAAATGCCTATCAATAAATCTAACCAAAGAAAGGCAGCTCTTTATGAAGCAAATAAGTGCACATATATTCAGGAATGCCTGGCTGGCTCTGTTGATGGGGCATGCAACTCTTGATCTTGGGGTTGTAGGCTCGAGCCCCACGATGGGTGTGGAGATTATGTAAAAAACTAAATAAAAGCTTTAAATAAATAAATAAATACACACACGCGCGCTCAAAGACATTTAAAGGACTTTAAAAAATAAAACTCTCAGGTTCACAGATGAGAAGCTTCAATGAAATGCAATGTCAATTCTCCCCAAATCGATTGGTGGAATCAATGTAATTCTAATTGAAATCACGAAATCCTTTTTGTGGAACATGACAAGCTGACTCAAAATTTTTATGAAAGTTGCAAAGGGCCAAGAATAACCAAGATATTCCTGAAGAAAAATAAGATGGAGTGATTTGCTTAACATATCAAGTACTATTATAAAGCTACAGTTAGGGGCGCCTGGGTGGCTCAGCTGGTTAAGTGTTAAGCCTCGGACTCTTGGTTTGGACTCAGGTCGTGATCTCAGGATCCTGGGATCAAGCCCCACATGGGGCTCCCTCCTCATCAGGAAGTCTGCTGGTCCCTCTCCCTCCCCCTCTGCCCCTCCTCCGTGCACGCTTGCTCTCCAGTGCTCGCCCTCTCACAAATAAAGTCTTAAAAAATTAAAAAATAATAAAACTACAGTAATTAAGACAGGATACTACTGGCATGGAGACAGAACAACTGACCAATGAAACAGAACAGAAAGCCCAAAATAGATACACACATGTTGAAATCTATTTTATGACAACAAAGTCCCTAGAGATGAGTGGGGAAAGGAAGGAGGAGACAATGAATGGTGCCAGGACAGGTGATTATCCATATGAGGAAAATAAAATTGGATCTCTGCCACAGATCCCACAGAGAAACATTAATTCCAGATGGTTTAAAGACAAATGCCAAAGGAGAATGGGAAAAAAAAAATCCCTGGAAGACAATATAGGAGAATATTTTTATGAGCTCAGAGTAGGAAACAATTTCTTAAAATACACACACACAGTCCAAACCATGAGTTTAACCACATTAAAATTAAGATTTTTTTCTTTAGCTTTTAATGCCCTATAGTAATGGAAAGATAAAAGGCCCCGAAACTGGTGACACATGCAACATACACGACAGACAACAGTTTGGTGTTCAGAATACATTAAGAACTCTGACATTATCAGTAAGAAAATGACCAACATCTAATAGAAAAATGGGCAAATGGGCAAAGACTTGAGTAGGCACTACAAAGAACAACAAACACAAATGACCAGGAAATACATGAAAATATGCTCAATCTCATCAGTCATCAAAGAAGTACAAATTCACAAGCTATCATTTTACATCTACCAGTCTGGCAAAAACCTAGAAATCTGATGATTTCAAGTGCTAATGAGGCTACACTAGTGACGATACAACAGAAACACTTCTACTCTGCTAGTGGGAGCATACATCAGTACAACCTGGAAAATTTTGTTCACATTCTACTCAAGTTAAATCTGTGCAGTTCCTGAGACTCTGCGACTTCACTTGTAAGTAGAGTCCCTGGGGAATCTTTTGTCTATGTGTATCAGAAGAATGTAGAAGAATGTTCACAATAGTTTTTGCAAGGGGCGTGGGGGAAGTAGGGTGTTAACAACCCAAAGGCCCCATAGCATTCTATATTGTAGAATGAATTAGAAAATGCATCATAGCGCCTGGGTGGCTCAGTTGTTTAAGCAACTGCCTTCAGTTCAGGTCGTGATCCCAGGGTCAGCAGGGAGCCTGCTTCTCTCCCTCCCACTCCCCATGCTTGTGTTTCCTCTCTAACTCCATCAAATAAATAAATAAAATATTAAAAAAAAAAAAAGAAAATGCATCATAGCCACAGGCAAGGACTTCAAGAATCTCACACGACTGAAAGAAAGTCTCAAATGGATATATCTATAAACACTATCTAGTTTAGGAAATCAAACATGTAGTGAAACTATAAAAGGAAAACGGAATGATAAAATTTTGGTCAGTGGTTCCCTGGGGGGGAGGGGGTATGGAGCCCTCAGTGATCTTGAAAGGTTAGGACAGACACTCTTTTAGATCTGGCAGAGAGAGTCTGTAGTACCGCTTTTGTTTTTCCTTTAGGTAATTTCTACACCCAACGTGGGGCCTGAACTCACGACCCTGAGACCAAGAGTCGTATACGCCTCCGACTGAGCCAGTTAGGTGCCCCTGAAGGTCTTCATTATTTCATTCGGATGTAGTAAGATTATGTTATCACATTTTCTGGTATACTAATATTCAATATCAGTACGAGTATATACAACCTTTTAAATCAGTCCTCAAAATACCCTTCCAGATTGCTAAGATTTCCCAAGTTGTACTGAGATCTCACAAAGTTACACTAAAAGCCATTGATGGCATCAAGTCAACAGTTTTTCAGCAAATTCAGTAAATACTGACTGAGTGCCTACTATGTTCTAGAAGGTGGGGCTAGAGCAATAAAAACACAGATAAAGCTCTGTCCCTGTGAAGCTAACATTGTAGTGGGTGAAGATAGGTATAAAAACAAATGAAGCTGTAAAGCAAGTTAGGAGAAAGTGCTATGGAGAAAAATAAAGCAGAAAAGGAAAAATTGTGCGGGCAACAAAGCTTCACAGAAAAGATGGTATTTGAGCAAAACGATGGAATACTTCAAAATTTGCTCATTCAAAACAGCTGCCACGCAGTCCAATGCTTCCAACATAACATAAAAAATACTGCAAAGGGGTAGATAACTATTCAGATCACAAATGGAAGTTTAATGTAACTGGATACAATAACTTTGCCAAACAAATGTAGCATGAACTGTGCTAAAAAGGTGCCAGAAAGGTAAACCCAGCTTTGAACGGTAACTTTTTGGTGTATCCCATCTGAGGTCACCCTGCAGGCCCGGCTTTTCTTTCTGTAGTGGGGGCACCCGCTGAGCGGTATAAGGAACAAAACTGCTGGCAACTGTGGACAGTGACACCGCCTAACTCTGCAACCACCACTTTGAGCAAGAAGGTCTGATGATGCTCGTCCCTTGCCTGCTTCACTCTTCTGATATAATCTAAGTTATCTAAATCTAAATGCCGGTAGTTCTCCTACAGGGTGAGGGTGTGGGGTGGTGGGAGGCTTCACCCACAACCCAGCTGGAGTTCAGTAACTGTCAGACCTTTAAGGAACAGGGTTGCTGGGGCGCCTGGCTGGCTCAGTCAGCACAGCATGCAACCCTTGATCTCAGGGTTGTGAGTCTCAGCCCCATGTTAGGTATAGAGATTACTTAAAAACAATAAAATCTTAAGAAATAGGGTTGTTGCTGTTTTAAAATTACTATTTTTTGATGGAAGTCATTTCTACTTTTAGTATATGTGCTGCTAAAGTGACCATGATGGAGTCATTTCTGAAATGTATGTTTTCTAACTTCTTTTAAAAAAAGATTTTATTTATTTGAGAAAGAGAGAGAGAGAACGAGCAGGGGGGAGAGGCAGAAGGACAAGCAGACTCCCTGCTGAGCAGGAAGCCCTACTCAGGGCTCGATCCCAAGACCCTGGGATCATAACCTAAGCCGAAGGCAGACGACTACCCGACTGAGCCACCCGGGTGACTCGTACGTTTTCTAACTTCTTAAACACTTAAGACATTCAACAATGTTTAGGATTCGAAGTTATTATTTCAAACACAAATACTTATTTCAGCCATACCACCGAACATTATGTTGGGCAAGTTCTTAGCAGGGTTTCTTAAAACATAAGAGTTACTTTATAATAATCTATGGTGGCAAGTATGCTAGGGAGGGTTTTTTTGCGTGTGATTAGTGGACTATGAATAAAAAATCCAGGAGGTGGAAATGTTTTATACCACATAGTTCTCCACACAGCCTGCCCTTCTCATTGTATTAACTCTGCCATTTAACACTTCTAATTTAATACTTCTGATGTGTCAACATAAGCTTAAATCAATACCTAATGAGTCAATATCTAATTTTACAGAAGATTCCATACCACCTTCTGACTTGAAAGCAAAGCACAGAAGCAGGCATGGGCTTTGCGGCAGTTTCTCAACAGCAACCACGTCTTCCCCCACTCCCACTTAGAATTACTAAGCCTCATTTAGCTTTGAAAAGGAGCCCAGATTTCCCACTTAAAACAGAGTCCCTTCTAAGTATATCTGTCTGAATTCATTGTGTAACACAGACTAACAGAATTTGCTCCCTTCGTGTCAACTACAGGCAATCTACAATTCCTATTAGAGAAAATAAGTTAGCTCATTGCTGCACAGTCCCTTGGGTTAACAGTTGTGGTCCTACCCGGTACCAGGAGGCTCAGGAAAATCTGAAACAGAACATATATGTGGCATATGTAAAATTACCAATTCCTTGATAGGAAGAACGGAACTGCTTCTGATTAGATGTTAAGAATTAACGTTCCTAGGGGCGCCTGAGTGGCTCAGTGGGTTAAAGCCTCTGCCTTCAGCTCAGGTCATGATCTCAGGGTCCTGGGATCAAGCCCCGCATCGGGCTCTCTGCTCAGTGGGGAGCTTCCCCCTCTCTCTGCCTGCCACTCTGCCTACTTGTGATCTCTCTCCTCTCTGTCAAATAAATAAATAAAAATCTTAAAAAAAAAAAAAAAGAAAAAAAAAAAAGAATTAACGTTCCTAAAGAAAAGTATGATACAACAGAAACGAGAGTTCAAATATTGTCAAAGAAAATATTGCCTTGTGAGACAAGGCTGGAGGACCACTGGGTGTTAGTACTGAGATCTACTGGATTAAAAACAATTTTTAGAGTCATTTACCCTACACTAAATACATCCTGCAAAAACTGAGTTAACCAAATAATAAAACAGCCAACTCATCTTTGAATAATCTAGTGTTAGCTGTAGTGTGTCATAAATAAATTTGGTAAGCATTGGTTTATAAGATGGTAACTGCACAAACTACATCATACAGTTATGGTGGGATATTTGTGATCCCCATCTGACCAAGCTTCAAGATAAAAATGCTAGGAAATATAGTTTAACCTCAATTTTGATATTGGCCCCAGTGAAACTTAAATGAAGAGAATGTGTATATCTGACAACTCCTATCTGTAAGAGGAATATCTGAGCACATTCACATCCTCAACATTTAAACATTTTTATTTAACAGTTCTGTAAAATAAATACACAAAAGCTATGGACTAAAAATCAAAGGAAAGAATGCCCTCTAGTGGGAACATAAAATAAGTTTAAAAAACCATTGAAATAATATGTAAAAAGTCTTTTTTACCCTTAATTTCCTAAAATGAAACAAAGAGGTTTTTATGGTTGTTTGTTTACAGTGATTTATTTATCTATTTTAAAGATTATTTTAAAATAATCTCTACACCCAATGTGGGGCTCGAACTTACAACCTCGAGGATCAAGAATTGCATGCTCTACCAAGTGAGGTAGCCAGGCACCCCTATTTACAGTTTCAAAAAGGAAAAACCCAAAAGGTGATAGAGCCTTTTCATTGGAATAAATTTTTAGGTAGGGAAGAGCTGATCGGAAGGGAAGGTCAATAAAGGGCAGCGATGTGTCAAGGATCACAGCGACAAAGAACAGAGATGGAAACTGACCCCACCTGAAATTTGAAGACCTGGGATTATACAGTATTTGTCAATGACAATTTTTAAAAAAAGATTTTATTTATTTATTTGACAGAAAGAAAAAGCACAAGCAGGGGGAGCAGCAGAAGGAGAGAGAGAAGCAGGCTCCTCGCTCAGCAGAGAACTTGATGCAGGGCTTGATCCCAGGACCCTGGGATCATGACCTGGGCTGAAGGTAGACGCTTAACCCTGTGAGCTACCCAGGCGCCTCTGTCAATGACAATCTATTCTGACTTCTAGTGGCATGTAATTTGGGAAGTAGACCCTCTTTTTACTTTAACAAAATATCTAAGTACCATGCATTTCTAATAAGCCCATGCACTTCTAATAAGTGCAACTTAAAAAAAAAGAGGATATTGTATTATATGTGCTATACGATAATTTTAATACTGAGAATGGCACAGTGAACTCTCCATTAAAACAACTTTACAGTGATAAAGACAATTCCCAAGAAGAGGCTCTTTGCATTTAGGTGGTTGAAAAATCATGCAACCCTTTGAGAGGATCTCAGATGAATGTAGAAGCAATTAAAGAAATGAACTAGGGGCACCTGGGTGGCTCAGTCATTAAGCGTCTGCCTTTGGCTCAGGTCATGATCCCATGGTTCTGGGATTGAGCACCGCATCGGGCCCCCAGCTCAGCAGGAAACCTGCTTCTCCCTCTCCCCCTCCCCCTGCTTGTGTTCCCTCTCTCACTGCCTCACTCTCTCTCTCTGTCAAATAAATAATCTTTAAAAAAAAAAGAAAGAAAGAAATGAACTGCTGTAACTCAGTGAAAAGCAGAAGTAGCCAGCATTAAAGAAGACGGTCGAAGAATATTTCGAAATATCTGGAGAAATATCTCCAGCAAAATTGCCACATGAAGGAAATTAAGATATATTTTTAAATGCTTCACAAGCTGGGAGCCTAGATCAGGAGTGAAAAGCTTTCCCCCTTTCTATTAAAGCATCACAGAGGAAATACAAACAATCATGCCTTGCAAAGGTAAAGTAACTCTAGGAGTTAAAAAAAAAAAGCCCCACTTAATTATTTTTAGAATTAGGAACAAAACCAAAAAAATTAAATATATATGTAACTCTATACATGTTTATTTTTAAAAATCTCTGCCATATGGTTAAGGGAGAAAGTCAAGAGGAGAGAAAACTGGGTACAGAGACCCATATAAAGATACCATTCAAGAAAAGACCTATTGTTAAAGAGAGTTCAGGGGCAGAAAAAGAGAAGAAATGAGAAAGAGGTATACAGATGAGGGAGGGAAAGGTTCAGAAGGAACAGAACTGGGTGACCAAGAGGAGCACTGGAATAGAGAAAACATGGGTAAGTTTGGTAAGTAGATTGATAGTACTTGTGCTTTTCACACTTAACAGACCTGCTTGAAACTGATACATTTACCTGCAATTTAGAACAACCTTTTCTGTATGTAGCCTCGGCTTCCCTACTTTTATTGTTTTTAGGTAGAATTCTTCAAGTTCCGTCATATGTAACAATAAGGAGCATCCATCTATCCTTTCATTATTTACTGAGTATCTACTATGTGCCAGATACAGCAGTGAACACGAATGTTTGCTACACAGAGCTAATACTCTAGTGGTATGAGCAGCAACTTCTATCATTATTTACTGTGTGCCAGAAAGCTGACATATATTTCTTTCTTCATCTTCACAACAAAGTTATGAGGCAGTTGCGAAGTGTGATAAAACTTTTGTGGCTAAGGAGATTCAAAGCGAGTTCAAATCTGCCCCAAAAAGTGGACAGAGAGGCAGGGGTTGGACTGAGTTCCTTATGCATTTTGTCAAGAAGGGAAGTTAAATTCATCTCTAAAAGTTTCCAATGTAGAGGAAGTTGGTCCATTCTGGAATAAATGACTGGTTTGCTTGGTTTTAAAGAACTGGTCTACCCTCTTATTTCACAGAAATGCATCCAGGGCCTGCAAAGGAAACCTTAGTAACAATGGACTTGCTCACTCATGAACTGACGAACAGCCTTTCAGAAACTCTTATCTGGAAATAGAGAGGCTTCTATATTACTTGATCTGTTATTATATTCAGCCATGATTACAGCTGTTTTCTGACTCACACATAAAATGAAGGAAGAGGAGGTATATAAGGATTTCAATGAACATCTGTTGAATGAATGAAAAGAGGATATTTTCCTAGAGTAATTAGATAAGAGCTCAAAAAGAGAGAAGGGAAAAGGGATTACTGTGTGTCTATAATAGACTTTTTGATGTAAGAAATGACTGAATGATGAAAATTGAGGGGGAAGAGAAAGGGACTGAACAACAGGTACTTGTCTCCTATAGGAGAAAAGAAAATGAGTTACACAAAAATGCTGTGCCCAATACTTGTAGGCACCAGCCACCAGCCAGCAACATCAGCCCAGCAGAGCTCGGGTGCCAGCTGTAACAAATGATGCCACTGGGCGTGGGAAACAGGCTACTTACGATCAGTCACAGTTTTATGTGTAAAAATAAAAAATAAAAGCCCAACATTCACATGTATGTGTGCATCAGTGTATTTGCTTCCAATAGCGCACACTGCACAGAAACCAGTGCTCTGTTTGCAGGCCCTGCCCAGGAAGGTCCGCGGGGCGAGGCAGAGTGCTCCAGCCCTCCCAAAACAAGCATCCTGAGAGAAGGCAATCATTTTAATGAAAATATCTAGTGCTTATATTCTGCAGAGATTTGGAAAGGGGAATACTAGTAAAAAACAAAACAAAACAAAACAAAAAAAAACCCCACTAAATTTCAAACCTGTAGGGGCTAAAGAAATTAAAACACTTAAGTAGGCATAACATGACATAGGGTAATCTCCCTCAGCTCACCTCTACCCAGCAAGGTTCCTTCAAAACCAATCAGTGTTTAACTGACCTTGATGCCCCAGGCACCTGCTGAAAGGCTTGGTCACTGAACTGTTGTTCTTTTACAGATAAATAAAGGGAGGACACAAGCACTAAGTACCTTGCTCCAAAAGCACACGGCCATTAAGTGGCAAACCAATGACTGCTACACAGGGCAATCTACTGGGGCGTGCCTTGCGACAACAATAAATCTGTTGTTGTTTGTTTCAGAAGTATTTATCTTCGGCAGTTTTTATTTGCTACTGTGTAGAGATAAATAAAATTTCAGTAAGCTGGAAACATGTCTGGCCTCACTCCTTCAAATCACAGCAGAACAATCAATAGGACTCTCAAATATATAGTTTATTTTTCACTTTTGGTCTTTTCAAACAAATCAGGAAATCCGGTATATATGCATCTTCAGACATGGGAAGCGACAGCCTATGACACATGCCACAATCTCATCCTGCTACTACACCACTGCGCTCCAATGAACTACCAGCCTTCCCTGTATCAACGAGTGAGCGCCAGTCCCTACAAAAAAAAAAACAAGTGGTAAAAGGATACATACCATACGGAACCACTTCCCTAAGTTTAAAAGTACACAATATTCTATGGACACATACATACGTGGAAAGCATACTGAAAGGTGAACAGAAAGGATACATACCAATTGCCAAGACGTGCTACCTCTGGGAGGTAGAGAGATGGAAGGAAACAGAATGGAATCAAGAAAGGATATAAAGTGGAATTCACCTGTATCTGCAAAGCCTTAATTCTATGTTTAAAATGTTTTCTTAACAAAAAAAAAAACCTCAACCAACATGGACAAATTCCCCATCTCCTCTTAACTTGTAAAGTAACATGGAAGAGGACTTTTAGACACAGGATGGCTGGTTTTGTGCAGAGTAGTATAAATGGGTAAAATAGCTTACCTCGTGAAATTATGAAATAAAACTTTTTTGGGGGCCCCCAAAGATGGGTTCTATAGCCCATATCTGTTAATTCCTGCTAAAGTATAAATTAGTCACTGAGTTTCCAGATAAGCATTGAAGAATGACTTCTCTCCAGCACGGTATATGAGCCGGGCAGGCTAACCAACTCAAAGGCAGGGTGACAGTCATACCACTGGACACTGACAACAAGGTGGAGGCACCGTTTAGAATGCTTTCCCATCATATACTCGGCCAGTAAGTACAAAGAGCAGTAGGGGACTTACTGCCTGGAAAGACAGACCATATATACTTGTGTAAGAAAAGAATGTCATTTCAAACAACTAAAAGGTGAAACATACCTAATGGTATTACCTGCCCCCCCCCAACACACACTGCATCCCCCCATACTTCCTGGCCTATGGTTTAAACATTTTAAAACTAATTTTCTGCAACTGTTTGAAAGAAAAGGGAAGAAAACTGGAAATCCTTAATGTACCACAAGATGACCAGGAAGGGAGCAGAAAACATACTGTCTAATGATATCTATTTAATGATATTTGAGCTAGAAATGCATGTACATGTACTTGTGATACATTCCTAGTTATTAAGCAAGGCACATGACAGCTCTTTCTATTGTTGTGGAAAAGATTTGTCCTGGATCAATAGTAGGAGCTAATTTTACATTGATTTACCTAAGCAAATTATTTTAATCAACAAAAAATTTTGACCACTTGCGCTACCCAACTAGTGCTTAAAATTTAGTAGGAAATAAAGAAATGTAAACAAGCACACTACAGTATGAAGAGTGACTCAGGGACAGAAAACTATGGAAACGCACCCAATATGAACAACAACAACAACAACAACAACAACAAATGATCTATTCTGGGGCACCTGGGTGCCTTAGTCAGCTGAGGGTCTGACTCTTGATTTCAGCTTGGGTCATGATCTAAGGTCGTGGGACCGAGTTCTGCATCAGGCTCCATGCTCAGCTTGGCGTCTGCTTGTCCCTTGCCCTCTGCTCCTCCCCCCACTAGCGCACACACTCTCTCTCAAACAAATAAATAAAATCTTAAAAAAAAAAGGGGGGGGGCGCCTGGGTGGCTCAGTGGGTTAAAGCCTCTGCCTTCGGCTCAGGTCGTGGTCTTAGGGTCCTGGGATCCAGCCCCGCATGGGGCTCTCTGCTCGGCGGGAAGCCTGCTTCCCCTTCTCTCTCTGCCTGCCTCTCTGCCTACTTGTGATCTCTCTCCTCTCTGTCAAATAAATAAATAATAATAAAAAATCTAAAAAAAAAAAAGATGACCTCTTCTGGTTGGAAGGGTACAAGAGAACCCACAGTTAGCCTGTGGGTTAACCAAGACACAACTCTTTGTCCCACGTAGTTCCTGAGGTACCTTTACTTCAAAACACTGAAATAACCACCTCAGGTCCCTTTCTTCCATGTTACCTACACACAGAACAGTTAACTCTAAACTCATTCTCAGAAATCCATCACATATCTTTAAGACAAAAATTCAGTCACTACCTCCTCTTGTCTAGGCTAACCAATTTAAAACCTAACAGGTCCTCAAAAATGTTACCTTCAACGTTACATTATTCTTCTTTATGTCTGCTCCAGTTCTTTACTGATTTTAAACTAAAGGGACCTACAGCAGACTTAAAACTCTGGAGAGGACTAGAAATAACTAATACAAAGTACAGAGAATGCTCTAGCACTGGGAGAAAAGAGGCAGTTTACATCTGGTTTAGGAAACACACTAATCTAATTTTAGATGTTACCTTTGAGATGATAATGAAACACGTAAGCAGAAAGATATTGTAAACAGTCAGGCTGATCTTTGGGATGTTTCCTTTAAGAGAGGACACATCTCTGTATGAGAGAGACATACAATAGTATGGAACAGAAAGAAGGAAAGTACCAAATGAGGAAAATGAACAGTGCTTATAGAGTTTGAAGTAAGTCTCTAGGAAATCAACTGGTATTCAAATGTAAGTATCCAAAGGTAAAAATAAAAACACTGGCTTTAATGTAATTATTATTCAGGTTTCTTCTCCCCACTTGTGAACATTTCTAGCCAAGATTCTGAGCAGTATGACCCTGAGGAAGGCACCATACAGAATATGCATCCAGGCCGACAATGTATCAACAATAACTTTGAAATGCAACACTCAAAAGGGCAGTTCATCCACTTAAAAAAGGAACGGCAGTAACTCCAAGAGCAAACGTTACAGAACAGGTAAACAAAACCTTATTGGCAAGGATTTGAATCCTGCCTGACTGCAATCCTTCATCAATTAAAGGGGGGAAAAAAGCATATAAGAAGCATATAAAAAAAAGCATAAAAAAAGCATATAATAATCTTTCTATATCACAGGCCTGTCACAGATATATAAATATAAATTTCTCTTCCCTTCCTTCACATTTCAAGGATATCAAGAACACGTGAATTATAAAATAGGGTGCTGGTTATCACTGCTGTTTCTCAGCTTCAAGCTTACCCTTCTGTGAGCAACTCTGCAATGTTGGGTCTCTCTGAGGTGGTTCTTCATCAGGGGCTGTCCCCCAGGGGATATCTGGCAATGTATGGAAATATTTGGGTTGGAGGGAGAGGCATACTGGTATCAAATGGATAGAGGCCAGGTATGTTACTCAACATCATCCAAAGCACAGGACAGCCAACTGGCTCAAAATGTCAATGGTACTGAGGTTAAGCAACCATGTCTAGGGTCTGCAAACTTGATTATTCAGACTCCCTTGGTGGCTGGCTTCTGGTTTACTTTCTGCCAATGGGAGGCCTTAAAGGGAGAGAGAAAGCATCCCTCCAGCAGAAGAGGGGCTCTGGCCCCAGCATTCTCATCACCACCCAGTTGCATCCCGCTCATAAAACTCTAGTAACACTGTCTTTTCCTTTTTTGTAAAATTGGAAATGTCTACATCTGTACTGTCCAACGCAACAGCTACTAGCCATTAAAATACCTCGTCAGCTGAGAAAGTCTAGAAGCAGTGATGCCTCAGCAGCAATGAGTACTCACAGCACCGCAATCTTGGTTTCTAAACAGCATCCTCCGCTAAGAGGAACCAGGGCTCCTGGGAAGATGGATGATTTCAGGGGTTGGGGCAGGGCAAGTACACGAGCCTGTAATACCTAGTTCTACAATGAATGATGCAGACACAATGATGGATACATGTCAAAAGGATAGAGAAGAAATCTTGAAGGGATTTCTTTCTTTCTTTTTAAGATTTTATTTATTTACTTGTCAGAGAGATAGAGCGAGAGCACAAGCAGGAGGAGTGGCAGGTAGAAGGAGAGGTAGACTCCCCACTAAGTAGGGAGCCCAACATGGGACTCGATCCCAGGACCCTGGGATCATGACCTGAGCCAAAGGCAGAGGCTCAACCGACTGAGCCACCAGGTGTCACTTAAAGGGGTTTCCATTGGCCAAATCTGGGATAATCTGAGCACCAAAATAAATAATAAAAGTACTAGATTATAACCCATTGAACACAGATCTAAGTGTCCATACTGATACAAATAAGAAGGTCAAAGAGAAGGAAATAGGGGGAAAAAATTCCTTATAGTGAAGGAAATAGGAAAAAAAATCCTCTTCCTTAGGGTAGATATATAAATTAGATATAGAGATCAGTCACTCCCCATTCCTACTTCACCAGAACTGGACCTGTGCTGTCCAGTCTGGTAGCCACTAGCCGCATGTGACTTTTTAAATGTGACTTTAGGTCAAATATAATTTAAAATTCGGTTCCACACCAGCCACATTTCAAGTGCTCACATGGCTAGTGGTTACTGCACTGTAAAGCAAGGTATTGGACAATGGCATTTGAGACTGAGCCATAATTTTGTGAGGATAAAGTCTAGAACAGATAACAAGGTAAGATCTAATTCTGCCCTTTTCTGAAACTCTTAAAATTTAGTATTGGAATTTTAAAAAACAACAATTTCATAATGATAAAGAGTAAACAATAGCAACAAAATTTGGAAGCTGGAAAGCAGATGGACCAGTGGTAACTGAGTTAGGAAACTGAAGACAGCTGAATCCTAATCGGGTAAAGGAGAAAGCTAAGAAACCCAATTTACAGTGCAGATGCAGCTGTATGTGCAGGACTGGCAGCATCGGCTACCACCGGAGTGAAAGGATGGAGAACTGTAGAAAGTTGGAAGATGGAACAGCTCTTTAGAAGCAGTTACTTTTCTTTTAAGTTTTTATTTGAATTCCAGTTAGTTGGGTCATCTAGGTGGCTCAGTTGGTTAAGTGTCTGCCTTCAGCTCAGGTCATGATCCCAGGGTCCTGGGATCAAGTCCCGCATCGGGCTCCCTGCTCACTGGGGAGCCTGCTTCTCCCTCTGCCTCTGCCTGATGCTCCCCCTGCTTGTGTTCTCTCTCTCTCTCTCTGACAAATAAAGAAATAAAATCTTTTAAAATAAATAAATTCCAGTTAATTAACATACAGTGTAATATTAATTTCAGGTGTACAATATAGTGATTCAACATTTCCACATATCACTCATTGCTTATCACAAGTTCACTCCTTAATCCCCACCACCTCCATTCTGGTAACCATCAGTTCTTTCTCTATAGTTAAGAGTCAAGAAGCAGCTAAATCTCTTTTTTAAAAAAAGATTTTCTTTATTATTTATGTGAGAGAGAGAGCATGAGTGGGGGGATTGGGTGGCAGAGGGAGAGAATCCCAAGCAGACTCCTCACTGAGCACAGAGCCCGATGCAGGGCTCGATCCCACATCCCTGAGGATCATGACCTGAGCTGAAATCAAGAGTTGGACGCTTAACCAACTGAGCCATTCAGATGCCCCAAGAGGCAGTGAAATTTCTAAGTTGCCTCTACAACAGTGGAAAGTAAAAGTTTATTCGTTAAAGCCGGGAAACCAGGGGGAACTCACGGCATTGCTGACAGCAGAGTAAAATGCATTATGTATTGAAAACGGCAGAGTTGGAGTTAAGTAACTGAATTATTTTCCGGAGAAGCAGTGTTGGGGGGAAGGGGGGAGAATACAGCATTAAAGAGAAGAAAACTGGAATACTTGTCTAGAACTTTCAATATCCTGAAAGTGAGAAAATGGAGGTGAGGAAATAACCAACAGAATAACTGAAGAAAATTTCTCAGAAAAAAGGATATGAGTTGCCAGACTGAAAATGCCCACAGAATACCCATCAGTGGATAAAAGGAGACTACCAATCACATTTCAGAGGATGCTCTAATTCTGCTAGCTTCCAGAAGAGAGGCTGGGGGAAGAGGGGAGTACAGGTCACACAAAGATCAAAGATCTGCTGTTTGCAATAGGAACACTGGACACTGAAAGGTGATGCATTATTGTCACCAAAGTTCTAAAGGAAAGACTTTATAAATTAAAGTTACACACCTGGACACTTATCACTCAAGTATGCGGGTAGTACAACAACATTTTAACATGCATTAAGTCCTTAAAAAAATTACTTCCTATGCATCCTTTCTCTCAAAACTACAGAAGTATATGTTACCAAAAGAGTGAGAGAGGAAAACAATGGGGAGATGGAATCTAGGAATCAGAAGACTGAATCAGAAGATCCAATACAAGAAAGAAGCAACAAAAATCACCAAGAAGCTAGATGGTGAAGTGGGAAGCCCATAATCACCAGTCCCCACCAGAGCAGTGACACTCAAAGCCATGTATGCCGAGTGGTCATCATCCAGATCCCGAGGTCACAGTAGTGTTTGTTTTACAGTTTCCTGAAGTTTAACACCATTCAGATAAGTACACAAATCATAAACACACAGCTTGGTTTTCACAAAGTGAACACATCCTGTGTAACACCTAGATCAAGAACCCCAAAAGTCTCCTGCATGCTCCTTCTAGTGACCACCCAAGTTACCATCTTGACTTCTAACATTCTAGGTTAATTTTCCATCTTGCTGACATAGATGTGTAAATACACATACACATGTATTAATACTTGCACTGCTCTCACAGTCATTCGTGCACATTACCAGCTGAGGGTAAAAAAAGTCAACTCTGTCCCCTCTTGTTTTTGCCCTCACAGTGTAAACAAGTGTTTATTTCATGGTCTATTTAGTGCCATGTTCTTCACCTTTCTGGACTGTTTACAGGTGGTTTCACGGTCTCAAATGGCTCCTAATGGTACGGCTGCAGTGCTGTCCAGTGCTCCTATGCACCGTAAGGCTGTGACATGTCTTACAGAGAAAATACGTACTAGATAAGCTTTGTTCAGGCATGAGTTACATTGCTGTTGGCTGTGAGTTCTATGATCATAAATCAATAATATATATTACGTAAGTTGTCTTTCAACAGAATCACTTATAAAAAAAGACTGATCTATTGATGAAAATGTGACCAGAGCTTACAGGAACCTAACCCTGAATCTCCCCTAGGAGCAATTATTCAGTATTTGCTAATTCAATGTTCATGGAAACTTTACAGAACTACCAGAAGTAACAAGAATCAACTACACACACACACAGTCATAGAGTATTGCACATTTTCTTGTTAATCTGACGAAGGACGAGGCCCAGGGAGTCCTGGCCCAGGCTCAGCTGCTTGTCTGGAGTGGGCTGGTCATGACTGTGTGCTGATGAAGTTGTGTTCTCCCCTGTAGGACAGAGGTTCAGCCGAGGACCCTCACCTCCCCCAAGTGGTCTGCTCTGACCTGCTCACGAGAGCAGGAGGTGGGCCACAGTGAACAGCCATCCTCTTACCACACCTCTGCTGTAAATCTGACCTGGGCCACACAATGGCCAGCTGAATCCCCCATCTGCAGTGACCCTCAGTTTCGAGGGGTCAATCATGACCTCATTCAATGACTTCTCCAAAGAGTCTCCCAGAAACTCTCAGTGAGGCTGAAGGCAGACTGTACAGCTTCTCCTGTCCTCGGAGATTTCACCCAATAGTGCAAACTGCCCTTTCCTCACACTGTGAGGCTGGAGTTTCCTACTCCATGTTTCATAACGAAAAATATGTTACTTAAATAGGAATAGATATATCAAGGGTTAAAGTATAGAGAAAGACAAGAGATGATCAAGACAAAGGTCCAGGTAGTGGTTATGGACATGTTTGTGAGATGGCCTGCTTTTTAATATGGGTGATGGAAACAAAGATCTTTGTTTTATCTTTTTACTGAATACACGCATTTTATACACTCTTCTGAATGCATGACACATTTCTCACATGTATGTAAAAACTGCATTTTTAAAGAAAAGGACTGACTGGCCATATATCTTAAAAATGGTATACTGTTTAGACTTTTTTTTTAAAGAGCTAGAAACTTGTTTTAAAAACTGTAAGAGGATATTTTTATTACCTCTTAGTGGGTGAGTGAGGTCTGTCTAAGCAATACAGGGAACCTGAAACCATAAATGGGGGGCGGGGAGAGCACACTAAATTTGATGAGAGGTATACAACTTTAAAATTGGCAAAAGATTCCACAAACAAAGTCAAATGACAACAGATAAGGACAAATATTTGCAATAAACAAACAATGATGAGCACTTAAAAATTAAGAAAAAGACCAACAGGAAAAAAAGTAGAAAAATGGGAAATGAGATATGACCAGGCATACTGAAGAGGAAGTATGTGATTCAAGTACATCCTCGGTAATAAGAGAAGTATCTAAAGTCCTCCAAAATTTTCAATGTCATTCAGAAAAAGGCCTAATTCAAGTAAGGCTCATGAAAATCTTAAAGTAGAAGGTTCAGGGATGACCAGTAAAATGAAAAGTAAGCTATCAAGCCTATGAATCAAAACCTGGCTTTATGATGAGGTAAAATTGACCCTCCTCCTACCAGACCTTCCTCCAAAAAATTCAATTGCTCTCATTTTGCAAGAGTTCTAGCTTAGGCACCACCCACCGTCAACACAGAAGTCAGATGAACCAAGACCTTCACTCTTTGCTAACAACATTTTAGCTTCCTCATATAGTTACATACTTGCTACATCTTTTCATTTGGCCACTTATCTTGCACCATTGTAAGATCTTGTATTTGACCCTGTTCTAGCTAATGTTTTTAATAGTGACTTGGAAAATGACAGAAAATATACTTATAAAGCTTGTGCATGAAAGAAACAGCTACAATACTGGGTGACAGAACAAAAATTCAAAGAAAGGTGAATGTGTGTGCCAAAATAAGATAAATTTTTAAGGGGAGTCTCATAAAGTCTTGCCTTTAGATTAAACAGCAATCTATGGGCTAAAAAATTCTGGGAGAACTAACTAAGCAGAACTTCAGCTTCAGTATTAGCAGAAGATGGGATGCTATTGCTAAAAAAGCCAGCAAATAAACAAGCTCAAGGGGTATTAACAAACGTAGAAGATATATTACTGTAATATTTCCACAACGTTTTACTCTTGTTGGACCATATGTGAAGAACTGCATTCAGTTCTGGGTGTCTTGTTTTAAAATGCAAAACAAATACAGTATAATAACAGAATGGCAAAGGTTCTAGAAACAAAGTCAAGAGAAATTACCAAAAGACCAAACGAGCTATTTAGCAGAAGAAATGGGAGTAGGTAATGCACAGGGGATGTGATAGCTTTAAACAGAGCTAGCGTAAGAAAGTAGTGCACTGGTCCCTCCTGCTACTGAAGTCGAAACCAGGAGGCACTAAATGCAACATGCTACCCTGTACTGGATTCTGCAACAGAAAATGATCAGCGAAAAACTAGTAAAATTGAAGTAAGTCTGCAGTTTAATAATAATGTGCCAATGTAGTAGTTTTGACAAATACGCCAGGGTAACATGTTAACGTTAGGAAAAACTGGGTGAGGGGTATATGGGAAGTCTTTACTACCTTTGCAACGCTTTCATAAATCTGAAATTATGACAAAATTAAAAGGTTATAAACAGAAAGAAACAAGGAGGCAGATGGTTCAACAAATGACTTTCAATAGTGTAGTGAATGCTCTTATCAATGCATGGGTTGTGTTCAGAGATTAGACAAACTGAAATGCACCTTTGAAAGGCTATCTCCATATTTCATGGCATACTGTTACCATTAACTGGAGGTCAAATGAATTTAGGAGGGCGCCTACTATCTACCTTGGAGTCCAAAGCCAGAATGTAAAGAACAAAGCTAACTGAAGCAGATCCATCAACACTAGGGAAAAACTCTTAGATTTCCAATAATGTTGCAACTGATTCTCCTAGTTTTGTTTTGTTTTTTTTAAAGATTTAATTTATTTGAGAGAGGGAGAGAGCTAGTGAAAGAGAACAAGCCAGGGGGAGAGGCAGAGGGAGAAGCAGGCTCCCCGCTGAGCAGAGAGCCCAATGTGGGGCTCGATCCCAGGACCCTGGATCATGACCTGAGCTGAAGGCGAGACACTTAACTGATTGAGCCACCCACCCTGCCAGTTTTTTTAAACAGATTTATTTATTTGAGAGAGAGAGAGAAAAAGAGAGAGCATAAGTAGGGGAGGGGCAAAGGGAGAGAGGGAGAGAGAGAAAGAGAGAGAGGGAGAGAGAATCTCAAGCAGACTCCTTGCTGAGCGCGGAGCCTGAGGTGGGGCTCGATCTCCGTCAGACCAGAGCTGAAATTAAGAGCTGGACGCTCAACCAATGAGCCACCCAGGCGCCCCTCTTCTGTTATTTATTTATTTTTTAAGATTTTATTTATTCACTTGACAGAGAGAGATCACAAGTAGGCAGAGAGGCAGGCAGAGAGAGGGGGAAGCAGGCTCCCCGCTGAGCAGAGAGCCTGACGTGGGGCTTGATCCCAGGACCCTGAGATCATGACCTAAGCCAAAGGCAGAGGCCCTAACCCACTGAGCCACCCAGGCACCCCTCTTCTGCTAGTTTTGAAGAGAACCCCAAAGCCTTCTATACGTGTTTTTCCAACTATAGGTCATGAACCAATAAAATCAGTTTAGTCACAGTAGCTTTCCCTGGAGGTAACACTCCCAGGGGGCATGCTGGAACTCTGCAGAGGGTATTTTTTGATCATCACAATGATTGGGGGGTACTACTGGAGTTTATAGGGGAAAGGTACCAAAGATACTAGGTGTCTGGAAATGCAGTATTGTCCAGCATCCCAATAAGATATGCCAAATCTCCCACCAGACATTCAAGTAAAAAATATAATAATAATAATCTTTAAAATTATCTAATCATACTACCAAACTTCATTTTTCCATAAACACAAAATATTTTTTGCAGCTTTAGTAAACACGTATTTTCCAGGTATGCCACTATCTCATAAGACTATTTTGCTTTATTCAGAATTTTACAAAAGACTCTTTAGGGGGTGCCTGGGTGGCTCAGTGGGTTAAAGCCTCTGCCTTCCACTCAGGTCATGATCTCAGGGCCCGGGGATTGAGGCCCTGCATCAGGCTCTCTGCTCAGTGGGGAGGCTGCCTCCCCCTCTCTCTGCCTGCCTCTCTGCCTACTTGTGATCTCTCTCTCTGTCAAATAAATAAAATCTTTAAAAAAAAAATTCACTTCTAAAAAGAGAGTTGTAATTAAAAAAAAAGACTCTTTAGCATTTCAGAAAATCTGATGAAGTTGTTTGTAATAGCCGAGTTTCTAGTAGAGCATACCTATACCAGACTGCTTTTATAGCTATAACTTTCAAATAAGTAATAGAGACTCTGAAGAGATTTATTTCCAAACATTATTGAGTAAGAATTTATGCAACAGAGGGTTCTTTCTAAATTGTATTAACATTAAAAAGTATTTCACATCGGGGTGCCTGGGTGGCTCAGTCAGTTCGGCATCCAATTCTTGGACTCTTGGCTTCGGCTCAGGTCATGATCTTAGTTGTGGGACTGGGGGCCAGTGTGGCGCTCTGCACTCAGCGTGGAGTCTGCCTGAGAGCCTCTCACTCTTCCTCTACTCCTCCCCACCACTCGCACGGGCACACTCTCTCTCTAAAATGAATAAATAAATCTCTTAAAAAAAAGGATTTCACATCAAGGTTTGTCCTATATACATTTAATTTTTTTGTGGCAGAATGATTAGAAATCTATGTTGTGAAAATTAAAGGTTAAACTTTATTTGGGGTTGTTATCTTTTTCTTTTTTACTCTAATAATGTCTCCCAAAGTCAACCACATAGCTGTTACTATTTCTTTTTCCAGTCTAGCCTCTATTCCCTATTATTTATCAAAAGATATGCTCTCTAGGGGGGTTAAAGACTAGAAAATAAATGTACGTTGCTAATGGTGGGTTCCATACAGTTTTCTGTTGGACTTCACTTCCTTGTCCCATGGCAAGTCATTTCACAGAGAATTATTTAGACACTACACTTATAAACAAGGTCAAACTCACTGATGAGTATATACTGCTACTTTTATTTATACATGTTGACAGTCTAACGTCTTATATTATCCCTACATCAAGTAAGATCATTTCCCTCTTTATATTTTCCCTTTTTAAAACTTACTTTTATTTTACTGTTCTTCATTCTAACAGTTTTTATTCTACTATCTACATATATCTCAGCTCTTTCATTTTCCTACACTTTTAATAGGGTATGTTTTCTGATCTTACTTCTTTTAAAACCAAACATATTTACTGTAAATAGATGCAGGTACTCAATGATGTACTTCACTGTAACATCTAAGGTAGTTGGTGACTTATCAGTGAACTTCATTTCAGGATAACCAACAGAGTGTTAAAATATTTGTTATACAAATAATTAAGGCACTGGGTCTGGCAGGGGTGAGAATCACTGATTTAGTGGATCTTAAGCTGAATAGAAATTCAAATGGAATAGAGGAGAAAATTATCAGAGTACACTGCAAATAGGGTAGTTTCATGAAACTTTTGTTTCCATTACGTGTGTGTTTTCTAAGTATTGTAAAAACGTATTTCTTGCTACAATTCAGGGTCAAATAAGTTGCAAGCCACTGTTAAAGTCCCTCCCTCCCCCACCTCCTACACCTCCCCCAATAACTGCACAGACCAGTGGTCAACAATCCTCCTACAAGGTCATTCACCTCTTGGGCTCTCTACAATCTATTTCCCATCTCCATGTCCTTTTCCTCTCTCTAAAGCACATGCAATCTCGCCTTCCCCACTTCCCACATGTATGGGTTCAAGTCACTCCCTCAATTTATTTTTTACCTTTTCTGTCTTGAAAGCAAGGAAATAAAGAAAAAATTATGGGCCCGGCAAAAGGCCAAAAAAATGACCTTTTTAGGGGCGCCTGGCTGGCTGATTTTGGTAAAGCATGTGATTCTTGATCTCGGGGTTGTGAGTTAGGGGCTCAGTAGAGATTACTTAAAAATAAAATCTTGGGGTACCTGTGTTGGTTAAGCGTCTGACTCTTGGCTTCAGCTTAGGTCCTAATCTCTGTGTTGTGAGATCAAGCCCTGAGTCAGGCTCTGCATTCAGTGAGGAGTCTGCTTGAGATTCTCTCTCTCTCCCCCTTTTTTTTTTTTAACTTTTTAAAAAAGGCTTTTATTTATTTATTTGACAAAGAGAAACACAGTGGCAGAGGGAACACAAGCAGGGAGAACAGGAGAGGGAGAAGCAGGTTTCCTGCTGAGCAGGGAGCCCAATGTGGGGCTTGATCCCAGGACCCTGGGATCATGACCTGAGCCCAAGGCAGATGCTTAACGACTGAGCCACCCAGGCGCCCCTCCCCAAATAAATAAATAAATCTCTAAGAAGAATTACAAAATAAATAAAATCTTTTTTAAAAAGTGACCTTTTTAGGCATCATGGAATCCAGAAAGCATAAAGAAAAGGCAGAGATATGACTAGAATAAAAATGAAAATCTTTTGGAGGAGCCAAGACATCATATATATATATATATATATAACAAGACAAATGCGACTGGGAAAAAAGTCCTATAATATCAAAAAGGTTTAAAATCCCTAAGACTGACAACAATCAGGAAGAAAGAAGCAATTCTAGTGAGGGGGAAAAAGTGAGTGCAGCAAAACTTTTTAAAAGAAAATTAGCCATACCCTATGATCCAGGAGTTCTTACTTCTAGGTATATACCTAGACACTTAAAAAAATGATTAGAATTAATGAGATAATTTATTAAGAGTCTCTTAGGTTTTCTAGGTATAAAATAATATTAGCAAAAAGAGATGTATTTTATCTTTTTTTTTTTTTTTTTTAAGATTTTATTTATTGGGGCACTTGGGTGGCTCAGTGGATTAAAGCCCCTGCCTTCAGCTCAGGTCATAATCCCAGGGTCCTGGGATAAAGCCCTGTGTCAGGCTCTGCTCAACAGCGAGCCTGCTTCCCCCTCTCTCTCTGCCTGCCTCTTTGCCTACTTGTGATCTCTCTCTCTCTCTCTGTCAAATAAATAAATAAAATCTTCAAAAAAAAAGATTTTATTTATTTATTTGACAGAAAGAGAGTGAGAGAGGGAACACAAGCAGGGGGAGTGGGAGAGGGAGAAGCAGGCTGAGCAGCGAGCCTGATGCAGGGCTCGATCCCAGGACCCTGGGATCCTGACCTGAGCCGAAGGCAGATGCTTAACAACTGAGCAACCAGGCACCCCTTATCTCTTATTTTCAAATGTTTATTTGCAGTAGTTATTTGATTTCCTGTCTTAATATGTTAACGCTCAACTGGAGGTATTACTTCTGAGAGAACATTTTGAAAATCTGGTTATCACAATGATTGGATGTCACCTGGGCATTTGGGAGGTTGATGCCAGGGATTCTAGAAACTTGCAATGTGATTACACAGTGAAGAACTGTCCCACTTTTCCCATGGCTTTAAAATGTCCCAATGGGGGAAAAAAAATGTCCCAGTGGAGGCGTGCCTAGCTGGCTCAGTTGGCAGAGCATGTAATTTTGATCTCAGGGTCATAAGTTTGGGTCCCACATTGGGTGTAGAGTTTAAAAAATAAATAAAATGTTCCAAAGGAAAAACCTGTCTATAATGACTTGAACTTAGAAGCTAAGTCAGTGTTACATATAGATACTAAGTACTTTTTCCATGATTTTAACACACATTGAAATCATCGGTAATACAATTGTTTGGGTAAATTGTTTAGAACTTGACACCATGAGTTGTTCAAAAAGAAACAGCATCGAAGGCAACTTTGTTTAAGGTATCTGAAATGCCAATATATCTATTAGGGATTTGCATTTGAGGCTCACTGTGAAGTGATTCTGTATAAAGATACAACCTCTTTTGTTATTTCCTCTAATATAATCATACCTGAGTATTTACATCTTGAAAGACACCTTTTATTATACATTACTTCGTTTTAATTTTTCCTTTATATTATAGCATTACGTGATTTCTTTAAAGTATGCAAATAAGAGTTCTTTATAGAAAAATCCCAATGAATAAACACAGGAAAAATGGTAAGAGCTGGAAAATCAGCATCTTGCAACCACTATGAAACAACAGCTCCAGGTAACTTACATCAGTGACAGCCAATGGAGAGACAGGCTGACATCTGAACCCACCAAGACAACCAGACATTATGGGCCTCTCAACGTATTATGTTGAGAAGTATTATGAAATATTTAGCACCTATGAAACATTCTTACCAAAAACAAACAAACAGGGGCGCCTGGGTGGCTCAGTGGGTTAAGCCTCTGCCTTCGGCTCAGGTCATGATCTCAGGGTCCTGGGATGGAGCCCCACATTGGGCTCTCTGCTCAGCGGGGAGCCTGCTTCCCCCTCTCTCTCTGCCTGCCTCTCTGCCTACTTGTGATCTCTCTCTGTCAAATAAATAAATAAAATCTTTAAAAAAACAAAAACAAACATTTGAATCAAGCCTCTAGAACAGAGTACCACTTGAAAGAAATATGGGGAATGAAAGGATACATTAAAATGGCATCACAAAAATGTAAGCCTGAATGTGGGAAATACTATCAAGGAAACAGTCCAGTTTCTTCAACAAGTAAATGGCATTTTGAAAAGAGGAGAGAGCTGCTTTAATTTAATAGAGATTTTAAAGGACATACCAACCAAATGTAAACTGTAGACCTTGTTTAAGTGCTGATTTTAACAAACTAACTTTAAGAAAACACTTTTGAGACAACTGGGAAAACTGAACATGAACTGGGTACTAGATAGTATTAAAGAATTATTGTTATCAGATATGATAATGATACTGTAGCTTCACATACAAATGTGTGTGTACATATGCATGTGTGTGTGTGTGTGTGTGTGTGTGCTGTATCTCTATCAGCTAGAGATAAATATTGAAATATTTGTGGATGAAATGATATGCAGGTCTGGAATTTGCTTTAGAATGTTCAAACCCCAAAAAAGGGAGGGGGTTGGAAACAGATATAAAAATGGCAAATGTGGATGTGTTGAAACTTGGTAATAGAACAGGGTAATATATTAATTATGTGTTAATCTCAGTTGACTTCTTTAAAGTCCTAGAACAGAAAAAAGGGATACAGAATCATCTCCTTAGTTCTGTCTTCAGGTTGCCACAAACCTATGGATCAACACTCTGAGTTACTCAACCAGTGAGCAGCTCTTATACCATTATCTAATACATCTATCTTATCATCTAATAAATCCATCTTGTCCCTGAGGACAAGGACAGTCTTGGTCTGATATACCCTAATGAAGGAGAGATACTGTCTACAGTGGTACTTTGATATATCTATTTTAAGCAAACTCTACGCCCAATGTGGGACTTGAACTCACGACATCAAGAGCCCCATGTTCTACAGAATGAGACAGCCAAGCGCCCCTTGATATACCAATTAAGAAGCCTAATAAAAAAAAAAAGCTAAGTTTGGTATCCTTGGTCTTGGTATATTCTCCATGGATCCTTTTCACTATTATCTTTCATGGGCTTTTCCTTACCAAATTTGTTCTACTGTTCATAAAATCTCCTGTGTGTTTTCCTGCCTTGCCTTTTGTATTACATCCTCATTTCTGGCCACGGCATTGGTCTGGAATGTCTATATGCTTCTACTCTATCCAGGCAAGTCCCTTCTCCACAAAGCTGGCTCAAATCCCTTCTCCTCAGTCTCCGTGCCTTCATCTGCACACTTTGATTTACAGAATGTCAGAAAATGAAGAGACATTCATAGCTCTCATTGGCCTTTAATTTTAAGTAGTTAAGCCTTTTGGTATCTCCTGTATTTTTATCCTTCCTGCTCCTTTAGAATGCAAATTCCTTGAGGGCAGGGACTACATCTTATATAAGGAAATATACCTTGCACATTGTTAGCATGCAAATTATATGCAAAGAATTTAGAAGTATGATAAACAGCTGTTTTCTATACCCAAGAAGGAAATGATGAACATGGCTCAAGTAATGAGTACTTGTCATATGCCAGGTACTAGTCTATTTTATATTTAATAACCATCGACCAACCACCCCGAGGCTAGTAAGCATTATGCCCATTTCATGAAATGATGCACAGAGAGATAAACAACCTACTGAGGTCACAGTCAGTAAGTGACCAAGGGGGGTTTGAACTCAGGCAGTCTGGCTCCAAAATCCCATTCTTAAATTTACTACTCAGCATCTCAGAAAAAAACTTGTAAACAGGAAAATTTTATCCACTGCAGAAATCTAGACTCTAGTATTAGCCTATAAACCCATAAATAAACTCTGAGCCTACAGTTTTGGGTCACTTCATCTCAACAGTATATACAGTAGAAAAAGGGCTAGAATAAGAGTCATGGGATCTGAATTCTAGTCCTCACTATGACCTCAAGTAGTATGACTCAGCCTTTCTAGAACACAATTTTATTTCGGAAAAAAAAAGGAAGGTTGATTTCCTTCTGGACCAAAAGGTCTATTATTCTAGCTACCTCTTGATTTTATTCATGAGAAAAAAGAACAAAAATAAACGAATTCATTATCCAGCTACCAAGCTGGCCTAATTCCCAGTGAGCTCTCCTGGTCTAGCCCTGTATCACTACAGCACCGCCCCGAGAGACACACTGGGCTCTCTACCTCTGTGCTGCCTCTCTCCTGCTACTTTGAGAAATGAAGACAAGGTCTCTAGGCCCTGAAACAGACATTTACCTAGTAAAAGGTTTGGGGAACTCAAGTCACAGTAAACTGGAGAGACGAGTAACACAGTCACATCAAGCCTTGACTTTAAGATCTCTAATGACCCTGCTGAGCATGTGTTCATTCATTCATTCAGCCAATTCAACTCCAGGTCACTCATCCAGATGCCTTACACACCTCCTACTGAACATCTAACAGACATCTCTAACCTAGTATGTCTGAAAGAGAACTCTTGGCCCCCCACCTCCAAAACGCTCCTTCCCTCTTCCTGCCTCCCCTGTCTCAGTAAGTGGCCCTCTTCCTACCCACATGCTTTTGCCTACACTACACCAGCAAGTTCTGGTAGTCCTACACTCAAAGAATTAAGTTCAAATGTCTCACCAGGCCTATAAATGCCCAATATAATCTGGACTCAGTTTATCCCTACCTAGTCCACTCTCCTCTTCCTCCCTGCCTAGTCAGCTCCCAGACACTCTGTTCCTCAAACAACCTACTTCATTCTAGCCCCAAGGCTTTATTCTCTATGAAGTCTCTGCTTGCACGGAGCACATGTGGGGCACCTGGGTGGCTCAGTTGGTTAAGCCTCTGATTGATTTTGGCTCAGGTCATGATATCTCAGGGTCATGAGACTGAGCCCCGCATCGGGCTCTGTGTTGGGTGTGGAGACTATTTGGGAGTCTCTCTCCCTTCACTCTCCTCCCAACCATCTCTCCCCTCCTCACACTCTAGCTCTCTCTGGAAGGATGGAAGGGAAGAAGGAAGGGAGTGAGGAAGGGAGGAAAGACCACATCGTCTGAAAGACCTTCTTTTAAAAAAGACCATTCTAAAAATAGCCACACAGACCACTCATTCACCTTCCATCATATTCAATCCTTATTGCCTCACTCTGCTTTACTTTCTTCAGAGTATTTATCATGAATCAAAATTTTACTACAGGTTTCTTTTCTGCCCTCTTCCCCCAATTAAAATGTAAGCCCTACAATGAGAACTTTTTATCTTTCACTACTCTATTCCCAGTTTCAAACACTGTGTGCCTACAGGCATGTATTTATTGAGTGAATGAATTTCCCCAGGTTTTTTTTTTTTTTGAGATTTTATTTATTTATGAGAGAGAGAGAGAGCAGGAGCACAAGCAGGGCGGAGAGCGAAAGGGAGAAGCAGACCCCCTACTGAGCAGGAAGGTGGAGGTGGGATTCAATCCCAGGACCCCGGGATCACGACCTGAGCCCAAGGCAGATGTACAACCAACTGAGCCACCCAGGTGCCCGAATTTTCCCAGTTTCTAATATCTGCCAAACCCTGCTCTAGGTACTGGAGATACCTTTAGCTGTTGACATCTCTCCTTCCCTCCACAGCTACATCTTTAGGTAGTGTTCCTCACTTCCCCTGTACATTGAGGATTGAACACGCTGCAGTCTGGGCTCTCCAGTCCACTCCTCTGAAAGTGCTAAGTTCCACAATTTCCTCACTCCAGTAGCTCCGGCCAACGAACACTTCGTTCCTTGTCCTCTTGACCTATCTGCAGCAATACTGACTGAGTCCTCCTTCCCAGAAAATCACCTTCCTAAGTTTCAATGCCAGCATTCTCTCCTGGTTCTCTTCCTACTCCCCAGGCTACTCCCATTCACAATCTTCTGCTCCTTCAATGTTAAATGTTTCTAACGGCTTAGTGATCAGTCTCCCCTCATCTTCTCAATCCATATGTTCTCACCAACACTGAGCAACCAACTCTACTACTATGGATTAAGTCCAAACTCTTCTGAATTCCAGACCCACGTGTTCAACTGCCCCTGGACATCTCTACCTGGATTTCCCATATGTACCTCAAACCCAACATGCTAAAAATGGAAATCACTTCTCTTCCTCCTGCTTCCTACCTTCCCCCTCAAAGCATGTTTCTCTGTCTTACACAGGCATCTTGGTGAATGGCACTGCCCAACTAATCAAGCCAAAACTCTGAGTTTTCCTAGACTTTTCATTCTTCCACAATCCCTATGTCTAATTAATCACCAAGTACGTCTCCAATTTGCATGAACTACAGCAACTTTCTGATCTTATGCTAATTAAATTGTCCTCCTCCTCCCTGCAAATCCATCCTTCAGAGCTATCCTTCTAGAACACAAAAATCAAATTCCTGGCTTAAAATTTCCTAAAAATTCACTCCCTTTTACCCTACCCTCTGGACAAAGTTCATCTCCTGGCATTAGCCCCCTCCAACCCTTTCTGCTTCAGTAATGTTAAATTTCTTATGGTCTCTCCTCAAAGGAAAACCCTTTCTGTTCAATTCTCCCTCCATTGGCTACTCTCCCCAACACCACAACACCCTGCAATCCATCAACACCAGTTCAAATGCATAACTTCTCTTGGGATGACTTCATGAATTCATCCAAGAAACAGAGAGCCTCCATCATCTATTGACTATATGCTGTAAGTATATATTTATTATACTTCTTACAATATTGTATTCTAATCACTTCTCTCACCTTATGAGGGGTGGCTTTTTTTTTTTTTTGGTTCCAAGCACCCAACATAACATCTCCACTTAGAGATGGTATTCAAAATATATTTATTAAACGAATGGATTAAAGTAGGGGTCAGCAGGGGCACCTGGCTGGCTTGGTTGGTAGAGCATGAGACTCTTGATCTCAGGGTTAAGTTGAAGCCCCACCGTTCAGTGTAGAGATTACTTTAAAAAAATTTTTTTTAAGATTTTATTTATTTATTTGAAAGAGAGAGAGAGCAAGGGAGAGCATAAGCAGGGTGAAGGGCAGAGAAAGAAGCAGGCTCACCGCTGAGTAGGGAGCCTGATGTGGGACTCAATCCTGGGACTCCGGGATCATGACCTGAGCTGAAAGCAGACACTTAACCGACTGAGCCACCCAAGTGCCCCTTAAAAATAAAATCTTAAAAAAAACAAATAAAACCAAGTAGGGGTCAGCAAACCATGGCCCATGGGCCAAATCTAGTCCACTGCCTATTTTTGTACAGCCTGCTAGGTAAGAATAGTTTTTACATTTTTTAATGTTTGGAAAAGAAAAAAATTTTAAGAACAATATTCGGTGATGCATGAAAATTATATGAAATTCAGATCCGGAGTCCATAAAGATCTTTTGGATCATAGCCATGCTCACCTGTTATGTTTAGTCTTATGGCTGCTTTCATACTTCAACAGAAGACTAGAGTAGTAGCAATGGAGGCCATATGGCCCCCAAAGCTGTATTTGCTATAGCTTGTACAGAAAAAAGTCTGCTGACCTCCAAGTGAAATAGAAATGAACATGGGCTTTGGTTTCTGACTGAAATTGGCTTTACCACTTTACTATCTGTGTGACCAAGCACAAATAACCCAATCTTTCTGAGATGCAATTTCCTCATTTGTAAAATGGGTTAACATATCTTGCTGGGTTGTTTTGAAATTTTACTAAGCCTTTTAATTGGGGTCCCTGCTGTAGGAACCAGTCTATAAAGTGCTCGGTACAGAGTTATACTTAATGTTGAGAAGCCAGGCCCAGGGTGGAATCCCAGCTCTATCACAGACTGTATGACCTTAGGCAAGATGTCTAACTTCTCAGTGCATCAATCTCATCTATAAGACATGGATAATAGGGGCGCCTGGGTGGCTCAGTGGGTTAAAGCCTCTGCCTTCAGCTCAGGTCATGATCTCAGGGTCCTGGGATCGAGCCCCATTTTGGGCTCTCTGCTTGGCGGGGAGCCTGCTTCCCCCCCTCTCTCTGCCTGCCTCTCTACCTACTTGTGATCTCTCTCTCTCCGTCAAATAAATAAATAAAATCTTAAAAAAAAAAAAAAGACATGGATAATAATATATATTTCACAGGACTGTTGAGACTTAAATGGATTGGTACATGTGAATGCTGAGCAGTGCCTGCAGACAGCAAGCACTCAATAAAAACTACTATTAATATAGCAGTACTAATGGTTAATATTAGTTTCTCCCTTCCTATATCTACTCTATCTCTCACTCCTATGCAAAGAAGCCTGCATCTACGGAAGTTAATGTTTGCATGACGAGTGCTATTATAAAAAAAAACGAGTGGTCAGGAAAGGGTCTCTGTGGCTTGCAAGTCACATCACAGTCATGGTTCTCTTATGTCTCCGATTCTCCCTTTTCTAAATGTTTTCTTCCTTAGAAATCTAGCAAATCCCCAGGCTTCAAAGTAGGGAGCTATAAAATTCTTATCCCTAGCCAAGATTTCACTCTCTTGAGCCCCAGGGTAATATTTCTCAACTCTTGATTTCTACCTAATGACCCAGCATCACCTTAAACTGAAAATGCCAAAAGCTGAAAATTATTCTTCCCCTCAATGGTTCCCCATTGCTCCCCTCTATCTTCCTCATTTAGTAGAAGAACCTGCTATTCTTCCAGTGCACAGGCTGGTTGTCCTGAAATTATACTTTAGTCCTTGTTCTCCTGCAATAAGACTATCTCAAGTCATCTTTTTCCTTTCATTCCTACTGCCATTGACTACTTCAGTTCCCTTTAACTTCAAGCTTATTCCACCAAAAAAGCTGACTGGTCTCCCCCCCAACAGGCACCACTCTATCCCGCGTGTGCTACCACACTCATCTTCCTAAAGCATACCACTTTTCACCATGCCCTTTCTCTGCTTAAAACTTTTGGTGTACTACCCCCTCTTCCATCCCATAATCTATATGGAAAAAGGCAGATTGACTTCAGTGTGGCAATCTCAATTCCTTCCCTATCTACCTTGCTCCAGTCTTCCTTTTTAATCTTATTCCCATGATAAAAATACCATCACCTTACATTTATGCAGCGCTTTATTTTACTCAGAAAACATTCTTACCGGGCTGGCATTTCATCTCCAAAATAACCCTTGGAGAGAGGCTAAACAGATATCAGTATCTTTCTTTCACAGAAGAGAAAACAGACTTCTAGCACCGAGCTGGAAGTCAGAACAAATGGGTCCCTGTCCCACTCCCTCCTTGGATTCCTAGGTAAAGCAATCGATCTGTCGAATACCTTACTCCACCACTTCTATACAGGAGTTTTCTGTTCCAGAAACTCCAGTCTCAGTGTCCCATCCACCTCTCTCCAACATACCTTATGTTTTCTTAGCTCTCTAGTTTACCCCCTACCATTCTCTCACTTGGTACATGGCCCTAATCCCCAACTCTTGTTATAAAAATACAGTAATACAGTATAGGGAATACAGTCATTAATATTATAAAAACATTGTATGGTGACAGATGGGAACAAACTAGACTTGTGATAATCATTTCATAATGTGTATATATATATATATCCAATCACAATACCATACACCTGAAACTAATAATATTCTACATCAATTACACTTCGATTTAGAAAACTCACAGTTATTTCTTCAAGTCTTCAGTTTAAATGGCACCCTTTTGGAAATGCCTTCTCTGACACCCAAAAACATTCTATTCACTTGCCAACACCATGGAAGTTGTAATAACTGATTTGACACTTACTGCCCCAGTCATACTATAGCTAGTTTATCTAATATACTTAGGCCTTCCAATAACCCCCTCTGAAAGGAAAAATTATTAGAGTTTTCTATTTGTATCTATCACAATACTTTGCACATAAGGACTTGAAGTTTTGGATTAGACAGCGTTGGCCAGTGTTTTCCAAATAGCAAGTCACAAACCACGAGTAGAATGTGAAGTCAATCTAGAAGGTCACAACTAGTATTTTTTTTTCCACCTCATACGTTTAATGTGCCAAGGTGGTAGCAATGTTTGAGGGAGGCACACGTCACACACGTGGTGAAAAGCCAATCGCCATGCTTATGAACTACAAAAAGGTCAGTATTTTGTTCTTAATGAAACAATAGAAAATAGAATACATCTCTCATAGTAAAGATGAGTGCTGTTTTGTGAAACTCTTATTTCATTACATCTGTATGTAACTGCTGGATCATAGTATCAAATACGTTTCTTACTATGTGTTATATTTTTTTAAAGTTTGAAAGCTGCTAATGTGGATGACCCAATTTCTAGGCTCAAGGGTTTTACATTTAAATCAGAGAGATATTTGCCTTCTACCAAACCCCACACCCTACAAGAATAATCAGCTAAATATATAGATACACAGGGGCTGAGGAAGCCAAAACTTAAAAGAATAATGAGTGTAGGGGAAAGTTTGTAAAGAAATGTTTCTTAGAGATGTTGGAATGTGCTACAACACTAGGTAATTAGTTTCCAAACTCTGCCATTTGTTTAGCCAAAAAGACCTCTCTATAGAAGGGCTCTGAAAATGTGTTTCTCAATACTCAGAGTTAAAGGGTCCTCACTACAGCCCACAATACAAGGGTATCTAGGACCTGGCCCTGTCTATGGCAACTTCATTTCCCTTTCCCTCTCAATCATGGTCTTCTGGCCACAGTGGCCTCCATGCTGTTCCCAGAACATTTCAAGTTTCAGCATCTCTGCACCTGCTATATTCTTAGCTGTATCCTTCCTTCTCTAGATTGTATTTATTTGAGAGAGAGAGAAGAGCACACAAGCGTAGGGAGTGGCAGAGGGAGAGGGAGAAGCAGTCTCCCTGGTGAGCAGGGAGGCCAAAGCAGGGCTTGATCCTAGGACCCTGGGACCATGACCTGAGCCCAAGGCAGATGCTCAACTGATTGAGCCACCCACGTGCCCCCTTCCTTCTTTAAATATCCTTCACTTAATTCAGTTTTTTTCTTTTAATGTTCCATCTTCAAAAAGGCCCTCCCTGACCAAAGTATGAGGCCCCCACTCTCTTTCCTTAACCCACTGTATGGTTTTTCATAGCATTTGTCACCTCCTAACACTCTATTACACATTTATTCTTCTATGGTCTACCCCAGGGATCCACAAGCTTTTTCTATAAAAACCTTAATAGTAAATATTTTCAGCTTCTTCTGTCACAACTACTCAACTCTGCCATTAAAATATAAAAGCAGTTAAGACGATATGTAAATGAACAGATGCAGCTGTGTTCCAATAAAACTTTACCTACAAAAACAAGCAGCCAGCCAGGTTTGGCTCAGAGGCCAAGTACCCCTAATATATTCATTCTAATAGAATGGGTCATTAAAAAAAAAGAATATGAGTGTCATAGGGACAGGAATCCTCTCTGTTTTATTCATTATGGTATCCATGAGGCCAGAACAATGCCTAGCCCCAAGTACACATCCAATAAATTCAATAAATATGTGCTGAATAAATTAATAGTCCACTGGTCTGGAGTGGGGAGCCTCAACTCTATTCCACTTCCTTGGGTGACAGTAACATAGGTGTTCAAGAAGAATGAGGTCAAGGTCAGCAACTGTATTTCCACTTGGTTAGTACCATACCATGAAAAATGGTATCCCAACCATTGTGTGCCCCTGTCACCAGCAATAACCATCTCACACATAAAGGCAGGCAGAAGCCTGTTAAAACACAAATTCCCTGGCTCCGACCCCAGAAACTCTGATTCAGTAGGTCCAGGTTAGGGTCCAAGAATCTGCATTTCTAGCCAAGTTCCTAAGTGCACTATGGAACTATGCTAATAGTGCTGTCCTAAACTACTCTTTGAGAACCCGTAGGTAAGAGTACCCAAAAACCATATAGTACTAGTAAGAAAAAGAAAGCCATAAATTCCTGATGTTCCAGTGATCTGGTTGCAGGAGACTGAAAAAGAATAGAACCGTAAAACTGACTGTTCCATGGAAATGCTGCTTCATGGGGTGCCTGGGTGGCTCAGTGGGTTAAAGCCTCTGCCTTCAGCTCAGGTCATGATCCCAGGGTCCTGGGATCGAGCCCTGCATCGGGCTCTCTGCTCAGCAGGGAGCCTGCTTCCCCCTCTCGCTTTGCCTGCCTCTCTGCCCACTTATGATCTCTCTCTGTCAAATAAATAAAATTATTAAAAAAAAAAAAAAGAAATGCTGCTTCAGTGAAATGAAGGCAAAAACCACAAGGTCTTTAATTTTTAACAGACTACCTCCCGAATGCTCTATTTTTACTTGCAAATGTGATTCTAACTGGCTAAAACAATACACCAAACAGGTAAAAAAGAGAAATCACCAGTTGGTGACTGACCTTGGTAGTGGACTATTAGCTCATAATCAGTTCTTAAAATTACTTTTAAAATTTTTTATTTATTTATTTTTTTAAGTAGGTTCCACTCCCAACATATGGCTTGAACTCAGGACCCTGAGATTAAGAGTCTCATGCTCTACGGACTGAGCCAGCCACATGCCCCAATTTTCTTAAAATTACTTTAAGAATCATAACTGCCTGCTTTTCTATTGTTAGATGCCAAAGGCTTTTTCCAGATGGATACTAGAGATCCAATCTCATTACAATGAAATATACCCCTCCAATAAATTACCAAGCCTGGAGGTCACTTTCTTCAAATGATAAAAAGTCTATCACCACCAGATAGAACCCACAACTACCTCCTGAATCCACCATAATAGAATTTGCGATGGACTAGTAACAATTTTTATAAGTTCTACATTCGTCATCACAGAAGACTTAAAATAACCCCCAAACTCACATTAAAACCACCCTGAGGCCATTATTTACTCTTCCAATCTTAACAGCCCACAGAGGGATTATAATTTATATACATTTGTAGCTGCTTATAAAGTAGTTTTCCATGTAATGGTTATATGTTGCTAACATAGGTTTAAAAATAATTTTAAAGTGAAAAAGTAAGGTAAAATCTAGATTCTTAGGAAAGAAATTCAAGAAGCAAAAATCCAGACTGTTAATGAATGGACCTTTAGGACGACGGCAATACATCCATATGTACCTAGAAAAAGAGACTGTATGTGATCAAAAAATGTATTAGCAGACCCCTAGTGCACGAGTCTAAAGATGATTCTCAGCTAAGATTAAGTATTTTTTTTTAAATTAAGTATTTTCAATCCAAATTTAGCATCTGAAGTGTACTAAGTGTAAAATATACACTAGATTTTAAAATTTTGTAAGAAAAAAATAACAATTTTTATGTTGATTACATGTTTAAATGCTAATTTGGATATATTAGGTTAAAGTATTAAGCTATTTAAATTGATTTCACCTCTTTGGCTTTGTTACTGTGGCTACCAGAGAATTTAAAGATTTATTTATTTATTTGAGAGAGAGAGAGAGAGCTCGCGCGTACCCACAAGCGGGAAGGGCAGAGGGAGAAGGAAAGACAATCTCAAGCATTGATTCCACGCAGAGCATGGAGCCTAACATAGGGCTCGAGCTCACAACCCTAAGATCACAGCCTGAGCTGAAACCAAGAGTGGGTCCCTTAACCAACTGGCCACCTAGGTGCCCCCCTACCAGAGAACTTAAAATTACACGTGGCTTGCATTAGATTTCTATTGTATAGTGATGGTCTAATCCAATTCTGCAAGTAGACTTGTTCTTTCCTCTTCCTTTGGGTGATTTCTAAAAAGCTTACAGAAAACGATATGGAGCAATGAAAGAACATGAAGCTATGTGGTATGTCTGACATGGGATGTCAGGAAAACCATGGGTCAGGTGCTCATCCACTGTCACTTCAGGTCTAATCACCATTTTTCCTAGGGAAGGGAAGATTAGTCCCTCCTCTGTGACCACTATGTATATCCTTATCTATAGCCACACACACAAATTGCAAACTTTATATTAATTTCAAGTTGCAATTAACTGTATCAGAATCCCTAGCTTATCAGGCTGAATGTAAGATATCTGATTATGAAAACTACCTGGTTCCCAATACCCAAACACCCTCAGCCCCCAGTATGTATTTCATTCTTATAGAAGAGACATATCTATAACAACTCCTTTATTTTTTTTTTCAAAGATTTTATTTATTTATTTGACAGAGAGACAGAGCCAGAGAGTACACGTGGGAGGTGGGGAAGAATGGCAGAAGGAGACGGAGAAGCAGGCTCCCCGCCAAGCAGGAAGCCCAATATGGGACTTGATCCCAGAACCCTGGGATTATGACCTGAGCCAAAGGCAGATGCTCAACTGACTGAGCCACCCAGGCGCCCCTATTTTTATTTTAAGATTTTATTTATTTATCTGAGAAAGTGTGTGTGCACCTGAGCATGAGTGGGGGGGGGAAGGGCAAAGGAAGAGGGAAAAGCAGGCTCCCCACTGAGCAGGGAGCCCTGGGATCATGACCTGAACCAAAGTCAGACACTTAACCGACTGAGCCACCCAGGTGCCCCTGTAACAACTCCTTTAAATAATCCCTGCCTGTTTTACTGTAATGTCTTTAGCTCCTAATTTAGAAAGTTTCTCATTTCCTTGCAGTGCCAAACTTCTACAACTGTAGAGGACACCAAAGGAGAATACTGGTTGAGGAAGAATACCAAAAAGAAGTGCCCTGTAGTCAGTCACTCAACAGTTGCTATATAGCCATTAAGCCTTTGCACCAAAAAAACCTAAACTGAATACAAAATTTAAACATTTTATCCCTTGAGCTGTTTTCTCTCTAAGCATCAAAAAGATACTTACAAACCTATGAGGAATAACCTTCCTGAACATACTTTAACATATGCAGATGTGTGTTGAGACTTCTATAGTCAAAGGACAATACTGTTATGGAACGAAATGTACTGCTGGGCAGAGTTAGAAGTAATTGAGAACTTAAATGAAAATAAGCTTTACAAAAAAGAAAAGAAAAAGGAGGGGGAGATGAATATTGCCTAAATATTAAAATACATACATGATTTAATTACCCCGTCATAAAATATAAACTTCAAGGACTAATTCCACCATACTGGAAAAGAACTACAGCCTGGGCAGCAGGAAAGCATTTAATTCCCAAAGGTGTTTCAAACCCACTGAATATTATCATCCTGCAGCAAGGGTCAACAACTTGTGGCAAGCTCTGGAGATGACTTTGAGTGGTATTCGAGTGGGAAGCCCATAAATATCCACTGGATGAATAACTGAATGAATCAGAAAACTTACGCATGGTGCAATTAATATTCAGAACCCACAGCCAGTTAATCCGAAACCAGAGCTAGAAGTAGAACCAAAAACAGTACCTGAGTCTAATCCCAAACCATTTCCCCAGGAGTCAGTTCCCCTTGAGTTTTTTTTGTTTCGTGTAGTTTATTCTTCCCCTCTTACTTTTATGAAAGTTCCAAACCCCCTCTCCCACATTCTCCCTCCTTCTTAACCAGCTACCCAGATAAAAATAGAAGACAGCAGCTTCTAGTCTCACCATTTTTTAGACAAGTAATAACAACTCCAACAATCACACACAAGTGTTCAGATAGATGTCTGGCCTCCCAAAGGAGACCTTTGGGAGGCCAGACACTGTGCTCGGTGGTAGGGCACAAAGGGAAGTGTAACACTGTACCTACCTTTCAGGTAGCTTCCTGGGGAGGGAGACAAGCAAACAATTACAGCATAAAAAAATGCTTGGAGAAAAAGGCAGGAGTGCCACTAGAGGGACCCTTAATTTTACTGGGTGGGAGGGGAGGGTGACAAGAATCTTCAAGGAACAACAAAAGAAATAAAAGTCAAAACCAAAAAATAAATTATAATTGAATATGCCTGTGACTGTTTTACTAGCTCCTCAAGTTAGCACTCTAAAGTGACTCTAATGAAAATCCTCTTACTATTAAAAAAAAAAAAAGCTGAAGTTCATGACACTGGCACTGAGTACTAGCAAGAGAGGAAAAAAAAAAAACCCACACGATTCAGCAGGACATAATGCTAAACCTAATTAGTCATGATGTCAAGAGGCTTCACCCATTTATTGTCTGTCCCTCCTAGCTGAAGGTGACTTGACTGACCCACTCTTGTGATTCCAGTTGGTTTTTTCTAGCAGCAGTGATAGACTTGCAGGGACCCATCCATACTTCTGATATTCCTTGCGGCCATGGGCAAAATCTGCTGGACTGCTGGTTGGCACTGCGGCCATGGAAGAAATAAGCTGACCACGTACACGAAGCGGATGGACCCACACTGCTCTGTTACTATTCAGAAAGACAACTAAAACCGCCATTAGCAAACACTGTGGGAGGGTGGTAAGAGGTAGTAGAGATGGCACCTCGGAAGGTGCCTAACAAGGAAATTCATCTCTTGCTGGTTTCACAGGACACCGAGTTTTCACCTCCTGGTACTCATGCCCCATCAGGCATGAAAATTGGTCTTTTGTTTCTAATTCCCGGTGGCTACAGATCATTTTCAAGCTTCATGCCCACCTTGCCTAACTTTCCTCTGCCAACAACGTCCTGTCCTCTTGTCCTTACCATCCCAAGAACATCCTCTTTTCTTGATCACTCACTTCCTTCCCGTGGAATCTAGGTAATATGCTCCCTTAGAAAACTGTCTGCCTTATCACATATCTCCACCATGAATCAGGACATGGCTAATAAATAAAAACTACCACATTTTTTAAAAAAGTTCTGATTGTACACCTTTTTTTTTTTTTTTTAAGATTTTATTTATTTATTTGACAGAGAGACACAGCGAG
This sequence comes from Potos flavus, assembly GCA_028534135.1. Taxonomy (NCBI): domain Eukaryota; kingdom Metazoa; phylum Chordata; class Mammalia; order Carnivora; family Procyonidae; genus Potos; species Potos flavus. The sequence continues at coordinate 34,758,626 of CM052885.1, forward strand.
AGAGGGAACACAAGCAGGGGGAGCGGGAGAGGGAGAAGCAGGCATCCCGCCCACCGAGCAGGGAGCCCGACCCCAGGACCCTGGGATCATGACCCTAGCCAAAGGCAGACGCTTAACGACTGAGCCACCCAGGCGCCCCTGATTGTACACCTCTTAAGGGTTCTTTCTTCAATTTTATTTTTTTAAAAAATTTTACTTATTTATCTATTTGAGAGAGAGCGAGAGAGAGAGGGAATGTGTGTGTGCAAGCAGAGACAAGCAGACCACGCTGAGCCACGGAGCCCGCAAGGGGTTCAATTCCACAATCCTGAGTTCATGACCTGAGCCAAAATCAAGAGTCAGATGCTTAATCGACTGAGCCACCCAGGCTCCCCTCTATCCTCATTTTAATGAATAACTTCAGCAACTGAAAAATCTATACCTTATCATTTAAACAAAAACTAAAAAACATCATGGCTCCTAGCACAACACTAAAATGAATATGGAATTAATCTTTTACAAACAGAGATTTTAATTATGAATAGCATTTTACTTTTAACTCTTGGGGTGGGGGGAGAGAACCATACAAGTACCCACATGGAGGGGGCTGGAGAGGGAGAGAGACTCTTAGGCTTCACACCCAGTGTGGAGTCGAACAGGGGGCTAGATCTCATGACCCTGAGATCATGACCTGAGCTGAAATCAAGAGTCTGATGCTTAACAAGGCAATCCTTAACTTTTATGAATATAAAATGTAGGAAATGTTTCTTTTGAGTTCATGCTCATGAAAATAGCCCCCCAGGAATATTTATACTGTAATTAAAAAAAACTATTTCTAGGATAATCCAACAATATCTTAACCTTCACTAAAACCAGCTTTTGGAACCTCCAGTTTAAAACAAAAACACCAAAGAACCCACAAACCTCAGCAAATGTACATGGTAAATGTTATAAAGCTGATGTTTTGAAAATTATAACTCATAAGTGCATGGATTTCTTCATTTTTAAGATATCGCAAGCCTGGTCTAGGGATTTGTTTCACATCAGTTTATTAAGTTTTTATTGTAAAAAAAGTTTTCAATCTTTAAACAAGATTGTTGCTAATACATCTTAAAATTCTAAGGCTGAAAGGAATTTCTTCCAGATTAAATTTCCAACTTAAAATAAGAAAATTATATTTTATGACATTTTAACTTAAACATGAATGTCAAAATATGGGGGAAATGAACTCCAAAATCAGCTTTTTATGAAATCATGAAATCGAAGACCCCAGAAATTAAAATATTTACATTCTTATCTATCCTTTATTGAAAGTCAAGGTAAATGTAATTCACGATTTATTGAATTGAAAAAGTCTTTAGAATGTCATAATCTTTTAACAGATCATAGTTAAAGTAAAATAAGTGGTCTGACATGTTGGTAAAAATCTTTTCAGCGGGAGTCAATTTACTTCACTTACAGGAAGGCAAAAGTCACCACATTAAAATCACAAGCCAATTACCAATCCTGGCTTTGCAGTTCCCAAATCCTGAAAACAAAATTACTGCACTTCACTCTGGGATCGTCCACATGTATGCTTTTAGTGTCAGGTAACATTTTTAGAGAAGAGAAAATTTAAATCTTCTAATAAGAGTGGCACAATTTTAAAAAATGGTACAACTCTCAAAAGCTAGATTAATGGCCTACCTACTTCTGTACTTTACAGTTTGAAAATAAACAGTATCAGATGCTTCTAAGAATAATAATATGATCACTTACTTGCTATCATTTTTACATATGAAAATCTTCTAAATGCTAGGGGAAATATAAATTCAGTAAAGATAATGACTCTATTTGAAATCTCAATTTTTTCCAAAATCAAGAGTAGCCCACCAAAAGTTACAAAGGCACTCAAGAAAAACAGATTCCCTCTCTCAAGTGGGGAAATTTGGTTAAGAAAAAAGTTGGTAATTATTTTGTTATTAATTTGTTTATCCATTCCTTATGGCATGTCTCACATTAGTCTGTGGATGTTGTGCCACCAAACTTAAGGTAAGGAGCTGGGTCTCATTCATTCACCCCCACATTCCCCAGTTCCTAGCAAAGTGCCCTATACATAGTAGCAACTGAAAAAAGGTTGACTGAATTAAGGCAATACATGTGTTTCAACTGCAGGTAATCAATTAGGCTCGAACTCATGCAAGAACATTCATAATTTCATTTTAGTTAATAAGCACTGAGTAATTTGATGTGTTTTTAATTTGCCAAGCTATTAAATGGATTTTAAGCTCTAAAACATTCTTATTTTTATTTTTTTTTTAAGATTTTATCTATTTATTTGACACAGAGAGAGAGATCACAAGTAGGCAGAGAGGCAGGCAGAAAGCGAGGGGGAAGCAGGCTCCCTGCTGAGCAGAGAGCCCGATGCGGGGCTCGATCCCAGGACCCTGAGATCATTACCTGAGCCGAAGGCAGAGGCTTTACCCACTGAGCCACCCAGGCGCCCCAACATTCTTATTTTTAAACATATTTGAAAGAAAGTATGTAGTGAAACATTAAAAAAATATTCATACAAATAAAAAAGGCAATGATTGGTTTCACTGTGTATAACATGGAACTAGATGGTGTTGGTATGGTGAACACGAAGTGACCCAGCACTAATGTAAAAGGTTTGTTAACATGACAAGAACATGGAAAAATGGAATTCTGGCTAGAAAAGTCATAGTGGGCAAGTAGGAAACTTAATATAGAGTACTGCCGTCTCCACTCAGGGTTTTGGGAAGTTGGGAAGCCTGTATCCCATCCTGAAGAACAATTACTTCTCTACCAATCTACACGGTGCTGCTGGAAACTGAGGTACAGATCATGGACTGAACCAGTTACTCCCCACTATCATCACCCAAAGGAAACGATGGAATGAACACCAAGCAGAATAGGCCCTTTATGGGCTCCCAACAATTCCAGTTCCATCAACTCTCTAAAGCTCTCGTTGAGAAAAGAAGTAGGCAAATTATACCCCACAGGCCAAACTGGGCCAAATTCAGCCATCTCCTGTGTTTGTATGGCCTGCAAGCTAAGAATGGTTTCTACATTTTTAAATGGTAAAACAAAGACTCACATTTTATGACACATGAAAATTATATGAAATTCAAATGTCAGCATCCAAAAATAAGGTTTTCATTGGAACAACGCTGTGCTTATTCATTTACATGTGGTCTATAGCTGCTCTTGTACTACAATGGCAGAGATGACAGAAACCTTACAGCACACCCAGCCTACAATATTTACTACCTGGCTGAAAAAGTACACTGAACCCTGGCTAGAGCATTTCTTTATGCTCCTGGTTGCATCTCCTTTCTCAGAGGTGGTCCACTGCTTCACAAGGTAGAGACTCTAAGCTTGACAGATGTCCATCTTGGGGCTGTGTTGTCCAAAGTTATATCATGACATATAATATCCTGCAACTCTTTAGGGTGGGCACAAAGACAAAGTAACAAATCACATGCATTTGGAAGGCCCTAAAAAGGTAGCATAATCCAAATACAACATTACAGGCAGCACATTTCAGATCTTTTACCAGACTACTACATCGAGTTCTGGGTCACAGTGTGAAAGGAAACAAGAACCACAGAGAATTTGGAGGTTGGATAGATGATTAAAAGACCACAAAAATCATACCACTGAAGAAATGCTTAAAAAAAAAGGGGGGGGGGGTTCGTTTGCCCAAAAAAGAGAAAGGCGGGAAAAGAGCTATAATAGTGAGGGTGTCAAACTCTACATTTGTTGATAGATTAAATTTTTACTGGTGAAAATAATGGCAGCCTGAACTAACACTCAACAAAACATATATCTAATGAATTAAATGTGATTCTTAATGAGACTGCCACTCCTGCCTTAGGCCTTAAAGTAGCCCCTTAAAGATAATCACTTGTCAAATATTGTACTGTAGGCCTTCAACTGACCGAAAATAAGAATGTTCCTTTTTCAGAAACATCTAGCATTATGTAAGTTACCAGAAAGTGTGCTATTAATGTGCTGAGGTTCAGTAATATTCAAGTAACTTAAAAGGTAATGAAAGTTTCATAACCATATGCCTTTCCACAGGACCAAATAGGGGGAAATGGGCTTAAATTACAGAATTCGTGTTACATTCAAGAATTTTAATTACTCTAAAAGATTACTGAGGGTAAAGGAATCTTCTCAGGACACCACTCAATTAGAATGGAACTATCTGGATGTTTTTCTGAAGCAGAAGAATGGGTCTCAAACCAATTATTCCGTTGCTGATTCTGTAGTTTTAACTCTCCCAGTTCTCATGAATAAGAGAGCCTGCAGCCATGCTCAGTTTCATTTTGTCTTGAAGGTGGTCAATGTACATACAACTACATATGACATAAACTTTAAGATCCTAAATTAAAATTTGGTTGTAGCTTTAGTAACAACTTCTTTCAAAATCCAGAGATAGAGAATACATTCCCATTAAGTAGGAAAAATTGGGAAAATGGGCATAGTTTCCAAATATTTCTATGAGCCTAAGTACCTTATTATCTCAAAATGTCCAACACTTGCATGCAGTAAGTGAAGGTGGTATTTAGTTTTGAGCCTTTTAAAATACAGAATCCTTGAACACAAAATGTTCTTTGAGTGAATCTCAACACTGCAAGTAATAATACAAATTCTGAAACTTACTTTAAATATAATTTTAATCAATCTGAGTTTTTCAACCTCGAAACTCTAAGGCCTGTATTTCCCTAAGAAAACCCTTGCACTGGTGTGAAGCACACACTAATCTGACTCACTAAACTTTCTCCACTCCTACATCACCTATACAGGATTTTAAAATCAAGAGTACACAATACTTGCAAGCCACTTCTACAATCTTGCATTACCAGGATAAACTTTTCGCCAAGTCTCTTAACACTTTTTTATTTATTTAAAGACCTGTGGCAGTGAAACAAAGAAAACACAACCCCCTCCCCCTTTTCTAAACCATATGGTAGTAAATTGAAGTTAACTTATTTTTTACCGGCTCAACGCCTATACATCGGTCCTAAACATGTTTCTCTTTGTGCCCTGGGACTGGGCTAGAACTGTCTGCTTATTTTCAACTGTACCCCAATCATGTTTTTAGATCGAAAAACAAGTCCAAAACACCCCCTGACCACTAACAGACCTCACCGCAGTCATTTACTAAAACCTGGTTGGATAGGTACTGCAGGCAGGGCGAGAGGCCCGCGGCCCGCCCGGAGCGAGTCCCGCTCTGACCGGGTGATCGAGCAGGGAGTTTACTCGCCCTAGCCGGGCCAGATCCGCCCCGGGAACTTGGTTACCCGAGCCCAGGGACGCGCCGAGGCCTAGCCGCGAGGCCGGGGCGGGCTCCGGGTGGCGGGGGCTTCCCGTTCCCCGGCCGCAGAGCCTTCCCGCCCGCCCCGCGGTTGCCCGCAGGCAGGGGTACTCGCCGTCGTCTCCCGGCTACCGGACGCCCCTGCCGGGTCCACCGACCGCTCCTCTGTCTCCCGCCGGCCCCGTTCGGCGGCCGCACCGAGCCCTTCCGGGGCGGCGGGAGCGCTAGGCCGCGCCGGAGCCCGCGGCTCCGGGGCCGGCCAGGCGAGCCGCGGCGTCCGGTATCAGTCCCGAGGGCCGGGCTCCTGCCGGTAACGGGCCCCGCCGCCTCCCCTCCCCCTCCCCCGCCCCATGACAGTGCAAACCCTCCGGCCGGCCCGGCCGCCCCGCCTCCGGCACCAGGCCCAGCTCAGGGCCGCGGCCGTGGCGGCGGCCGTGCCGCCGCGGCTCTCCGCCCTCGCTCGCTCGCTCCCAGGCCAGGCGCCTCGGGCCCCGCTCGGGCTCGACCGAGGTCTCCGCCGCTTCCCGGCCGCCCTCCACGGCGCCTGGCCCGGGCGGGGTAGGCCGAGGCCCGGGCGGTGGGGGTGGGGGCGGGGGCTCCTCTCACCTTCATGTCGGGACATCCTAGTTCAGACGGTGGCGGCGCGGCCCCTCCCGGGCTCCGGCTGCAGTGTCCCCGGCGGGGTCCCGGCGCTACCCGCGCCGGCCGGCCGACTCCCACTCGACTCCCGGGCTCGGCCGCGGGGGCGGGGTGGGCAGGGGAGTGCTCCCGCAGCGGCGGCGGCGGCGGCGGGGAGGCGGCGCGGGGCGGGAATGGGGCCGGGCCTGGCCGGGGCTGAGCTCCTCCAGGAGGCGGGTCCGACGCCGCGGCTCCGCCGGCGCCCGCCGTGACTCGGTCACTCTCGGGCCCGCCGGCTCCCGGCTGCGGCGCCGCGCTCCGCAAATCCCGCTCCTCCCCTCCCCCGGCCCACCCCCCGCCCCTCTCCCCCGGCTCCCGGCCGCCGCCTCCTCCTCCTCTTCCTCCTCCTCCGCCTCCTTCCGCCGCCCGCACGCCGGCCCCGCCTCTCGCTGCCCGCGCCGGGCCCAGCCGCCCGGAGGCCCCGCGGCCGGCGGTCGCGGCGGGGGCGGTGCAGCGCCTGCCCGCGCTCGCCGGCAGGCCGCGGTCGGGCGCCCGAGCCCGGCCTCGGCCTGGCCTGGCCGCCGCCGCGCCGCCGCGCAGCGCGTAGGGAGGAAGAGGAAATGCCCGGCCGCCGGCGCCCGCTGCTCGCCGGTACTGCCGGCCCGCGTGGCCCGAAGGGCGCCCGCCTGCCCGGCCGCCCCAACTCCGTCTGGGCCCTACCGGGGTCCCGGCAGCGGGGGCCCAGCCGCTGCGCTGGGCTGGGCTGGGCTGATCGCGGGCGGCGGGCGCTGCCCGGCGACGAGCTGCGGGCCCCGAGGGCCTCTGGCTCTGGGGAGCATGGCTGTCCGGCCGGCTCGGGAAGCGAGCGCCGGGCCCCGACCCCGAGGAGAGGGCTACGGACTGCCTGGGGACTTGTGTTTGTGTTTCTTTTTAAGCCAGTTGCTCGGAAGGGAGAGGCGGCTGGCCTCCGGTCGTCGTCGGGTGTTGCTCGGCCGGTGACTCGCGGTCGAGAGAGGGCGTGGGCGCGGGAGGGCGCGGGAGGCGGCGGGGCTTGGCTACGGTGCTCCGAGGCAGGCTTCTCGAGAACCAACTCTTTGAAGACTCTGCCCCCGCCAGTCTGGGTGTCCGACAGTACCCGCGCAAAGTTTGATCCAGCACCTTGGCTCACCCTCAATGCGGTGCTTGGAAAACTGTTATGGGGGGGGGGGGGGGGAGTATTTTCCTTTTTTTCCCCTGCCCGTGAACCACTTTCCCGTTTTCATTTCTCTTTTACATTATACCCTCTTCCTTGTCAACTTTGTTTTCAGGCTTATTAATTCAACGAACATGCATACTGCCCCTTGCCACGTGTTCGTGGTAGCGTGGTTTGGTGGAAATAGACCGTGCTTTGGAGTCAAGACAGATCAGCCATCGGATTCTGGTTCTGATATCCTCTGTGTAACCTTGGACAAATTATTTAACCTTGCTGAGCCTCCGTTTTGTTTTGTTTTGTTTGTCCTGTGTTTGGTTTTGGTTATTTTAATTTATCCTTTTATATTTGAAATTGTTCTGGATTTTTTGGTGTGTGTGTATGTAAAATTAATTCTGTCTCTAGGCTAAGGCTACTACTCTTAATCCTGTACACCATTAACAGCTGTGTGACCTGAGGCAAATGACAGCCTTCCTATGCCTTGATTTCCCCATCTTTAAAATGAGCATGATTACAGATGATACTATGGCCGATAATGATAATAACAGGTAGGTATTTGGAGAATTAAGTACTAAAATGTATATAAAATACCTAGCACAGAACATAGTAAAAACAGTGTTTGTCACCAAATTTAATTAAATTTGGTTTTAAGGCACTTCTTGATTTCAAACATATTAAAAAGTTCATCTTTAAGTTAAGAAGTAGGTATTAGGTCACTCAGATCTACCCAAGGACTGTATTTGGTAGTAACAAGTGATAAACTAGATATCAGCCAAATAAGGTTTAAACAAACAAGGATTTAAGCAAGGACTTTGTCACCAGAAATATTTCCATTGCACTTCGGGAGCTTTTGCCTAAATTAAATCCAGCCTGGCTGTTGAAGAAAGAGGTCCATCCAGGCCATAAGTGGGGTTTGGTGGAATAGAGAGAACTGGGCTTCCAACAAGGCTAGCTAGCACTTAAACTGAATGCTTACCTGCATCTTCCTAAGCACTTTACAGTATTGGTGTGTGTGATCCTGGGTATCAAGCACGGGCCTTCTGTTATGCTGTAAAAGTGAGGACACCACCACCCTACGGTTTTGTGATGAGTAAATGATGTCTGTGAATATCTTAAGATACGGAGGTTAAGGCATTGTCAATAATAGTCAAAGCATGCTGGAGCAGGTAGGAGAATGGACAAAAATACTGCACTCAGGAAGGAATAAAAATAAGTATAGAGATTTAGTTTTGGTTTGGGGGGTTAGCTAATTCTGTTTAGGAGAGCAAACAGATAAGTCTCTAAACCTCAAGGGAATATCAGATCTTTGACAGTTATTCCATTGTTTTCAGTTTGTCAAAAGTAAGAAAAAAAGTGACTATCGTTCTTTGCATAAGACTAAGCAGGAATATTATAGTTATTTGGGGTTTTCTTGGCTGCAGGAAGTATTTTCTCAATTCAGTTAAAGGTCAGGCCCTTCAGTTGAAAACAACCTGCTTGCTGTCCTGCCTCGTGTGTTATTTTATTTCTGAAAAGATTAAGCACTTGTACCAAATTGTCTATCAAATGCTTTCTATTCTCAAGAAAAGGTTCCTCCAGTCCTTTCCTTTCACAATATCTCTTGAGTTCTTCTAGGTTCTTACCTCGCCAGCCCATCTTCCATACTATGGCCCAACTCTGTTCAGTAAAAGAAGCTAATGCATGGAAACCCTGGTGAAATCTGAATAAGGTCTGTAGTCTAGTTAATTGTATTGTGCTAACATCCACTTCCTGGCTATGATCATTTTCTGTAGTCCTGTAAAATTACTACCATTGGAGGGAGCCAGGGGAGTGTACATGGGACCTCCCTGCAACTTCCTGTGTGTGTAATTACTTCAGAGTAAAAAAATTGTAGACAAATCAGATAAATAATTGCCTGCCTCTGAGGGGGTGGGGATTGACTACAGAGAGAACTTTGAGAGGTGATGGGGATATTTTAAGTCTTGATTTTTTTTTTCTTTAAGATTTTTTATTTATTGGTGTCAGTACAAGCAGGGGCAGCAGCAGGCAGAGCAGGCAGAGGGAGAAGCACACTCCCCACTGAGCAAGGAGCCCCATGTGGAACTCAGTCCTAGGACCCTGAGATCACTACCCGAGCCAAAGGCAGACACTTAACCAACCGACTGAGTCACCCAACGTCCCAAGTCTTGATTGTCTTAGTGTTTACTGGATACGTTTGTCCAAACTTAAAGAACTATGCACTCAAAAGGGTAAAGTTTACTTCTATATAAATTATACCTCAAAACTGACTTGAAAAAAAGGAAAGCAAGCTCTTGTCACCCCAGCCTCCTGTGGCCTAGAGGATGAAATTTAACTTGTGTAGGGCCCAACAAATTTTTCCTCCATCTGCCAGTGTACCCTGTGCTGTCTTATATTGTATTGATTCCTGCCCCTGAGCCTTTGCACTTGCTCTTCCTTTCACTTAAAGAGAGGACAGGAAATTCAGGCCCAAATTCAGATTCCCTGTACTCTGTTAAGCCTTCCTTGCCTCCGTTAGGCACACTACTACCTTCCTCTGTTCTGCTCTTATGCTGTGCTGTAATTTTTAATTAGTTTTCATCCTCTCTCAGCTAAACTCCAGGGTAGGCACTCACACGATTCATTTCTGTCTCTGGGATCCAGTAGCGTTGAATGAGTGAGTGAATGAATGATTGAGAACTAGAAGAATGCTTATTAAATAACTTCTCAAAGTGTGGTCCAGTGTTCTCAAGACCTTTCTAGAGGGTCAGTGAAAATGCTTGGATTTTCTTATATACTTCAAACAGCACATCTCAATAGATTGAATGCAGAGGTGGATAAGGTAATCGAGCTGTCTTCCATTAAGCCAAAAGTGAAAGTTATTTGCAAAACCAGAAAACATTGTCACACCTCCAAATGTTTTTGTTTTGGAAAATAGTTATTTTTCTTAAAAATATGTTACTATGAAATGGGTTTAAAGTGTATAAAGCGATTCTGAGACCAAAACATTTAAGAATCTCTAAAGGTAGAGATTCTTACAACCCCCTCGTTGTTCAAATGAGAGATGATAATGATGCTGACGATTAAGTAGTGCTCTGGTGCTGGTAGCAGGCATTGTTATAAGCCCTTTACTTACTTTACTGGTACTATTATATTTTTGTTTTACTCATAAGGCAAGTGAGGCACAAAGAAGTTAATTGACTTGGCCACGTACCTAGTCACTGGTAGAGCCAGGATCTGAGCCCCTGTGGTTCCAGAGGCTCTTCTGCTAACTAGTTTTCTTCCACCTCCTTAGAGGCCTGGAAAGGGTCAGAAAGGTTCATGCTATCTGGTAACCTCACCCCTGTATGCTCCCTAACTTCACAGTCACTGCAAGAGTCACTGAAGCCTTGAACTTGCTTTACAGTTTTTTTAATATATATTTTTATTATTATTTATTTATTTGACACAGAGAGAGAGCACAAGCAGGGGGAGCAGGAGGGAGAGGGAGAAGCAGGCTCCCCACTGAGCAAGGAGCTTGACATCCCAGGACACTGGGATAATGACCTGAGTTGAAGGCAGATGTTTAACCGACTGAGCCACCCAGGCAACCCTGCTTTACAGTTACCATTTCAAATTCTGCCACCCTGAGTATTTTCAAGCATGACCTTGCAATGCCTTGATTTCAAATCTAACCCCGTGCACCTACACCTCACCTATTCCCCTCTTGTGACCATACCCAGAACTTGGATATACAACTTCCTGTTATAATTATTATAACTTCTTATTTTTTCAGTTTTCTTAACCTACCACTGAATGTATTCTTTTACTTATTTAGAACCGCAATCCCTCAGACTTACCATTTGGCCCTTAGTTTTTCTCTTAACCCCAATCTCTTCTTGACATGGGGGGGTGCCCTATCGGCAACTCAAGGTATTCTCATTCATATCCTTTGACTCGTTAGACCCCTCGTTTTCAAGCTACACCAGCTCCGCAAACTCCCCATCCTGAATCAGTTGCATAACTCCATTTCTCTCTACAGAGTGCAGAACATAGCATTAAAGAGTGATGGAAATGTATGGGGAGCAGCGGAGGAGCTGTTAAAAAATCTAGGGGGTCCAGCTGCGGTTGGACCTCTGTTGTTCACTAGCCCACGTCTTTGATCAGCCATCTGTCATTCTCGGATCACTATAAACCTTCACTTGCCGTCAACTGCTTATTCGTCCATATCCCTAATATATAACCTCACCTTCTAATCACAAAGTAGAGTTTAAAAAGCAAGAACCCCTTCGCACTATGAGCCTCTAGGGGAATCTGCACACGTGTATCCTGCTGCCTCACGCCCTTACTCCCATCCCAGAAGAACTGAGATGTCCCTCTTTTGGTCCAATCCCACGTCTGCTTCGGATCTCACTTCATCCCTTCCTGGATCACGCTCCTTTAGGCACCCCTTAACATCTACACTTCCAACTGCCCAGCCTCACTGGTTCATTTCCCTCGTCCAAAAACACTCCAAGCCTATACTCCCCTCTGGCTACTGTCCTGTTTCTCTTCATAGTCAGACTTCTTGCAAGAACTGTCACTTCTCAGCATTATAACCTGATGCATCTGGTTGATTGGTGTCTAATGCTGTGAGCCACTCTCATTTATCTACGGCACCATTCCTCACCTTCCCTGCCATGTCCGTGCTCTTCCTTTATCCCCTGTTGAGTTGAGCAGAGTCACAATCAACCTCGTCAGTCACCCAAGACGAAACCAGCACTCATCCTAGACTTCCTTCCCATTTACCTCTCATGGCCAGTCACCAACAGATTTTACTCATGAAACATTGGTCAGGTTCACCCCTTTCTCCACACCCATGGCGGCCAAACCACTGCAGGCCACTGCCATCCCTCCCTGAGACTCAGAGTGATCCTGACTCCTTACCATTAATCATACTCCCATCCACTGCCCTTCATACGATTTCCAGTTAGCTTTTTTCTTTTTTTGACTAAATTTTTAGAACTAGGGGTGCCTGGTTGGCTCAATCAATAGGGTATATGACTCCTGATCTCAGGGTCATGAGTTCAAGCCCCATGTTGGAAGCAGAGCCTACTCAAACAAAACAAAGCAAACAAAAAACTGTAAAAGTAATGCATGTTCTTTGAAGAAATTTTGGAAAATACAGAAAAGCATAAAAAAATTGCTTATAACCTTAGCACCCAGAGATAAATAAACCGTTATATTTTGAGGCATTTACTTCCCAGGGCTATTGTTCAGAATCACAGATTGCATCATATTCCACTGCTTAAAGCCCTTCAATGGCTCACCTTCAATGTTCCCTGTCTCTTACAGATGATAACTCAAATGCCTACCAAAGTCTAAAGTCTATATTATAGAGCCTGCTGCACTTCTCCAGCTTGTTAACTGCTCCCCGCCCCGGGGACAGTGTTCTCCACCATGGGTCACCCTGGCTTCAGTGTGGTCTCCTTTTCTGCTTTCAGGGACTTCACATTTGCTTCTCTGGCATGTCTGTACCGGATTCTTCCTGTGACAGGCTTAACTTAAGGTCATCTTGGAGAAGCCTTTCCTGACCATTCTATCTAACAGAAGACCCTCCCACACACTGATTTTTTTTTTTAATGTCCTGTTTCTTTTCTCTTTCTTTTTAAGATTTTTAAAATTTATTTGACAGAGACGGAGAGAGCACAAGCAAGGGGAGCAGCAGAGGGAGAGGGAGAAGCAGGCTCCCTGTCAAGCAGGGAGCCCGACGATGCAGAGCTCAATCCCAGGACTCTGAGATCACAACCTGAGACCTGGACTGAAGGCAGACCCTTAACCAACTGAGCCACCCAGGCGCCCCAGTCCTGTTTCTTTTCTTAATATTTGTTCATATGAATTGTTACAACCGTTGCAAAACAGGATTTCAAGAGCCATAGGCTCTTCCCCATTCTTTGATGCAGCAGCCCCGCTTCAAGACATTTGGCCTATTTGAATCATGACTGATACATGCAAAGTAGATACAAGGATGTTTATCATAATGTTCTTTTTAATATTTAAAACTGAAGACGGTCTAAATAGATTATGCTTTATACAAGCCCAAAGCTGCTAGAAATATATTTGTGGTACATTTTCAGTGAAAAAAGCAGGTTTCAAAAATATATTCTGATCATTTTCTAAGTGGCATTATGCCATTGTTGTTTTTTTAATATAGACTAGATAGATACCAGATTATTATTATTTTTTAAAGATTTTATTTATTTATTTGTCAGAGAGAGAGAGTGAGCACAAGCAGGCAGAGAGGCAGGCAGAGGCAGAGGCAGAAGCAGGCTCCCTGCCAAGCAAGGAGCCCGATGTGGGACTCGATCCCACGAACCTGGGATCATGACCTGAGCTGAAGGCAGCCGCTTAACCAACTGAGCCACCCGGCGTCCCAGATACCAGATTCTTAATATGGTTATGGGGGGCACGATATGAATGATGTATGTTACTTGGGTTTTTTTGTTTTTTGTTTTATTTTTTATTTATTTTATTTATTTATTTGACAGAGAGAGAGAGAGATCACAAGTAGGCAGAGAGGCAGGGAGAGAGAGGGGGGGGGAAGCAGGCTCCCCGCTGAGCAGAGAGCCCGATGCGGGGGCTCGATCCCAGGACCCTGGGATCATGACCTGAGCCGAAGGCAGAGGCTTTAACCCACTGAGCCACCCAGGCGCCCCATGTTATTTGTTTAATACATACTTATCAAGAGTTTTTGTGTCCACCAAGGACACAAGGATGAGAAAGAAAACCAGGTCCCCATCCTTGAGGTATGTACATTCTGGTGACAAAATTAATTCAATTGACTCACTGTTCTGATAAGTATTTTGAGAGCTTCTGATGCAGATGTGAAGGGCCTTTTCCCCCTTAGTTTTGAATTTTTCTATAATGAACTTGTACTAGTTTCATTGCTCTTTCGTTTCTTTTTTCTTCTTTTATGTTTAATAAAAGAGATTGGCATTGAGGGGCACCTGGGTGGCTCAGTCAGTTAAGCCTCTGACTTCGGCTCAGGTGATGATCTCAGAGTCATGGGATCGAGTCCGGAGTTGGGCTCTGCGCTCAGTGTGAGGTCTGCTTCTACCTCTCCCTCTGCTCTCCTTGCTCATGCTCTCTCTCTCAAATAAATAAATAAAATCTTAAAAAAAAATTGTCATTGAAATAAATGGGAGCTAGAAGGTAGTAAGTGGAGTGCAGCCTAGAATGAAGGGAACAGCTCTGATTCCGATTGTTTTTGAAATCAGAGAGACACCAGCATGTTTAGAGGCTGAGGGGAAGACATGTGCTCCTGTGTTGTGTCCATGTCAGTGTTCAAGTGGGGCAGGGGGAGGATGGAGTGAGGAGGAGCCCAGATGAGGCTTGCTTTCACACGCATCCTCTGCTGACAATTGTCAATGGAGATAAAGTCAGTTTGGGTAGAGCAGGAAGCTGTGGCAATCATGCCGCATGACCTCCATTTTCCCAAAGTGGAAGGTAAGGTCATACCACTTTGGGCCTCTGTGCCTGTAAGTTTCTACTCCTTCCTTTAAAAATCAGCTGTAGAACTCTGCCCTTGTGACCCACTTCCTGACCTCTTCAAGTGTGCTGGGGCTGGATCCAGTAGAGTCACCTTGGGGGAGGGGGGGCTTGTTCCCAGTCCCAGAACCCGCTCAGACTGACTGAGTCAGAATTTCTAAGAGGTGGGGCCCAAGATCTGCATTTGAAAGAACACCCATGGGGAATCCCAGTGGGGCCATAAAATTGGAGAATCACCCCCAAGTGCTCCCAATTCATTTTACAACTGTCCTTTATTGAAATTAAACTATTCCCTTCCTCCACTGTGCTACTCTTAGGAAGGAGTGTCTCTTCATTTCCACGTTTCTAGAACAGCCCTGCTCTAGGTAGGCTGTAAGAGCGGGCTTGGGTTTTGTGAAATCCATTTGTGAAATGAATAATGTATCCGAATCTGGAGCTCAGGTGTCTTGACCCCCAGACCCACAACTTCCCTACTCCATATGTTATCTCCGTAAGTCGTTGAATTCTCAGGAAAGTATTTCCTGCTTTGACTATGTCAAAAAATCCTATGCAAACTTAACCTCACACACCCACATAGAGAGATCCTGAGAAGAATGGGGCTTACAGAGGATTGGTTGCTCTGAGAAAAGTCAAAGGGTAGCCGGACCGTAGGGGTCCCAAACCAGGCTTGGGACCTCACTCACCACTGACAAAATCCAAAGGCAGAGAAACCGTGGGGTGGTGAGACAGGAAAGGGATTTATTTCAGTGAGGCCAACCCCAGGAAGAGTGC
>CM052885.1:34774487-34862074 GCA_028534135.1 Potos flavus
TCCGGGAGTTAAAACGTACTCTGGAAAAGAGCTCTGGAATGTAGCGGTTAAGGTGGGTGCTTGGGAGGTAACGAGTCCTAACAGAAGGCTTGCGTGTGACTTGCCTGGAGAAATTATAGGGTATCTCCCACACTACCCAAGGACAGAGATGCTCTGATTCTTTTGGCTAGTGCTGTTCATTGAGAGAGAACTAGTCCAAAGGAATGGCAATTCATCTTAGGAGAAATCGTGGTATCTCCTAAGAACAGCAAATCCCCTTTCTTTAGTCAGAGACTTTATTGAGCACCTCTCATCATGGGCCCAGGCTGGACTGGCTGTTGGGGACGCCACACTGGGCAAACAGACACGGTACCGACCCTTAAAGGAGTCCCAGCATTGTTCTCGCTCACTCACCCGATTCCCAGCCTATAATTTGGTATGCTTTGCGGATTTGCCTGGTAAGGCACAGGACTCTGAGCAAGTGACCAGAGCCAATTATTTTGCCCCTAGGCCTCCTGTGCTCACACTAATAGCATTCTCGTTTTGAATGACCTGTGACTTGGGTGAATGTGAAGCAGTCAGTTTCCCGGAGTGTGGTCTCCTCTGGACAGATGGATATAGAGCTGGATCTGCTGGTGGGCTTGATACGACAGCCCTGCCCTGGGAAGCCCAGCAGTGGAGACTGGCCAGCCTCCAGCAGCTCTCCATTACTGCAATGCCTTGTGCCCCTCACCCCCCATCAAGATTGCAGGTGTCCTTTCCTGCCCTGATGGCCCCCTGAGAGGTTGTTGAGGGGATTCTTGGAAACTTGAATTCCAAAGAGATTGAGTCAGAGAAACCTTAGGGCCCTGGGCTGACCTGGAAGAAAGAGGGAGGAGGGGGTGGGAGGCAGCTGATGGTAACAGAGGAGAATGGACATAATGGGAACAGACTTTGGATTGGCCACACTTGGGACTTTGAGGACAGTCCCTGGGTTCTTAGTTCCCCTGAGAGAAACCTCAAGAGCCAAAACCAAGAACCTTAGCCCCTAGGTAATTCCTATAAAAGGCATTTAACAGACCTGGCTCTGGAAAACATTCACTCAAGGACCAATCAGCGTTTGGGCACCTGAGGCTTAACGTATTTCTGAGAGGCAACTCTAAAGAGAGAAATACAAAATTAGACACAGGGCATTAGAAGGCCCCGTTTCAGGAAGCAAGGGACCCAGAAGCTTCAACTTCAAAAGTTCCACAGTAAATCCGTCTTTGCGTTCATGCTAGAGGGGAAAAGGATCAGGTGTCTGTGATCCCAAAGGATCAGAGGGTTCTCTTTGGATGTGTAAAGGAAAGAGGGAGGAAGGGATGAGAGCAACTTTCATGTTTTACTTCCTTGTTCTTATTAATCACATTTTTTTTTTCATCCCTACTCCCCAGTTGTAGGTCTAAATGCTAGACTGAGCTATTCAGGGATGGGAATCATTTGTCATTCATCTCTGAATCCCCAGTACTTCACACACCGCAGAAGCAAAGTATTTGTTGAAGGAATGAATAGATGAGTGAATGAATGAATGAACGAGTGAATGAATGAGTGAACTCTCCCGGGACCCTCAGAATTGATGGTCCTGTATATCCCTCTCTTCCTTCCTTCTTGATCACCTGCAGAAGGTGGCATGAACTCATGAAAGAGCATGAGCTCCAGAGTCAGACCCGAGCTTGAATCCCAGCTTTGCCGCACACCGTCACAAGACCTTGGGCAAGTTACCTAACATCTCTCAGCCTCAGTTTCCTTATCTGAAAAATGGGCTGGTAACACCTCCCTGCCAGGTTGTGAGACTCGGTAGTGTCTGTAAAGGGCCTGGTACCTGGTAGGCCTCAATCAGTGGCAGCCGTCTGTTATTTAGGTCAAGGGTAGGCTGACTGCAACCCATGGCCCAAGGTGACCCCACTGCCTTCTTTGTAAATAAAATTTTATTGGAACACACGTTTTTGTTACACGTTGTCTATGGCTGCTTTTGTGCTACAAGGACAGAATTGAGGAGCTATGACAGAAACGATATGGCGACCAAAGGCTGATATTTACCATCTGGCCTGATATAGGAAAAGTTTGTCAACCTCTGGTTTAGGCCTTCATTACTTCCAACTTGTAGTATTGACTCCTAACTGGTCAATGGAAAAAGCTCTAGAAAGCTCTAGAAAGGCTCTAGATAGCCTCTGGTCTTTCTCCCATTCTGCTCTTTTGATTCTGCCGCTGGAGGTTTTTCTAAAATACAAATCCCATTAGGGTTTTACTCCCCCCAAACCCCTTCATTGGCTCATTTTCTACAGCTCCCAAGTGGAGTCTTCAAGATTCGTCACGACCTGGCCCCATTCTCCTTCTGCAGCCCCATCTCTTCCTGCTCCCTCTCCCCTCCGTGTCCTGCACCCTAGCCACAGCAGACCAAAGATCAGATCAGTGGCTTGTGCCGCTCAGGACCTGTGCCCCCATCCCCTCTCTAGAGTGTCCTTTTCTCTATTCTCTCCTAGTTTCTCTGTGAAGCCTGTCCTGGTCTCCTTCCCTTATATTCTCATATAAATCAGGCTAAGTGAACTATGCTGCAGTAACAAACAACCCCAAGTGACTTAAAACTACAAGTCAGTTGAACAAAGAATAACATATACACAAGTGCCCCACTCCCACAGTGCTCAACAAGCATGGATGATGGGTTTTCTTTCCTCCCAAGAATGGAAAAAAAAAAAACCCAGCCTAGCCTTTTCTTTCTTTCTTTCTTTTTTTTTTTTGTAATATGCACACAATGCCTACCTTATTAATAGATACTTGTCATTTTGTCTGAAACTTGTCATTTGGGCACTTGCAGAGGTTGTGGTTGATAAACAATTATAAAAGGAGAACTTCATTTAAGGAAGATTGGAAAGTCTGGAAAGATGAACTGTAATTAAAGGGCCATGCTTAGGGGTGCTGGGGTGGCTCAGTCGTTAAGCCTCTGCCTTCTGCTCGGGTCATGATCTCAGGGTCCTGGGATCAAGCCCCATATCGGGCTCCCTGTTCAGCGGGAAGCCTGCTTCTCCCTCTCCCACTCCTCCTGCTTGTGTTCCCTCTCTTGCTGTGTCTCTGTCAAATAAAATATTTTCCAAAAAAAAAGGGCTATGCTTAGAACTGCTTTTGGCCACGGGGAGAGCTCAAGAAACGCTGGTTTGCAGCTGGCCCACTGCTGCTTTCCGTAAATCCACTTCTTGAGCCAGTCCCCAACGTGGGGCATACGGGAGTAGCCTCTGCCCGGTCTTGTGGGGTTGAGTGAGGAGGGAAGGCAGAGCCAGCCCCTGTCCCTTCATTAGTACCCTCTTCTCAGTAAGGCATCAAACCACGGCTGACCTGCTCCAAGTGGCACAGGGGAGTTACTCCATGACTGTCTCCTCATTCTGAATGCACTCGCCCTATCCTGACATCTCTAGTTCTTGTCCTGCCCCCTGATACTCCATTTCTGCCGAGCCCCTTCAGACTGGCACTTTGGAGAGTCTCCCTCTGCACCTGCTATGCGGCCCATCTACCCACCTTCATTCCACGGAGCACGATGGGAGCAGACTCAGCTCTGCCAGCCCTGGGCTGATTCCTGAGTTCCTATGTTGCCATTTCCATGTCTTTGCTTTATACTCTGACCCAGGGGTCTCTGGCCCGGGGACACCCACTCAGCCTACATGTTTCTGAAATCATTGCTTGCCCTGCCTATGATCTCTATCCTTGGCTTCGCTTTTTGTTTGGGGTCCTACTGTGATGTCTCACTCTCTTCCCTGCCCTCCCTGTGGACTGGATCTTTGACTCTGAGCACCATCCAGAACCTGATTCCTGCCCCTGTTCTCCCAGGCACTGCCCTATCAAAACCCTTGGAAAACCAGGCTTGGAAAGCCATGCCAGCATCATCCCTGAATGCCAGGGCCATTCTGTGCCTCACCCCACATACCTCCGGCCCCATCTTACCTGACGTGCAGCCCCGAGAACTCTCGATGTAGACCTGATTAAATTTATCGTGCTTTATTGGGATTAGGTGTCGTAGCACCGGCCCCTCTGTGGGCTGCTGAACACGGTCTCCTTTTGGGAACCCACCTCTCACTCTCACTTTTCCAATCCCAGTCTGTGCAACCTGGTTCCTGATTTTGAGATTCACCTTGTTCCTCTGTTACTGAACACTGTCCTAAGCTATCCTCTATCAGGCTTCTGAGTTTTCTCTTTTTCTTTCTTTCTTTCTTAAGATTTTATTTGAGAGAGAGAGGGAGAAGCAGACTCCCCGCTGAGCAGAGAGCCCGATGCGGGACTCAGTCCCAGGATCCCGGGATCACGACCCAGATGTTTAACTGACTGAGCCACCTGGGCGCCCCGGGTTTCTGAGTTTTCTTTTGATTCTTTTGAACCTGGAGCCCTGTGCTCTCTCACTGCGCCACTGAGGCCCACCACCCCCATGCTGGTCTACAAGTATAAAGAGTGGCTTCTCCCAGCCGGTTAAGCTTATTCACTTATGTAAAGCACTCAGTATAGTGTCTGGCCTAGAGTAAGCCTATCTAAGGGTTGTTTATTGTTGTCGTTGTTGCCATTCCCCTGTAATTAAAATAGACAAGGTCTGTTCTCCAAAGAGGAAGGCATACATAACAGCCCAAAATAGTAAGCCATACTTTAAAGGTTAACAGACACCCCTTGACTCCTGCCATGTTGCCTCAAACCACGCTCCCTGTAACTGGAATGTAGGACTTACCTTGAACTTTCGTGAACTAGGACTGTTCACGAAATAGGTCAATAGACCTATTCCTTTGGCTTTACTCTCAGTTTGTGACCCAATGATCCGTTTTATCCAATCTGGTGCCCCGATGAAGTCATCTCTCCTTCTCCTCACTACAAGTGACCCTCCACCAGAAGGAAGACTGAGGCTTGCTAACTGCCCTTCCCTGATAACCTGGCAAAGTGTGAAGAGCTGGTAATTTAGAGAATGTGTGGAACCTAGTGGCTCTTTTTACGATGAATGAGCTGTGGGCACTGGGCGTCTCTTAGGCCGGACGCTGGACTCCACACGGGATTTGAAATAGGAAAATACAGGAGTGGGCTTTAGGATGGAGAAGCTGCTCGAGTGCTGCTGACAAACCCTAGGAACAGAGGACTTCTGCCACCGAGGCCACGTGGCCACCTGGCAAAGTCAGCCTGAATGTCAGCTGGGAATAGACAAAGAGGAGGAAGAGCTTTACCGAAGGGAAAGAGAAAAGAGGTGGCTTCCTCAGGGCCTGGTCCTGTGCCTGGTCCCTAAGAATAATATATGAAAAAAAGAATGAACAGATGAATGAATTCAAGGAGGAAAAGACAGAGAAGGAAAATAAAAGACACTATCAAACCAATAAAATAAATAAGTCAAGAGCAAGATTTTGCTTCCAGTGACCTGGGACCTTCCTTCCCTGCCTCCCACCCTCCTTCCCTCACTTCTCTTTCTCTTTCTTCCTTCCTTCCTGTGCTGAAGTGGTGCTGACTCTTGTCCCCACGAGGGTGGCAGTTTGGCTGAGCAAGGCACCGTGTGCAGAAAGAAAACCAGAGGGCTTGGTCTGAAGGGCTGTGAGAGGCCTGCAAGGTCTAGGGTCCTGCAAGGCCTGCACAGTCCAAAGCAGTCTTTAGTAGCAAGGCTGAGCAGAGCACTTGGTTTCAAAAAGGAACTAGCAGGATTAGCTGGAAGGAAGGCTTAGGTGAGATGTGTCAAAATTAGGCAAATGAAGCAAATGTCCTCTTTTGTACGGGGAGAGCTTTGGGATGAAATGTTAAGGCAAATCACTGATCAACATGGCTCATTGGTATAACAGTGTGTAACTGTTAAAAGAATTTTATTCACATACCATATACTTCACCCTTCAGAAGGATGTTTTTAGTATATTCAGAAGCAGTTTTTAGTATATTCACAGAGTTGTGCAACCAACCCCATTACCAGAGTCTAGAAAATTTCATCACCCTGGATCTATTAGCAGGAACTCCTCATTCCCCCTCCCCGCCCCCCAGCCCCTGGCCACTACTAATTTACTTTCAGGCTCTGCATTTTCCTCTTCTGGACATTTTATAAGAAATGGAATCTTACAGGGGCACCTGGCTGGCTCAGTCAGAAGACCATGTGAAGCTTGATCTCAGGGTCATGAGTTCAAGCCCCATGTAGGGTGTAGAGATTATTTAAAAAAATAATAATAAATAAACTTTAAAAATGGACTCATACAATATGTGTGTGGCTTTTTGTGTCTGTTATTTCACAGAGCATGATGGTTTCAAGGCTCACCCAAGCTGCAACCTGCATCAGGGATCCACACCTTTTCATGACCAAATACTATTCCATTGTATGGCTATTAGTACATTTTGTTTACCCCTCTGTCAGTAGGAGGGCACCTGTGTTGTTTCCATATTTTGGTTATTATGCATAATGCTACCATGAACATTCATGTCAAGCTTCTGTGTGTATATGCTTTCCTTTCTCCTGAGTACACACTTATGAATAGCAGGGCTGGGGCATATGGTAGGTAACTCTGTGTTTATGTTTTTAGGGAAGTAGTTCCCTATCAACTATCTCCACAGCGGCTGCACTATTTTACCTTCCCCCCATTTACATCCACACGTCCTTGTCAACACTGGTTATTGCCCATCATCTTACGATAGCCATCCCACTGGGTGCAAAGCTAGACCTCATCGCGACTTTGATTTGTACTTTTCTCCAAATGATGTTGAGCATCTTTTCAGACATTTACTGGCCCCTTGCATATCTTCTTTTGAAAAATATCTCAAACAATATATGACTTAAACACTATACGCACATAACCACATTCCCTATGGACAGTCTGAGAGTGCGCATGGGTTCTGATCATTGCTTTTTTAAGTTACCATCCAGGGTTAGACTGGAGGGGGTAGGAATGCTATCCTATTCCTTGAAGGAAGAAGGATGCTGTGTGGGTTAATGGTTTTCCTCAAAGTGGCTTTTCCCAGCTGTCAGGGGGCATATCACTAAGGGGATTAAATTGAGTATTAAATATGAGCAGCACGATACCCACTGTGAGCAGCACCAGTTACTGAAGGTCCGCATCTGTTCTGACGGGCCGGTGCCCTGGCCATGATGGTTGGAATACTGTGCCTACGTCCTGAGATCCAGCCTGTGTGTCTGGCATACAGTTGGTAATTGTTCATTTCTTTCCTACCCTCTTTTTTGGGGACTCCCTTACGTCTTGCCATCATCAAGAGTAGGCCCTTGGTTGCTAGTATGTACATTTTATTGTCACCTCACCCTGGACTCAAGAATGTGCTTTGTTTTTTTTTTTAAAGATTTTATTTATTTGTTTATTTGAGAGAGTGAGAGAGAGCACAAGCAGGCAGAGCAGCAGGCAGAGGGAGAAGCAGGCTCCCTCCTGAGCAAGGAGTCCAATGCGGGGCTCGATCCCAAGACCCTGGGATCATAACCCGAGCCAAAGGCAGAGGCTTAACCGACTGAGCCACCCAGGTGCCCCCCAGAATGTGCTTAGATGCTCTTTGGTGGCTATTCTTGTTCTTTATTACAAAGACAAGCTCTCTCTTTACAGCCCTTTGCTTGTATGACTTGGGCAACTGCTCCTAATCCCAGAGTCCCCCCTTCAGACACTGCTCTGTTGACTTGAAGACCCATTTTATTTTATTAATTAATTTAGTAGGCTCCAGTCCCAACCTGGAGTTTGAACTCATAACCCTGAGATCAAGAGTCACATGCTCTACAGACTGAGCCAGCCAGGCGCCCCTCGAAGACCCCATTTAAAGGTAATATTTCTCTGCGGACACATCGAGTTCACACTTGGTCACATTCTCACTCACTGATACCAATGGTGGTAATCGACTGTGTTGTGCTGACAAAAAAAAAAAAGGATTATTGGTGGATTGTTTGTAACCCTGAGCGAAGGAAAACAATTTAAATGCTATTAATAGGGGTGCCTGGGTGGCTCAGTGGGTTAAAGCCTCTGCCTTCGGCTCAGGTCATGATCTCAGGGTCCTGGGATCGAGCCCCAAGTCAGGCTCTCTGCTCGGCGGGGAGCCTGCTTCCCCCTCTCTCTCTGCCTGCCTCTCTGCCTACTTGTGATCTCTCTCTGTCAAATAAATAAATAAAATCTTAGGGGAAAAAATGCTTTTAATAGAGGACTGGTTAAAGAAAGCCTGGTCCAGCCATATATTGGAGGGATGGGCATGCTTTTTCTGTAAAGGGCCAGATGGTAACGTTTTAGGCTTTGTGGCTGCAGAGACTCCGATGAAACCATTCGGCTCAGCTGTCATAGCGGGTGGGCATCCATAGACAAGACGTAAAGAAATGGGTTGGCAGCGTTCCAGTCGAGTTTTATTTAGGGGTTGAGCCTTCTTTGGCCTGCGGGCCACGGTTTGCTGACCTCTGCTGTAATGTTCTCCTTCTATGTGGCTATTAAAAGATCAAATAGAACTATGTGTATTGACAAAGATGTCCACCAGGTTCTTTAAATATATATATGTATGTATATTTTAGGAAGGAGAAATATACGTATGTATATTTTTAGTACACACACTTGTACAGGCCCCAAAAAGGGTCTTAAAAGACATGCCCCCAACTGTTAACAGTAACACACAGAGGGACTGGGATTGAGGAAGTGGGAGGCTGGGGCAGATGGGTGCTTTTCCTTACCTTATTGCTTGAATGTTGGCCCTGAAAGAGCCTTGGTTTTGTAATTAAAATAAAATGTGATTGTGGTGCCTGCGTGGCTCCGTCTGTTAAGCCTCTGACTCTTGATTTCGCCTCCGGTCGGGATCTTGGGATCCTGAGACTGAGCCCCTGTCCGGCTCCGGGCTGGGTGGGCGTGGAGCCTGCTTGAGATTCTCTCTCTCCCTCTCCCGCCTGTTTGCTCTCTCTAAATAAATAAATAAATAAATAAATAAATAAATAAATAATTCTATGGGGATTTTTTTTTTTCATTCAAATGAGCTTTATGGGTCTTATTCATAATGTGCATAAACTTGTATTCTACATAAAATGTAACAACTTCACAGTCCTAACAGCCACACAGTCACCATTCCACAGTGCTTGTAAGCTACAGAATCTCATGGGTGAAAGTGGGAGTCCAGTTGGCTCCATGGACAAAGGGGAGGCAGGTTTGGTGGAGATGCCAGGTCAGAGCCTTGGCCAGGAAGCATGAGGCTGAATCTGGAACCCAGGGTCTGAGGCAGAGTGGGGGACAGACGCAGCAGGCTCGAGCCAGGCCTTCCCCTGATCAGCAGCCCCCTGTATTGGGCTCCTTCCGGGCCTGAAGGGTCATGGAACGTTAGGGCAGCTTCTGCTTTCCGGGTCATGAGATGCACTTTCGCCTGAGTCGCCTGAGCCGGGAGCTGGTGGTCGGCTGCAGGCCAGCCCTGGGGCGGTGGGGGGAGGAGGTCCGTACCCTCGCAGTGGAGCAAGAAGCAGACTAGTTAGTTGGTGAAGTGCACAGCTCCGAAATATGTGTGTCCAGAGGGGAGTGCAAGTGGGAGGGGATCGTTGTGCAATAGGTCACATCTGAGTCACATCTGAGTCACTCTGAAGTATGAATAGGAGTTCGCCACATCAACCAAGGCAGGGCAGGAAATTCCAGGTAGACAGAAGAGCAAAGATGAGGGTTCAGCGATGGGAAATACTATCAAAGTCACCCTAAGAAGCTTATGAAGAGAGGAGAAGCTGAGAGACCGCAGATAAGGAAGGGGAACCAGCAGAGGGCTGCAGGCAAGGGAGACAGGAAGTCACATCTGAGCTTTAGAAGATTTTCTGGCAGTCACAGGGAATGGGGGGAGAGCCCTCAATCATCTCTTGTCCAGGTGAGAAGTGACAGGAGCCTGGATTCAGCCCAGGAATGGATTTAGACCATGCTGCCCCTCACCTCTGAGCCATTCTCTAAGCTGTCCCCTCTGCTTGCTTTATCCTTTCCTCTCCTCTTGGCATGGCCGGTTCTCTGTCAGTCTTTAAAAGTTTTTTAAAACTCAGGCATCAACTCTCCTTCCCCCAAGAAAAGTTCACAGACACCCCCACTCCACATCCTACTGCTCCCAGCTGGGTCAAGGACCTCTACTTTGGGCTCTCTGAGGCTCTGCATATTTCTGTCTCTGTGTGAATTCCATCGCTTTATGATTCTATTTTGGTTTCTGAATTATCAGTCGATAGTGATTTTCTTAGGAGAGAAGTCAGGTCTCATTAATCTTTGGGGCTTCTCGGGGCGCCTGGGTGGCTCAGTCAGTTAAATGTCGGCCTTTGGCTCAGGTCATGATCCCAGGGTCCTGGGATAGAGTCCCATGTCAGGGTCCCTGCTCAGTGGGGAGTCTGCTTCTCCCTCTGCCTCTGCTGCTCACCCTGCTTGTGCTCTCTCTCTCATTCACTTTCTCTCTCAAATAAATAAATAAATAAAATCTTAAAAAAAAAAATCTTTGGGTCTCCAATCGACAAGGATAAAACTTGGCACGGAGAAGCGGATTAGTAAACACCTGTGACTGAATGAATAAAGGACTGAATGAAAGGTGAAGAGTGGAGATGAGAGATACCGGAGAGGCTGAATCAGGATAACCTGTTATTTTATTCAAGGCGAATAATAATTATGAATAAAAATAAATAAATAACTATGTCTTTGCTGGCCATTTATTTAACACTGTGGGAATTTCACAAGCCAATAACATACGAACCAATGGTAGATTAATCACACTATTGTTCCAGGCAAACAAGCTAAAAAGAATCAAGTCCAAATTGAGTTAAGGTGTACGTTTATAGGAATTGGTACCCAGGAGAGATGGCTTAGCCAACCAGAGAGCTGACATCCAGCTGCCAGGGCAGAAATAAGAGTCCCCTGTTGCTAGAGCTCGTTGCTAGGGAATGATGGCGCAGGGGCTGACCGGCAAGAGGTCAAAAGAGTCCCCTTTATTGCCCCCAAGGTCTATTTATTTATTTACATATTTTTAAATTTTATTTATTTGACACAGAGAGAGATCACAAGTAGGCAGACAGGCAGACAGAGAGAGAGAGGGGGAAGCAGGCTCCCCGCTGAGCAGAGAGCCTGATGGGGGGCTCGATCCCAGGACCCTGAGATCATGACCTGAGGCGAAGGCAGAGACTTTAACCCACTGAGCCACCCAGGCGCCCCTACTTTATTCTTATATCAAAACAGCTTTACTCTTTCTTTAAAAAGATTTTATTCATTTATTTGACAGAGAAAGAGAAACAGGCATGGGGGAGGGGCCGACAGAAGGAGAGAGAGAGGGAGAGGGAGAAGCAGGCTCCCTGCTGAGCTACGAGCCCAATGTGGGACTCCATCCCAGGACCCTGAGATCATGACCTGAGCCGAAGGCAGATGCTTAACTGACTGAGCCATCCAGGCACCCCAAAACAGCTTTACTCTTAAAAACAACTTCATTCTTATTTAGAACAATACTAAGCCAAGGATGGGTTTTTGGCAATACTGGAGGAATTCATCAGGCTTTGTTAAGATCTTCAACTCATACATCGCATAAGATATGCTTGGATTTGGGGAACTTAAGTAAAAGCTGATAATCATGTGATTAAATAGCTGATCGACAGGTCTGAATATAACTTACACCAGCATATTGTCGTCATGGTAGTGAGATGTCCTATAAACTATTTATACATTTTTTTTAAAAGATTTTATTTATTTATTTGACAGAGAGAGAGAGAGAGAGAGATCACAAGCAGGCGGAGAGGCAGGCAGAGAGAGGAGGGGAAGCAGGCCCCCTGCTGAGCAGAGAGCCTGATGCAGGCTCCATCCCAGAACCCTGAGATCATGACCTGAGCTGAAGGCAGAGGCCTTAACCCACTGAGCCACGCAGGCACCCCTATTTATACATTTTTGTTCTTCACCATTATCCAGTACATAAGCATCATTTGTTCATTTTTGAACGTGTATTTCAATAAGCATTTTCTAGTTCATATAAAAATAACATAATACAGGATGATCTGTGTCCGTACAAAAGTTAAGTTAGACTGTATAGTTAATTTTCAGTTGTACTTATGTTACTGTTATACGGGTAATATCTTTTCTCTTTTAAGGCCAGTATATATATATTATGCCTGCCTAAGTTCTGAACTGGGCTATATTTTAGTAGTTGTAGAATTATTGATATTAATTAGTTTTAGTAGTTAATGTTTTATTGTTTGGGTCTGCACAGTTTGGTTTTTGCACAGAAGTCATTTCTAAAAATCTGAATAATTATCAAATATTAGAAGAAAGGTGTTCTTCAAGTAAAGAACACAGTTTTTTTTTTATTTAATTTAAATTTTTAAAAGATTTTATTTATTTATTTGACAAACAGGGACACAGCGAGAGAGGGAACACAAGTAGGGGGAATGGGAGAGGAAGAAGCAGGCTCCCTAACGAGCAGGGATCCTGATGCAGGGCTCGATCCCAGGACCCTGGGATCATGACCTGAGCCGAAACCAAATGCCCAATCAACTGAGCCACCCAGGTGCCCCAACACATTGGATTTTGAAGGCATTTCAGTTGAAATTTTCACCTGCTATGCAACTGAAATGCAATTACAATTTATAATGTAGAGAGATTTAGAAATAATTTTGCAACTCATATCATGGGCTGAATGAATATTTTTATAAAAGCAAAAGCAACAAATTTATAAGTGGATTATCCAAAACTTTACAACACAGCTGCATCATGGATAGGAATTATGTTGATTATTTATTAGAGTTATTAGTCCTGTAAACTGTTACTAGGTGAAGCAAACTCCAGTGCTGAGGGGGTTTAAAAATAACCATTTAAATTTCAAAAGAAAAAAACAACTTGTTTTTTGTCATAAATAAAACCAACACACAACGCTTGTCAAGTGATGGGGCAGGGCTGGTGGGAGGGTCAGCGCCTCTGGGTTTTCGGAATGGTTTTTACTCACAATGCTTCTGACACCCAACGTGTGGGGTTTTTTCCTCACACCAACCACTTCGACTCAGTTCATACTCTCCACCTGGAGCTAGTGTCCAATCACACAGGGTGAAGGCTAGTCCCACCAGACGGCACCCCCACCCCCATGGCAAGTCCAGGTTCTCAAGGGTACCTGACCTACTGGCTATAAGTTGGGGGTCTCCACAACCCCTTATTCAGGCTCAGTAATTCGCTCTACAGCTCACAGAACTCAGGGAAACACTTTGCTTACCAGTTTATTCTAAAGGATACAACTCAGGAACAGCCACAGGGAAGAGGGGCGTAGGACCAGGTTTTAGGGGGTGAAGAGGGGGTGGCATGGAGCTTCTCTTGCCCTCTCCGGGCGCTCACCCTCCTAGCACCTCAATGTGCTCACCAATCTAGAAACTCTCTGAACCCCATCCTGAAGCTTTCTAGGAACACCCATCCACCAGTCGGCTCATCAGCATACAAAAGATACTCATCACTTTAGAGATCCCAAGGGTATTAACTGCTAAGTACCAGGAGCGCTGGACAAAAATCACATATATATTTATCACAGGAAGTGATACTACTTTTAAGCAAGGCAGGAGATAGGGGAAGAAGAGCAGATACTAGAAGGAAGATTGTTTAGTGATCTCTTGTGGAGTGACACAAAAAAATGACGGTCATTTATTATTACCTTTTGTGGATATCAGGGGTCAACTGACCACCCCCAGTGCCACCCCTGGGCCAAGCTGACAGGCCCCAGATCCTGGGCGTGGCTTCTGTCTGACTGGCTCTGTGTCCCACACATCTGTTGTGTCTTAGTATAGTGCAGAATGCCCCTTGCCGGCTTTCCCTAGCGGCTGTGTGCCACCCACGTATTCCAGAACTTCTTTCTCTTAATCTTTGCAAGGGGCCTGTTATGGACACCCAGACCCCAGACGCTCGGGGCCCCGGGCAGCCTTGTGAAATGACCTTTCTCATGTCATCCGTTCCCTATCCTTAGCAGGGCCACATGGTAGGGCCCTTTCTTGCCTTGCACTGGAAGCCTGCCGTGCACAGGTTTCAGTAAACAAGGGAATTTATTGACTCACATAACTGAGGATTTCAGGGGCTGGATCTGACTTTAGCCATGACTGGATATAAGTGTCGGGACTGTGATTTTGGTCTCTGATGATTTAGTCTCACTTCCTGGCTCTAGGCTCTGTTCTCAGCAAGCTCTCCCTGCGCAGTGGGAAAAAGTGGCTGCAGCAGTTCCAGTCCCTTCCTTTCCAGCCCAGTCAAGGCAGAAGGAGCAAGCCTTCGATCTAGAAGGGCAGGCAGCAGCCCTGAGAGTCACTCTGATGTGGGAGCAAACCATCCTGGCTGTTTGCTGGCTCCTGAACCCATTTTTGAAGTCTGGGGCCAGCAGCAGGGGCTTCTGCTGAATAAAGAGGGATGGGTCTTTGGGTTGGGGGTAGAGGAAGCAACAAATGTGCACTACGGGTGGGGGGTCCAGCAGTCTGAAATCCCACCAGGGTGGAGCTCAGCCAGCCAGCACCGTGCCTGGCACTCCGCTGCTCTCAGGAAATGTTTCCATATTGCATGAAAATATGGTACCACAAAGACACCACCTGGGACTCTGGCCTTACAGTCAACGTGGGCCCAAAGGGTGGAGATGCCTGCTGGCTGAGTCCAGATACTCTAGGGGCCTGCGAGGCTTTTTGTTTTTGAGATTTAATTGCTAATCTCTGGGGAAATACAGGCAAAAAGGCAACCTGCCCCTTCCCCCCCACCCCACCCCACCCATCTGCCCGCAGAAATGTTGCAGAGAACCAAGTCTTTTAAGGTTATGAGCCAAGTCCTTATTCTGTAGTTTTTAATTCTTTTTCCTAGATGCAACCTACTAGCCCAATTTATTAATTTGTTCATTTGTCTGATAAGCATTTATCAGTCACCTACTCTGGGCCGGGCACTGGAGGTACAAGGGTGATTAAGGCCCAGTCTTAGCTCTTGAGGCGTTCATAGGCCAGCATAGGGGAGACAGACTGAACAAATCACCGTCCTGAATTTGATGATTATGAACGATAAAGGTATAGAGGAAGAGCTGTGGAAGGAAGGAGCAGCCCTTTCCCCCCAGGGCCCTGTCCCCTGTGCAGTTCCTCAGAACAGTGGGGTTGAAATCGCCTCACTTCCTGCCCGGTACTCTGCCCTGTATTGCAAACGGGAGGGTAAAGTTGGCAGGAATTGCATGAAGCGGAATCTGGCAACCACTAGCAAAATAATTCCAGCATTTTCTCTTCTGGGAGTGTACCTTTCCGTCCACGTATAAGGAATTACGTACGTACGAGGTTTTTCACGGCAGCGCTGTTGGTAATAACGAAGACTGGAAATAACCTCGAGACTTGACATTGATAAAAAAGATGGTACAACCACACGAAGGAATACTATGCAACTAGAAAATCAGCTCAGTAGGTGCTGATCTGGAACAGTCTCCAAGACAAACTGAGCAATGAGGGGTGCCTGGGTGGCTCAGTCGTTAAGCGTCTGCCTTAGGCTCGGGTCATGGTCCCAGTGTGCTGGGATCGAGCCCTGCATTGGGCTCCCTGCTCAGCAGGAAGCCTGCTTCTCTCTCTCCCACATCCCCTGCCTGTGTTCCCTCTCTTGCTGTGGCTCTCTCTGTCAAACAAATAAAAATCTTAAAAAAAAAAAAAAGAAGAAGAAGAAGAAAAAAGGACATACTGAGAAGTGAAAAAGCAAGCTTCTGAACTGTGTTCTAATACGTGGCCTTTTGTACACAAAAAAGAAGAAAATGATATATTTTGCTTGTACATGTACAAACTAGCTCTGGAAGGAAACAACAAAAGACACATAGTTCCTTTGGGGAGAGGACGTAGGTGTCTGAGGGATGAGGAGAAGGAGACCTCACTGTGTCATTTTTACCACCTTTTACTTTTTACTATATTATCTGTTTGAAAGAAAGCACCCCTCGGTGACGCCTGGGTGGATCAGTTGGTTAACCATCTGCCTTGGGTCAGGTCAGGATCCCAGGGTCCTGGGATCGAGTTGGGCTCCCTGCTCAGTGGGGAGTCTGCTTCTCTCTCTCCCTCTGCCTGCTGCTGCCCCTGCCTGTGCTCTCCCTCTCTCTGTCAAATAAATACATAAAATCTTAAAAAAAAAAAAAAAAAAAAAAGGAAGAAAGCATCCATCTCTCTACACCTAGCTGAGGGCAGGAAGCCGGCTGGCTAAGTGTATCTCTGGGCAGGGGGGCCTGGCTGATTTCATCTCGGGGATCCCTTTCTCCTCCCCCAGAAAGGTCATCTTTGGGCATCTTTCTTCGCCTCAACTTGGCATGAACTCTGAGCGCCACCGAGAGCTGCTCCACCTAATGTTAGCTTTCATTTCCTTTTCCACGCTCTACGGAAGACGTGGTGCGCTCACAAACCTCAGCGCTCGGCGCGTGGAAGGTCCTGCGCCTCCGACCGGCCGGTCCCCCGGTGGGCTCGGGCTGCAGGCAGCTCGGCGGCGACGCTCCAGCTCCTCACGCTCTGGTGCTTGCCGGCCGCAGCAGAGCTGGCTTCTTGTTCGGGGCGGGGCCGTTCCAGCCGTCAGCTCTCCCTGCTCCGCTGGGGAAAGTCCCCTCCGAAGCCACGTGCTGAAACCCGAAACCAAAGTGTAACGGCCAACGGTCACCACCAAGGGCCTTCCAAATCCTCCCTGATGCCCTCCTCAGAGGGACGGACGGTCGGGGCCCTGGTGGCTGGAGGCGCCAGCCGGCCGCTACACCTGCGGAGTCTCTCCATCGCGATTTGTTTTCCCTCCAGGGAGGGGTTGTGGCCCCGGGCCTCTCCCTCCCCACCGTGCCTTTTCTTTTATGATTCACATTTCAAATGTAGCCTAGAACTGCAGGACAGTTTTTAAAGGCGAAAAGTAGCCATAAGGGGATCCCTCTTTCTTTCTCTTGCAAACCAAAGAGGAAGTTGAGGAGCAGACTCCCCCATTTCCCTTAGAAATCTTTAGTGGGGGACAGGGGTTTGCTTAGGGCCCAGGCAGGTAAAGCCAGTCAGACTGGCCACCCAGGAGTGAGGCAGCCGTGGGGACCACGGCGGGTACTGGAAGAGTGGCAGGACCTGTGCCCTTTACACAGGAGGCAGCCGCCGTTCTGCTCCAGCTCACGTTAGTACACAGGATTTTGCATTTTTGGTTTTTGTTGTTGTTTTTTGAGGGGAGGCACAGGAGATTTTGATGTGAAATTCCGTGCGTCTTTAAAACACGGTGAGTGTCCCGATCCAGGGTAGGCCTCCTGTGCACACGCTCTTCTCCAGGAAAAAGGCTGCCTCTGCCGGTTCTCTCCTTTGCCCCTTGGTCGGAAGCCTTCAGGGTGCTGGGACTGCCTTAGGTTGGTTGCTTGATACGTGACCTTTGTCTTAGTCCGTTCGAGCTGCTATAACAAAATACCATAGACTGGGTAGCTTGTAAACAACAGAAATTTATCTCCCACCATGCTGGAGGCTGGAAAGTCCAAATTCAGGGAGCAGACAGATTCATTGCCTGGTGAGGGCCTGCTTCTCGGTCCCTAGACAGCTGTCTTCTCTGTCTTCACAGGGTCAGGAAGACACTTATGGGGGCTCCGTGGTGTCTCTTAAAAGGCACTCATCCCAGTCATGAGCCCCAAAGACCCCACCTCCTAATGCCATCACATTGGGGGGGGGGTAGGATTTCAACCTATAAATTCTGGGGGACACAGACATTCAGAACATAACGACCTTGTACCAGAAAACTCCCTTCTGCCCCATGGAACCAAAGGCTGCTTGATCAATATGCCCTTTCAAGGAGAGGTCAGTCCTGCATTTGAATGGTTTTAATATTTATTTGGTTGTTTTACTTTTTTTTTTTTAAAGATTTTATTTATTTATTTGTCAGAGAGAGAGAGAGAGAACGGCAGGGAGAGGGAGAAGCAGACACCCTGCTGAACAGGGAGCCCGACGTGAGACTCCATCCCAGGACCCTGGGATCATGACCTGAGCCCAAGGCAGACGCTTAACCGGCTGAGCCACCCAGGCCTCCCTGGTTGTTTTTACCATTTAATCTGTGTTTCTAGCATCTAGCATTTCAAAATCATTTTGATTGCTTGTGCCTTTTAGATCACTTAGAGATTTTTCTTCCCTAGTTAGTTTTTGATTAATAGCTGTATTGAGACAGAATTCGCATACTGTACAATTCACTCATTCAGCTCGTACAATTCATGGCTTTTAGTATATTCAGAGCTGTGCAACCATCACCACAATCTATTTTAGAACGTTTTTTTGTTGTTGTTTCCTTTTTCTTTTCTTTTTTTAGTCATCTCAATGCCCAACGTGGAACTCAAACTCTCAACCCTGAGATCAAATGTCACGTGCTCTACTGATGGAACCAGCCAGGCACTCCCAATTTAATTTAATTTAATTTTTTAAGATTTCATTTTTAAGTAATCTTTACACACAGCGTGGGGCTCAGACTCACAACCTCAAGATCAGGCATTGCGTGCTTTACTGAGACAGCCAGGTGCCCCACCCCCATTTTAGAATATCTTCATCACTCCAAAAAGAAATCCACCTAGCATCTACTCCAAATGCACTTCCTAGGAGAAATGTTCCTGAGCCTCAGGCAGCCACTAATCTACTTTGTCTCCATGGATTTGTGTGTGATGGTCATTTCGTATGAATGGAATCGTGCATTATGTGGACTTCGTGTCTGTTTTTTCATTTAGCATCTTTTCAGGGCTCATCTATGGTGCAGCACATATCAGTACTGTGTACTGTTCAGTGCTATAAATGTCCCTTTGTTTTTTAAAATCAATTTCCCTTTAAGTACTGCTCTCAGTGTAGCTCACAAATTTTGATAAATTGCATTGTCATTTAGTTAAAAATATTTTACAATTTTAAGACTTATTTTGAGGCTTCTTTAACCCATATGTTATTTGTGAAGTGCTTCATATATTCTTTTCCTAAAAGATTTTAGTTATTTATTTTTTGAGAGAGGGAGAGACCGTGAGCAGGAGCAGGGGGAGTAGCAGAAGGAGAAGCAGACTCCCCCGTGAGCAGGGAGCAGGAATTGGGGCTCCATCCCAGGACCATGAGATCATGGTCTGAGCCCAAGGCAGATGCTCAACAAACTGAGTCACCCAGGTGTTCCTGTTTAATATATTCTTATATTAATATATCCATATAATGGTTATAATATATACTAATGTATCCAAATATTTGGGGATTTATAGTTACTTTTCTGCTATTGATTTCTAATTTATTTTTTATTTTTATTTTATTTTTTTTTAAGATTTTATTTATTTATTTGACAGAGAGAGAGAGAGATCACAAGTAGGCAGAGAGGCAGGCAGAGAGAGAGGGGAAGCAGGCTCCCTGCTGAGCAGAGAGCCCGATGCGGGGCTCGATCCCAGGACCCTGAGATCATGACCTGAGCCGAAAGCAGAGGCTTTAACCCGCTGAGCCACCCAGGCGCCCCTTGATTTCTAATTTAATTTCATCTGGTCTGAGAGCAGACTTGGTATGGTTTCTATTCTTTTAAATCAGTTAAAGTGTGTTTTAGGGCCCAGAGATGGTCTATCTTGTGAATGCTACTTGTGACTACTTGTGAATTCGAGAAGAATCTGTAGTCTGCTGTTGTTGGATCAAGTACGCTATAAATGTCAATTAGATCCAGCTGATTGATGGTGCTGTTGGGTTCAGATATATCCCTACGATTTCTTGCCTGATGGATCTGTCCATCACTGAGAGAGAGGGCTGAGGTCTACACCAGTGGAGTTTTCTCAGTGCAGCTCCATCAGTATTTGTCTCCTGTATTTTAAAGCTCCGTTGTTATGTGCATACAGCTTAAGGATTGTTATAACCTCTTGAAGAATTGGCCTCTTTATCTCTGATCTTTTCCGGCTCTGAAGTCTGCTTTGTCTAAAATTAATATAGCGATTCCAGCTTCCTTTTGAGTAGTGTTCGTGTGGTGTGTCTTTCTCCATCCTTTCACTTTTTCTTTTTTTTGAAGATCTAATCAGCTTTATTAAATAAGTCATGAGTTGGGCAGCATCCCATCTAGCAAGTAGAAGGGAGTTCCTCCAGCCTTTTACTTTTCATCTGTGTCTTCCTATTTAAGGTGGATTTCTTGTACACAACATATAACTGGGTCTCTTTAAATTCACTGTGATAGTTTGTTTTTTAGTTGGTATATTTAGGCCATTCACATTTACATTGATTATTGATTTAGTTAGATGAGTAACTACCATGTTTGTAACATTTTCGTTCATGACACTTGTTCTTTATTTCTTTTTTTTTTGTGGTAAAATATACCTAATATAAAATTTACCATTTTAACTTTTTTTTTTTTTAAAGATTTTATTTATTTATTTGACAGAGAGGAGAGAGATCACAAGTAGGCAGAGAGGCAGGCAGAGGGAGAGGGGGAGGGGGAAGCAGGCTCCCCGCTGAGCAGAGAGCCCAGTTCGGGGCTTGATCCCAGGACCCTGAGATGATGACCTGAGCCATAGGCAGAGGCTTTAACCCACCGAGCCACCCAGGTACCCCTCATTTTAACCATTTTTTAAAAGATTTTATTTAGTTAGTTATTTTAGAGTTGGGGGTGGGGAGGAACAGAGGGAGGGGGACGAGCAGACTCTGAAGGCAGAGCTTGATGCCAGGTTAGATCCCACAACCCTGAGATCATGACCTGAGCTGAAATTAAGAGCCAGATGCTCGGGGTGCCTGGGTGGCTTAGTCGGTTAAGCGTCTGCCTTCGGCTCAGGTCATGATCCCAGGGTCCTGGGATCGAGCCCCGCGTCCAACTCCCTCCTTGGCAGGAGCCACCTTCTCCCTCTCCAACCCACTTCTCCCTCTCTAGCCTGCTTCTCCCCCTGCTTGTGCTCTGTCAGTTAATAAATAAAATCTTAAAAAAAAAGAAAGACGCTTAACCGACTGAGCCATCCAGTCAACCCTCCACCCCCCACCATTTTAAACATTTTTATGGTACAGTTCAATGGCATTAAGTAAACTCAATGTCACATAACCATCACCACTCTCTATTTCCAGAACTTTTCGCAATTCCAAACAGAAAATCTGTACCCATTAAACAATAACTCCCTATCCCCCCTCACCCTTGCCCCAGGGAGGCTCTATTCTACTTTTTGTCTCTGTACATTTGCCTACTCTAGGCATCATATAGAAATGGAATCTTGAGGGGCTCCTGGGTGGCTCAGTCAGTTAAGTATCTGCCTTCAGCTCAGGTCATGATCCCAGAGTCCTGGGATCGAGTCCCACATGGGGCTCAGCAGAGAGCCTCCTTCTCCTTCTCCCTCTGACCATTTCCCCTGCTCATGCTCTCTCTCTCTCTCTCTCTGATAAATAAAAAATCTTGTTTAAAAAAAGAAATGGAATCATGATATTCATCCTTTGGTTCACTTAGCATAATATTTTTAAGTGTCATCCATATTGTCACATGCATCAGAATTTAATTCCTTTCTAAGGCTGAATAATAATCCATTACAATGATAGACACATTTTGTTTCTCCATTCATCGGTCGGTGGAGGTTATTTATTTTGTGGTTTTTGTGTGTGGTAGAGGTTGTTTCCAGCTTTAGCGACTGTGCATAAATGATGCTGCTAAGAAGGTCCCTGCACAGGTAGTCCCTACTTTTCTTTTTCTTTCTCTTTCTTCCTTTCTTCCTTTCCTTCCTTTCCTTTCTTTCCTTCCTTCCTTCCTTCCTTCCCCTTCCCTACTTTTTCTACCTTTTTTGGTTTTGAGTATTTAAAAAAACTTTTTTTCTCCCTTTAGCATATCAGTTATATTTCTTAAAAAAACTCTTTTGAGTGGTTACCCTAGAGTTTGCTAGAATGCATTGAACCCTACTTTTAAATCACTCGCTACCAGTTCACGAGTATCACAAATACTGCCGAATACATGGCTGTGATTATAACTTTGAACAATTATCTTAGAGCAATTAGGAATAAGAAAAAAAACCCTTCATTTTACCTTCATTTACTTCTTCTCTAACACTCTTCTTTAGGTAGATCTGATTTTCTGATCCCTATCATTTTCCTTCTCGCTGAAGAACTTCTTTTAACATTTCTTGTTAAGATGAAGGGCAGGCCTGTAAACAACAAATTCTCTCAGAAGGGACAAAACCATCAGCCAGGGAGACCATGGCAATGATCAGCAAACACAAATATTCCATTCCAAATACTACAATTAAGAAAATATCTGAGCCCTGTGGCATCTTCTCGTCTTGCAAGCAGCGTGGGGGAGAGGTCACAGGCCCTGTCCTTTCCTCAAAAGGCCTTCAGACCTGCCTGCTATCTGTCTCCTAGGGGTGCTCAGCAGGAAAGGCAATACGAAGGACTCATGTGCCTGTGTTCGGGACACATACAAGACTTTACCCACTCAAATCAGGCTCGTGTTGACAAGTGCCCAATACAAGTGTGGGTGGAAAGGCAGCTTTGGGAAGGAAGAGAACAGACACACAGGAGACCCAGCCGAAACTCTGCAGGCTTCACTGACACCCTCTTTTCGGGCACAGGGAGCGTCTGGTAGGGCAGCACCCTGGAAGATAAGAGGCCTCCCCAGAGCCCACACTTAATTCTGAAGTGGAGTCAAAGCAGGAGGAAGCTTCGTGAAGACTGTGAATAATGACAGTTGGGAACTCAGAGAGGGTCCTCCACACCACACCCTGCCACCACTGGGGGTTTGTAGAATTCAGGCTCAAGGCCAAATCTCAGCATTCCTGAGCCCTCTCTGTCCCCCAGTAGTCAAATCTAACGGGGACACCAAGGAGAACTTGGGGTCTCATTCCTCTGAGTGACTCTCGGGGCATCTGACCCACAGGACTCACTCTGATACCAAAGGACGGGATGAGAAGCTGCTCGGCACCCCTCAAGGAACACGCACACACACCGGGGTGGGAGACAGTACCAGAGTCAAGGTGCGGCCCCTCACAGTCATGAGTGCAGGACTGGTTTAGCTAGGTGTAGGAGCACAGGAGGAAGGCATTAGCTACGCTGGAGCATGGAAGGGAACCCTTTGAGCCTGGTCTCCAAGGAAGAGCAGGTTCCTGCCAGGAGGGAGGGAAGGGTATTCAGACAGAGAAATAACATTAGAGGAGTCTGTGTGACTGGGGAACAGAGGGGAGGTCAGTTGTGGCAGAAGAGGAAATGTTTTGTTTTTAAAGATTTTATTTATTTATTTGAGAGAGAAAGAGCATGAGTGTGTGTGGGGGGGTGGACGACAGAGGGAGAGGGAGAAGCAGGCTCCCCACTGAGCAGGGGGCCCGATCTCAGGACCCTGGGATCATGACCTGAGCCGAAGGCAGTTGCTTAATTGACTGAGCCACCCAGGCACCCCAAGCGGGAATGTGGGAATGTTCTGAATTTGTTGTTTCTGGTCTGATGTGGTAGGTACTCCACTACTCTCTGGCTTTTTTCTTTGATGCCCAAGATCATGGGACAGAAAACAAAATACAATGTGTTCTAGTTCTCTGTGTTGCAGAAATGGCCACCAGATGGCACTCTTTTCCCCTTCTAAGGTCTTTGGGCTTTGGCACCTTGGCGGCCACCTTGGCCCTTAGGCACCTGGGACCTGCTCATGGCTGCCTGCAGGCTGGTGGTTTGAGTGCCTGCATGGGGGGAGGTCTGGTATCCCTCTAAAACATCCAGTGCTTTCCTGAGAGGAGACAGACTCAACGAGAATGAAATCCTGAGCCAGGGAGAAAGAGGAGATTTTTTTTTTTTTAAAGATTGATTGAAGAGCGAGAGTGCACAAGCAGGGAAAGCTGCAGGTAGAGGGAGAAGCAGGCTCCCCACTGAGCAGGGAGTTGGATGTGGGGCTCGGTCCCAGGACCCTGAGATCATGACCCGAACCCAAGGCAGATGCTTAACCAACTGAGCCACCCAGGCGCGCCTTAACCCAGAGGTGACCAGCCAGTGTTGATCTGAAGCAAGGACAGGGAAGCAGGACCGCAGGACTCTGTGTCCCTGGCGGCTCCTAGCCAGGGCAGCAGCCTTTCCTGGAGAGCCTGGGCCTCTCATGTCATCATGTAGTGATGATGGTTATGGGGGGAGCACCTCACCCCCACACCATCCAATGGGGAGGGCTGGAGGCCCCCCCCTTCCTGCCGCTGGGGCGCATGTCTCCTTTTGGTCTGTGCTGGCTGTGCTATGCAGAAGCAGCACCTCAGAACCTTACAGGGTCAGAAACCCACACGCTTTGGGGGCGGGGGGAGCGGTGTATATGGGTGAAGCTGTGACAGTGGTGGGGTCTGCTGAGAGCACAAGCTCCTCCTGAAGGCATTCCAATTCGGATTTTCTTAAAATACAGAGCAGGCTTAACAATGCGCACCTGCCCGCTGCTTAGATCTAAAATGCCTGGCCCGGGAGAGTCCACACTCCCCGCCATGGCTCTGGGGACCCTTTACAGCTATTCCCATCCTTTTCCTCCCCGTGTCCCATCTGCTCCCCAGGCACCTACGCTCTGTGCAAGCCCTTCTACAACCTTCGTCCGGGGCATATGCCCTTTGTCCGGAAGGCCCTTTCTCGCCTTCCTCACCTCATTTAAGAACCAGCTCAGGTAGGGCCCTCCCCTCCGCCGGGTTGTGGGTACCTCCAAGGCCAACACGGTCAGGACCCCCGCACCGCTTCACGCCAACCGGCGACTTCACTTTGGATTCGGCGAGAATGGCGCCCGCTGGTGTTCGGGGAGCGCGGCAAGGCCGTCGCGGGGCGGGGAGCTGGTACTCCGCGTGATTTACGTTACCGGGGTCACGCCACTCCGTGGACACCTTCACGGAGAGCCACCAGATGGCGCTCGTCTATTCTTCTGGGGACTCCGCAATCACAAGCGGATGGGGACGACGCGCACGTTTCTGGCACTCTTGCATCCCAAGCTTCTCTATGTTCCAAGTGGTCTCCAGAGCTCCCGAGTCCAGTAGAGGCCGGCTTGAGATGCATTTCTACCCCTTTCTGCCCCGCAGCTGATCCTGATCACCCTTAGCCTCATCTCCTTACCACTTGGGTGATGTTGGCTCAAGAAATTGCTAGTTGAGTCATCAGACCCTCTCGTGAGGCTTGAGCTGTAAAATAACAGCCCAATGCATCCCACTTGCCTGGCCCTGCCCGGGATCAGCCTGTGCCCTCGTCGCTTGGGGAGGCCATGGACTAGGCCTGGGGTCCTTGTGGGCCAGACTCCAGGAGAGGTTCTGGAAAGAGCCCCTCAGCACCCTGAGCCTCTGGGCAGAAGAGGGGGAAGCTCCTCCAGGAGGAGCTGGTCCTTAGTGATGGGAACAGTGTTGGCCCAAGGGCTGTTCATCGGTCTTGTTTTTATCATTACTAGGGCCTCTAGATTTTTTTTTTAAGGGGCTGGGGCAGCAATCTAGTTGGAAGAGTGTGGCCTGTGGGGTGGGAATGAGGGAAGCAGCTACAGATCCGCTTCGTCCCTAGTAAGGACACTGCTTTTGCAGTTTAATAAAGCAGCAATATTTTCTAGAGATGTCTTTATTACATTGACATGAGGATATTATAGGTTTATTCTATTTATGAGGTTGATAAAGATTATAGTGAGAATTACTCCATTTCACTGTTAAATAATATGTTGGCTGTTAGTATGAACCAGGTAGTTTTATATTCTATTAAGAAGTAATTCATCTATTATTAGTTTACCAAAAACTTCAAGAAATCAGATATAGCTGTTGAAATTCATAAAAGCAGATTTTTGGGCTCATAGCAGGATAAATATACTTTTTTCTTTTTGCCAATTAATGAGCTGAATTATGACAATAGATTTCCTGATACTGAAATATCCTGGCATTGTTGTAATACACTTTAATTAGCAGCATTGTAGTAGTACTATTTTAATGTACTTCCTGATTAAATTTGCCAGTATGTATTTTATTTAGAATTTTACAACAATATTCATAGGAGATTTTGTTTGCAGATCTTTTTGGCTTTGCAAAATGTATTGGTAGACATATGTCCTTTTCTAGCTACTGAAACAAATTTTGAGGTGTTGAAGTTATTGCTTTCTTGCAGCTTTGAAAGAGATCATCTGTGAAACCATCTGGGCCTGGCACTCTACTAAGTTATAACGATGTGCGAAGTGTGTGTGTGTGTGTGTGTGTGTGTGTGTGTGCCCATGATGTTATTCGGTGCATAAAAGCTTATGGATGTTTTAAAATAGTGATTGCCAATATTAAACAACACTCTTTGTTTACTGTTTTCTGACTGGAATTTTACTTTGTTTGATATTAACACCCTAAGTTTGCCTTTCTGAAAACTCATGTACCGTTCTTGAAAAAAGATGATTGAAAATGGTTTTGACACTGAGAATCCTTCACAAGGATTTTTTAAAAAGATTTTATTTATTTGAGAGAGAGAGAGAGAGAGAGGGTACGAGCAGGAGGGAGGAGCAGAGGGAGGAGGGAAAGGAGAGGGAGGGGAAAAAATCTCAAGCTGACTCCACACAGGGCAGGGCTCCATCTCATGACCCTGAGATCCTGACCTGAGCTGAAACCAAGAGTTTGGCACTTAATCAACTAAGCCACCCAGGCACCCCCTTCACAGTGATTTTTTTTTTAGA
Organism: Potos flavus; assembly: GCA_028534135.1. Lineage (NCBI taxonomy): Eukaryota > Metazoa > Chordata > Mammalia > Carnivora > Procyonidae > Potos > Potos flavus. The sequence goes on from CM052885.1 coordinate 34,800,929, forward strand.
TTTTTTGAAAAGTGTATTTATTTGAGATAGAGAGTGAGCAAGAGAAAGAGCACCGAGGGGGAGGGGCAGAGGGAGAGAGAGAAGCAGGCTTCCCTCTGAACAGGGAGCCTGACACGGGGCTTGATTCCAGTACCCTAAGATCATGACCTGAGCTGGTGGATGCTTAACTGACTGAGCCACCCAGGCACTCTCCCTGCAATAAGGATTTTGAAAAACATTTATATTTATAGTAAAAACAACTCTCTAGTCTTATTTCTCTCATCTTGAATTATGCTCTCCTTTAAAATAATACTTCCTTGGGGCACCTGGGTGGCTCAGTCGGTTGGGCCTCTGCCTTCGGCTCAGGTCATGATCCCAGGGTCCTGGGATGGAGCCCCACATCGGGCTCCCTGCTCAGCAGAGCGTCTGCTTCTCCCTCTCCCTCTGCCCCTCCTCACTGCTTGTGTTCTTTTTCTCTCTCTCAAATAAATAAATAAATCTTTAAAAATAAATAAAACAATGCTTCCTTGTTTAGTCCTTTGTTGTCTCAAACAAGCTGTTTTCTTTGTTGCACATAACAGAAGCCCCCTAAAATTCAGTGACTTGAATATCACAATTTTTTAATCTCCCTCATGAGGAAGCATGGGAGTAGGCAACCCACGCCTGATAGAGAGGCTCTGAGGTTGAGGCTCAGAACGAGGCTCCTCCCAGCTCTCTGCTCCACTATCCCTCATATAGTTTCTATCTTTAGGGTCATTTCCAGGCCCTAGGTCAGGGTGGGAATCTGACTTCTGCATTCTGTGTTCCTTACTGGAGACAATGACTGCTGGAATCCTACCTATCGTCCTCATAGGCACTGTGCTGGTTGATTTTTTTTTTCTTTTTAAGATTTTATTTATTTACTTGTCAGAGAAAGAGAGAGAGAGAGAGAGAGAGAGAGAGAGAGAGAGAGAACAAGCAGGAGGAGCAGCAGGCAGAGGGAGAAGCAGACTCCCTGCTAAGCAAGGAGCCCGATTCGGGACTCAATCCCAAGACCCCGGGATCATGACCTGAGCCAAAAGCAGATGTTTAATTGACTGAGCCACCCAGGCATCCCTCTGTGTTGGTTAATTTTATATATCACCTTGGCTAGACCGTGGTGCCCAGTTATTTGGTCAAACGCAGTCTGTTGCAGTGGAGGTATTTGGTATGTGATTAACATTTACAATCAGCTGACCTGAAATAAAAGAGATTACCAGGGGCGCCTGGGTGGCTCAGTGGGTTAAAGCCTCTGCCTTCGGCTCAGGTCATGATCTCAGGGTCCTGGGATCGAGCCCCGCATCGGGCTCTCTGCTCAGCAGGGAGCCTGCTTCCCCCTCTTCTCTCTCTGCCTGCCTCTCTGCCTACTTGTGATATCTGTCAAATAAAATCTTTAAAAAAAAAAAAAAAAAGAGATTACCCTCCTTAAAATGGGTGGGCCTCACCTAATCAGTTGAAAGGCTTTAAGAGCAAAAATTGAGGCTTACTGGATGGGAAGGAATTCTGTCTTAAGATTGTAACATAGAAGAACTGCTTGAGTTTCCAGCCTGCTGACCTGCTGTACAGATTTTGGTCTTGCTAGCCCCTACAATTGTGTGAGCCAATTCCTTAAAAATATCTTCTTTTCTTTCTATATGTACACACACATATATAGATAGGTGATGTGTGTGTATGTGTGTGTGTCTGTCTGTCTGTGTGTCTTTAATCTCAGAGCCCTTGCCCCAGTCTGATTTTTTGTAAGAACATTGGGAATAAGGGCCACGATGACAAAGAAGTTAGGTGTTCTCTACCAGTTCAAGTTTATCTACACCAAGGTAAGTCTCATGTAGTCCTCAGGAGCTAAGAGGTTAACATGGAGCTTTTATACGCCAGTTTAGTACATGACTGTGGTGAATAATGATGAGTCTGGGTGCTTAATATCCATTTACCCTGTTCTGAATAATAGTCCTTAATTTTCACTTACAAATCTACTCGAATTTTGTAACTTTGCATGGTGACAGATGGTAACAAGGCTGGTCGTGGTGATCATTTCACAGTGTGTGCAAATAGCAAATAATTATGTTGTACACTTGAAGCTAATATAATGTCATATGTCAATTATACTTCATTAAGAAAAAAAAAGAAATCTACTCCCTCTGTACTTGATGTCCCTGTGATTCTAGTGAGGCTGACCCATCCCCTAACAACAGGCACAGCATATGACCTAGGTTTAAACCAAACCATGTCCTGGCCAGTGTGACTGGGTCAGGGAGGGGCACCCGACCTAATTCTGACAGGTGAAACTTAGGTCCAGGCTTTGTTGTTTGAACTGGATGAAGAGACATTCTCTCTTCTCTGCTGTTCTCACACCTCGGGGGAACGTAGTCTTTGAGCTGCAGCAGCTGTCTTGTCACCATGAGTGGGAAGGCCAGCCCGAGAAGGAAGATGCAGACCTGAAGGATGGAGAGAGAGAAACCAGGTCCCTGTGACATCATTCGACTATCTCCATCAGCCATCCCTGAAGCAAAACCTACTCCCTGGGGGGCGCCTGGGTGGCTCAGTGGGTTAAAGCCTCTGTCTTCAGCTCGGGTCATGATCTCAGGGTCCTGGGATCGAGCCCTGCATTGGGCTCTCTGCTCAGAGGGGAGCCTGCTTCCCACTCTCCCTCTGCCTGCCTCTCTGCCTGCTTGTGGTCTCTCTCTCTGTCAAATAAATAGATGAAATCTTTAAAAAAAAAAATACCTACTCCCTGGATCTCTCGCTTACATGAGTAAATAAATCCCTTTTTTGCTTACAACAGGTCAGATACAAATTTTTTAAATCAAAAAACCAAAGAATCCACATGGAATGATTCTGCACTCCATTGATTTTTTTTTTGCCTAAGAACAAGCCAGATCAAATAACTTAGCATCTGAGTAGCAGGAAACAAAGTAAGGGACAGCTTGGCATGAGATAACATTTGGACAAAAACAGTAACTCAAAGAACAGGTTCTTTTTAGCTACTGATGACTCTGATGAAGGTCCTGGGTCTGCGCTGATGCAAGAGTGGGAGCTTTTTTTGGGCAGAATTGCCTTCCTAGAGAATAGGATTTCTCCACAATATGGAAGAATTCTTAGCTATGGGGTGGGTGCTTGACAAATGTAGATAGCATTCACTGGGCCGATAGGTTGTTTGTTTGTTTGTTTAATCTTCTAATTAATAGCCAAGTCCTCTGATCTTATTGACTTCTATGAAACACATCAATTTAGACATGAATGCCACAGACTTTCAGAGGAAATGCTGAATAGCGCCAGGACTGAGTCAACAAGGCCATCTCTTCATCTTAAGTGTTCAGTCTTCTGATTTTCACTGGCGAGGTAAGAATTAAGGTTGGTACCCGTTTAGTTTAAACCAGGATACAGTATCCCATGATCCTATATTTTGTCGTTAATCCAGGGTACCTGTCTATCTTACCTGCGAGAGAATGAGGTCCAGGAGAATCCACTTTGTTTATCCTGAGCAACTACCTAGCCTGGGACCCAGTACTTAGCAGATGCTTAATAAATTGTGGTTGAGTAAGTAGAGGAAGCAACGGATCGATGAATAGCGAGAGCTTCTCCACTGCGGCTGGCCCTACCTAGTATGTTGATTCTGGCCAGCCCTGCTGCTTTTTCCACCATGAGCTTCCCCCCAGCCTCCCACCAGTGGCAGCTTCCAGGGTTTAGCCTGCTGCGGGTTCTCGGACACTGCGATGCCTTGCAGAATCACCTTGCCCTTCCCTGGGCTCAGTGCCAGAGATACCCACTTTGTCATGGCCTCATTTTATTGTCTCTCTGTACAATGTGTTGGCCATAAAACTAATTTATGATCCTGACCCGGGGACTGTGGAATCTCTCTCCAAAGCAGTACCGTGTCTCCCAGCGTGCTTTCTGGGAAGTACCCTGCTTATCAAGTTCCCCTCTGGAACTCGAGACACACAAATGAAGTCACGCAGACCAGTAAAAGTTTCTGTTTGTCTGTCAGAGCAAAACTTCTGTAATTGCCCCCATCATCTGAAGTCTTGCTAGTTCTCCTTCTGCAAAGATCCAATTGTTACATTTTCAGAAGGCAGCAAGCCAATGGTTAAACTCTTGACAGCTTAAAATTGGCAATATTTACACCATAGAAATCAGTAAATGCTACGGATCAGCTCTTACCTACCTCCACCCTGACTGAGAGCTGGTCAGTAAAGACTGACCAGCATCGCTCCGTGGACGAATCGGCCGTCCCCTAACTTTGGTCCTCATTACTTCTTGCCTGGACAGTGACAATATCCTCACCACCAGCATGTCTGCACCCAGACTCCCCATTGCAGATGATCATTGTAGAAGACTCCTGACTGCAAGTAAGGAAAACTAACTACAAATTTCTTAAGTATAAGAAACACGTATTGTTTCACATAACAAAATATTTGGAAGATAAGGCACTTTCGAGAAACCTCAACATCTGAAGAGCTCATTACGTACAGATTCTTTTATTTTTCCACGTTGCCCCTCTCAATATGTTGCATTTCCCTTCACAGTTTCAAGAGCCCTGTCATGGTTCGAGAGGGTATCACATCCTCACACAAGGGTCAGGTGATGCTTTTTCTTATATCCTTCTTAAGGAGCAATTCTGTCTTCTCAGAAATCCCACAGCAGGCTTCCTCATGGGTCTCTTTGACCGGAATTGCAACCTATATCTATTCTTTTTTTTCAACCCATATCTATTTCTTTCTTTCTTTTTCTTCCTTCCTTCCTTTTCCTTCCTTCCTTCCCTCTTTCTTTTTCTTTCTTTCTTCCTTCCTTCCTTCCTTCCTTCCTTCCTTCCTTCCTTCCTTCCTTCCTTTCTTTCTTTCTTTCTTTCTTTCTTTCTTTCTTTCTTTCTCTCTCTCTCTCTCTCTCTCTCTCTCTCTCTCTTTCTTTCTTTCCTGGGATCATGACCTGAGTCAAAGGCAGCTGCTTAATGACTGAGCCACCCAGGCACCCCTCAACCCCTATCTATTCTTAAGTCAATCATTGTGAAGATAGTAATAAAATTACCACAGTTGGTTCAGACCGCGATTTCCCACCATTTAGAACCAACATCTCCTTTTGCATCAAGTAACATTCCTCCTTCCCGAAGTGGAAATCAAAGATAATATAATCTACCCTCACATGTACTTTAAAAACAAATCAATACAAGCCCTTATTAGAATACAAAGGTGAAATAAAGAAATAGAATTTACAAAAAATTATATATATGCATTTCAGTCTCTATGGTGAATTGTATTATCATGACTCCCAGTTATTTTCTGTCTCCCCTGTAACAGAATTATACACACCAACCCGATAGCATGTGGCTTGCGGTGCCTCACCCAATTGATGTCAGGCTTGCTTTATGATTTGCTTTGGTCAATGGAATGTGAATGGAAGGACCACATCTGAGAAGAGCTTGAAGAGCCAGTGTATGGCTCTGCCATTCTTCTTCTTTTTTTTTTCTCCCAGAGATAGTGACAGAGATAGTGAGAGACAGCAGAAGCAGGGAGGAGCAGGAGAAGCAGGCTCCCCGCTGAGCAGGGAGCCTGATGTGGGGCTCGATCCCAGAAGCCTGGGGTCATGACCTGAGCCCAATGCTTAACTGACTGAGCCACCCAGGCGCCCCCTACGTGACTTTCTCTAAAGACTCTTCATTGTTGTATAACATGCATATAGAAAAATGCACAAGTCACAAGTAAGCAGCTTGAAAAAATAAAAAAAATTAAAAATGAGTGTACAGCTTGATGCACCTTCACCAACTAAACACACCCTAGTGCCTAGGATAGTCATTACCTATCCTAACTTCTAACAGCATGTATACGTTTTGCCTACTTTTGAACTCTATCTAAATGGACTTGTAAGTGAATTACTGCACATTTGTATCGATGAAATATCTCTTTATAATTATGCGAATCTAGCAAAAACAAATTCTGCACAAATTTAATATGCATTACATTTTCCAAGAATGCAACTAGCCTGTAATGTAAATTGAGGGATGCCCTTTTTGTTTTTTAACTCAGAGCTTTCCCAAGAGTTCATGGTACTAACAGTGATATTTTTCTTGGCTTCTGAATTGTTGATACAACGCAATTGTATCAGTGCTCATTCAAAGCCACTGGATTCATGGGAAGGCTGTGTGTAGGTCCAAACAAGCATAAAGTACAGATCGCTTCTTTAGCTGTAGGATATTACTGTTCCATACTGTATTCTCCCTCTCCCTCTGCTGCTCTCTCTGTCAAATAAATAAATAAAATCTTTAAAGAAAAAAAGGCTATGTAGGGCACAGCACAAATCTTTGATGTATGGAATTGTCCCATGCCTTATGCCTTGCCAGATGTCTACTATTCCTGACACTCTCCCTGTTTCTTAAGAAAAAAAGAGACTTTATTTTTATTTGAGACAGAGCACAAGCAGAGGGAGCAGGAGGCAGAGGGAGAGGCAGGCTCCCTGCTGAGCAAGGAACCCACTGCAACACTCGATCCCAGAACCCTGGGATCATGACCTGAGCCGAAGGCAGATGCTTAACCGACTGAGCCACCCAGGCATCCCTATTCCCGACCCCTTTTTATGAACTGTCTATAGTGTTCCCTAATCATTATGATAGCCAAACTGCAACCAAACACCCTCAGAAATTTCTATAATGCTCAACCCCTGGGTGCCTTATGTTTCTACTAATCAAACTTTGCTCCTGGGGCTGGCCCCTTGAAGCTCATCACCTGCTTCAGATCTAAATAAAATTGGGCTGCCATGTGCCATGAAGAAGGCAGGTTAGGAGGGGATGAGGAGTGGGTCATGGTGCTGATGGTGGTCAGATAGATAACCGTCCATGTCGGTCACAGCATCCTTCATGTGCTATCAAATATGCCTCAGATCACTTTGTCTCAGCCTCTGAAATCTGCAAAGGCTCCCAACTGTCTGCGGGAATAGAATACTCAAAGTACCTTTCTAGGCTAATTGTGAGGCTTCTGTTTGCACCGAACCGCTCCCTCTGCCTCCGTGGAGCATGGTGTCACTGTGCATCGCTCCAGTCTCACTCCTCAAGCTCTTCAAATGCTGCTTTTTCCAGGAGGCAGCCTCCTGCTCGGAGTGCCCACTCCTTCGTATGCCTTCTCTCTAGCATTTCCTTCATTTCTGCCTTTTGTACAGTTGGCTGGCTCCCATCCTGTGGTGCTTCCACTGGCCTCGTACAGTGATAGACCCTCGCCGGATGCTCAGAAAGGCACGCGGAACTAAACTGAACAAGAACACAGCCTCTGTATTTCACCGACATCAGCAGTCCGGTACCTAAAATCTTTTAACTGGTTGAGACTCATCATTGCTGTCTGGATAATATATAGCTTTCCATCAATAGCCTCGACTGTGAATCACCCGCATTTCCCCTCCTTGGAGCAGGAGTGTCTCCTGAACTGGGCTCTGGGAGGAAAATGAAGATGTTTGGCTGTCTTGCACCACAGTAACTTGCACAGAGCCATCATGCGTGGGCTCCATCCACGCCAGTAGCACCAACAGTAAGACCGTGGCGGGGCCTGGGAGCGGCGCGGCTTTAGCGTAGCTGAGATGGAGTGGCTGAGGCCCAGTGATAGTGCAGCTATAATTCAATAAGGATTTATTGAGCATGAATTATGTGCTGGCTTTAATTAATAAGAATCCTTCTCTATTCAGTCTAGCCAAGAAGTGCTGTGTGTGTCCAGGTACCAGCAGAGAGGTACAGCTAGAAGTTGAGAGGAGAAAGAGAATATGTCTTTGGCTGGGAAATCCAGGAGGGCTAATCAGAGAAAGTGGTGATTGGCAGGGCCTTGTAGGATGGCTAATATTTGGCTAATTAGAAAAGAGACAAAGTAGGGAAAATAGTCAAGGAAGCTTGTTTATACATTTTCAGCTTTTTTCTCTGAATTAATAGTATATGGCCTTAAAATCTGGGGGTCTTTAGCTTTTCATAGGATTAAAAAAACTGGGGCACCTGGGTGGCTCAGTCAGTTAAGTGCCTGCCTTAGGCTCAAGTCATGATCCCAGGGGTCTGAGATGGAGTCCAGCATCAGGCTCTCTGCTCAGCAGGGAACCTGCTTCTCCCTCTCCCTCTGCCTACTTGTTCTCTCTCTGTCAAATAAATAAAATATTTTTTAAATTAATTAATTAATTTATTTGACAGAGAGAGAGACTATGAGAGAGGGAACACAAGCAGGGGCAGAGAGAGAGGGAGAAGCAGGCTTCCCGCTGAGCAGGGAGCCTGATGCGGGGCTCGATCCCAGGACGCTGGGATCATGACCTGAGCCGAAGGCAGACGCTTAACGACTGAGCCACCCAGGCGCCCCAAATAAATAAAATCTCAAAAAAAGTCTTTTCATTTTAGTTTCAGAGCAAGCCTCATTTGGATTGGACTAGTAATTGGTTCCTAAATTCTCAGAAAGGAGGGAAAGGGTATAAACCAGCTATTCACTATAATTCTCCCAAGGGTGTCAGTATTCCCAGGTGGCAGGGGATAGAAATGAGAGGATAAGAGGGCCTGGGGTGCCTCAGTGATCTCTGATACCCCACCTCCATGTTCTGGGACTGTCCCCACTGTGATTTCCCTGTGATCTCAGGGGATCCATCACTGGGAGAGAGGTGGGGCCTAGGAAGGTAGGTCTCTCCACCAATACTTGGCCTTTTTGGTGTTAACATTCAGGCCCCAGGATGTCTAGCTGTGTGCGCCAGTGTGCAGCTGGGGAGCTGAGATGGGTCGGGGAAGGCAGCCTTACCTTATAAACTGATTCCGTGTTTGATTTCTGAAACCAGAAGTGACCTCCCACTCCTACTCACATTTCCTTTCCCCACCTTGCTGTGGCCCCATCTAATCAGCTCATTATCTTAGGGCGGGAAAGCAAAAGTGCCCTAAGGCTCCTCCTGATTTGTGTCTTCTTAAATTTTTTTTTTTTTTAAGATTTTATTTATTTATTTGACAGAGAGAGAGAGAGATCACAAGTAGGCAGAGAGGCAGGCAGAGGGAGAGGGGGAAACAGGCTCCCTGCTGAGCAGAGAGCCTGATGCGGGGCTCGATCCAAAGACCCTGAGATCATGACCTGAGCCGAAGGCAGAGGCTTTAACCCACTGAGCCACCCAGGTGCCCCGTGTCTTCTTAAATTATTGAGAAGAGTAAGGCTAGTGTCAGCACCGCACAGCCTCAGAATAGGAAGGATTTCTTGCAGAGAGGGTAAGAAAGTCATGGGAATCTTCTGAGAGTAAAGGCATCCTGGGAAATGGGGTTCTGGAACTGCTCTCCAGGGTGAGCCCGCTGGGGTCAGGGAGTCTGTGGGATCCACAGGAAGGGAGAATGGGATTTGCGTCCCAGATAGGGCCCCAGAGAGGAGTCTGGGGCCAGAGAAGCCTTGGGTGTGGCTGCCCAGACAGGATTCCGTCATGCCCCTGAGGGCTCCTGGAGCTCCAGAGGTGGACGGTGCCTGGGGTGGGGGAAGGAGGCGCTTTTCAGCAACCAACCTTGTCAAGTACTTCAGATGGGCCTCCTCCATTTCCTGCCTTCTCACACCTCGTCTCCCTGCTGCTTGCTCACTCCACTCCAGCTTCTCATTCTTCCTCAGATCGTCCAGCACACTCTTACCTTAAGGCCCCTGCATTTGTGTTCCCCCTTCTGGAACCTCTTGTCTCATCCAGAGGCCTCCCTTGATCGCCCTGTTGAAAACTGCAATGGCGCTTCCACTCCCTCTCCCGTCCCAGCACACTTCTCCCCCACCCCGCTTTTTCCTCCAGAGCCCTTCTCACCAGCAAACCTAGTGTGCTCCTGTTTGAAGGCAGCAGAGATTTCTTCTGTTGCCTTTTCTTTAACCTCCCAACAACAGACCCCAACAGGGTCAATTATGCTCAAGCAGTAAAGGCTCCTGAAATCTCATGAACCATTTGACATAACGGATGTTCCAAACCTTGGGTTATGGAATCCCCAAAAGCACACCCTTGGTCCCAAATTCTGGCTCCAGTACTCACTGGCTGTGTGACTTTGACAAATCCCTAGTCTCTTTTGACTTTAGCTTCCCCACCTGTAAAATGGGTAATTATACTGCCCTAATAGAGTTTCTGAGAACTAAAAATCCTAACACAATGCCTGGCTCACAGCAGACAGTAAAGGTTAGTGTCCCTCCCCCCAGGGGGTGGTGGCCCTAATGTGTTTCTCTTCCTTATTCCCCTACCCCAATGACCCCACCCCCAATCCAAGTACACTTACCCTCCACAGCGCAGGTCTCACTGTCCCGTCACTCTTTGTGCAAAATGAGCATTGGCTCCCTCAGCCTAGGTGTCCCTGCTCTGGTTTGCAGTGGCTGCCTGTCTCACCCACCAGGATTTTAAGTTCCTGTGGACAGGGATCACACCTCATTCAAATTACTTGCCCTCATCCAGTGTCCAGCCCCTTATGGTCAGACAAAAATGTGGGACAAATCACTAAGCAACGTGTCCTCTCTTTTTAGAAGAAAACCACCCCTGGAATCATAAGCCAGTTTCTTTTGTTCCAGAATGCCCTGCAGCCTCCCCACCTCCCATCTACTTCTTCTCAGGGGTCTGAAGGGTGTGACCCCGTGGGGCTGGGCTGCCAGCCCCAAGCCCTCCCTCCACACACCCACCCTTCCTGCTGCTCCCAGCACTGGAGGCTGCTCAGCCCAGCACTCCCTCTAACGGCTAGCTTTTGTGGAAGATTCTGCACTAGGGTTGAAAGACAAAAAGCTAGGCTGTCCTCCCCCCCCCCCCCAACCTCCTCCAGCTCTTGATGTTCCCGGTGTGGTTTCCTCTGGATCCGGCCTTTGTTTTCCTTTTTTAAGTTCTAAGAAAGCCTCCAGGAGACTTTTGTGACCTCACCCAATTTCCACCATTCCAGATTTAGTCTCTTACCCCTTTCTTTAAAACACTGTTCTCTTTCTGGGTGTGAATCAGAACTATGAGGCCAGAGAAACAGTGGGACGGTTAAAAAAAAAAAAAAAAAAGCTTATCAAAAACAAATCCTGCTCCCCTGAAAAAGCGTCTTCCCAAAGAGCTTCCAGGAATGACAAAGTGAGGTCACATTTTACATGGACTGCATGGTAAGCAAGAGCTCAGCAGCTAATACTAACCCACAAAATCTCATGGAGAAGCAAGTAAAATCAAAATTAAAAATGGTCCCTCCGAACCGGCCGTTCAGCGACCCCCTCCCGCTCTGCGGCAGCAACTCTCCGGCGCGGGGCTTTGCTGCGACATTGCCCACGCGTTCCCAACTAAGACTCAGACCACGCCAGCTGTGCCACGAGGTGTGTTTTATTTTCATTAAACATACAAATAATTTGCTATAATATCCCAGGGCAAACCGGAGAATTTGGCAGTCCGATTGGGGGGGGTCCCCTCAGAGACCCGCAGGCCGGTGGCGTCGGCACGGAGTGCCCGGGTTCACAGTGCAGCATGTCGCTCGTGTCCATCTTGCAGGTGGCTTTTCTTCCTCCACATCACGACTGGGGTGTCTCGAAGATGACGGGGGCGGGGAATCCTCTAGGTTCTTAGGAAATTTCACTCCGCTTCTCCTGCTCAATGGCTGTGGGGAGCAGGAAGCAGACACTGGAGGATGAGGACACCTTGCAACCCCCCCAGCCGAGGGACCCACGAGGTCTGGGTCTTGAGGCGGCTTGGGGCTGGAGAGAGACGCGCTTCGTGGAACAGAAAGGGGGCCGGGGCCGCCGGGACCCGGCGCCTTGGTCAGGTGGGGGTGGGGCCGGGTTCTCCGAAAAGGCGGGGAGGGGTGGGGGGCTGGGCTGGGGGCACGCGGACCCGGAGGCGGGGGTGCACTCACTCTCTTTGGTCGGCAGGGTGTTCTTCTCCTGCGTCTCCGTTTTCTTCAGCTTGGCCTTATCGAAGCTGGCGATTTCCCCCATGTCCGGCTTGTCTGCCATTTTCTTAAAGCGATCCTAGTGGGCAAAGCAAGGCGGTTGGCCTGCGGCGGGGGCCAGCGTCCCCTCCGCCTCTCCGCCGACGCCTCTCGACGTGGCACTCGGCCGGGGCGTTCCTGGCCCCCGCAGGCCGAGGATCTGGGCGCGTCCCGCACCCCGCTCCTAGCCCCAGGGCGTGGCCCGGCGGCCGGGCGTCCCGTCGGAGAAGGGTGCCTGTTGCGGCGGCCGCGCGCCGGCCAGGTACACCCGCTCCGACCCCACCCGGATGCGGCCCCCGCCCTAGGCAGCACTCACCGAGGAGTTCCTCTCCGAGCCCAGTGCCTGGTGATCCCACTTGCGTTGCTGCAGCAAGAGACAAAAGAGCGGCGCCCGCCCCTCGCCTTATATACGCCGCGCCCCGCCCCGCCCCTCGCCCGCCGCAGCGGGGGCGGTGCTGGAAGGCGACAGGCGGGGGCGGCGCGGGCCGCTTGCTTCCCCGCCGCGCCCTCCGCTGGGCTCCCAGGCGGGCTGGGCGCGGCTCTTCCGGTGCAAGGGGAGGGGATGGGGGGACCCAGCTACCCCCGCCCCCAGCTCGCCGCGACCCTGCTGTGGAGACTGTGGGCCGGGTGGGCGCTGAGCCCTCGCTTTGCGTTTGGGGCTGCGCTCCCCTCCCCCGGAATCTACTGCTCCCCTCCGGAATGGGCGTGGGGGCTGGCGGGGGAGGGGTGCGTGGTGTGTATGTGTAGTATGCAGTTGATGGTGTGGATGAATGTGCAGCCTTGCACGCGTGTTCTGCAGCAATCCCTGCTTGCAAGAGACCCCCCCCTCCTCAATCCCTTTGCATTCTCCACGTCTCATGCTTTTGCCTCCCCCTCTCGAACTCCCCACTCCCCTTTTCCTCTCTTGGGGAGGCTGAGTCCTTGCATAGTCTCGCAGTAAAAGAATCCGAGCGGAGGGTTCCTAGTGATGAAGGTACAAGGGAAACAGGCTTCCACTGCTCTTTGCTCAGATTGGGGCTGGTTGCCCTCTCGTCGTCGTCTGCCTTACTGAGCTGGGCAGCTCTTGTGGGAGCGGTGGCGGGTGTTCTTAAATGCTGGTTAAGAGCATTGTCTGAGAAGCAGTGGTGGGAGCAAACAGTCCGGGAGGGCTCTCGTCTTCCTTCTCACAGGGCTCGAGGAACACTGTGTCCAAGGGTGTGGTTTTCCTCCTTGAAGTTAACCTTGAAGATATCCCTGGACACGTTATTTTCCTTATTAACCCATTATAGGAGTGGCGTAATGCGATTCTTCAGATCTTTCTAAGAAAAGTTGTATTTTCAGTTGTATTATCTAAAAATGTGTAGATAGTAACTTCCATAAATTAACAACCCCAGGGGCTGAAGCTGGTGATTGTTTTATTTGTCCAGAACTTTCCTTTTTCAAGTGTCAAGGGATATTATTAGCAAGCTCTGTTAAAGTGGGATTTGGTGGAAACATCCTAAATCCTGTCCAAGCCTTCCTGATTTTATCTGCTTTTCTCACATTCCCTCAGTGTGTTTGGAACAAAAGGAAGAGTATTTAGGCTTATGAATGTGATATACCAAACTCCTTGTATGGCTTTGGGCAAGTCTTTTCCTAAACCTCGATTTCTTCATCTTTGAAATAACTTTAGCATAAAGCTTAAAGTGGGGTAATAGAAAAGGCACCAACATGGCAGCCCCACAAGACTGCCAAATTCACACTTGGTTAGTGTATCAGTCCACTAGCTCCACAATATGCTGTGTAACAAACTACCCTAAAACTCAGTGGCTTAAAATAATCATCATTTATTTTTGCTCATTCATCTACTGGTCAGTCAGCGGCTGCTGGGTTGGGCTTGGTTCCAAGATGCCTGTTGGATCTCATCCTCTGGACCAGGATCTAGTTGGTGCTTGTTCTTCCCAAGAACAGCAAGAAGGTGTAGCACAGAAGAGTGTAGAAGTGATGAAGTGTGTATAAAAGCATATTATGTCAGCTCATGTCTATGAATATCCCATTGGTCAAACCCACTGTTAATGGAGTGGAGAAGTATATTCTGCCCATGGTGGGGGAGGGAGGGGAATTAATATTTTGCGAATAAAAATCCAACTTTACAGGGTAGGCAAACAGCTGTAGAAAACAGCACCCAAAGTGGCTTAAAGCAATAAGAATTTATTTCCCATTCATGCAACAACTCTATATGCTGATGTTTCTAGTCAGGCAGCTTACCTGCATGTAGTGACTCAGATGCCCTGGCTTCTCTCTTTTTACTCTGTCCTCCTGTAGGTCCTGGAAGTTTATTCCATCCAGCCAGTGGATAGGAAAAGAGGAAAAAATACAGGGCTCAGAGTTTTTATGGACCAGTCTTAGAAGTAGTCGCCATTATTTCTGCCCTTATCTCTTTGGCCAAGACTTAGTCACATGGTTTTATCTAACTGTGAGGGAGGCTGGGATTGTAGTCAAGCTCTGCACCCAGGAGAAAAAGAAAGCAGGCCTGGATGGACTTGCAGCATTCTCTGCGATACTCTACTGAAGGATCTGCCAAACTGGAGCTTGAAAGTATCAAGACATCCTGAGACATCTGCTCTTGGGAAGGTCTCACTGCCACTCGATTCCTTTTCAGATGCAATGCCAAACATTATTTAGGTATTACCTTACAGGGCCCCACGTTTGGCCTGAGCATTTGTCCCAATTGGGACCCATGCTGAACTCCAATTCCAACTTTTATTTTGGAAACAAAGGAATCTACTTCTTCTAGAGACAGCTATAATACATGTTTCAGACGCATTAAGCATACAGGATTCCTAAACAAAGGAGTTGAAGGGGACTTGCAGGCATTCCTTATTCAGTTTTGTGGCCCCTTTCTAAGAAAGTGGGTGGCCTCTTTGGCATTTGTTACTTAAGAACACTTGTCAAATCTATTGGTCTCATCCAATCCAGTGGGTAGTGGTTTTAAAACATCTGCATAGTCTTTGACACTTCTCCCACCATTTCTATTCTTTTTTTAAGATTTTATTTATTTGGGAGCGAGAAAGCACGAGTGGGGCAGGGGGAGGGGATGACAGAGGGAGAGGGAGAAGCAGACTCCCTGCTGAGGAGGGAGCCCGGCTGGCTTGGGATCATGACCTGAGCCTTGGGATCATGACCTGAGCCGAAGGCAGAAGCTTAACTGACTGAACCACCCAGGCGCCCTTCTTGAGTATAGATATTCCTTTATGACTTTCTTCTAGTGAATGAAATATGGCAGAAGGTTATGCTTTTCAATTTATGAGGTTAGGACATAAAAGGCCACAGGGCTCTGCCTGACTCTCTCTCTCAGGATGCCTTTGCACTCTAAAAAACCAAGCACCTACTAGGAAAGGCTACTTGTAGGCGTTCCAGCTACAATCGCAGCTGAAGTCTGAGCCCGCAGCCAGCATCAGCCAGTAAACAGGTAAACAGATGAGCCTTGAACTGCTCGGCTAATGCTGGGAGGAGCAAACACAAGTTGTCCTGGGCGAAGTTAGAGGTTCATGAGCGAAAGAAATTTGTACTTGTTTTAAATCACTAAGTTTGAGGATGTTTTGTTATGCAGCAGCACCATGAGATGGAAAAGTCATAACTTAGTTATGGTGTCAGGGTCTCAGGTCCCATTTGGGGGTTTTTCCTAAGTATCTTCTGCAATACTCACACATATACTCCTTTTCAACAAACATTTGTCAGATATCCACGAAGTACCTGGCAGTGTCCTCTGGATGTGGCGGATACAAAGATGATGAGACTCTTGAGTTACAGGTCTAGCGTGGTAAATGAATTACTCTAAGTCAATCAACAAGCTCATGCTCATGCCTTGCATTTACTTGTGACTTGGGTGTCATTTATGTCTGACATTTCAGCCTGCTGCTTGGAGCAGGTTGTATACTGTTAACAGATGGTATTGAGAGAGCTGAACCACTCAACACCAATTACATTTCCATTTTCTTTGTTGAGAAGGTTGCTTTGGAAAATGTCGAGCTAATAAGAGGAAGCTAATGGACTCTCGATGACCGTCAACTGCAGGTGGGGAGGTGGGGGAGGCGGTTGGCGGAGGGGGAGGAAGCCTTTTGGAGGCTACATTCCTCAGGCCTGTTCAATGTGACTTTTTTTTTTTTAATTGGGGACTTGAATGGGGATGTAGATGGAATGCTAATTATATTAGGGAGGGTGTAACTCTGTAAACGCAAAGGCAAGCTGGATCCAGTGGAGATGTGGACAAAATATGATGAGATTGGACCTGATGGAGGCAGATGTGGGGCCTGCTTGGTCTGACCACAAACCCTGCAGGTACAGACAGATGTGATTAACACGATTACCTTTCAAAGAGGAGGTGAATTTTGTGGCTGCGCGAATAAGAGGAAAGAGTTCAGTCCAAGTTTCCCTTGACTGTAAGGAAGACATTCACTCCGCTTCAGGGTTTTCACCCTTGCTGAAGTGCTCATGGGACATGCATCTTAGTCTAGATATTCACGTTGTGCACCCTCTTATTTCATTTAGAAAGTTGCTTCAGGCCTCTGCCTTCGGCTCAGGTCATGATCTCAGGGTCCTGGGTTCGAGCCCCGCATCGGGCTCTCTGCTTGGCGGGGAGCCTGCTTCGCCCTCTCCCTCTGCCTGCCTCTCTGCCTACTTGTGATCTCTTTCTCTGTCAAATAAATTAATAAAATCTTAAAAAAAAAAAAGAAAGTTGCTTCAATGTCCTCTCCTCAGAGAACCTTCCTTGACCACCCATAGAGAGTAACACACCTTTCTCTCAAATTTTACCTTGTTTCATCTTTCTTCATAGAATCCATCTCCACCAAATGTGTTCTGTGTTCCTTTCTTTGTTTCTTGTCTCTCATCCCGCACTAGGAAATGGAAGACCTCATCTATCTGGTTTACCACGGCATCTCCGGCACCACCATGAGCGCTCAATCAATATTCTTTCAACAATGTGTAATTTTGTTTTAAAGATTTATTTATTTATTTATTTGGGAGAAAGAGAGGGTGGGGAGGGGCAGAGCAAGAGGGAGAGAGAAAATCCCAACCAGATTGCATGCTGAGCACGCGTCTGACATGGGGCTCAATCTCACAACCCTGAGATCCCAACCTGAGCCAAAACTGTGTCATACGCTTGACGAACGACGCCACCAAGGCACCCCATTAAATAAAATTCTTAATCAAAGTGAAACTATTCTGGGAGGGGTGATGAGTTCTCTGTCATTGGGGGCATTCCACGAGAAGTGGATAACCAGGTGTGTGGACTATTACAGAGATGGTTCAGAACTCGGGCGGGAGTAGGCTCACAGGTGAGCAAATCTATTTCTCCCCAGATGACCTTTCTGGTCCTTTTCTTGCTGTTACTTCAGTTGTGAAAAAGCTTCCTTTTGGGGATCAGTTTTGCCAGCCTGAGAATAGCTGTGTGACTCACACAGAGAAGGTATGGAGGGGCAAGGAAATCAGGCTGTGAACTCTGGTATTCTCCACGCCATCAAAATGCTAGTTCTCTTCGTAGATCCTGGAATTTCAGGACTTGTCCAAAATAAAATTGCGAAGGAGGAAAAGCAGGCCTTTGAGGTTCAGTCTCACTGATGATTGTTCTGCTCTGTTGGAAAACCCCTTATTTAAACCTTGGCAGCTGCTTAACTTGCCCAAGTGGCTAATGGCCACAGTGTGAGTGGGAATATTATTGTTCTGGTTTTCATCTCTGGTGCTAGAATAGCACTAATCATGGCAACCAACATTGTGGAGTGTTTATTGTGCTCCAGGCCCTGCGCAAAGGACTTCTGTGGGTGTTATCTCACGTGATCCTCACTGAAGCAGTGTGAAATGGCACTACTTCGATCATTTCTACTCTACAGCATAGGCTCTGAGACTTGGTCAAGGTCACACTGCAGGTAATTGGCGTTGTTGAAATTTGAATCCAGGTTTAAATTTTTCATTAAATTTTAACATGGAAACGATTTCCACATTAAGATCTCTATCTTCTCCTGGCAGCATTGATTAGCAGCTGCACCCTTGAAATGGGCCATGTCCTCTTCACTTTACTGGATTCTCTACCACTCCCTAATGTCTTCCCAGCATGGAGACCAGGGGCAGTTGTCATTTCTTCTATCTGTACTGGTGCTTTCCTTATAGTAGAGAAATATTTCTTGTGCCCTGGCCTCTCTCTGTGGAAGGCAACTTTTAAGATGGTCGCCAATGATCCCGCCTTTTGTTCCCACACTTGTGAAGTCCCCTCCTCTGTTGTACCAGGATGGGGACTGTGTGACCAGTGTTATATGGCAGAGGAGATCGTAAGTCATTTCTGAAGTTAAGTTATTCAAGACTATAATTTCCATTTGGGTGCCTGGCCTTACCTTTCTTTATCTTGTATCTCTCATTCTGGGAGAAGCCGGCTGCCATATTGTGAGGAGTTCTATGGGGAGGACCATGAAGAGCTCAAGTCTGTGGCCAACAGCCAGCGAGGAGCGGAGGCTATCAGCAAGTGAGTTGGGAAGTGGGTCCTCTGGCCCCAAGTGAGTCTTCAGATGGCTGTAGCTCTGGGTGACAATTTGACTGTGACCGCCTGGGAGACCCGGAGCCAGAACTGCCAAGCCAAGCCATTCCCAGAAACTGTGAGATACTAAGTGTTTGCTCTTTTATCTTGCTAAGATTTGGAGTAGTTTGTTACTCAGCAATAGATAAACTAATTCACTATCGAAAGTGAGGAGAACAGATAGATCAAGAGTACCATGTAGTTAAAACAATCAAGAGAGAGCCTATTTATCTGTGGAAGTAAAGAATACTTATATCATTATGAAGCCTGCTATAGTAAGAACTAGGTATGTGGGGAAGATGAACCATGGTGATCTTAATGAGCCAGGCCAGTTTTACTTCTTCACATGGTCTACCTGGCCCCTCTAGCTCTTTGAGTCTTTCAAGCTTGCTGTAAAGCAATGGTTTTCAAACTGTTTTTGACCTTGATGATTGCCTTCCTCCCCACAAAGTGCGTTAAGTACATTTCACGCTGTGACTCACATGAGCAGGCACAAATGAAACAAAAGTTCCCTAGAACAATATTCACTTTCACTATGAATGTTGTACTCTAAGCTGCTTTGTTCTATTCATTTTTCATTTTTAAAACCTTTTCATTTTGAAATGATTATAGACTCACAGAAAGTTGCAAAGATGGTACACTGAGGTCCCCTGTGTACTCAGTGGTAACGTCTTATGTAACTATAGTGCAGATCAAAACCAGGCAACTGACATTGGTGCAATCTACAGACTTTTCCAGATTTCACCCATTTATTATGTGCATGTGTGTATATTTCTCTCCAATTTTATCACATGTTCAGAGTTGTACAAACAGCACAATCCAGATACAGACCTATTCCAGCACTGCAAAGGGAATCCTTCATGCTACCCCTTTATAGGGTCACCCACTTCCCCCGACCCCAAATCATAACCGCTGGCAACCACAATCTGTTTTCTGTCTCTAAAATTTTGTCTTTTGAGATTGGCTTTTCTCCCTCAGCAGATGGCCCTTGAGATCGTGGCGTGCATCGGTAGTTTGGTCCTTTTTGTTTCTGAGTGGTGTTCCATGGCATGAAGGTACCTGTCAAAGGTCATTTTGATTGTTTGCAGTTTTTAGCTATTAAAAGTAACACTGCTATGGACATTTATGTACATTTCGGTATGCACGGACATAAGGTTTCATTTCTCTGGGATAATGTCCAGGGGAGTGGTTGCTGGGTTGTATGAGAAGTGATTTTAGTTTTGTAAGAAATCGCCAAACCATTTTCAGAGTGGCTGTACCATTTTACATTCCCACCAGCAATGTGAAAGAAATTCAGTTTCTTAGCAGTCTTGCCAGTATTTGGTATTGCCACAATTTAAAATAATTTTTTAAAAGTTTTATTTATTTAAGTAAACCCCACACCCAATGTGGGGCTCAAACTCAGGGCCCCCAGATCAAGTCACATGCTCTTCTGACTGAGCCATCCAGGCACTCCTCATCGAGGTTTTAATTTGCATTTCCCTAATGGCCCCTGGTGTTGAACTATTCCTTTTCATTTTATTACTTCATTAAAAATATGATCGTGACCTGCCAGCTTGATTTTATCATCCACTAAGTGGTCGTGAGCAGCAGTTCAAACCCTGCTGTAGTAGGAGCCTTTCAATCAGTGGCTTAGCATCCTTTATTCTGAAATCATCCCTTTAACTTCTAAGTTCTCCTTTTGCCTTCGATGTTTCTGAAATTTTATGTGTCACCCAGATGTCCTCTGGGGTCTGAAAAAGATCTAGAGAAGAATAATTCTAACTCCTGTTTGATGCTTTCCCTTGCTTTCTCTGAATTTTCTTTTTATTTTATTTTATTTATTTATTTATTTATTTATTTATTTATTTATTTAAGATTTTATGTATTTATTTGACACAGAGAGAGATTGAGATCACAAGCAGGCAGAGAGGCAGGCAGAGAGAGAGGAGGAAGCAGGCTCCCTGCTAAGCAGAGAGCCCGATATGGGCCTCGATCCCAGGACCCTGAGATCATGACCTGAGCTGAAGGCAGAGGCTTTAACCCACTGAGCCACCCAGGCGCCCTCTTTTTATTTTTTTTAAAAGATTTTATTTATTCATTTGTCAGAGAGATAGAAAGAGTGAGTGAGCACAAGCAGGGAGAGCAGCAGGCAGAGGGAGAAGCAGGCTCCCTGCTGAGCTAGGAGCCTGATGTGGGACTCTATCCCAGGACCCTGGGATCATGACCTGAGCCGAAAGCACCCGCTTAACTGACTGAGCTACCCAGGCATCCCATTTCTGAATTTTCTTATGGTTACTTCTGGTCTCTGAATTTTTGTGTCTCCACCGTGATGCACATCGAAACACAGCCAGTCTTTGGCTTTCATTTCCTTCTTCACAGCAACTATAAATATAAGGCTGGTTGGTGCAGTACAACTTTTTTTTTTTTTAAGATTTATTTATTTATTTGAGAGAGAGTGAGTTTGTGTGCGAGAGCAAGAGAACAGGAACAAAGGAGAGGAAGAGAGAGAATCCACAAGCAGATTCCCCATTGAGCTCGGAGCCTGACTCAGGGCTCAGTCCCAGGACCCTGAGATCATGATCTGAACTGAAACCAAGAGTGGGATGCTCAACCAACTGAGCCACCCAGGTGCCCCCACAATTTTTTTCTTGCTTTCACTTAAGCATAATTACGAATTGTGTGGTTATCAAGATTTTCACATAACTTGCGTTCTACAGATAGTATGATCTAAACAATTGAAAAAAAAGATGTAATTGTATTCAAAGTGTACAAAACTTGAGTATATATACAGTCGAGTCTCATTATTTAGGGTAGTTAGTTCTAGCAATTCACTGTGGATGCTGAATTAGTGAATACTCAATCATTGCTCCTAGAATAAATACATTTAGGTTCCTGTGAGCTTTTGGTCATAACGTTTTTATCAGCTGATCAATACATAACTTTGTTTTATGTGTTTCTTTGAAAGACCTTCTTTAGTATATATTGTTGTTCATTAACATTAAACTCATGGCCAACAGCACTATAAAATACCCAAACAAAGATTATCTGACAGTGTATTTTCTCCATGAGGCCCATCACAGCCTCCATCTGCTTGAGAATACTAGACAGCCCTTCAGCACTATGCAAGGGTCCATTTTGAACAGTGAAACCATCAACAAAAATGAGAAGAGTAGGATACTGATGATACTGCAAAAAGAATAGTTGTTTATATTATGAGAACTAAAATAAGAAGGCAGAGCATTGCCTTGTTCGGCCTTAGCTGGAAATATGTGCACTGGGGGACCTAGATTTTTTGGCACTCTGTGCCTGTCCTCAAATGACCACAAAATCACTGTGGATGTTGATTTTGGGGTTACAAATAAATCTTAGGAAGTAAGTGAATTCTCAAATGGGGAATCCGCGAATAATGAAGATCGACTATGTTTTCATAAAAGGTGTAAGTTAAATTTTAAAATGTTAAATTTCATATATATTTTAAACAAGATATTTCCCCTAAAATATTAATATTATCTAGCACTCTACAGCAAAATACAAATAATTATTAATGAATTTCAAAATTGTAAGCCAGCCTCATTTAAAAATAAAATGTTTGGTTAAAATTTTTGTATACGTAGTTAAATGTACTGAATAATTTTTTTTAAAGATTTTATTTATTTATTTGACAGAGGAAGAGATCACAAGTAGGCAGAGAGGCAGGCAGAGAGAGAGGGGGAACAGGCTTCCCAGCGAGCAGAAAGCCCGATGCGGGACTTGATCCCAGGACCCCGAGATCATGACCTGAGCCGAAGGCAGAGGCCTTAACCCACTGAGCCACCCAGGAGCCCCTGTAATGAATAATTTTTATAAAATTTAAGCTGTTGGCAATTCTAGCATTCAACGTCTCCCTTGTGGCCAATATAATCCATATATTGCTTCATATGTGTTATGTCCAGACCTACATATGTACAAATAGAAGAATAATACGAGCTATTTACTATTGCATTATATTGCTCAGCTGTCATATATGCACTTGCTAGGAATACTGTGCTAATTTGTGAGTAATTTCTGGAGCTGTAAGAATTTCTGTGCTAGTTTTTGGAGCGATAGACTGGAACAGTAAAAGGAGCAAGAAAATGGGTGTTTGGTAATACTGGGAATTGCGGTTTCCGAAGAATCTGTGAGAGAAGAGGTTTGAGGGACCCAGGTGCTTAGGTAAGTGTTTCTGTCACTCTAATCATCCCTAATCTCAGGGGAGTATTTCATCTTTGGTGCTCCACACCTCTCTGTCTGCCACTGAGGTGCAGTCAGCCCTTGCTTCCAGGATGCAGAGGAAGGAAGCCTGTGTCCCGGTCTGCATGGTGCTCCTGTGTGTGCGCGGGGTGGTCTAACGTGCCGGCCCCTCTTGACTGGGTCTATGGAAGGGACACCTACAAGCCATGCTGCAAACGAATGAAAGCAAACAAAATCTATGCGAATGTCTGTGTAGGATAAATTCTGTTTCGTTGTAGTTTTTGACCAACTTTCACATATTTCTGACTTCTTTTTAATTTGCATAATTTCCGGAAACCGGGCCCCTTCTGCATACTACATTTTTTATCCTCCTCCTCAAAGAATATGCAAAACTGCCATTTTCTTTTCAGTTAATTTGCTCATTTCAGAATTCTCTCTCCTTTATGCAATGTGTTGCTCTTTGGCTTGAAGCCAGATTGCTAAGCTTCCCCCAATCACGCCTGATAAAAAGACAATTACAAGCTCACTGGGGAAGGAGTAATAATTTTTAACAGGCAAGCAGGAAGAAAGGTTTTACTTACTCTCACTGCATCTCCAGAAAGGATTGTGGTAGGGTGCTTTCAGGCAGGCCCCCTCTGTTGTAATGAAAGTATAGGTATATTTATAAAGCACCTCAGACAGCACATGGGCGTTAGGAGACCTGGGTCCAAGCACTGGCACCATTACCTACCACCCCTGGGCTTCTCAGAACCCTGATTTCCTCTGTCTAAGAAATGGAGATCATAATTGAGCTGTCACGAGGATCTGTGAGATCAAGTACCTAAAAGCATTTTGTAGGTGAGATGTATTATGTGAAGGGGAGTGGTTTAACTCCTTTGGCTTCTTTTTATAATTTCCCTGCACCGTGCTAATTACTTGTCTGTAGTACTTTCCGAGCTAGTCTCAGTATTGTTCTATTGTTATCATTCCATGCTCCCCAGTAAATGCTCCTGGGCTGAATATTTATGCTTCCAAAGAAGTTTCTGGAAACGTTAAAGGACAGGGTGATTTTGAAGGACACGGTGATAATGGACGGAAGAAAATGCCAGAGTTCTGAAATTAAGATCAGATGGTATCTGGAATTGCCTGGGAATTGTTTGCCAGGAAGCCAGGGGAGATATCCATGGCCAGAAGTGTGTGTGTGGTGGGGGGAGGTCTGGGATTTCCCATCGTATTTGTTTGCAGGTAGGCTGCCCTAACAAAATGCCACATACCACAGACTAACAACAAAACAAAAATTTTTTGTTGTTGTTGCCTCACAGTTCTGGAGACTGAAAGTCCAAAATCAAGACATGGGCAGGTTTGGTTTCTTGTCTCTCTTTGACCTGTTGATGGCGGCCTCCTCGCTGTGTCCTCACATGGCTGACCTTCTGGGCATGCGCATCCCTGATGGCTCTGTCTATGCCGTATTTCCTCTTCTTACTGCCTTAGGCCTCCACTCTAACAGCTGCATTTAACATAATCATCTCTTTAAAGGCCTTGTCTCCAAATACAATTGTATTCTGAGGTGGGGGGGCGGGGTTAGGACATAGGAAATTTGAGGGGACACAATTCAGCCCATAATACTCATCAACACTGAACTCACATGTCAGCACAGGTGCCGTGCTTAGCCCAGAGCAGGAACTCTGACTTCTAGCCCCTGTGAACTGATGCAAACACATGACTTCTTGTCCCCAAGGCAGGTCCCGATACATATTGTGACCAGTCGGATAAATCAGGGAGCTCTCAGCTGGGAGTCCGAGTTTCATTTAACGTGGTTCATTCTTTCAAGGGCTCATGTATTTATTCAACAAGCATCTCCTGGGTGCCCGTCAGGTGCTGAGCACTAGGCCATCTTGCCCTCTGACCTTGAGCTGCTCATGGTGGGTCATGGAAATGGACACATAAATAAGGAGATGGGATGATGTATGATGGGTTTAAGAGGGTGAGTCTACCCCACATTCAGTGGTGGCATAGGCTGATCCAACAGGCTGTGGGCGTTGGAGCTGAGTGTTCAGCAATGCGTAACGCCACTCAGAGTAATAGTGGACATGCATGGGACCTCACTATGTGGCAGGCTCAGTGCTGTATGTTTTACTTGTTTTATCTCAACAATAGTAGTCTCAACAGCTACTACTGGGTAGTTGAGTCCTTTTGGTTAGGAGCAAGTATTGTTACCTTCATTTTACTGATGAGGAAACAGAGGCCCAGGGAACTAGTTATGGACTGACTGTGTCCCTGAAAAATACACCTGTGGGAGCCCCAACTGCGAGTGTGATGGTGTTAGGAGGTGGGGCCTTTGGGAGGTAATTAGGCTTGAAAGAGGTCAGGAGGGGAAACTCTCATGATGGGATTAGTGCTCTTATAAAATGAGGGAGAGACAGGAGGGCTGTCTCACTTTCTCTCCACAAGTGCCCTGAGGAAAGGTCACATGGGCGGGCACACAGTGAGAAGGTGCTACAAGTCTGGTCCACAAGCCAGGAGAAGGGCCCTCACCAAAAGCTGAAATTGCTGGCATCTTGATCTCGGATTCTCCAGCTTCTAGAATTGTGAGAAATAAATGGCTGTGGTTTAAGCCACCCAGTCAGTGGCGCTTTATCCTGGCTGCCCAGGCCAACTAAAACGGAACTGAAGGAGCGCGCTCAAGGTCTCTTGGTCCTAAGTGGCAGGGATGGGATCAGAGGCTACGGTGGTGAAAATCTCAGCAGAAGCATGGCGGGGGGGCGGGGGGGGGGAAGCAAGGAGGAAGGCAAAGAGGGATGGTAGAGGGTGTCCTGCCTTGGCCCCTCTGTGCCTCGCTGTTCTCATCTGTAAAATGGGAATGACAGCAATACGATACACATCCCAGGACTGCAAAGTGCTTAGAACAGCACCTGGCGCGTGGTGAAGGTTATACATGTGTTTGCTCTTACCGAGTTGTTGCTGGATTATCACGGAGGCAGGCAGGTTGGTTAGGAGTGTCACTGCGATTTATACAAGGGATAATGAGGGTCAGGCTCACAGAGCGGCAGTGGGGATAAAAAGCTGAAAAATTTGAAAGTTAATCACCATAGAAAAGAAGCAATTGGTGGATGTGATGTAGTGGGTGACAGGGAGGGGTCTCCAGCTGGCTTGGGTGACATAGTGACATTAATAGAAATAACTAACACTGTGTGCTAGGCTCGGGGCTTAAATGTCCCTCCCTATGTATCCACAGCCTCACCCAGCTTAATTATTTTTTCATAATATTTACCATACTACCTGACATATGAATATATATCCTATAGTATATGCTATATATTTGTGTAGTGTAATAAATAGCCGGGCACTGTAGGCTAGCCAAGATGACACATCAAAAAAGTCATCACAGCAGCACGTGGGTGGCTTAGTTGGTTGAGCCTCCGACTCTTAATTTCTGCTCAGGTCATGATCTCAAGGTCATGAGATTGAGCCCCAGTTCAGGCTTGCGCTCAGTGGGAGTCTGCTCGAGATTCTCTCCTTCTTCTGCCCCTCGCCCCACTCATGTGTGCGCACACAGATGTGCACGCCCGCGCGCACTCTCTCTCTCTCTCTAATAAATAAATAAATAAGTAAAAGCTTTGGGGCACCTGGGTGGCTCAGTCAGTTAAGCATCTGCCTTCAGCTCAGGTCATGATCCCAGGACCCTGGGAAGGAGCCCCACGGCTGGCTCCCTGCTCGGTAGGGAGTCTGCCTCTCTCTCTCCCTCTGCTCCTCCCCCTACTTGTGTGCACACTCTCTCTCTCAAATAAATAAAGTCTTTTAAAAATAGGGGCACCTCGGTGGCTCAGTCACTTAAGTGTCTGCCTTCAGCTTGGGTCATGACCCCAGAGTCCTGGGATTGGAATCCCAGGATTGGATTGGATCCCAGAGCCCCGCATTGGAATCCTTGCTCAGCAGGGAGCCCGCTTCTCCCTCCCCTCTGTATGTCACTCCCCCTGCTGTGGTCTCCCTGTGAAATACTAATAATAATTCTCTCACAGAATTTAAGGGGCCTAGGAATCTCCCTTGACCCTCAGGAGAAATATAGAAGTTTCCTGAGAGGTTGGCTAATACGTTTGCAGGGGTGAGGGTGTCACCACAGTAGGGGTAAGCTGGCCCTGTGAAGAGGGCCCCAGGGAAGGCTGCCCATGCCAGAGATTTAAGGAAAGTGGAAGTTAGATCTCAGTTAATCTGCAAAGTCAGGAAGGTCAGCCAAAAAAACAGACCCTGAGTTACACCATCAGCAGGTGCTTCATGGATGTGGGCAAGTTAGCTTCTGGATCTGGGACCTCCTTGGCGAAGAGGGAGAGAGAGAATAAACCCCGAAAGACTTTTTCCCGCAGGGGCGGAATGAAGCCCTAGGAAACTTGGAGCAGGAAGATACTGAGTGACCTTTAATGTGCTGGAGCGGGCTCCCAAGCACCCCCAGAGAAATACACAAAGCTGCATTCTCTGCTCCCCCCCCCCCCGCAATGGGTCGTATATTCCCTGGACATGCACAGTGTAAAAGGCTCTCCTGTTTGCTTTGTCTTTCTTCTATCCCAATATCTATGTTTTCTGTGCATAGTAGTCATCACAGCCCCTGTGGTGACCCCGGGGTGATGGTGAGAACTGTTCTCTTTAGATTGCAAGTCACTGGGACTTTATTTTTTTAAGATTTTATCTATCTATCTATCTATCTATCTATCTATCTATCTATCCATCTATTTTAGAGAGAAAGAGAGAGACAGAGAGCGAGCCTGCGAGTGGGAGGAGGGGAAGAGGGAGAGGGAGAGAGAATCCCAAGCAGACTCCGTGCTGAGGCTGGAGCCTGGCACAAGGTTTGGTGCCACGACCGGAGACCGTGACCTGAGTTGAAATCAAGAGGCTGACGCTCGACTGACTGAGCCACCCAGACGCCCCACTACAGGGACTTCCTTAGGGGGTGTTTCAGTTTGAGTTTCCAGGGAAATAGACTCTGAGCTGGTTTCATGCGCAGGATACGTGAAGGAGTTACTTACTGCCCCAGGGTCACCACCTGTGGAAGGGGAGGAGGGGAGCGATATGGGGCAGAGGGAGAAGTCGAGCTGGGACAGCCTCAGTCACCCCAACATCCTGGGGACCTCTGGCACTTGAGTTGTCCCAAGATGCGCTGAGATGGCCTTGGGAAGGGCGAGGTGGCTCTCTGCAGCTGAGACCACATGGAGGGCCTGACCCCCGTGTGCTGACAGTGTCCCCAGCCAGCTGGGGCAGTAAGCACCCTGGAAGGAGGGTGTGGCAGGGCCTCTCCGCGGCCTCACAGGGGATTTAGGCTAAGAATTCCGAGGGCTGAAAGTCGACTGCTGCCAGTGACCCCCGGAAACTGAGTTTCTCCTGCACTCCTCCCTGGATTTCCTCACTCCCCCTGTGAGTTTCCCTCTGACCTACTGTCTGCCTCCCCTGTGGGTCTGGCTTGGGCACCGCCTGGATCATTCTCATCATGTTCTTCTGATCGAGTTCGGGAAGAGTTGTTCACATGGGCCTGGGGCTGTCATCCCCAAACTCTTGCTTGAAGTTGGCTCTGGAAATATTACTGTGTCTTTCACAAGCTCGCTGATACCTACGCGCAGGTTCATTGTCCTCTTCTCCCCTCTTTTGTGTATGTTTAAAAAAAATCTCCTTAATAGAAAATATAAATAAACAAGTCTCTCTGAAAGAACATGCTAGCTGGTGATGGGAGGAGGAGGAGGTAGAGGGTGGGTGAAAAACTTTTTTTTTAAGTTTTTATTTAAATTCAGTTAACATGCAGTGTAATATGAATTTCAGGTATACAATAGAGTGATGCGGCATTTTCATCCATCCCCTGGTGCTCATCACAAGCGCCCTCCTTCGTCCCTGTCATCTGTTTCACCCCTCCCCCACGGACCTCCCCTCCGGTAACCATTAGTTTGCTCTCTGTAGTTAAGAGTCTGTTTCTTGGTTTGCCTCTCTCTCTCTTTTTTCCCCCTTTGCTCTTTTGTTTTGTTTCTTAAACTCCATCTATGAGTGAAATCACGTGGTATTGTCTTTCTCTGGCTGACTTATTTCGCTTTGTGTTATGCTCTCTAGCTCCATCCATGTCATTGCCAATGGCAAGATTTCATTCTTTTTTATGGCTGAATAAGTGTGTGTGTGTGTGTGTGTGTGTGTGTGTGTGTGTGTGTGTGTGTTTAGCACATCTTCTTTATCCATTCATCAGTCGATGGACATTTGTGCTGTTTCCATAGTTTGGCTGTTGTTGATAATGTTGCTATAAACATCAGGGTGCATGTATCCCTTTGAATCTGTATTTTTGTATCCTTTGGGTAAGTACCTAGTAGAGCAATTGCAGGATAGTAGGGTAGTTCTATTTTTAACTTTTTGAGGAACCTCTGTACTGTTTTCTACAGTGGCCGCCCCGGCTCGTCGCATTCCCACCAACGCTGCACGAGGGTTCCCCTTTCTCCACATCCTTGCCAACACCTGTTGTTTTTGTGTTGTTGATTTTAGCCAAAATGTATTTTTTAAAAAGTTATACATGTATGTATACAAGCACCAACTGGAAAAAATAATTTTAGTGATGCCTCATTTCTGAGAGACTATAAAACATATTTTTCTCTGTAGACCCAGATCTCCTTGGGGTAAGTGCATGCAGGCAGACTTGGAGAAAAGCCTCCTCTGGGCTGGAATTCTGGGCCCACGAGGAGGTGCCACAGAGACCTTAGGAAGAAGGAAAGCAGATCTCTAACCCCTGGCCAGGATGGCTGGTGGCCTGCTGGTTGGAGGGGTTCTAGGTGGAGATTCTCCCTTACTAAGGCTACTGACATTCGTCGTTGAGGCCAGGGCCCATATGGATTGCCATTCATGTGGCAAAAAGAACTTGCTATCCTGAAAAACAACAGACCTCTGGCAAGGAATGAAAGAAGCAGGGATGGAGATGTCTCCCCACTCTGTCCTAAGAGTATCAGTTGCCAGATGCCAGGGCGGCATTCCAAAGGCTGGTGGGGTCTCAGGAGCCAGATGGGGGCGGGGAGGGGGATGTCACAGCAGACAGCAGAGAGACAGTGGCTGGGGCTGCTGGCAGCACATTGTGTCTCTTAGAAAGGACTGGCCAGGCCAGCAGCACTCTGGGCCACCGCTCCTGACAAACGAGTTGAAATAACAAGAATGATAATCCCAGGGACGCCTGGGTGGCTCAGTTGGTTAAGCAGCTGCCTTCAGCTCAGGTCATGATCCCAGGGTCCTGGAATCGAGTCCCACATTGGGCTCCTTGCTCGGTGGGGATCCTGCTTCTCCCTCTGCCTCTGCCTGCCTCTCTGCCTGCTTGTGCTCTCTCTCTGACAAATAAATAAAATCTTAAAAAAAAAAAAAAGAATGATAATCCCAATGGTTTTTTCCGGCACCAATTTTCTTCCCTGTGCTATCCTCTGCAGCCTTATTCCTGCTCATAAAATGGCATTTGGCCAT
This sequence comes from Potos flavus, assembly GCA_028534135.1. Lineage (NCBI taxonomy): Eukaryota > Metazoa > Chordata > Mammalia > Carnivora > Procyonidae > Potos > Potos flavus. Next base: position 34,830,949 of record CM052885.1, read on the forward strand.
GTCATGAAGAGCTGGTGTGGTAGGTGGTGGGAAGAAGGAACAGGTTATTAGGTTTTGAAGTGCAGGGCACATGCCCAACTGGACTTGTCACGGAGTACGTCCTCAAGAAGCATTCAGTTTTTAAAAAATCATAAAAATTAAAGATACGATAAAAGGTGTGATTTTTACTAAAAAAAAAAAAATATCAGCAATACAGGGGCATAGAGAGTAAAAACTAATCCTCTTTCCTTCCCTCCCCCACCCCACACCGATCCCTCTCTCTCCCCAGAGAAGTCATCAGTTCGGTGTGTGTCCTTCCATTCTAGAACTTACAGATGTACCTCATTCCTTCAACTGCCCACATATTTTTTCATTACAAGGATTGTTTGAGATTTTTCACTGTTGTAATTTTTCAGTGAACCGAGGTTGGTGATTCCCAAAGTGGTGTGTGTGTGTGTGTTTGCACGTAGGCGTCACTATTTCCTCAGGACAGATCCTTACAGTGGAATTTCTAGGTCAAAGGGCATGTACATTTTAAATGGTGCCGAATCATCTTACAAAAAGCCTTTAATTCCTGCTGGATATTGCCATACTTTTATTTTTGCCAACTCGAGAGGTAAAAAATGCACCTCGTTGTTTTATTTTGCTTTATTAAAAGAACATTTATTCCGTTGGAGGCTAGAAGGATCTAGAAGTTGGCATTGCTAAGCGGGGAGGGAATCAGAGAGAGGCTTCCCTCTTCCCCTGTTGTTATTGCTGCATGGAGAGCCATCAAAGCACATATGAAATTTGGGTCTGTGGGTGTTCACTCCCCGCTTACTGCTGTAGCCACAGAGCAGAGGCCAGAGAGTGTGGTCTGGTCCTTTCTGGGCACTCATTCCAGGCAGTTTCTTGTTCCTCCTCTCTCCCACACCTAATCAACCACAGGTTGGGTGGGTTTCACTTCCTCAGTGTCACTTCTGATCTTTTCGTCCCCCGCCAGAGCCCGGCCCAGGTCCCCACCGTGTCTCATAACCGGTCTTACCACTTGTACTCTGGCTCGCTCCAGTCCCCTCCATGCTGCAGCGCACATCTGATGGTGCAACTCCTCTGCTTCCAACGCATGGACGGGGCCTCAGAGCCTCTAGCACAGGCACCAAACTCCTCAGCCTGGCCCACGGGCTCTTCGCCTTCTGGCGCCCGCTTATCTCTCCCTTTCCCACTGTTGCCTGCCTGGGTCTGTGTGTCAATCGGACTGAATCCTGTGACCATGACTCACTTTCTCTTGTGCCTCAAGGCCTTTGCCTCTATTGTTCCCTCTCCCTGGAATGCTGTTCCCTGGCTAACTGTGCTCAAATGTTCTGTCTCTCTTTAAACAACATTCCACTGGGAAGTCCTCCCTGGAATCAGGGGCTCAGTAATGGGCTGTGCTGTTGCACACATCCTACCATCTGGTAATTTTCCTTTTGTCTGTCTGTCTGTCTGTCTCTGGACCCTGGCTGCATATTACAAATACCACGGCTGCTTTTATTTTTATTTTACTTTTTAAAAAGATTTTATTTATTTATTTGACAGAGAGAGAGAGAGAGAGAAAGAGAGAGATCACAAGTAGGCAGAGAGGCAGGCAGAGGGAGAGGGAGAAGCAGGCTCCCTGTTGAGCAAGGAGCCTGATGTGGGGCTCGATTCCAGGACCCTGGGATCACGACCTAAGCCAGAGGCAGATGGCCAACCAGCTGAGCCACCCAGGTGCCCCTACCATGGCTGCTTTTAAAGTGCCAGTGCTGGGGCCACATGCCCCTGAGATTCTAATTTAACAAGCCGGAAGTGGGGCCTGGGCTTTGGAAGTTTTGAAAGTTCCCAGGTGATTCTAATGTGCAACCAGGGGTCAGAAGAGGTCCCCATAAGATGCTCCATGGAGCCAGGGGTCCTATCTGTCATAGTCATCGTTCGAAACTCCTCACTGAGCACTGAAATGCTCAGGTATTTAAAAAGTGTGTTGAATAAATAAATGTAGCAGTTTCTAGAAGGGATGCAGGAATCATTAAGGATAAAAAAAGATGCATACCGAACATATATTGGATAGCAAGTCAGTGCTTTTAATGTTTATTTTTATTTATTTTTTAAGGTTTATTCAGAGGGGGAGGGAGAGGGACAAGCAGATTGTTCGCTAAGCGTGGAGCCCGACGTGGGGCTCGCTCGATCTCACAACCCTGAGATCTTAATCCGAGCCCAAATCAAGAGTGGGATGCTCAACTGACTGAGCCACCCAGCCTCCTAGTGCTTTTTATTTTTTTTAAATCTTTTTTTTTTTTAAGATTTTATTTATTTATTTGACAGAGAGAGAGATCACAAGTAGGCAGAGAGGCAGGCAGAGAGAGAGGGAGAGGCGGGCTCCCCACTGAGCAGAGACCCTGATGCGGGGCTGGATCCCAGGACCCTGAGATCATGACCCGAGCCGAAGGCAGAGGCTTTAACCCACTGAGCCACCCAGGCGCCCCTCCTAGCGTTTTTTAAAGGTTCCAGAGAATAATCAGTAAACTGTCCTATAAAAACTCCCTGATCATTCAGGTCATTTAAAAAAATGTGTAGGAGTGTCTGGGTGGCTCAATCAGTTAAGCTTCTGACTTGGGCTCAGGTCTTGATCTTGAGATCATCTGGCCTCAGGTTCCCAGCTCAGCGGAGAGCTTGCTTCTCCCTCTCCCTCTGTCCCTCCCCCTGTTCTCTCACTCTCTCTCTCTCATAAATAAATAAAATCTGTAAAAAATGTGGATAGTTTTACTTTAGATTCATAGTAAAAATTACACATTTAGCCACTTGCGTGTGGTTGGTTCCCCTTTGGAAGTCTTCTCTCCTCCCAGGCTCTGTTGAAGCCAAATGCTACACTGTCAAAGGCCTCAAAACCCACCTCTGAAAGGTTGGTGTGTAATTTAAATTTCATGGAAATTCTTGACATTTCCATTACTTAGGAAGAGTAAAATATAATAAAAATTCTCTGGCTGCCATCTCTGCCATCTTTGTCCCCATCCCCCAGCAGTCTTCTGCAGTTTCCTTGTCTCCAGTTTCTTCTCCTTTCCTCTCTGAAAAAACCAATTCTTGCAGACCTGAAGCACTTCAGCTCTTTCCCTCTGCTTGCATATTCCCCGCAGTCAGCCAGAAGCCAGAAGCCAGAAGCTAGCTGACATGAACAGACCTCTACCTCCCGTGCTCTCCCAAGAGGCCTCAGCTCATCCTGACACACTGGTCAGCCCTTTCTTCAGGAATCAGTCACACAGGCACCAACATTGCACCAGGCTCCCGCGAGAGAGATACCACTCACCTCAAGTGCAGCCTTGCCCCTGCAGCATGTGGGCAGGGGAGAGGCAGGAGAGGAGGAACAGGGGGGAGAGTAAAAATGTGTCAATATGGGGAGAACTCCCCACACAAGTTCTGATGTAAGAGTAGTGGAAGCAAAAGGGAAGGCTTAGGGGCTGACTGAAGTTGCCCCAAGTAGACAGTTATCAGTGCCTGTTAGCCAAAGACCGCCAGGGACACACCTGAAGTTGAATTAGTTAGACTTACTGCTCTTTGCAGAGAGAAAAAGCTCAGACCTTGGGAAACTGGGGCATCTCGGTAAGAGGGTAAGGGAAGGACTTGTTACAGAATTTGGTTTGTTTTTCTAGGTGACTTGGGGGGAAGGTTCAAGGAAGCAGGGCTCAGCTCTCGATTGAGTGCTCTGAGGAAGTAGGTGTAATTCTGACTGGACATCTGTAATAGCTTGCTCAGGTTCCCATAACAAAATACCACAGACTAGGTTGCTTAAGCAATAGAAATTTATTTTCTCACAGGTCTGGAGGCCCGAAGTTCAAAATCAAGGTGTCAGCAGGCGTGTTTTCTCCTGAGGCCTCTTTCCTTGGCTGGCAGAAGGCTGCCTTCCTGCCGTGTCCTCACACGGCTGTCCCTCTGGGCCTGCGCGCCCCTGGTTCTCTATTGTGTGCCCAAATTTCCTCCCCTTACAAGGACAGCTGTCAGATTGGATTTGGGCCTACAGTCACCATCTCCTTTTAATCACTTCTTTAAAGACCCTGTCTTCAGATACAGTCACATTCTGAGGTACCGGGGTACGAGTTTCAACATTCGATTTTTCGGGGAACACCATTCAGCCCAGCATGGTATCTTAAAACATCTTGTCTGTAAGGTGGGGGGAAATCATAAAGGCTGAAGCCGGGATTGGGGAAGAAGCAGTAGTCGCTCATGAGCCAGGACAGAGGCTGTCCGGTCCTTTTTGTGGTTTGGACAAGGTTCACGTCTTGTCTGTGTGGAGACATGATAACGGAGTCATCTGGTTTTTGTGCAATTGTTTACGTTCACTATAGGACGTTCAGCAGGAGAACACCACGGCCTGGCTGTGGATCTTGCCATCTTATAGCAACACCAAGGCCTCCCTGATAAAGCTAGACCACTCGCTGCTGTCAGGGAGGTTCTCTCGTTCCCAGGATCTAGGTACACATAGCGTACTTGCTAAGCGGAAGCACCTGTGGGATAATCGCTGCCCTTTCCCACTTACAAATTCTGGCGCCAATACCGGGTGACCAAGAGAGTGTGGCAGAACTCTGGTGCCCCTTCGGGAATGCATGGAGCCTGAAGGCCTGGACATGCGGGAAGTGGGTCTTCAGTGACTCCCTTGGAGCACACACTCTGATGCCACAGCTCCTGTCTGGAACACCTGGAAATTCCTGGCACTCCATGTCACCCGGTGTATCCGTTTTCAGTTGCCGTGTGACTAATCACTAACCCGGTGGGTTAGAACAGCACTCATCTAGTGACTCACAGCCTCTCTGGATCAGGAGTTCAGGTGTGGCTTAACTGGGTCGTCTACGTAGGGTAGCACAAGGCTGCAGGCCAGCTGCTGCCCGGGACGGGGCTCTCACCAGAGGCTCTACTGGGGGAAGGATCCACTTCTGTGCTCACTCAGGTCGTTGGCAGAATTCATTTCCTCAGGGCCATAGGACTCAAGCCAGCTTGCTTCATCCAAGATGGCAATGGAGAGACTCCAGTAAGATTGGCACCACGTGCTCGTGTAATCCCATCCAAGAATCCCGTACATCCCATCATCTTTGTCACCTTCCATGGGTGAGAAGCAAGTCATAGGTCCTGCTCGCACTCAAGGGGAGGCAATTCAACAAAAGCGTGAGTACCAGGAGGCAGGATCAAGGGACCCACCCTCCACACCTGGGCTGTCCTGAGCATCTTGGGAAGTGCACAGTGTGTTAAGTGATCACGATTTGGGTGGCTGCAGGTCAGTCAAGCCAGGCTGGCTGGGCGAGGCCGGGCAAGGGCACAGAGGTGTGGTGGAAGCCACAGAAAATCCTCTGTGTACCCTGAAAACTTTGTTTCTGAGGGAAGATCTGATTTTTGGGAAAGAACAAATAGGCCTCCAGCATATGATTTCCTCAGGTGACTGCTGTGAAGGGAACAAACCTCACAGATTTGTATAAATTCAAGAATCCATTGGTAGGGGCACAAAAAGAAGAACTTACGAATAGGTGGACACAGGAAGGACATATCAACTGTATATGAAGGAGAAACAGAAAGAAGCAGGGAAAGGTTTAGGAACATCCATGTGGCTGGCAATGGGATGCAAGAACAACACTCGAGTGAGGAATTGAATGGACACAGAAACACTGTGGATAGGCAGAGAGGAGGCTAGGGGGACGTTTAGCATCTCCTTCCTAACCACGAAGAGGAAGCCAGGAAGGCCAATCAGCCTAGAAGATGGGTGAGGACCCACTCATGCCAGCCTGCCTGTTGCCAGGTCTGGGCCGCACTGTGAAGTCATAGGGACTCAGGAATGTCTGTATAGACAATATATAGAGTAAATGTGATTTTATTGAATGTTTAGACATTGAGTATCTTATAGAATAAATTTGACTTAATGATGGGTCTGACTAAGATAGGAAGCTCCATCTAAAAAAATATATTAGAACTAAACAAAATTGTTCACACACTAGACATTTTCAAATTCAGTGTATGACCATATCCTGGGTCATAAAACAAGTCTCAATTAATATAAAATGATTGCAATCATACAAAGTATGTTCTCAGATTGCAGTGGAGTTAGATCAGAAATCAATAACAAGATGTCTAGGAAAAAGCTATAATTTGAAAATTAAGCAACATACTTTTAAACTATCCATGGTCAAAGAAAAAAGTCACCAGGGAAATTAGAAAGTATTCCATGGGTGTCTGAGGCTCAGTTGGTTAAGTGTCAGCCTTTGGCTCAGGTCATGATCTTAGGGTCCTGAGACTGAACCCCCCACCAGGCTCCCTGCTCAGTGGGGAGTCTGCTTCCCCCTCTCCCTCTGCTGCTCCCCCTGCTTGTGCTCTCTCCCTCATGCTCTCTTTCTCAAATAAATAAATAAAATCTAAAAAAAGAAAGTATTCTGAACTGAATGATAATCAAAATACAACTTTTCAAAAATCTGGGCAATGCAGCTAAAGCAGTGGTTAGAGGGAAATTTATATCTTTAACATGCTTATATTAGAAAAGAAAGGTTTAAAGTTAAGGACCTACATTGCTCCTTAAGAAGCTAGAAGAAGAAGAGCCAAATAAATTCAAAGTAAAAGGAAGGACATCATAAAGAGCAGGAATCAAGGGAATAGGGAAGAAACAAACAACAAGAGAAAACTCACAAACTCAGTCTCATTTTGTCACACATTTTCCCTCCCCCGTTCCCTCTAGCCCCAGTTGATGGGTGGAGACCTCATTTGGAGTGGGGGAAAGAATAGTTCCTGATGCTTTCATCTCACAACCAGAGAGACTATTTTTGCCAGTAGGTGGCAGTGCTGGTAATCTGAAAACCAGGACTGGCTGCACTTCCCAAGGTTTGCTGCCTGGCTCAAACCGGGTCGTTTGAAGACCTGAGAGTCAACTCCAGAAAGCAAATCCTCACTGAAACTTAGAACAGGAAAGATTTAGCGATTTCACAAAAACACCTGAAACTTAAACGCCTGTGGAACGAAAGCTCGAAGAACTTGGCTTTTTAAAGCCAGGGGTTTTTCACTGGAGTATTGGAGATGGGCACCTGCGATTCAGAAGACTCCTCCCATCGTGTGTAAATCTGGGCCACTGCGCCTTCCCGCCAACCCCCCCCCCCCCCCCGCCTTTGCTCCCAGTTTCAACCCGAGTCTCAAAATGGAGCGACTTAGAATTAAGAACCCCTGCTACACCCCTCAGAAGGTGATCCCGTGTAAGTCTGGGCTATACAGAAGGGCTGGTAAAGTGCACTCAGGCCGGGGGTAGGAGGTGGCAGAGGCTGGGGATGGCTAGGTGCTTTGATAATTTTTTTTCTTCTTCCTGAAGGATCAGTGCTGTGAAAAGGCCCTTGGAAAAGGCAGAAAGGGAGCAAATAACATTTTGCGGGCCTCCTATGTGCACCAAACAAGATGCTTTCCATCAATGTCCTCATCTAATCTGTGAAGTAATCCGAGTTTGGTGTTCACATCCTTAATAATTACCCCAAATTCCTTAAGAGAACACTTAATGGAGTGCCAGCTTTTGCGGTCCGGACTTTTAAGTGTATGCACACATTGACTATTCCTCTCTTTTACAGACAAAACTTCAGTGCCATTTCCTTTGTTTAAATGAGCTTTCCTTTAAAAACCAGCCTATCATTTGTTTCTTTGGTCTGTCTCTTTCAATCCGGAGCCACCCTCAGAACTGGTAGCCTGAATACAGACGCGAGGGTAGAAGCCAATAGGATTTTTGCGTGAGGCTGGGAGACGCTGCTGGAACTTCACTTTTCCCTTCTGGCCGGCTCACACGGTGGCCGGGTTTGGGCGGGAGCAGCCGGGCGGCCACTCCCGCGGCGGCCTCCGCGCGGGGCTGAGGGGCAGCGGGGAGGGGTTGGGGTGGGGGTGGGAGGTCAGGGCCCCGCCCCACGTGGCCGCCGCGGCCCCGCTCGCCCCAGCCCCGCTCGCCGGCGGCCGCACGAACTGCAGGGGGAGCAAACGCCAGGCGCGGGGCGGCCGGCCAGCGCTCGCAGTCCCGCGAGCCCCGCGCGCCATGGCGGGCGCCCCGCTAGTCCGCAGCTCCGCGGCCGCCGGCTAGCCGGGCTGCGCGGTCACTGCTGCCCCACTCCTTCTCCCCGCGTCCCGGGCCTCCGAGCCGCGGTGGGGAGGATGAGTCCCTGGAGCTGGTTCCTGCTGCCGACCCTCTGCCTCCTGCCCACGGGCGCAGCCCCGCGACGCGGCGCGCCTGCCCCCGCCAACTGCGAGCTCAAGCCCCAGGTAAGGCGCGCGTCTCGAGCGGGAGAGGCGGCTTCCCCGCGTTACCTCCCCAGGCCCGCGAAGCACCGCGCCCTCGGATCCCGAGTCACCTCCCCCGGCCGCGCCTTCTTGCTGGGTTTCCTTTTCTGGTGGGGGCGCAAGCCCCCCGGCCGCATGAGACCCTGTCCCCAGCCCTCGCCGTTGGGCAGGGCAGCCAAAGAGAGTACCTGGGTCTCTCCAACCTGCTTCGCGGGCTTTCGGGGACGTCGGGCGGAGGAGTCTTCGAAGACCGAGCAGTGCAGGGACTTTGGCACATTTATTTTGGAAGTTTGTTCTGCCCTCTCTTCCCTAACGTTTAGTTTCACCTGCTCTTATCGAGATGGCAAAAGCGCCCTGCAGCTGCGTCACTTAACCTTCATATATTCAATACTCGAGTTAGAAGGGATTTGGGGGAGCTGAAGCCATTCCTCTTGTTTTACCGATGTGGGAAACTGAGGAAACTGAGGCTCAGAGAGGGACCTTTGCTCCCAAGTCACAGGGCATTCGCGAAGTAATCGCATCTGACAGCCTCGCGTTCACGCACAGGCGCTTCCCGCGATATCCGCATCAGAGCTTTGCAGGTGAGGGGAACTCAGGCGAGGGAGTCCCGGTGACCTACCCGGGTTCACCCAGCCCTCCAGGAGCAGAAGTCGCGCGGAAATTGGACAGGTCTAGCGTCTCCGAGGCTGACCCTCTTTCAAGATGAATGTTTCCTTCTTCTGATCAGTTTTCTTACGCTCTAATTTTCTGTCGTACTCCAGTTCTTTCGAGTTCCGTGAAGGTTGAATTTTGTGTTTGTATCGGTGGGTCTGATCTCCGGATCTCTGGAGCCGGGGAGGGTGATAGTAGGCCCGTCCACTGGATGACCTGTGCGACCTCAGACCCTAGGTCGGCCCACCTTCGGTGACACTTGCGCAGCATCGTGGGCCTCGTCACCTAGGCTAGTGGTAATTTTATTCATCGTCCTAACCACAGCAAAGGAGAGGAAGACCTAATTGAGCCTTTCTGGCCCATGGGACTGACCGAGGAGCAACAGAGTTCGTTCCCTAACACGTCCTGGGCTGCGGACACGCGGAGGCTTTCCCTCTGGGACGGCGGGAGGCGCAGTGGCTGGAGAGGGAAGTTCGCAGCAGGGAGGGTTTTAAACTCTGTAGAGCAGCTGCGCTCTTGTTCTACAAAGCAGTCCATCCTTTCCTATGAAAGCAAACGTTTTCATTGCTGCAAATCCACTTGTAATTATAGGGTGATGAGTGAGTCTTGATAAAGTCTCTGTTTCTCTTGATTCTTGAACCTGTCTCCATGGCCTTTTTACTCTCTCAGTTCTCAAACTTTTTGGTCTCAGGACCCCTCTATGTTCTAAAAAACTACTGAGGACTCCAAAGAGACTTTATGTATGTGGGCTAATGGAAACATTAGTAAAACACAAGAATATATAAGGAAACACGCCATTAATGTTCATAGCAGTGATATTATCCCACACCTGTAGCCTCTAGAAAAGTCTATTTGTATACACTTGTGAGAGAATGAGAGCATGAGAGGAAAATATCTTAGTATTATTGAAATAGTTCTGACCTTATGGACTGCTCAGAAGGGCCTTGGGGACAGCCACAGGTTCCTGGACCACATTTGGAAAATATTCTGTTTCGTTGGGCAAACGGTCTTATGCCCTGCGGAGGTCAGGTCAGTCAGCGGCAGGACTGTGTGCTTGACCTGCTCGGTGGAGGGCACTGCGGGTGGGTGCCCCACGAGGTTGGGGTCTTAAGATTGTAGAGCAAAGCTCCGGAATCCAGCCCCCAATCCAGTGCGGCAGCTTCCTGGGTAGCATTCTGCGGCTTGAGAGCTGATTTGGTGTTCCACTTTCGTTAATCATTACAGAGAGGTCCTCCAAGCTGGTCTGTCTGTAGATACCGCAGGCTTTGCGCCCAGCACCACGCAGGCCGTCTCTTCCTTATCTCCACTCAAACAGAACTCAGTGAGTGTTCTTTATTATTCCTGCCTCTGTTCTTTCACCTGTGCTATTTCTTCCCTCAAATATCCACATGCTTGCTCCTAATTTCCATCTGGTCTTTGCTCAAACTCTTTGAAAGAGGCCTTTCCTGATTATCTATTAAAGATTATGTCAACCCCCTGACCCACCTGCCCTCCTATCTGCCTTTCCTGCTTTATTTTTTTCCGGAGCACTTAACTGATAAAAATTTGTTTGCTGCCGCTCTCCTACTCACCTCCCCCGCCACACACACCATGTAATCTTCATAAGGGTGGGAATTTTTGTCTGTTTGGCTTGCTGCTGCGTCCCCAGTGCTTAGAAGAGTGCCTGGGCACAGTAGATGCTCAATAAATATTTGTTGAATGAAGACTGTCAGCTAAAGCCAACTCACTTTGGTATCATTCTAGCTGGTCTGCTGAAGAGTACTTTTGGAAAAATTCCATTGTCACAGGCCCTAGGAGGCTGGGATGGGAGGAGCTCAGGCGTGCAGCCGCTAAGGGCCTTTGCCCACATTGCACAAGTCGTCATTGAGCTCCATTGTTTCATTGCATGGATTATAGATGTGTGTGTTAAAATTGCCAGTGATTCAGCTGACAGAGCTTGTAGCTTCTTGGGCCTGTCATCCATGGCCGCGTCTTTTTCTTCCAGGCCAGTTGCAGCAAGGTTCAGAAGGGATGTATTAAGTTTTTATTCTCTTCAGTCATAATTTTTTTTTAAGATTTTATTTATTTATTTGACACAGAGAGAGAGAGAGCACAAGCGGAGGAGCGGCAGGCAGAGGGAGAAGCAGACTCCCTACTAAGCAAGGAGCCCAATGCAGGACTCGATTCCAGGACCCCGGGATCGTGGCCCCAGCCAAACGCAGATGTTTAACCCACTGAGCCACCCAGGCTCCCATCCTTCGGTCAAATGTTAAAACACATGGCTTCAGCTAGTAGCACGTGGTGGCCGCAGTTACGCTGAAATGAGGTAGTGGAACACATTTGTTCTTTTCCTTTTGTGAAGACAAAACAGCCCCACCCCTGAGTATAAGGGCAGTGGGGGCAGTTGCACCCCTAGGACCAGTGCAGGGGCCTGGGGGCTTGCTGGTGGGCAGGGCAAGGGGAGAGCTCCCGGATCAGAAGCCTGAAGACTTTTCTTTCAGCTCATGCTCTCCCCAAGGCACACCTGCCCTGCAGTAGGGGTTGGATGTTCCTGGGAATATATTTGTCTGATATTACAGTCTCCTGGTAGATGACAATGAGTTAGGTGCCCATGGGTTTACTAATAGCATTTTAGCTCTTTGCCGTGTCTCCCAGTTGGATGCTATGGAGAAGTCCTTCCGCGGACTGTGTGGAACTTGTGTGAGCAGATCCCTTCCACAGGTCTGCGGCGCCCGGCCATAGCACCACCCAGGGCCCTTCAATTAGCAGCTCTTCCCCATAAAATGAATAAACCAAACTAAACCTCTGCCTCGAAGACCACCTCTACCAAACCAGTTGCCTTTATAGGTACTCATTTTGTGACCATTTTAAATGAACCAAAGCATAACTGTCAGTCTCGGCTTTTGATTAGCATCTAGTTAACCAGTGTTTTTCTACGGCTTGATTTAATTTTAACAATGAGGCAGTGGACGGCTTAATTAGCCTTGGCAGCCATTGTTTTAGATAGTTTCAGTTTGGCTTTTCGATGTATTTAAATAACCCTGGGGAGAGCCATTACTCCATAAGAGGATGCCAGAGGGCTGGCTGGAGACTCTGGATTTGATTCATCTCTTAATATCAATTGAGTCATTAATAAGTTTAAAAAATACATTCTTTCTTTCATTTTTCATTCATTTAACAATTACCTGTCTAGTTTGTTTATTCCCATAACCTATGACAGATATTGTTATCTAACTTTTAAAGGTGGGAAATCTGAGGTACAGAGAAGTGAAGGGGCTTTTAAAAATCTCAGGGAGGTAGCTGAGACAGAAGCAGAATTGAGGCTCTTGTTACCAATTAGTGCAGTCTTGAAAAGCTGTGTATGTGAGCAGAACTGTAACTTAAATACTTAAAAAAAAAAAAAAAAAAACCCAAGGGCACAGGCTGGGAGCTGGGGCTAGTGAGATATGTTGTCTGGCTTGGATAGCATTTAAGAAAATGGAGGCAACATATTCCAACTGGATTTTTTTTTTTTTAAAGATTTTATTTATTTATAGGGGAAGATCAGAATCAGGGGAGAGAGGTAGAGGGAGAAGCACATTTCCTGCTGAGCAGGGAGCCCAATGTGGGATTCAGTTCCAGGACCCCAGGATCATGACCTGAGCTGAAGGCAGACGCTTCATCAACTGAGCCACCCAGGCGCCCTCGAACTGGAATATTTTATTTAAACTGAAGATTTTTAGTTGCTTTTGAAAAGCCTGTTCTGGAGCACTCGGCCTGCTCCCATGTGGCCAGCACTGGCTCAGGCTGCTGTAGCCAATAGTGTTTACCCAGAGCTGTGAGCCTGTTTGCTGCCGACCTTCCCCCACGTGACCTCATGCCCAGCCCTTGTGTCCTCTGTCCTCCTCTGAGTGGTCAGAAGGTGCTTTTGTGGGAGGTGGCCAGGGGGCAGGAGGAGAAGAGAAGATTGAAGGCTGTGAGAATGGGGCCCGTGCACCAACCAGCTTTTGTCTTAGATTTCGAGATTCTGTGTAACACTTCACTTGAAAATAGGTAGCTGCTGCTTACTGGAACCATTAACACATAAATGCAAATATGGCTGATCCTCATTCTTTGTACTTTTCATATTTGTGAATTGGCCTGCTTGCTAAAATTGATTTGTAACCCCAGTGCTTGTGGCCCTGTCATGGTCACGTGCAGCCATCCCCAGAATGGGGAAAATTTGAGGCCCCCGATGCACATGCTCCCAGCTGAGGTCAAATAAATCGATGCTATGCTTTGTTTCAGCTCTCAACTAGTAACATGTGACCAAGTGTCCTTTCAGTGGTCTGCTGAATGCTATGTTTTTTTGCATTTTTGTGCTTCTTGTGGGTGATCTCACTGTTTAAAATAACTGAGCCCAGATACCGTCTAGTGTTCCTAGGCACAAGGAGGCTGTGATGTGGTTTAGGGAGAAAATGGATGTGTTAGATGAACTTCGTTCAGGCATGAGTTGTGGCGCTGTGGGCCTTGAGTTCAGTGTTCATGAAGCAACCACATGTATTCAATATAGTGCTTTTCAACAGAAGCATTGATCTGTCAATGAAAATGTTGTGACCAGAGGCTTTTAGGAACCTAACCCTTGTATTTCTCCTAGGAGCAGTGGTTCATTATTCGGTAATTCAGTGTTCATGGTGACTTTATAGAACATAACTATGACAATAATGAGAGCTGATTGTAAGTTGAAACTCTGCAATCCAGGAAAGCATGTTACTTAAAAGGCTGCCAAAATTAAAGCTTTTTTGGTAAAGAAATGTCTTTTCTGTAAACCTGGATTTTCACATTTCTGGGTTGCTTGATGCATGGTTCATTCACCTCATGAGTTTCTCTGACCTTGAGACTTGAAGTCTGGGAGGGCTGCCCTGCGCAAGTCTTTGTATGGGGTCTCTGAATAAACAGACACTTCCTAAATGCCTGCTGTTGAAGCTGAGATACTCAGGGCACTGTCGCTTGGCCTCGGGTGGATCCCTACCACTGCTCAGCCTGTAGCTGCTGGGAGAGAATGTGCGGCCGTTGAGAACCACTGCTTTTGGGAATGTTGGATTTGAGATCTGAAAATGCAGACACCATCAGTCTGCCTGCCTGGGAAGCACCACTGGGCTCCTCAGCTGTGCCCTCATCTGTACCAGGTGTGTCCTTGGAGTCCCTTGAGAGTCCCTGCTTTGCCTGAGGCCCAGTTCATTGCTCGGGCAAACTCAAGGACTGCTATTACTTTTTTGACTTCAATCAACATTTCGGTGGAAAAGGGGAAAATGCTGCCTCAAGGACTCCTGCTGCTGGCAGGCAAATCTACCTGGACTCAGAAGTCTTAAGTCGTACTTTGATCATTTTTCTCCTGCAGTGTGACTTGTCTCTCTAGTGTGTCTTCTCCTGTCAGGTTTCTGACCTTCCATATTGTGCCTTAATGTCCTTTCTGTTCCTTTCAGCAAAGTGAATTGAATTCCTTCTTGTGGACCATAAAGCGAGACCCGCCGTCTTACTTCTTCGGCACGATCCATGTTCCGTACACTCGGGTTTGGGACTTCATCCCGGACAACTCCAAGGAGGCTTTTCAGCAGAGCAGCATCGTGTACTTCGAGCTGGACCTCACCGACCCCTCCACAATCTCGGCCCTCACTAGCTGTCAGATGCTGCCACAGGGAGAGAACCTCCAGGACGTGCTCCCCCGGGACATCTACGGCCGCCTCAAGCGCCACCTAGAGTACGTCAAGCTCATGATGCCGTCGTGGATGACGCCGGACCAGCGTGGCAAAGGTCTCTATGCCGACTACCTCTTCAACGCCATTGCGGGGAACTGGGAGCAGAAGAGGCCCATCTGGGTGATGCTCATGGTCAACTCCCTGACGGAAGTGGACATCAAGTCCCGTGGGGTGCCTGTCTTAGACCTGTACCTTGCCCAGGAGGCCGAGCGGCTGAGGAAGCAGACTGGGGCCGTGGAAAAGGTGGAAGAGCAGTGCCATCCACTGAATGGGCTGAACTTTTCACAGGTAAGACCCTCTTTGTGTGAAGCACTTGGCCTTTGATTATGTGTGAATCTACTGAGTTATAACCTAGGAGGTAGACCAGAGGCATAGTTGATCCAAAAATGGTCTTTGCTCAAGAATGTTATTCTGAGGATTAAAAAATAAGCCCAAGAGTTAGTTATGTCACTTAACCTATGTATTACTGAGAGAGAAAAGGTTTTTTCTCTTGACACGCCAGCAAGTATTGGCATACCTTTGTCACTTGTTTTAACTTAGGTCATTCATTAACAAGCTGCCTTGAGAGGATGTAGACAATGTAAATGTCAGACTGACTATCAGAGGGTATGGCCTGGTTTGAAAATGATACTGGCCATGGCTGTTTTAGGTCACCATGGTCCCTTTGAGATTACTGCTGACCCTCTTCAGGACACTCCCCCTAGGAAATTCCTTTGTAAGGCAGAGTTATGTTCTTCTTTTCCGTAGTTTATAACCCCCTCCCTCAGGACACTGGAATTTAGGTTTATGTTCGAGAAGTTCTTCATTGCTCATAAGACAAGTAACACTTTATTAAAGTGCCATTGTTTAATTGGTTTGGTGAAATTTGTTGTTGTTAATGCTTTAAAGTACATTAGATGCCTCTGGGGGCCAATGGGAATTTTACAATATGAAATAAGTAGTTTTTACTTTCTAAAAATTTTTAATTGAAGTAATATTATATTACATTAGTTTCAGGTGTACAACATAGTGATTCGTCAATTACATACATTATGAAATATTCACCACAATAAGTATGTGACCATATAAAGTCGTTACTATTATTGACTGTAGTGAAATAAGTATTCTTGTTTTGCAGATATTCTCAGTGGTTGGCCTTGGGAGGTTGGACCTCAGAATAAAAGTCAACCCTCTAAGCATTAGCAGATCTTGAAAGGCTGAACTGGGGCCTTTTACTGTTACTTAAAGAACTTAAGGGCATTAAACAGCCTAAAAATAGTATTTCTGAGTTGATAAAAAAAAATCGTAGGGAATTTAATTTACTTTGCTAAGATTTTATATTAATAAACATTCAAGTGATAAAATATAGTATTTGTTTGGCACATTGAGATTTATAGACAAATTAAGGGACCAATAATCGTCCCATCGATCTCTTGGGGGAGTTTTCTTGCATTATTTTGGAAACCCAGTGTCAATATTCTAATGTTTTCAATGTCTGCATTTAATACAATGTTTTCTAAAAGGCAAGTGCTTTGATTTAAAGGCTCATTGATTTTGACCTTACAAGTTTGAAATCTGTGAGCATTTTTGCCTGAGCTAAGAGTTTTTTCATACTTGCAATTGGGAAGGGAAAAGGCTTGGAAGTAAAATATTATCTTAAGGTATCTTTTTTTTTTTAAAGATTTATTTATTTGGGGGAGAGAGAGTGAACGTGCACAAGTGGGAGGGGCAGAGGGGGAGGGAATCTCAAGCAGACTCTGCGCTGAGCAGGTAGCTGATCACGGGATTTGATCCCATGACCCATGAGATCATGACCTGAGCTGAAGCTAAGAATCAGACGCTTAACCGACTGTACCACCCAGGTGCCTCAAGCAAGGTATCCTTGAAGGAAGGTGTGTAGCACCATCTCTTAAGATAAAAAATACATTTAAGAAACATTTTAGAGTACTATAGTTATATACTGGAGTGTCATTTGATTTCATGACACCTTCTTAAGTTTCAAGTAGGTATTTAATATTTATAAACTAAATTTTTTTAGCTAGTGAGTTTAGAGTTGTTTAAATTTAGGAGGGACAATTATATGACGTTTCTGAGACTCTTTTTGGGGTGTAACTTCCTATGTTTCATTTATAAACAGTAAAATACAACCTTAGCAAACAGGTCAATGATGTTTAACGTATACCTATACCCATATAGCCACTACTTGCATTGATTTATTGAACATTTCCAACACCCCAGAAAGTTAGGATAAAGTTTTCTTGCAGCACAGCTATACAGAAAAGTGCACATGATGAATTTTCACAAACGCAGCTGTGTGCCCAGCTTTCGGGGCTGGAAACAACAGCACCAGCTCCCTAGAAGCCCCTCGATCCCTCCCGCCCCATCTACCCCACACTCCCCAACCAAGGACAACCCCTTCTCCTGCAAATCTTTGAGCATAAATTAGTTTGAACATTTTAGAATTTCACATAAATGGAATTACCCAGTCTGCCTCTTTTAGGATATTAGGCTTCTTTTGCTTAGCATCCCCCTTGTGATTCACCAGGTTGCTGTGTGTAGTGAGAATCATTCATTCTCACTGCTGTGTGGCATTGAAGGATTCCATCAGAGGCTTTGGGGTGGTGGCTGATGGAGTCTCCCTTCTCAGTAAGTCCAGAGAACGGTAAGATGATCTGCATTCATTTTGATAGAAGATGAGCCTAACTCATTCCTTGGGGTCCTTTTCTTTTGCCCCTTTGAGGAATGGTTGGTTCCTTCCTCTTTGTTCTCTGTAGCTCTGCAGAAGGGCATCAGTGGGGGCCTGACTAGGCACTGAGACAGGGAGATGGCCAGGCTCTGCAGGCTCCCATGCAGCTGCCAGGAAGAGGCAGAGGAGAGCCTGAGTCTTCTTTGAGGGTGGAGTGGGCTGCCTGGGAGGAGTCCTGTGGCCTTATACTCCAGGGCCCCCCACCCTCCTCTTGGATTGTAAGGTGGAGGCAGCCGGAGACTGAGGCACAGCTGGGGCTGGAACACTACGATATGGGCTGTGGGACAAGCAGTGGACCCCGAGGCAGATGTACGGGGGTTAGAATCCCTGCACCATCACCAGAGTAGGACTTTGAGCTGTTCCCTTAACTTCTCTGAACTTTGTTTTCTCATCTTTAAATGGGGATAATGATACTTGCCCTACCATCCTGTTGGTGGCAGAAGCAAATAAAACAGTAAATTGAAAAATACTTCGAAAGTACTCTACAGATACAAGGGGAAGAGAACTAACATACAGTGCCTTCTGTGAGTCAGGCCTCATTGGTAATTTTACATTTAATCTTCAGAATTTCACAAGATGGGCAGCACCATCCCTTTTTTATAGATGAGAAAACTGAAGCTTGCTGAGCTTAAGAACCCTGCCCATGACTGCATAACCCCAGATGGAGGAATTTGGGTTTTATTCCAGATGTATTAAAGGTCATGGTGACTTTGAGTCTCCAGCAGCTGCGGTGTCAGTGTGAGACCATGGAGATTTTAGTTCCACTGGAAGATTCTGGACTTCTGTTGTCTAATTCATTAGCCACTGGCCACATATGGCTGGGTTTTCAGCACTTGAAGTGTGGCTAGTGTGAGTTGGAAAATCAATTTTAAATTTTATTTTAGTTAGTTTGAATTAAAGTTTAAAAACCGATAATTGATCCAATTATTGGGAAACTTTTGAGTGTGTTTGGAACAACTTGGGCATGTGGATCTCCTTTCTCAACTATAAGTATTAGGAAATTGAACTACAAATCCAATGTTTCTGTTGAAAATTTAGTATCCAAATTGAGTTGTCAGGTGAGTGGAAAATACATAACAGATTTTGAAAACTAAATATGAAAAAAAGAATGAGTAACTTTTTTTTTTTTTTTTTTAGAATGAGTAACTTTTTATACTGATTACTTGTTGAGACGATAATGCTTTGGATGTATTGGGTTTAATAAAAATATATCACTAAATTTAATTTCACCTTTTTTTTTTTTCTTTTTTAATGCAGCTACTAGAAAACTTAAAATTAGATATGTGGTTCACACTCTGTGTCTGTTGAATAACAGTGATCCAGATTGTTTCTGGATGCGTGCGCCTGAGGTGGGTCCACTTGAAGTCCATGTTGCCTGTGATGCTTCCCCTCCCTGTACCCTTTGCCTGTGTATCTAGTCAGGGCTAGACTCTGGGGAGCCTCTAAATGTCGATGGCTGCCCTTTCTGGTGTAACTGGCCTGGGTCAGCTTTTCTTCATTGGCTTGTAATGCTCTTTATTTTTAGCATTTCATTACGCATACACATTTCCTCACATGCACGCACCATGCACACATGCACCACACGCATGGACTACACGCACCACACGTACTGCACACACCACACGCACGCACCACAAGCACATGTGTGCCCTCCTGTTTCTGCACTTCCCGTTTTGGTCTGTGGATCTGTTTGCCTCTTTCTGTGTCTCAGTGACTGGATTTAAATATTTCCTTAATAAATCTGATTATCATGTTGATGATGATTTTGTTAATTTCTACATCAGTGTGGGCAGAACTGACATTTTTCCTCATGGTAAGCCCAATTATCCAGGAACATGCCATCCGTTCCATTCATCAGATTGTACTTTAGTCTTCTTTCTTATTTTGTAGCATTCTTGATCTAGATTTTGCTCAAGTCACAAGTTTATTCGTTGTTTTTAATAAAAATCTTGCTGGCGTAAAGACTCTCTTCTCAGTATGTTTTCTATCTGGTTACTGATTTTTATATATTAATTTAACCACTGAGTTGAAATTGTGTATTTTAGCAATGTTAGTTGATCCTCTTGCTTTATTAGTGACCAGGTATATCATTGACAAATAATTATTTTGTCTTCATCTTTCCTCAGTTTGTCTTACTTCTTCTTGCCCTCATGTGTTGGTTAGGATACCTAGAACAGCATTAAGTAGTAGTGGTAATAAAGGGCATTCTTTCTTTCCCCAACTTGAATGAGAATGGGTTTATTATTTCACCATTAAATACAACGCTGGTAGTTGATTAGTCTTTCTGATGTGAATGAAATGTCCTTGAATTTCTGTTTTACTAGGAATTTTCAAAAATATTTTATTTATTTATTTATTTGTCAGAGAGAGAGAGAAAGAGCACGTGCACACAAGCAGGGGGAGCGGCAGGCAGAGGGAGAGGGAGAAGTAGGCTCCCTGCTGAACAGGGAGCCCAACACGGTTCCTTCCCGGGACTCCGGGATCATGACCTGAGCCGAAGGCAGATGCTTACCTGACTGAGCCACCCAGGTGTCCCTGTTTTACTAGGAATTTTATAAGAAGTTGTTAGTGGAAGTAGTTGTTGAGTTTTAGTAAGACCTTTTTTTGATCTCTGTTGTGATGTCTTTTTTTTATTGAGATGTAATTGACATGTAACGTCAGTTTCAGATGTACATCATTATTTGATGTTTGTACACATTGTGAAATGATCACAGTGAGTCTAGTTAACATCTGTCACCGTACATAGTTAACAAAACTTTTTTTTCTTGTGATGAGGGCTTTTAAGATCTCTTTTTTTAGCAGCTTTCAGTGATGTGTTGATCTTGTGGCTTTCTTTGTCTCTCTCTCTGTAGACTTCTCAGTATTAAACTATCTCTGCCCAGCTGACTCTAAACTTCAAAAACCAGGGTGTGAGTTCACAAAGAATTACCCTTGTAGCCACCCGTTTCTATATTCATTTAGTCAACACATCCTTTGAATTCCTGCTGAGCATGGAGCTACATAAAAAAAGGATAAGCTGTAATCTGGTTGTTGTTCCCCAGAACTTGGGGTCTTTATGATGCAGGTGACCGGGTTCCCCAGGACAGGACTCTTCACTGTTTTCCTAGAGACTTAGCACCATGGCCCACACTTGGTAGATGCTCTGTCAGCTTCTGTGGGGTAAATGATTGGAGGCCTCTCTCTGTTCTAGATGCCTCACAATTCCGCTATTTTCCCTACTTCTCTCTCCCCCTTTATGTTTCCCCTACTTCCTGAGATCTAATTGTTCCCTCAACTCTCTGGATTTGGCATGAGGGAAAGGATGCTTACTTCCTGTCTGGGGATTTGATCTTGCCATCTCAGAACAGATGCCATGTTTCCCGGTCTGGATGGAGTCAGCTTATAACGCCTGTTCTTTCACCCCAGGTTCCTCTCTGCTTGGAACTGTTAGCTGCATTGCCATTCCTTACATGCAGAGAGCAAATGAACTTGGAGCTGGAGGCTTAGTGACGCAGGGCTCACTTTTGAGTTCCCTCTCTTCCTTCCCAGCTGCACAGGTGGATCCCCATTAAAGACTTAAAGAGTTCCCTAGAGAAATGATCTTCCTAATTTCCATTTCCACTGTCACACACCACCAGATATGTGTGCACAAGTTCCAGGCATGGGGCGCTGTCTGCTTCCCCTGAGGGGCTGACCAGAACAAATCGGGCTGACCATAGGGTTCTCCTGCCCACTTCCCAGTGATGGACTGGATGTCATGGTGGGGTGGGCCAGGAATTTGGAACAGCCCTGGTCTTCTCAGCATTGGAGTCTGTCTTTTGGGACCCAGTCACATCTAGGTTCAGAGTCTGAGTCACGGGATCCAAAAGCTAATGTGAATGAAGCCAGGAGGCCTGGGGTTGCCCTGTGCTTCCCGCACGTAAAGCCTGCATCTTTGGGCTTTCTGGATCCCAAGACACGGAAATTAGTTGGATGTGAATATCCCGTGCCAACCCCAGAGCGTCTGTAGATGATGTGTTTGGGTTCTCACGATCTGAGTGGCTGTTACGCAGAATCGGTTCCCGTACAGTTTACTCTTGCCAATAGAATCGCTTCTCGGCCTTTTGGCTAAGATCAAGTGTAGTACTCTTGCCAATGGATGGCACTAACATATCTCATATTCGCCTTTTCACCTGTCACCTCTGCTGTCCCTTCCAGCAGCAGGTGTCACTGCCAGTCCTGGCCCTCTGCCCTAGAACCTGAACGACTCATTCTCTCTGCTGAAAAGCCATTTTTTTTCCCCCACAAAGTAAAACCTTAAACAATGGTTTGGGCCCAGTGGACATACCTTCCGAGCCTTATGAAAGAGTACATTTCTTGAGTCACAGTTTTGGGGTGTTGAGAAGATGGGGATTTTTCTTCTTTGGAGCAAGTTCTCTTTAGATGGATCAGTGCCTGAATAGAAGAAACCACTGGCTCGAGGATGGGCTCTGGTCCAGGCGGGGCAGAGTGGTGGAGGTGGTCCCTGGCAGGGCCGATTCTTAGAAAGAGGCTGTCCGTGTGTCTCCATCTCTGGCTATTAAGGTCCAGATGGATGTAGGAGAGGCATGAGCTGGGGAGGGGCTGGCTGGTCTGAGAAAGCCTCCTGGGTACTTAAGGTCAGATTCTTAGGAGGGTGTGGACCTGCTAGGCCCAGGGTAGTCCCATCCTAGGAAAGCATTGGGTGCCTTGTTTTGTCCTTTGCAGGCCTCTCCACAGGTCTCTGTTCCCAGAGGCCATGGCAAGAGTGCTGGTGGGTCAGCAAGCAGAGGCCCCACTGGGGTCAGTTTCCTGTTGGAATAACCCGGGTGGACAGCTTGGGGGTCATGGTGAGACCGAGCAGGGCTGGCCTGGACTCTCTAGTCTCCTATTTCCTCCCATCCAAGTACTAGCCAAGCCCAATCCTGCTTAGCTTCTGAGATCAGTGGAGACAGGGAGAGTTTATGGTGCTATGGCCGAAGACTCCAGTTTTCTAATCCAGTTCCGCTTCTGAGTGCTGCCACCTGTCGGATTCACAGGTCTGACTTGCTGAGGGAGTTCCTGCTCCCTCGTCATACATTCCAGTAAAAGCAGATGGTCTCATCTTTGAAATTGATCATGATGCTGATGGGTGACTTTTTCACATTTTCCATAATGGAAATGGAATGTGCTTGAAGATGGAGATCTTGACGTTTTATTTTTCCTGGGTAGGTTTGGCTTAAGATAAAGGCCGAGACAAAAATATATGAGCTCTTGGGGTGCCTGGGTGGCTCAGTCTGTTAAGTGTCCGCCTTCGACTCGGGTCATGATCTCAGGGTCTTGGGATCGAGCCTGGCGTCAGGCTCCCGGCTCATCGGGGAGTCTGCTTCTCCCTCCCCCTCTGCCCCCGCCCCCCAACTCATGTACATGCGTGCTCTCTCTCTCAAATAAATAAAATCTTAAAAAATATGTATATACATAACTTATGTTATATATTATATATAGCTTGTATATATAAACTCCCTGAAAGGGAAGTGGTTTCTAAAATGTGGGCAGATTTGTTTGTGAGCACACTCTTTTTTTTTTTTTTTTTTTAACAAACACTCTTAACAGTGACCTCTTCAGGGCCTGGGAGCTGTACCTCAGCCTAGGTTGTCCCTTGTGTCGGGAACCCTTCCTCATGCTGTTCCTCAGGCTGGCTGATTAAGCTTACACGTTATTTCCTCCGCGAAGAATTCCCAAGGCCAGAGTTGACTCCGCTGTTCTGAGTGTCCCTGTGGAAACCTCTGCTGGAGCCCTGATGACTGCCTTTCTCAGAGGTGCAGTCTTTTCTTTTTTGTTTCTTTTTTTTTTTTTAAAGATTATTTGTTTATTTATTTATTTGAGAGAGAGAGAGCACAAGCAGCGGGGAGGAGCAAAGGAGAGGGAGAAGCAGACCCGCCGCTGAGCAGGGAGCCAGCTGAAGATGACAACGAAGACCATGGAGGGCTTGATCTCAGGACCCTGGGATCATTACCTGAACCGAAGGAGATGCGTAACCGACTGAGCCACCTAGGTGCCCCTCAGAGGTGCAGGCTTTTTTTTTTTTTTTTTTTTAAGATTTTATTTATTTATTTGACAGAGAGAGAGAGAGATCACAAGCAGGCAGAGAGGCAGGCAGAGAGAGAAGGGGAAGCAGGCTCCCCGCTGAGCAGAGAGCCTGATGCAGGGCTCGATCCCAGGACCCTGAGATTATGACCTGAGCCGAAGGCAGAGGCTTTAACCCACTGAGCCACCCAGGTGCCCCCAGAGGTGCAGGATTCTTGAAGGCTGGGCCTCGCACCCTCATCCTCGCGCCCCGGCTCCTGGCGCGGTGTCTGGTGCACAGGACGGTCTCGTGAGTGTTGTGGGATGATGGGCCGGCTGCTGCGGACCATGTCCGTGAGGCCACGGGGAGACAGTGAGCTTGCCGATACCTTGGCTGAAATGGGACACAACATGAGTGTGTGCTCATTACTTCGAGGAGTTGATACAGCCTTTCTAACTGTGTCAAGACCAGCAGGTTAAAATACACAGTACTTTATACAAAATACACAGTAAAGCAGTCTTTTCACTTTATTTCACTCTTACGCTTTTTTTACATTCTTTCCCACCATTGCTCTTCTTACGCATGGCGGGGTGACGTGCCGCGGTAAGCGTAAACACCCTAGGAGCCTGTGGCATCTCGCCCTGAATCAGCCTTGGGCCTGCTTGCACACAGAGCATCAGCGTAGCCCTTGTGGTGGACGTTGTCATCAGACGCGGGAAGTCCGGGCTGGACCATTAGCCCACCCACGGAGGTCTTCCACGGCATTTCTGCATCTTGGCCTTTCCTTTCCTTCCTTATTTTTGGACCAGAAGCGGAAAATGGAATCAACTGCGTACCTTATGACCGGCCATGATTTTCACGAGCTTCCAGACGGAGACCTGAGCT
This sequence comes from Potos flavus, assembly GCA_028534135.1. Taxonomy (NCBI): domain Eukaryota; kingdom Metazoa; phylum Chordata; class Mammalia; order Carnivora; family Procyonidae; genus Potos; species Potos flavus. The sequence goes on from CM052885.1 coordinate 34,855,169, forward strand.
CGGAGTTTCCACCTGGGAACAGGCCTGCTCAGGATTTGAGTCTTCTTTTATTTTTTAATGACTGGTCTTTATTTGGGACTCATTTCTTCAGCACTCAGCATGGGCTAGGCGCTCTGTTTCTGATTTTAGGGACTCAAAGACAAAGCTGGTGGTGATCCTGCCATCCCCAGGCTCTGGGCTGCCTCCCTGAAGTCCAAAGTGAGATTTAAAAAAAGGAGGTATTTTTGTACACTTGCATGGACGCCCCACGTGCTGCTGGCTCCGCCGGATCGGGCCCCGTTCTGCTCCCTCTGGGGTCATAAGAGGAGCACTTCAAGGGATGCTGCGGTCTCGTGTCTGCCCCATGTCCCTGCCTCCCGCTTGGTGAACTAGGCTGGGAGCAGAGCACTCTGACACCCCAGCAGCCAGTTCCTCCTTGGCCCATCAGCTCCAGAACACCCCTAGACTCTGGGAATAACTCCCAGCATATCTCTTTAGGAGGGGATGGGAGAGGGTGAGCCCTCTCTCTCCTCCACAGTCCACCTCCCAAGCAGGGGGGTGAGGCAGAGTCTACCCTGCTTGGAGGAGATGGGGGAAGGGAAAGCGGAAGGAGCTGGGTGGGACTGGACCGCTGTCCCCTGGGGCCCTGCAAGGAGCCAGGGTCTCAGCAGGGTGACGTACTTTGCGGCCTGGCCATGGATCGAGGCCGCCCCGGACTCTGGAGGGGGACGTTGGTGGCGTTGTATAATGTCACACCTTGGGCATCATGGCGCTTCTTCTCTGCTTCTCCACTGTCCCTCCTGACCCATTTTGTGCTGCCCTTCCTCCCCACACTTTCCCCTGAGGCCCTTCCTTTCCGTTCATGGTCATTCAGGCCTTTGAAGGGAGCGAATGGGGCTTTGGTGCCAGCCTCGGCAAAGGCTGTGGAATCGCAAAATGTGGACGACAACATGAGGGACCTGAGGGGTCGCCTTACCCCATCCCTGGGGCCCCTGACTCCATTCCAGGCGAGCCTCTGCTCTTGGCAGGTACGCTGGGTAGGCGAGGTTGCTTATCACTGAACAGAATATCCTCAAGGGGTGCTGCTGACTGCCTTCTCAGGGTGGGGATGCTCTGTGCTGTCTGGGGCTTCAGTGGGGCCCCTGGTTGGCCCAGGACCAGGCAGTCCTGTTTGCATTTGCAGTGGTCATGGGCATAGGCTGGACACCGTCTGACAAGACTGCTGATGTTGTAGACTCAGCCCACGCCCGAAAGTGATTCTGGGATGCTGTAGGGTCAAAAGTCCTACAGCGCTGGGCAGAGGGAACATGTTCGTAGACATTTGAGACAATCTGTGACTGAACCCAAGCTCAGGGGCCTGATACCTGCCTGTGCCCTTCCCCACCCTCCCTCCACTCCTCTACTGCTCCCACCTCCCTTCCTGGATTCGAACTTCCAAGGTCCTTGTCAGTTCCTCCTTTTGGACTCCTGTTCTTGTCACCTTGCCCACATTCTGCAGCTCTACCCTGGGTTTCTGTTAGGGACTGAATTGTGTCCCCCCCGCCCCTCAAATTCATATTCTGAAGTCCTAACCCCAAGTACCTCAGAATGTGACTGTATTTGGAGATGGGGTCTTTAAAGAGGTAATTAAGTTAAAATGAGATCACCGGGGTGGCCTCTAACTCAATATGACTGGTGTCCTAATAAGAAGAGAACATTAGGACACAGACACACACACAGCGAGGACCATGTGAAGACACAGGGAGAAGACAGCGGTCTATAAGCCATGGAGAGAGGCCTCAGGAGAAATGAACCCCAGGACACTGTGATCGCTGACTTCCGGCCTCTAGAACTGAGAGAAACTACATTTCTGTTGTTTAAGTCACCCAGTGTGTGGTACCTATTACGGCAGCCCCAGCAAACTAATGCAGTCCCTTCTGTCTGCGTTTTCCACTTCATCTCCTAGACCAGAAAGGCAAGAAGAAAAACTCCAGTCTTGTGCTACTAGGACCCATTTACTGATCCTCCCTTCTTCTGTTTATTTCCTTCTCTCTTTCTCCTTGTCCTCTGTTTCTCTCTCTTTTTAGATTTTATATTTTTATTTGTCAGAGAGAGAGAGAGCACAAGCAGGGGGAGCGGCAGGCAGAGCGAGAAGCAGGCTCCCCACTGAGCAAGGAACCCAATGCAGGACTGGATCCCAGGACCCTGGGGTCATGACCTGAGCCGAAGGCAGACGCTTAACCGACTGAGCCACCCAGGCATCCCTGGCCTCTGTTTCTCTTTTCTACCTTTGAGGTAAGAATACCTATATTCTGAACTGTCACACCCCACCGCAGAGCAGGGAGGGGAAGGGAAGGTTGGGAGAGGGGGAGAATGTGTAAGGTGGAAAGGGGAGGGCCAGAACACAGCCCCAAAGGAAGAGCTGACAAGGACCTTGGAGGGAGGGAGAGACAGTCTCAAACAGACCCTGGACTGAGCGTGGAGCCCGTCGCAGGGCTCAATCCCATGACCTCGAGATCACGACCCACAGCCAAAACCAAGAGTCGGATGCTCCACTGACTGAGCCACCCAGATGCCCCCCAGGCTACTTTAATATTGAGCTGGATTTTCAAGGGGAGGCTAGGATTGAGACAGGCAGAGGAAAACGAGGGAGATAGTTCAAACGGGCCAACAGCACAAGCAAACCTGGGACAAGCACGCGCTGGCCAAATGGTGGCAGGCTGGACGGGCTCCATGAGCTTGTTGGGCAGGATGGAGGGTGAAGCCGGAGAGGGTTTGAGTGTGAGGCTGGGGAATCTCTGTGCACATGGAGAGGGTTTGAGTGTGAGGCTGGGGAATCTCTGTGCACACGGAGCGGTTTTCGGGGAGAAGCGGGAGCTCCGAGAGCAGGCTGCCGGCCCCTGGCAGCCGAGTGTGGGCTGGATGGGGCTGCCACCCCGGTCACCACTGCAGGCTGCTGGTGAAGCTCTCAGCTAAGAGCTTCAGCCGTGTTAGTCCAGGGCCTGGGGCCAGCAAGAGAGAACCGGAGACTGGGAACTGGGCTCTCTGTGGACGAGAGTTTGTCGTACGAGGGAAACCTGCCAGGGAGCTGATAGTGGATACTGGATACACAATAAGAGAACATCCAGGAGCGCGTTGGACTCTGGAAGCAATGCAGTGTGTAGCCATTTAGATGAACTGCTTACCACTTAGGCCTTTAGCCCCAGTGACAGTTCTGCGTGTGGCTAAGGGGGTACACTTAGCTTTATTGTGCTTTTGATTCGGTTCTTCATGTGATTCTTCATCGTGTTGTTCTTGAAGCTTGTTTGTCTTGTCAGAACTTTAAAAAATGTAAAGGAAAATTACCTTTCAGGGCAATAGAAGTTAAAAAGGAAATTTCTGGGGAGGGGCTGAGATTGTCTGGAAGTGCTTAGCCGAGGTGGTAATTTTCACTAGGCCTGGGGGATAAGAGATAGGTATTTGTTCTTATTGTCACCTCAGCATTGTGTGGGATTTGGGGGAAGGAGGTGTGTTAGTTAGCTCGGGCGCCATCCCAGAATACCACATGGGGGGAGTGTAAGCAGCAGAAATTTGTTTTCTTGCAGTTCTGAAAGGTCAAGGTACAAAATCAGGGTGCTGGCAGGTGAAGACTGTCTCAGCTTGCAGCTGGTCACCTTCTTGCTGTGTCCTGATGTGCCCTTTACTCTGCGTGTGTGTCGAGGGGGTGGGTGGGCCTGGGGGTTGTGCTGGTGTCTCTTCCTCATCTTATAAGGACTGCAGTCCTATCAGATCAGGGCCCTACCCTTGACCCTGATACCTCCTTAGAGGCCCTGTCTCCAAATGCAGTCATATTGGCGGTTAGGGTTTCATGACGGAAATTTGGGGGTGGGTGGGTGGCACAGTTCAGTTTGGGACAGGAGGCCCATCTGACATCAGGCAGGATGCGGACTGGGTGGAAGGGAGAGACAGTGGTCAGGAGGCCTGACCGAGGAGAGAAGAAGGAGAGGAGAGACGTGGAGGGGGTTGAGGGGGTGGCAGGCAGAGAAGAGAGGGAAGGCCTGGTCGGCCTGGTGCGTTCTGCCAGGCCTCTCCATGGGCTCTCCTGCTCTTCGGAGCCAGCATCACTAACAAAAGGACAACATCCCAAAGGACAGGTTGGAATGTCACCAGATATCAGTTTCTCTCATCCTCATGCTTGAGTCCTTTCGCTATGAAGAGCTCAGGTCCAAGAGCTTGGGAGCGCTTTCCCCCCCCTGGAGAGCAGAGCTCAGTGTCCAGAGAAGTGTGTGGAAGCCTAACCTCCCGTGTCAGGCAGCATGTATTAACATGACAAGAAAAGGAGCAGGGTTTCTCACCATCTTGCTTTGAGGGGCCAGTCTAGACTATCCTACGAGAATAGTCCCCTTTCAGGTACAGAGGAGGAGGGGTTTTACGGAGTGGCTGGAAGGGGGAAAATAAATGAGCTTGAGGAGGACATCCCCACTGCCTGGATACCCAGGTGAGATGGGAGAGGCAAGGACCAGAAATCCTCAAGTGGAGGGGTTCGAAACAATATCAGGGCAGAATGTACTGAAGACAAGGAAGACCTTCCCCTACTGCTCTCCAACTATACTTCAAGGGGCTGAATGGCTCTCAAAAGTGAACTAAGAAAAAAGACCCAACAACCCACCGCCCCCGAAGGTGAGGCCTGCGCCTGAACAGATGCGAGCCCCTTTGTTCAGGGAGTTGGGAGGCTGCTGGGGTGGTGCGGGGCTAATGTGAGCCGCATAATGGGCGGTGCCTTTCATATGCAGAGCAGCCCTTTGATCTGAGGGGGATGAAAGTGCTGGAAAGTGGAGAGGCTCAATGGGGGGCCTTTGTCTTTGACAAAAAAGGCATCTGCCGGACCCGAACCCCCTCGGCCGCTCCTTCAGCCCATGGGCTCCCGCAACAATGCCCCAACTGGGACCTGGGTCTCCCCACAGCTGAAGAAGTCTCAGGAAAGAGAAAGAAGCATGCTGCAAATGTTGGACAGGGAGCTTAATCGATTCTTTCCACAGCCCAGAAAGAAAGGGAAAGAGAAGCGCTGTAGGGAAGCAAGGGGAGAGCGGAAGGGGAGACATGGGGGAGGGGGGAGCGGAACGGGGTGAGGGGTGGGTAGCAGGAAGGAAGGGTAGCATTCGAACACTGGAGTAAACTGTCTGGTGGTAAGCTTATTACTTTTCCGAAGACAGTGCAGATGGGGTGAGTATGGGTCATTGGAGGGATGGAGAAGAGTACTCAGCTAACAAGACATGTTTTGGGGGTGGACTCATACTTTTTTTTAAAAGACAGTATAAGGCAAGCACAATATGAAAGCAGACATTCATCTGGCTCACTCTGTTTCCAGAGGGGAAAAGAAAGTCCCTTTAAGTCTCTGTGCTATCAGAAACTCTAATTGTATAATAATTTCCAATAGTTCTTCCTTTCTTCCTGTCTCTTACCCTTGAAATCTTAACCAATACTGAAAACAAAGCACTTGGCATTTGGCCTAGAGATTTTCTGCTCTAGGATGATTTTTGAGTCTATTCTGTGGGATAGATGTCCTCCTGGGCCATAAGCCTGGTGGTGCTGTGTCATTGACGGGATGTCTATCTGGTTGTCATGGGCATGGCTTGGGAGGGAGTGGACAGGCATGTCCTACGGAAGGCTGTCCCTTCAGGGGCTGTGGTTTGGGTAGGGAGTTGGGAGAGGAGGGAACATGGTGATTTTGGCATCTCTCACCTGCCTAGCAGGAGAGAGGGTCTGAAATAAGAGGGTCGACCTGACATAGTGATCTCTGGGTGAGGGGCATTTGTTAATAGACGCAGAGAGTGACTTTGAGGCTGTCTCTGAATCTTTTTACCTGAGCGGTGCTGTTATAACCAGAGTAGGGCGTCGGGGAGAAGTAGGTATACTGCGTGTCCTTGCTTAGGGGTGCGTGGGTCCTAAGCAGTCCGGCCTTGCCTTGGGAGAAGTAGGCTTTAGACACTTTGGAGAGGTCAAGGCTGGTCTTGCTGCCCTCCTGCTGTTCTACCCGGCTTCTCACTGGAAAGAGCATGAACTTAGGGGGCCATAGATCTGGGATTGAATCCTGGCTCCCTCCTCATTTCCTATCTTTTTGACCTGGGGCAAGATACTGAACCTTTCTGAGTCCATTTCCTTGTCTGTAAAATGGGGTTGATGAAACAAACACCATAGGATTGTAGTGAGGAACGAACGAGAGAACCTCTGTACAGGACCCAGCGCATAACAGACCTTTGCTAGAAGCTCGCGGTTACCTTTACTCCTCTCACCCTAAGTGGTTCGGCTTATTTGTACCTACTCTGTATGCTCTTATACCTCATCCCTGTTGACACATCTCTACAGCCTTTTTTCCCTCTTGCCTCCTTTTATTCCTAGGCATTCTCTTCAACCTAGCAGGAGAAACTGGGACAGCATGGGGGGTTGAATTTTATTTCTGAACTCAGTAGTTAGCTACCTTACTTGCCTTTACTCCAGGTGTCCATCTTAGAGTGATTGGCTCAAGAGCCATCTGGTCAGTGATTGGTTCAGGATCCTGGTTTTAAGCCAATCAGCACGGAGAATTCTTCCGGCTTCTCTGATTGGTGTAGGTGTGAGCACGTGTCCTAAGTTGGCTCAACTAGATGGAAGAGAGGCGAGGTTAGAACAGAGGGGTGGGTTTGCCCTGGCTCGACTTGAGTTTTCTAGTTGTGAGGGTGGTCCATAAATTAAGCAGGTGTGCAGACGAGGGGAGCCCTGACCTTACTACGCTCCCCACTTTTGGCTTTCTGCTGTGTGAGAGTCTGTTTCCTTATGATTTAAACCAACTTCGGCTTTGTTCATCCTGATTCCCACTGTCCCTGTAACTTCTCCGTATAAACTCCCCATTCCTTACCTGAAGTCACCATTTTTTTTTTACCATTTTATCAAATAGATATTTTAAACAGTATGGTGTTTGGTCTTGTTCTC
>CM052885.1:34862574-34890458 GCA_028534135.1 Potos flavus
CTTGTCTTGTGGGGATGGGAACTCCTTCCATCAGGAGCTCTAGCCTCTGTGTTCCTTCTTTCTTTCTGGGCTTCGGTACTGGTCCAGGTGACTCTGGCTTCCATCTCGTTCCCTCATGGAGCCTTCGCTCTGCCCAGACGAGATGATCACTGGATGTTTAGCTGTTTCTACGTTGGGCTTACTGGTTGTCTTTGCAGTTGCCACCCTCCTGCTGCCCTCTGGGGAGGGACTGGCTCCTGGTGACGTGCTGGAAGCAGCCTCCTAGGACGAGCTTGCAGTACCCTCCTCCATCCTGTTCGGACTCTCCGAGGCCATGCTAGTGTCCCCCACCCCTTGGTCGTGCCGGCGGTGCTCCTTTCTGGAACCTTGCTGGCTGTTGCTGTCATCACTGCCTTCGTCTGTCCTGGGCTTGTAGATTTGTTTGCTGCCACACTCACAGCTCTTGCTGCGGTCCCGTGGCTGCCCGTGCTGTCACCGCCCCTGTCGTTGCCCCTTTGGCAGAGCCTGTAGGCCCTGCGGCTGCAGGAGGTTATGTGCTTGGGGTGGATACACTGGCCCTTCCATGAACAGAGGGTCTTTGGGGGTACATTGGATTTCCTCACCCTAGCATGAGCCGAGGAGGAGGCTCAGACACCACAGGGACCATATGGAGGCTCCTGGTGGGCACCTGACCTGATTCCCTTCTCCGTGGAGCCCCGTGGCCTGTGCCAAGGGGAGGAGAAACAATGGAGACAGAGAAGATGGAATGTGAGACCAGAGGGTCTGCTCCCCTCCCTCCCTGAGGTGGAGCAAATCAAATGCTTCCAAGTGGAGGAGCGTTTGAGGTCATTATGTGCCATCTCCCCTTTAATGCAGGAATCCCCTCTATATGGACATTCCAATTTTGATTGAACAGTCCCAGTGCCAAGGAGAGCAATATTACAGTTCCCCAGGGAACATCCTTGTACACTTCTGTATTGTACACGTGGGCTAGTATTTTTGTAGGAGAGATCCCTAGAAGTAGGACTCACGCATTTTCTGTGTGGATGGCTGCTAACAGATTGTGCATGTACGGAAACACACATTGTATTGATATATACAAAAATGACTACGTGACAATCATGGAGAGACAGGGAGCTCAAAAAGAAGAAAGGACCTTCTAATAGTAAAAATGTCCCACAGTAGAGCAGAGCACCCGACTTGAGATAGCAAGCATTCAAAAAGAAGAGCTTGGTATATCCTGGAGAAGCACTGGGAACCTCTCCAAGGTGGCAAGCCCCCCAGTGTTGGCTTATTTGGCCCTGAGCCCTTCCAAACATAACACATCTTCCAAGGGAGCCTCAGAGAACAGCAAAGGTTTTGCGGGACCCGTCCCGAAGCACTCTGAGCCCGTCTCCTTGTGTGTTTGCAGAGACCTGCCACAGGGCTCTGCTTGTCCTCTGTCATAGATCCAGGCCTGTCCTTCGTATCCCCAGCTGGGTTGGCCTGAGTTCTGCCAGGACCCTCTACAGGTGGCCTCAGGAGATAAATGAGCTTTTCCCAACAGGTAAGAAGTCCTCCTGTGTACCCCGAAGATAGCAGGAAGGTTCAGTTGCAAGCTTCAGGCGTAGCTGCTGTTTCATGTGGTCAAGGACAGAAATCTTGACAGGTTTCAAGGGAAGTAGCCTGCTTAGCTCTAAGATCTCAGGGGCCTTTAGCTCCTTCCCCTGGTGGCCCCTGGAGGCCTCTGGTGGCACGTGTAGTATGCTTCTCACGGCCTGTGGCTGGTCAGGTCAGCAGCTTGGCGCTAGGTCATGGAGGGTGGGCTGATGGGTGCCAAGCCCGCGGTTGCCATCTGGGATGTGGTTGTGCGCGTCGGTCACTTTTCTTTTGCCGATGAGGGTGATATTGCCCTCAGACAACTACACGTCCTTGAATACGTGCTCTCCTCGTATTCTTGCTGCAGCGCCCCCGTGAGGTGCTGAGCGTGCCCACAGTGTGGCTGCTGTGGGCCGGGGAATGCTGTAACACCGATTTGCTGCTCTCGGCACCGCCTGTTTTTAACACCGGGCAAAGTGTAGCTCAGGGCCCAGGTAGTGACTGTGATGGCCAGTCTGTCTCTGGGGTTTCCCCCTCCGCCTAGACGCCCACCGGGTGTTTGCTAACCCTCTGCTGGCCTCTGTGACCTGCTGCCATCACACACCCTTTTGTTCTGTCCCACTCGCAACGGGCGCCCCCTCGGGATGGGGACCAAATCTTCTTCCCCAAATGCAGCTCCACTTCCCAGAGGACAGGCTGACATTGTAGGGGCTGGTGAGGGGCTGCTGCTGCTGTTATTATTATTATAATTATAATGTAAGTACATCACACTAATGACTTTGCTGACCCCCTCCAGGTGCTCAGAGGTCTAACGTTCTACCACCTTCATGTCTTGTTCTCTTTTCCCTGGAGCCTCTTGCTTGGCCCTCAGGCGAAAAGATTGACAGTGAGAGACAGGGACCTATGTGAGGTATCTGCCACTCAGGAATTATTAAGAGAATTTGTTGCTCTGCATCAGCCCAAGTAGCTTGGCAAGATGGTAACCAGACAGGAGGCGTAATTCTTGGAACGTCCCGGTGCACTCCAAAAGCTGGACTTGAGAAATTAGAACGTGGATTTCTTCTCAAATGGTGTTTTTGAGGGTGGTTTCTAAGTTCAGCCACAGAGCGTTTTGTTTGCATGAAAAAACTGCAGAAGCAATGCTGTTTCAGAAGCATGCCGGTCCCACAGCCCACATCCTTCCTGGTGAGGATATGAGTCAGAGTACAGAAGCTACGGTGCAGAGAATTGTCATTCAGGGTCGGAGAACTGAGCCAGGAATTGACTGCAGGCCGTGCACACCAGTGGCTCTCTGGAGGTCCGTTCAGGTTTTAAAGAGCTGGATGTGTTTGCTCTTCATTTCTGCAGGTTCCTGAAGCTCTCACCCTGACTTAATTCCATCAGTGACTCCCAGCCCCGCCCGCCCGCACTAAGAGTTGCCTGTGGGGGAATGTGTGTGGCGGTTTGCGCTAGCCTAGCTGTAATTACATAAAGGTGCTGGGGCGTCTGGGTGGCTCAGTCGGTTGAGCAGCTGCCTTCGGCTCAGGTCATGATCCCAGGGTCCTGGGATCGAGCCCCGTGTTGGGCTCCCCACACAGGGAGAGCCTGCTTCTCCTTGTCTCTCTGTCTGCCACTCTGCTTACTTGTGCTCTCTCTGTCAAATAAATTAAAAAAAAAATGGTGCCTGTAAGGGGGCGGTTGCACAGGCTCGTCGTGGTTTATGTGCCGCTGTTATAAAGCATGGAGCAGCTCCGGATGCACCGTATGTACGGACACCCCAGATTAAAAGAAATAAGCACGCTCCAGAGCAGTGGGTAGAGCATGCCAAGATTTATGTCAACAACGAAGTGGTGGGTAATGAGTTGCAATCTGTGGTTTGGAAAATACTGTCTCCGAAGGTTCCTGGGAAAACCACACCATCTGGGTATCTGGAGGGGAAGGCTTATCTGAGATCTTGCAGAAATGAGCCTGACTCCTTGTAGGATTGTCTGAAATCTTCATCTGTAGAATTCTGCCTGGATTTCTCCTTGAGGCCTGCCTGCATCTGCCTGAGCCCAGAGCAGAGATCCTGGGGATGAGGGAAGCAGAAACATGTTCACCTTTAGCCCAGAAGGCTGACCTATCACCTGCATAGTTGCAATAAGGATCAAGTACATGCTGGTTGCTACATTCATAAAGGGTTCCACGACTGCCTGTGAATCTCACTGATAGTTAAAATTGAACAGAATGATAAGCACCATAGAAATCATGCGAAAGTTTTATGAGTGTACATTCAAAGAAGACATTGATGATCTCCTACTCCCTGCACATCGCCTTCCCCTGCGAGCACTAAGCATATACCCACGAGCTTCATGTGGCGCAGCTCCCCGTGCCCTCGGGTTCCGTCTCCGTGCTACTCACATACACGTGCTAAGTCTCACTGTTACAGCAACTTGTGCTCGACTACCCTGCCACACTAGGACAGCTTTGGGTTGGGGGCACTGGGGCCCCTTCTGGGGTGACCCCGGGCTTCTACATCCAGCCTGCTTTCTGCCTGGAAGGGCTGTAGGAAACCTTCATTTGGTCCCTTCTTGCAGCCAGAAAATTCCCTTTTCCTTTTTTGTGATTTGCTGTAGTCACTAATGTTATCTTAGGGATAAGGATAAGTCTCAGGCCGCATGTACTTCAGAAACCTGGAGGAGAGCCCTGTTTGCCAAACCCTGGCTTTCTATCCCATGATTGCTTTGTCTTATGTTACAATGGATGGCTTCAGTATTCGTCCAGGAGAAGGCGTTTATTTGAGTGCTTCAAGGCCAAAGGAGCACAAACAGAAAAGTGGAGGATATCCCTACATTTATCTGTCTGTCCTGTATCACCTATCTGTTGCCTTTCACACACAGAGACTGTCCCTGGAAAGATACACAAGGCACCGACCACAGTGACTGTTTTTCGGGAGGGGGGTTGGGGTACAGGAATAGGAGGGAGCTCTTTTTCTTCGTACTGTTTGAAATTTTTACCATATTCATATGAACTATTACAAAAAGTGTAAGCTGATACTGACATGTTTTAACTTGTGTCTCCAAATCCTTACATTGAAGTCCTAACCCTCAGGACCTGAGAATGTGACCTTATTTGGAAATCGAGTCTTTACCGATGATTTAAGATGAGGTCACTGGGGTGGGCGCCAATCCAATATGACTGTGTCCTTACACAAAGGGGAAATTTGGACCCAGACACACCGGGGAGGGTGCCATGTGGAGCTTGGAGTTCTGTAGCCACAAGCCGAGGGACGACCAGAAGCTAGGAGAGACTCCTGGAACAGAGCCTTCCCTAATTCCTTCAGAGGGAGCACGGCCCTGCCGGCACCTTGATTTTGGACTTCCGGCCTCCAGAACTGTGCGACAATACATTTCTCTTGCTTTAAGCCTCCCAGGTTGTGGTCCTTTGTTATGGCAGCCCCAGGAAGCTAAGACGCCACGTGAGAAAATGTTAGCAGAGTCTCCAAAGAAAGGGATTGACAGTCTCGAGAGGAGGAGGGGTGGGGGCAGGGAGTTGGTTAGGGATGAGGTGAGGGGGCAGCGTGCAGTCGGGCCCACCCCGCCAGGACCCTGTGCTTGCTGCATTGCTTTGCCTTCCCTTCCTGGTCGCCTGCCTCGACTCTCCGTTGGACAGGCTGCCCGGGAACAGCGCCCGATGTGATCCTGCAATGGGAGGCTAGGTCCCATAGGTGATGGCGCTCCAGCAGGATCCGCCTCCTGGCTGAGGCCTTTGTGCTCAACGGCACAGGACGCAGTTGTTTGCGAGGAGTTTGCAAATCTGTGAGTCACATCCTGACACCCCAGATTTCTCAGACGGACCCGGACTTCACCAAGCGCAGCAAGGAGAGTGAATTGCCTCAGAATGACCCACAATCATGAAGCCTGTCAGACTGTGGGGCTTTCGAGGTGCCATGGTAGGTCTCTGAGGAAGCCAGGTCTGGACCTCCATGGTGTCAGTCCCCTGAGTTTGGGGCCGTGTATTGTTTTTGTGGCTCCGTCTTGCGCTCCCTGACTCCTGCTCCGGGGCCTCGAGACGTCCTGCAGAGGATCCGGGGGGAGTTACCTCCTACAGCTGCGGAGGCTGACACTGAAGGCTCCCGCCTGGTTTGCCCCAAAGAAGGCCCCTGCAGCAGAGTCTCAGGGCCCTGCCCCTAGTTGCATGGAGCTTGATCATCAAAAGTAAACCTAAGAAGCAAAGATAAACATCCCAGCGAGGCTTTGGAAGCCTGTTCCGAACAGGTGGAACGTCTTTAGGGTAAATGACATTTGAGCACATCGAGAAGGGACTGAATAAACAAAGGCCTGCTTGCACCTGCTGGGCGGGCCATGCAGATGTCTCCATTTGGCAGATCGCCCGTCCAGTAGGATGGGTGGCTCTGTCTTCTCTAAATACCAAGAACACCTTCAGAAAAGCGTTTCAAAGTCAATGGGAACTCTTGGAGGAAGGTCTGCCAGCCACGGACGCCTTGGCTTGTCCTGAATGCCTTTAGGAGAAGAGCAGACTCCATCAGCACGTTTTTGTGAGCCAAGCAGAGCCTGAGAACTTGGCTTGGATGAGACATTGAGAGGGAAGGTGTGAGACCTCGGCCTGGGGCCCCCGAAGACCCGAGAGGGGCTTCATTCTGCCCCTCCCCCTCCTCTCCAAAGGTTTGTTCCTCCAGCTAATCCGGAGAGGTCATTTAGCCATTCCCAGTGGTGGTGGAGAGGTCCCGACTGTGTGGCTTTAGAACCCAGAGGCTCGTCTTTGTGGAAGGCCAAGTTTCCTCACTTAGACCATAATTTGTGGATGTGCACCTGGGTGTATCTGTCAGCTTATGTCATCAGAGAGGGGTGGGGACAGGGCCTGGCCCAGAAGGTCTGGGCCCAACGGAGAGGACAGGAGGAGATTTCACAGAGGGACCTGCCCCCACCGCCTTTGGTTCAAGCCTTAGGACAGGGCCGGCCAATAGTAGTGTAACCAAGAGACACCAGGCCACGGGAGGAGGGCGTACAGCAGGCGTGGGCCACCATGGCCTGTGGGAAGCAAGTCACCAAGCCCCCCGCCTCTTTGCCCTCAGAATGAAGGGGATGCTTGACAGGAGGAAGTAAGGAGGTTGGGGCTGCGCAGGGTCATCTGCTGACTTGAGACATGTAACATGTTGTCTCCGGAGAACCAAAAACTTCCTGCCAAAGACCTCACAGAGTGCTCAGATGGACCCCGCCTGTCAGCAAGTGGGGAGGGAATATTCCAGCCAGGCAGCGTCTATACACTGATTACTGGGGCAGCACGTGGAAGGGCAGCTGTCGAAGGTGATATGTCTGCGTCCACACCTGGGGAGGGCGAGAGAGAGAGTGCCACGGAATCTTCACTGTTGTCAGAAGCCCCAGTCCCACCTGGTGCCAGAATCCCACCTCCCCCTCTGTCCCAGCTCTCCGGTGCCACGGAGAATCCACTGTTTTATCAAATTCCTTGAGGGTGGATTTTCCCAGAGGATGTGCCAGCGAACCCTTCTCTTGTGATGTGTGGCCCAAATAAACTTGGGAAACCTGGCACACCCTCCCTTGGAAGAACCCACAGCTCACATTAGTGGGTATCAGAGACTCTGAGAAACCCATACAGATAAAATTGTTTGGTTTTATTTAGCCCTCATTTCCTCCTTCTCCATAACTTCTATTAACTGTAACTTTTATTAACGTCCCACCGACCCAGTGACTCCATTAGGCGGCAAACACCACATTGGTGATTAGAACAGACTCGTGGAGGGACACCTGGGTGGCTCAGTCGGTTGAGCGGCTGCCTTCGGCTCAGGTCATGATCCCAGGGTCCTGGCATCAAGTCCCACGTCGGGCTCCTTGCTCGGCAGGGAGCCTTCTTCTCCCTCTGCCTGCTGCTCCCCCTGCTTGTGCACGCTCTCTCTCCGACAAATAAATAAATAAAAGCTTTAAAAAAAAAAAAGAACAGACTCATGGTTGTCGCGTATGGATTCCTGTCCAGTCCTTCGCGTAAGTGAAGCTGTATGTGCCTGTCTGTGTGTCCCCAGCTGCCTCCTGCCTTTCCTCCCCATCTTCTTCAGACATCCATCTCAAGCCGATCTCTGGTCTCTTCACCTCCTGGTGACTCTCATGGGCTAGCTCCCGCCGGTCTGTGCCCGTTTTAAGGCGCTTCCTCCAGCGTGACCCACAAGGGGCCAACTTGGGCAGGACTGTCCTCCTTTACTTTGGACACTGCCCAGGGATTTGTGTTCCCTTTTTCAGCAGCAGTGTCCATGTCCTTACACAACAAACCCAGAGGTGAGGCCATTGCCAACCCTGGACAAAAGAAGTAAGATGGCAGCTAACGATCGCTGTGTCGGTGAACTTAAAAGGGTCCTGTGTTTTCTCCCCTTAGGTCATCTTTGCTTTGAACCAGACCCTCCTGCAGCAGGAGAGCCTTCGAGCAGGCAGCCTTCAGATCCCCTACACGACGGAGGATCTCATCAAACACTATAACTGTGGGGACCTCAGCTCCGTCATCTTCAGCCATGACAGCTCCCAGGTGAGGGCCCTCGTACTCTGCCCAGCTCAGCGTGCACTTAAACACAGGAACACAGACATCACCTACTGACACCTGGACCTTCTGTGTACAAAGGATCGAGGTCATAAAGGGCTCCAAAAATAAAATTGGGCAGGTTTCGATGTTGAAGGAGATGCCGCAGCTAACAGAGGCATTCTTTATGCTACATGGGAACTGGGGGGTGTTGATGAGCATTAATTCTTGGATCCCAGGCAAAGAATGAAGCTTCAAGGGATCCAGCGGCAGGCCTCATGGCCCGGGGCGGCCTCCGGAGCAGGGAAGGGATCCGAGGGCGAAAGCCCCTGGCCGACTTAGGCAGCACTTCTGGGAAGGGACGGAGCGGAACTTCAGCTGCACCTTAGCAGTGGCTTCTAGGAGCACGTGAGCACGATGGGTTGGGATGTGTCCATGGCTGAGCTGGTGTAGTGAGTGACACGGGGGGCAGGTTTTACCTATGGGCTGTCAAGGGGGAGGGAAGCTCGGAGGAGTGCAGCCTCCCTACAGGGATATCTGTGACTCTTTTATCAACAAGCTTCCGGGGGACAAACTATGGCTTCCTCCCCTCCCCCCACCAATACCACGTGGCAGTGGCAAGTGCCAGCTGAGCTTCTGAGATGGGTAGTGTGTTGTCTCCAGCCCCAGGACCAGCGTCCTCATGCGGGAGGAGGGCGTGAGCGGTGCTCGGGGTTTGTTAGGGGACCCTGTCGTAAGGCAATGTGAGTGAATATAAGAGGTGAACAAGGAATGGCAGCCTGGGGAGAGGGACAACAGAGGCTGGATCCGGCATCAACCCCACAAGCATCAAAAGATATAATGAGCTTTCCGGAGAGTCTAGTGCTGGAGAAGTAAAACCCAGGCAAAGCAAGCAAGGGGAAGGGGAGAACAAGGAATGCACCAAAGAAGGAATAGTAGAGTTTATGGTGATGACAGTTCTTACTGGCACTCGTAGTGGGGTGTGGGGGAAGAGGGGAGACAAGTCAAGGTCAGTTGGGACACATTAAAATCTGAAATGGCAGGAAAAGCTAATATGGAGGGGGGATTGAAAGTTGGATGGGCAAATGGGAAGGCTGGCGGGGGTGGTCAGGGATAGGAGCCTTATGCTTCCTTTTCCTGTGACTCCTTCATCCCTGTCCTGCTCACAGCGCCCCCACCAGTGGTGTGGGGTACTGAGAGTGTGCCTGCTCTGGTGCCAGGCAGGCCAGGCTGGTCAGGCTGAGGAGTGCAGGTCAGAGGGCACGTTTGGCATTTAGAAGGGACAGCAGGATGGCAGTGGGAGGCCGCCCTGCACACTCTGGGCTGCCTGTGGGGAGGGGCTGGTACAAAGGAAGTGCCGTGCTGAAGACAAGGGCATTGGAGAAATGGACAGAAGGATGGCACATAAGTGACATGATTTTTGAAAAGATGATAAAGGAGTAGATGAAGGTTTTGGATTTGGAAATGAAAAGAAGTATCATTTCAAGGAAATAGCGAAGGGATCTCTTTCGTCGGTGAAATGGAAATTGATGGCTGTGCTACAGAGTGAGGACGTTCAGAAGGCTTTTGAGGGGCTTTTGCAAGTGGGAGAAGCAGTCAGAGTGGATATCCTGTTTTATAACCTTGTAAATGGTGAAGCTTGTTAAATCCCTGGGTAGAGGAGAGAGCACCCACCCAGGAGGAGGGGATCTAGGTGGGATGGGGAGAGAACCCGTGTGTCACCTCGCCTACAGCCAGTCGGCTGCAAGCACCCCCCGGACTGTCCCAGTTTTGGTGTAATGGCACTCCGTTGTTAGCCCAGACACCGCAGCTGGCCGACATGTGTGCCAGAGCCAGATGAAATATTTGCCAGGAGGGCCAACGACATTGGAGAGAGCAAGAGGAAGACATGGGAATTGGAGACATAATGACAATGAACACGTATGGAATTTAGAAAACAGTCGAATGGTTATAGGCATTCCATGTGTTTGGTGGTAGAGTCATAATTATTGATTCTAAACTATGTATTTATGTAAAAGTATTTTCCTAAAGAAAGCATGTGTGATTCTGACAAGTACAAACTCCAGACGTGCTAAGGCAAAGGTATGGTCTCCTTATACAAACACATGGCGCCAAGCACTCTCATTTACATAGAACAGAAGCACTGTCTGAAATAGCCCCAGAGTTCCTTCAGTGCGCTTCATCTACTGTGTTTGCACTTGGGTTACAGACAGTGATAGCCCAGTTTGGGGGCTCCAAGGGTGGTGTGTCTGCCTTCCCCCTTCCCCCGATAGCGGCTCGACCCTCTACGCCGCCGGGCGATTTGGTGCTCAAACTAAGCAACTTCGTTCACAACTTCGTTCGTAACCCTGTTGCCCCTAATTTTTTCCTTTTCTCTCTCTTTTGGCGGAGGTTCCCAATTTTATTAATGCCACGCTGCCGCCTCAGGAGCGCGTCACGGCGCAGGAGATCGACAGCTACTTCCGCCAGGAGCTGATCTACAAGCGGAATGAGAGAATGGGGAAGCGGGTGAAGGCGCTCTTGGAAGAGTTTCCCGACAAAGGCTTCTTCTTTGCCTTTGGAGCTGGTGAGTCGCAGGTTACCTCTGCTGGGATGCTGGGCTCGGATGCTCCTTCCACGAGGGGCGTGCTGGGGGCAGGGGGCTGGTAGGAGGCGAGCTGAGTGGCAGGCGCCTTCTCTGCCTTTAGTTGACTCGCCAAGAGGCTCCGCTGATGCCCGAGTAGCCGGCAGGGCTGGAGCTTCGCCGGAGGGCCCGGCGCTGGTCGATCCCGCTGCTACCGACTGCTAACAGCGCACAGGGAAACGGACTGGGAAGATGACTTCCTTCTGTGGGCGTTTTTGAAATAAATTATCTCCTCCTCTTGAGTGATTCTATCGCATTCTATCTTTGCCCCCTCCAGAATTAAAGATGGAAGTGCCAGGGGCTGGTAGTGTGCTGAGAGGCCATTTGCTGGCCTCTGCTTTCTCCCTTCAGTTCTACCACTTGCTTCATAGCCTTGGACAAGTCACGTCCCTCCCTTTTTTTTCCCCCCGACATGATAACCCCATGTGAGTAGACTAAAGGCCAAGCACCACGTCATGCTCTCAATAGATGTAGAAAAAGCTGTTGATAAAGTGCAATATTCTTCCATGATAAACACATTCCTCAGAACTGGGCTAGAAGGGAATTTACTTCATCAGCCTGTGGAAGGGTCAGTATGAAAACCCCACATTAAAGTTTAATGGTGAAAGCCCAGAACAGTTTCCCCCTAAGATAAGGAGTAAGACAGGATGGCTGCTCTCACTGTGTCTCTTCAGCAATGTAAAATTAGACACGGAAAAGGAATAAAAAACATTTAAATTGGAAAGGAGGAAGTAAAACTATCTTTTTTCTCAAATGACATGGTCTTGTGTATAGAAAATGCTAGGTAATCCACCAAAAAAACTGTTAGAACTAATAACCAAAGGTACAAGGAGTCAGGATACAAGCTTGATATACAAAAATCAGTTGTGTGTCTATACTCTGGCAATGAAATTTTGAAAATGCAGCTAAGAAACCAGTGCCATTTATTTTTTTAAAATTTAAATTTTAATTTAAATTTAATTTTAAATTTAATTTAAAGCACACATACAGTGTGTTATTAGTTTCAGAGGCAGAGCTCAGTGATTCATCAGTCTTATATAACACGCAGTGCTCATTACATCATGTGCCCTCCTTCATGTCCATCACCCAGTTACCCCATCCTTTCCAGCAACCCTTAGTTTGTTTCCTATGACTAAGAGTCTCTTATAGTTGGTCTGAAGCCAGTTCCATTTAAAAGCATAAAAAAATACTACTAAATCTAACAAGTGACATGCAATATGTATAATGAAAACTAAAAACATCATTGAAAGAAATTAGAGAAGACCTAAGTAAATGGAAAGACATCTCATGGTCATGGATTGGAAGACTTGATAAATACTGTTAAAATGACAGTATTCCCCCAAGTTGATCTATACATTGGATGTAATCGTTATCAAAATCTCGGCTGAGGAAAATGTTTTAAAATTAGATAGTGGTGGGCGCCTGAGTGGCTCAGTTGGTTAAGCGACTGCCTTCGGCTCAGGTCATGATCCTGGGGTCCTGGGATCGAGTCCCGCTCAGCGAGGAGTCTGCTTCTCCCTCTGCCCCTCCCATGCTTGTACTCTCTCTCTCTGTCAAATAAATAAATAAATAGAATATTAAAAAAAAAATTAGATAGTGGTGGTGGTTGTACAACTTTGTCAATATTTCAAGAATCTCTGAATTGCACACTTTAAAAGGATGAATTTTAGGGGCGCCTGGCTGGCTCAGTCAGAAGAGCATATGACTCTTGATCTCCAGGTCATGTGTTCGAGCCCCTCGTTGGGTGTAGAGATTACTAAAAAAATAAACTTAGAAAAAAAAAAGGATGAATTTTGTGTTATGTGAATTATACTCAAATAAGGCTGTTGTGGAGAAAATGAGAGGTTGGGCTCCTATATTTTGTTCACTGAAAAATGAACAGTTTCTGCCTTTGGTGGCTGGTACCTGTGAGCTGGGTGAGTGGTTTTCCTCTTCCCTAAGTCTCACATTCTGTATAGATTGTGCCCTGTGCCGGGTCGTACTGTGCCCATAGCTGGCCTGTCTCAGTAAAGCTGTTGGCTCTGGTCCTGCGGCACCTACAGGAGTTAGGTCCCAGAAGCCCTTGTGGCACCTGGTGGGGTGGGAGTGGCTCTCTGTTGGGACACAGAGCTGGTGGCTTTGTCCCAGTGGCTGTGCTGGGTCCTCCAGGAGGGAAGGTGCCAGCCCCTGAGCGTGGGGTTTTGCTGTCCGCTCCTGCCAGACTCAATTGATGTCTCCAAAGCTTTCCTGACATCCAGTGGTGGAGAGCAGGGCACTGGGTGCCGGGGGAAAGGCGGATGCTTCAAGATGACAGTGGCTTGCCCTGTGGTGTGAGGCTGGGCAGCAGGTTGGCGGGCAGGTTGATCTGAGCAGATCCTGGGGTAGGCCCTCCAGCTGGAGACTGTGCTGAACAGAGGGCCCCGGTGAGACTGCAGCATCTGGGCTAACCTCATTCTCCGGGCACAGCTCATCGTATTGCTGCAGCTCTGGGGAGAGGCCTCCCAGCTGCTGGGCATTTGGGGGTCGGCAGTGCCCTGGGCAGCTGCTAGTGCCAAGTTTTCTTCCTGGGGCTGCTTTCTCCACCGCATGAATCCATTTCTCCTCGTGCCTTCCAAAGGCTGTGTTGACGGGAGGGAACCCCAGAAATTGCTCCTGACCCTTAGCCCTAGTGGTTTAAAATTAAAAAAATCTGTGGTTAGCAAACTTTTAATTGCAGAGTGAGGATAACCCAAAGCTAAAAGCTCCAGCGTTTAAAAGCAAACAGCAACTTTTGCCATGGGGGTCTGGAGATAAAATTTAGAGATGAGAAATGGAGCTCGCCTTTGGAGTGGGAGGAAGATAAGTCAAACAGAGTGGCTCGGTTCCATGATGAGAAAGCATTGGTAATGGGGGCAGTTCCTTCACTTGACAAATATTGTTTGCCTTCCTGATTGGTGGAGAGCGTGGACTCTGGAGCCAGACTCCTGGGGTCTGAGAGGCCATCTGCTTCATCTCTCGGTGCCTCTTCTCACCTGTAAAACGGGGATACTAGTATGCCCACCTTATAGGATTGTTGGCGTGGGGAGGGGGGTCCAGTCATGTGTAAAGCATTGCACTTCATAAGGCTCAGTGACTGTTTATTTTTGTGATCACCCCATGCTGTGTGGCCTTGGCAATGGCTGGGGGAGTGAGGGTCAGGGCAGCACTCTGCAAGCTCAGTAGCCACCCCCTCTCCCACCCAGTCCAGGCATAATCTTTATTTATTTATTTACTTATTTATGAGCGCATGCAGGGGGGTGTTGGGGACCATGTGGGAAGGAGGGGCTCAGGGGGAGGGAGAGGGACAAGCAGACTCCCCTGAGACCATGACCTGAACCGAAACTAAGAGTCGGACGCTTTACCAACTGAGCCCCACTGGGCGCCCAGGCATAATGTGAGCATTTCTGCACCAGGACTAATCTGGGCCTTGCCAATGTCCCTTTCTTCTGAGCCAGTTGCCTCTCATCAATCTTGGGGTCATAGACTCTACAGTTGAATCCAAGAATGGAGTAGGGCCCAACACCTTCTTACCACAGTCCCCGCCTTCGGGCTCCCCAGGCTCCCAGAGGCTGATCCAGATTCACTCTGTGGGACCAGGACACAGGAGTAACCTACAGCCTGCATGTCGTCTTTCCTGCAGCATGGATGTACCTTAATTTGCTGTCCCAGTCTCTGGTTATTGAATACTGAGGTGTCAAAATTGCATAGACTCTGCCGCTGCTTAGCATGTGAAGTCCCGAGCCTGTTTTACTTGTTTTCCAATTTACAGTGGAGATAATAACAATCCCTCTAAAGTTCTGTGCCATCACAGGATAGGCTGCTACAATTGAATGAACCATTTAGGACATTAAAGTGCCATACACTGTCACAGAGAGGGGACATGTTGGCTCTGAGCATCAAAACCTGAAAGGAGGGGCACCTGGGTGGCATCTGATTCTTGATCTCAGCTCAGGTCTTGATCTCAGGGTCATGAGTTTGAGCCCTTTGTTGGGCTCCATGCATGGAGCCACCTAAAAAAAAACCTGAAAGGAAAGTTTAATCCCAAGATCTACTTTTGGCCTTTAAAATGTTTAAGATGTCACCATAAGCGTATCTGTTTGATCTTTGTTGTTTTTTATTAAAAGGGAAAAAGTGAAATAAAATTCAGGTTGAGCTTTCCAGCTATGGTGGCTTCTGCTAAACAAAAGTTTTAACTGTGCATTTATCTTAATGTGTCGGATGGGAGGGGGCTTGGATCTCAGAGGTGGTTGGTTGTATAAATGAGGAGAATGGTCAGGACTGTGAACAGTGCATGCGGAAGTAGAAGATTGGGATTTGGTGTCTAGGCTGTCCCCTTACTGTGTGACTCTGGGCCGCTCACTGCACCTTTCTGATCCTCTGTGTCCTCATCTCTGAAATGCTGCTTATCGCTCCCTCCCTGCAGACACTCTTTGGAACTCTCCTGGGCTGGACAGAAGGGATGGAGGGTTGCCCAGGTTATTTCTTTGATCTGGGGTGTGTCTTTGGGAGTTTAGTAATCGTGGGAGCTGCCGTATTTCTGATTATTTTTCTTCCCGCAGGTCATTTCATGGGCAACAACACAGTGCTTGATGTCTTGCGGCGTGAAGGCTATGAGGTAGAACACGCCCCCGCTGGACGGCCCATCAACAAGTAACCTTCCTGTGCTTCTATCCTGGTCGGGGAGCAGCTAGGGGGACCAAGACCCCCATGGGGCTGCCTGGGCACCAGGGCAGGCTATCCCCTGAGGGGCTCCAGAGGCCCCTAGCATGGCTCTTATCACCTTCCCTGCCTGGCGGCTAAATGGACACTTGGCACCCAGCTCGGCTGGCATCGTGTTGTGGCTGGGGCTCCGTCAGACATGGGTTGGCTGGCCAGGCACTTCTGGCAACAGAAGCCATACTGGACTTTTCCTCACAGTCTTGGGGCAGAGAAGAAGGTGAAGGGAGGACTGCTCCACGGTCCTGGGGGCCCCAGGAGGGGTGATTCGGCTTAGTGGTCAGTGCCCTTCCAGTGGGCATTTGGGAGGTTTCAGGGAGGGAGATGGTGGAATCAGTCATAACGTCAGCTCAGAGCGGCTGGAGGCACAGGATGCGCCTGTGAGACCCATCTTGGGGGCAGGAGCCAAACCCCTTCTCTTTCCCTGAGCTCTTTATCCCCCCAGGTCCATTTATTTCTAATTTTGATGGCCCTGTGGACCCTTCCTTCCCCTTCTGTACTAGTCAGCTTGGGCTGCTATCCCAAAATGCCACAGACTGGGCACTTGAACAACAAAAATTTATTTTCTTCCAGTTTTGGAGGCCAGAAGTCCAAAATCCAAGTGTTGGTAGGTTTGGTTTCCCCTGAGGTCTCTCTCTCTGGCTTGCAGATGGTGGCCCTCTATGCGCACAGAACCCCAGCGTCTCTCTGTGTTTAAATTTCCTCTTCTTATAACGACACCGGTCAGACTGGATCCGGGCCCACCCTAATGGCTCCATTTTAACTTAATCACCTCTTTGAAGAGAGTGATTGCCTATGAATGTGCAATTGCCTATGAATGCAGTCACATTCTGAGGAACTGGCTGTCAAGGCTTCAACATAGGAATTCAGCCCCAAACGCGTGCCATTCCTCACCCCATTCCCTCCAGATCATGGTCACCAGCGCCCCCTCCTGGCAGAGATCTCAGCGGTGATGAGGAGAATGCAGGACCCCTCTGCTGCCCTTCCCCAGGTGCACTGTCTCTCCTCAGAAGTCTCCCTTCAACTCACGTTGTTTCAAGCCAGGGCCTCTCGCTAGCCCCTCACTCCAGAGGGCCCTCCGTCGCAGTCCAGGGGGGCCTGGATTCGGCCGCTCTCCCTCAGAGCAGGCAATCGTGGGTACCGCCTGGGCCTGTCTCACCCCCCACCCAATACCTACACGCAGTGTGTCAATAATAACCGTTCTTCACTAGCACTTCTATTCTACAAAAGCCTTCACCCAAGACTCCTCATTTCTCACCTTCATCACACCTTGGACCTCCTTTCTCGGGTTCCCTCCTCTCCTTTCCCGTGGCCCTCACCCTCTGGTCCATTCTCTGCTTTCCGTGGGACTAATCTTGCAAGTGTCCCTTCCTCAGAAACCTTCAGTGGTTTCTTACTGTTCTTTTCCAAAGTCTGGTTTCTGCGCGCTGACGTCTTGGCTCCCAGACGCTACTGTTTTTCCAGCACCGGTAGGCTTCTTGCGTGAGAAAACCTCTCGTCCAGGCCGCTGCCTGTCCACCTGCCCCTGACAGGGAAGACCCTGCCCCTCCTCCAGCCAGCTCTGCTGACCGCCCAGCTCTGGGGTCTCTCCCTCCTCTCCTCCTTCAGCCCTGGATGGAGAACCCAGCCCTTAGTGGTTCTCTGCTTGTTTCGGGGGGAACTGTGGGCCTTTCCTCACCTATTGGACTGTGTGCTCCTGGAAAGCAGGGTGGGCTGGGCCCCCCGGTCCCTTCTCAGCTTCCCGCCCCACCGCGGGGCTGACTCGGCTGGTGTTTGGCACACAGTGCTTGTGGGGGCTGAAGAGTGTGTGTGTGCGTGTGTGTGTGTACACGTGTGCGTGTGTATGTACGTATGTGTACTTCCTACTTCTGTTTCTAACCCTGAAACCTGCCTCTGGGAGGAAGTGAGGTCAGGAATCACTGTTTTGAAAATCTCTCCGTGATTCTGGTGCACAGTGAGGGCTGAGAACCCTGCGGACATCCAGCTGGGCTGCTCGCATTTCCAGGGGAGGAAAGAACACTTATTGCTCGATTGTCAGGTGGCAGCCAGGTTCACACGGACTCACAGTTAATCCTCAAAGCGAGCCTGTGAGGCGACTGTTTCTTCTCCTTTCCTGACGGAGAAACGGAAAGATCACACAGCTCATCAGAGCCACCGTGTGGTTCAGACTCCCCCATCTGCGCGGCCCTTCTCTTTCTGCCTTTTCTTATTTTACGTTTTACTTCCCAGATCCTTTGTCCTTGTTAATGCAGTTTCCTGTGCCAGAGAGTCAGTCATCATCGCTGCCCCTAATTCTATCAGAATCTGTGAGGTCCACTGCAAATGCCCCATCTTCCTCTCGGCTCCAGCCTGGGTCCGCCCCCACGCAGGAATTCCCAAGGGGTTCGCTGTGTGCTTCTGCGGTAGCTATCTTGGCGTGTGGCACACACTATGTGCCCCATTCGGGCAGTGTCTATGACTTTCCAGTGGTGAGCAGTGCTCCCAGGGCAGGCCACGAGGGAGCATGAAGTCTGGGAAGGAGCTTCTGTTCAGGGAGAGGAGGAGGAGAGGGGATAAGGGCCCAGAGCGCGGGGAAATACCCACAGTGAAGGTGTTGGCGAGGGCCAGGGCAGTGGCTGTGGACGCACCCGCTTCCTTCCTCCCCTCCTTAGCAGCCATGTGATAACCCTTGAGGGATGATTCTGATCATATGGACCTTGGATCTGGGACAGGCTGTGTGGGTGGGGGCAGGAGGCCTTCCAACTGGTGACCTCCTTACTCCAGCCCTGCCAGCCCCTTGGGGCTTGGGGTAGACCAGTAGGAGGTGGGCAGAGAGGGGCTGTATGTCAGAGTGAGGGGAGGGCAACTGGCAGCTGCTCCCCTCCACCACTCAGCGGGCTGGAATATGCAGGAAATGCCCCCGGCAGGGCTCCTGCTGGGCTGATCCCAAGGGTTTAGCCAGTCCCCCACACCCACACCTCTTCCCAGAATAACGGATGCTGTAGTTTTGTGTGTTTTTTTCTGCCACAACAAACTACTATAAACTCTGACTTCAAGCAAAAGATTATTTTACAGTTCTGTAGATCAGAAGTCTGACACATGTCTCATTGGGTTGAAATGGTGTTAGTGGGGCTGCATTCCCTTCTGGAGCCTCTAGGGGAGGATCTGTTTACTTGCCTTTTCCAGATTATAGAGGTTGTTCACATTTCTTGGTTTGTGACCCCTCCCCCCATGTCCAAAGCCAATAACACTGCATCTCTCTGACCATTCTTCTGTACTTACATCTCCCACAGGCCACAGAAAAGTTCCTTGGCTTTAAGGACCCATGTGATTAGATTGGGCCCACCCAGATAGCCTGGGGCAATCTCCCATCTCAAAGTCCTATGTCATACCCAGAAAATCCCTTTTACCAGGAAAGGTAACAAATGTATTCACAGGTTCTGGGGATCAAGATGTGGACATCTCTGGGGGTCATTATTCTGCCTACCACAGATTCCAGTGAGGATCTGGTGAATGTTCCTTAGGCTACACAGGGGTGTGCTCGAGGGTTCTGGTCATGCTTGCTGGCGTACATCCAGTGTCACTCATCCCCACACAGAGGGACTGGGAGGAAGGGGCATGCGCACAGAATGCACCCCGTGAGCTCAGCCCTGTGTGAAGGTGAGCAACCAGGTAAGATAGCTTAACTTTACGGAAACAGCAAAGGCCCAGAAAGTCTAATTACTTTACCCTATTTTCCAAGCCTGATCGCTTTCCTGGATACCATGTGTCCTCCTGCGGTTGTGTGCCCAGGAGATGGGCCACTGCCAACCAGAATGTTTCTTTCTTGGAGACTTCCATGGAGTGAGTAGATTATGTGAAATTCAGGCAGGGGACAAGCAGTCTCTCAGCACGAGAGTCCTCTACTGTGGCCAAAATGACCATGGGCCTAGGCTTCATAAGTAACTAGAGGTTTCGCTAAGCTTCGGGAATTCGGATGGACCAAAACATGGTAACCTATAACCTTAAGTTCTGATGGGATACTTAAGCTAGCCCAGAAGCTCCAGGATGGACTGGGCTGTGTTCAGTCCCTGGGATTTTCTGTTCCGGGCAGAGCAGCAGCCACCCCCTATTGCCCCAGGGACCCTTAAGCCTAAGCCTGAACCCTTGGGAGCATTTGTCTATAGGGTCTCTCCCAGGAGATTATAGTGACACTACTCTATACTCTCCATATTGTCTATGGTGAAAATAGATTAATTTTGTAACCTGAAAAAAAAAATCTTAATGGTTTGAAATGTTATTTGAAAATGGCACTGAATCCTTGTTGGGACCTAGGGTAAGGAAGTTTATTTTCCTGGTCCTTAGTTTCCTTAAATTGTAAATTGAGGAAAATTTACAATTTACAAATTGTAAATTGTAAATTGGGTGGTATGATTCCCCAGGACATCTCAGCTGTGAAATATGAGAAAGATACAAATCAGGAGAAGTAAAATCAATTTCTTCTGGATTAATCCCCCCCCCCCCCCAACACACACACACATGCAGGGGTAATTAACTTGGTTCTCAAGCCCTGGCCCTGGCTACCTGCGGTAACTAGACTGAGGTCTTCTTGTGTCTGTTGTGATGTGATTTGAACAGAACCAAAGCTGTGGTTTGTCCCACTGTGAGGATCCACTGCTTGAAGCCAGAAGAGCTGAGCCCTCATGAATTTGAGTCCATGTTCTTTGCTAAGTAAAAGCAACAGACTTTTTTGAGTGCCTACTGTGTACCAGGGCCTGTTTGGATTATATGGAGGTCAAGGATGACATAGACATAATCTCTGCTGGGGCAGAGGGACTTGGCATGGAGTCTGCCTGCTCCTAAATCCTCTAGGAGGCCACCAGAATCTTGGAGAGAGTTAGGCGGGGCAGTTTTCCTCTCTAGGCTCCAGTTTCTTGGCATAATGAAGAGGCTCATCTAAGTGGTGTCACACTTACGTATCAGGCATTGTGCTGGACTCTGGAGACAGTGATGAATCTGGCAGGTTCTGTCCTCCAGAGGTCTTGTAGCTGTCACTATATGTTGCCGGGATTCCCAGCCTCAAGTTCAGAATAGGGGACTTTCTTCTTTCTTTGCCATTTGAGGAATTCCCTTCTTTTACCTTTTTTGCCCACCCTGAGTGTTTCTCTTTTTCATTTTCTATCTCTTATACCTCCTCCTTCTTCACACAGGGCCATGAATATTAATTGACATCTCAGTTCTGTCAGGTTGTGGGTCACAATTGAGCCCCGCTTCTGGCTCGTGGGCATTTCATCAAGGCTGAATCAGGGCAGAACGCCTGAGTTCTTACATATGCTGGTCTGCTACACCCACATTGTTGGAGGATGCTCTTGGCACATCCACGGCTCCCTTTCCTCAGGTGGATGGGAGCCTCAGGGCCCTCACTGACTACATCAGGAAACAATGGGACTGACCTCTAGTAGCTGGGATTCTTCTCTTACTGACCCCTTCTCAACCCCAACTAAACCCTTGACAAAAGTCCTGTTGTAGGAAGAAAATTGGTCCTTCTAACAGCTTATTTCCCCACCAGAAGAGATTCTTGGGGGGACTACAGTCACCTTTAGGGGAAGACTAGAAGCAAGTTTGAGTTTTTCATCAATTGTGAAAAACATGTTCCCTTTGGGAAGGATGGCTTATGGTGAGGCCTGGGGTAAGGTGGTTAGAAGCCAGCGCTGTGAACAGTAGCAGTCATTTAGGTGGGGATGGGGCTGCTACAGACTCATTCTGAGTGAAGCCCTTAGGAGGGTAAAGGAGGGATTAACATGATTAAGGACCACTTCAACTGTCTTAGGTAAATGACATTTAAACATTTTTCATGTCGCTTTCAATGCTTCAGTGATCTTCAGTAATCTTCAGTGACTTTATAGACAGTTGTGACCCGTTGTTAGGGAAGGGCAGTAATTATACACAATTTAAAAGAAATCTTCTATTTCCTCCCCGGCTGGGGGATTTGGAATGACTATGGTGACAGTATGGAAGGGAGAAATTAAGGCGTCAAAGTGATCAATTCTGGAGGTGGCTTTGAGAACCCACCCTAGCCAGCTTGAACTTTCACATTATCTCCCCGTTTTGAGGCCCTGAGGGTGGGGGAGGACGTCATGCTGTGTGACTCTCCTTCAGATCCATCTTCCCTCCACCCCTGTTCACAGAGAGAAGAGTCAAAGTCCCTCGTCGGGGCCCACCTCCTCCGCCATCTTTGCTCCAGAAGTGCCCGCTGTGGAAGCACGAGCACCGGAAGCTGCGTCTGCGGTGCACTCACTGTTTCCTTCTCACATGTCCCCACCCGGAAGTGCTGATCTGGGTGGCGAGGCAGAGCGGAAGTTTCAGAAGAAGCGGAGGCGGCCACGCCCACAGCGAAGGCAGAGGCTTCGGCAGTTCAGCGATCTGTGGGTTCGACTGGAGGAGAGGTGAGACGGTGGTTTGGGTTGGGCTTGGCAGGCCTGGGTCGGGCCGACAGGGAGCCCATCCCCAGCATCCATCCACCACACTGGGAGTGTGGGTGGAGAGCCCCCAGGAATGCCCATCACACTGCTCAAGAGTAAGGGAATTCAAGGCTCTGGTGGGGATAAGTGCCCCATTCATGGACCAGCCTTTCCTGTTCCTCACAGCCTTGGGCACTGGTCTTCTGGTCACTGTGATACAGATGAAACCAGATTAAAGGTAGTTGCTTCAAGCCAGAATAAGGGCAACATGTTTATCTTTGTTAAAGGATGGGGGGGGTGGTGAGTATGCATGTGTTGGTTTGTCAGCCCCTTCTCCACTGCAGATCAGGAATTTCATAGTTTTGCAGAGCTGGAAGCAACCTTGTAGGAATGGGCTTGTTCAGGGAATAGGGTGACAGGGAGTAGGGTGACCACAGAGTGTACTCTCAGAGATGCGTAGGGGATAGATCAGAGGTGGACAGAGGAGTCAAGGTGATGACTCAGCCTGGTCGCAGGGCATAAGGCTTCTGGAAGAACTACATCAGAGAGGCCTGGGATCCAGGATCCAGTTCAGTTCAACCCAAATGTATTGAGTTCCTTCTATGTGCCTGCATTTGTGTTGGGAGCTGTGGCTTTGGAGTAAACCAGGCATTAGCCATCTGCGTTCATGGAGTTCACATTCTGGGGAGGAAGCCAGATCTTGAGTTGATTGTCTGCAAAGAATAGGGTGCTGTGGGAATGCGCTTTTGTGTGTGTTGGAGGGTTGTGTATTTAGGGTTGAGGGGGTCAGAAAAGGCCTCATGGAGTGAAGGGATCTTTCGGCTGATACTGAGTAGAAGCCTGACAAAGTGAAGCCCAACGAACAGAACTTCTGAGTCTGGATCAGGAGATTCAGGGATCCAGTGCCTGCATAGGTGCTTAATAATAAATGTTGACTGAGTAAGCAACTGAGCAAGGAGGGGAAGCAGTTCCAAGTAAAGGGAACAATGTGAGGGCCTGGAGAGAGTGAGCATACTGAAGAAATCATGAAGTAATTATGGCTGGAACCTGAGAAGTCAGGAGCGGTGGGGTGGGGTGACTGAGAGTCTTATGTCTGCAGAAATGAGGAGCCACCGAAGGCTTGAAGCAGGCATCCACTGTGCTGTGGAATTGGCTTTTTTTTTTTTTAATTTTTAAAAAGATTTTATTTACTTATTTGAGAGAGTGAGTGGAAGAGGGCGAGAGAATCTGAAGCAGACTTCACTCTGAGTGTGGAGCCTGACTCAGGGTTTGATCCCAAGACTGTGAGATCATGTGAGCCCAAATCAAGGGTCAGATGCTCAACTGACTGAGCCACCCAGGCGGCCCTGGGATTG
The DNA here is from genome assembly GCA_028534135.1 of Potos flavus. Lineage (NCBI taxonomy): Eukaryota > Metazoa > Chordata > Mammalia > Carnivora > Procyonidae > Potos > Potos flavus. The sequence goes on from CM052885.1 coordinate 34,885,743, forward strand.
GCATTTTAATTTTTTATCTTTTTAAAGATTTTATTTATTTGACAGAGAGAGAGAGAGCATAAGCAGGCAGATGGAGAGAAGAAGCAGGCTCCCCACTGAGCAAGGAGCCCGATGCAGGACTCGATCCCAGGACCCCAAGATCATGACCTGAGCTGAAGGCAGTCACTTAACCAACTGAGCCACCCAGGCGCCCTGACTGGCATTTTTAAATGGAGGGAAGCTGGTAGCCAAATGGGACCCGGAGAACAGGGACAGATCCTTTTGTATCCGTGTTCCACAGTACCTGACAGAGGGTGGCTCTACAACCATCCTCCTTGGTGGAGGAAGAAATTGACCTGTTCAGTACTTTTTCATTCTGGGCCATTTCCTTTCAAGGTGGCCTGGAGTTGGGCACTTTACACCTGAGCTGAGCTGAAAGGTCCAGGTGGGCCTGAGATCATGGGCCTCTCAGCTCATACTCTCTTGACTTGCGATGTCTGCCTGGTGTTCACACCGGACCTGAGCTGGGGTGGGGGAGAGAGCCAGATCCCGGGGAGGACACTTCGTGGCTTGGATGTGCCTCTATATATGGTCAGTGAGGAGGATCCCTGCCTGAGATTGCCCAAAGGCTAATGATAAGCAAGTCTGAGTTGGGCCTTCTTACGCCTAGAGTTTTGATAATCTCTGCACCAAGAACCATGTCGCCAGGGGAGAGTTGTCCGATATGTTAGTCTTAGCACCTGCATTAGCTGGGTTTGTTGTGGCAGTAGTATTGAGGGACAAAGACACAGGAAGCCCATTAACATACTAAGATCCATTCCTGTCTTTAAAAAAGGGAGATGAAAAGAAGCTGTGTGGGCCTTTGGGGGCCTTGGAGTAGCCAGTGGCTCTGCTGTGCTCTGAGACTCTTGTTTTTTTTCTTTTCCTCCCAGCGTTGTGGTCCCACAACTCCAGGTCCCCGTTCTGGATAGGTCTGTCTCTGCTGAGCTGCAGCTCCCTCACCATGGGCATTCCCACCACAGCCAGATGGTGGCCAGCAGTGCCTGCCCGTCTCTCTGGACTCCTGTGTTCTGGGTGCTGGTGCTGGCTTTCCAAACAGAGACACCCCTCCTGTAATGACTGGAGGAGCCAGGCCCAGCTCCTGACCCCGTGGACTTGAAGGATGGCCATTCCTGTATTCCACACTCTGGTCTGGCCTTGATAGGCCCAACCCAGGAAAAGAGAGTAAAATGCAGTGTTGGTTCTTCTCTGTCCGAGGATTGACTTTGGGTTATCCAGCAGTGCTTGGGGTAGGTGTACAGTTTTGTAACATAAGGAGTTGTATGAAAATAATTATAAATGTATTATATGAAAATAATTAAATACATTTTCTGTGTGGACTTTTCCCCACAACGTGTATATATGATGCAAACAACTCTCGCTCACACCCTCTGGATACTATCGCTGCTTCGCTCCTGGGCTCTGCTCCTGGCCTCCCTGCCACTTTGGATCCTGACCCTGTTCTCCTGCCTGCTGCTCCTCTTCCTACTCACTGCTGGTTCTGGATTCTGGGGAGTCAGTAGGCCGTAGGACCTTTGTTTACTCCTCTCTATTTAAGGTCCATGACTAGGGTGCTTCCTCCACTCTGGCAAGTGCTTTAATTACGTATAATGGGTCTCACCGGCACGCTGAAGACCGGGTGAATGCGTGGGCTTTGTCAGAGGTGCTGTGCGAGAAAGTCGTTTCCAAACGCTCCCTTTTCTTGTCTTGTTATTATTTATATGTCTATGTCTTACGGGTAGAATTGTCTTGGTTGAGTCTGAAATGGGAACTTTTGTCCCTGCCCCCCCCCTCCCGCCCCATGGCAGGTTTCTGTAGGGGCCTTCGGGCAGCTCACAGAAACCCAGAGGGTCTGCCCAGGACTTGGATGGGCCAATAAGAAACAGATGTGTTTGTTCCTAACCTGGTTTGGGGAAAGCTGATTGCCTGGGCTTGCGGTTCTGTGATCTTCTCTTCCTAGACTTTCTTGTGGGTGCGTTCTCAGTCGTTCCCAGGGCCCAGAAGATTCTGGGGTCTACTTAAAGAGTGGTGTGGTGGTACTCAGGATGCATGTCCTCCACCTTTGCCCCATTCTGCACCGTGCACTCTGTAGTGCAGGGGTAGGAGGGTTCAACGTTCCCAGATTCCCTTGCTGCTATGTTTGAGATTCTCCTAATGAGCTAGACTTACGTGCGTTGGAAGGTGGAAGGGCATACGAGACTTTTTTTCTTCCGGAGTGGTGGCAGATATGTGGAGGCGCCAGCAGGCACGAGTTTGTGCAGTGGCCCGGCTCTGCATTTCCTTGTCGTCAGTTGCCTGCTCCACGAGTGTGGTACAGCTGTGAGGTTGGCACAATTTCCCACAGCTCTCTGACCTTGGATTACAGCTGCTGTGGTGCCCGATGTCCACCTCCGACTTCTGCTGCTGCGGCCATTCCCGTGGCTTAGTAAGCATCTGTTCCCGCTTGGAACGCCAAGAGTAGTCTCGGATTCCTGCTCTGAACTCAGGTAACAGAAGTGCTCTCTGCTTCTCCGGGACTTGAGTCTGTTTTTTTAACTTTGATAGGTATGGGGATGAAGGCAGAAGTAAAAGGGGAAGGTAGGATTACTGGGCCTGACCCCATTCTTGCAAATTTCTGTTAAGGGGGTGATGTCGCTTTATCCATCCTAGCCAGGTGATCCCCAGTTTCTTGGCTCATGTTATGGCTGAGGAGGCAAACAGACCCTTGTTGGCAAGGCTGACACAAGATGGTTTGCCCCAGTGACTGCCCCATCTTAGTCCTGGCCCAACCACCCCTGCTTGTGAGGGGGCAGGGGCTCAGGCGCACCGGGCTGGGACTTGGCTGCTTTTCACGCAGGCTAATCTAAAGTGGAAGGGGAAGTTCTGTACTTGGGCAGGACCGACCTGCACTTTCGTGAAGCATAACAGCTTCTCGTAAGGATTGTAGTATAGCCCGTAGGGGGAACAGGCACCGTGGGGTCAAGATCTTGCTATGCAGCTCATTTGCTCATCGGCTTCCCCTGTGTTGGGCTCTGAGCCTTAATCTGGTCTAGAAATGGAAGCACCTGGGACCATGGGACTGCGGTGGACACCAGGCCTTTTGTATTAGAGTGAGGAGGAGGGAAGCCCATGTGGGTAAAGCGTTGCTGAGCTCTGATTCGCCCAGGTTACTGATGGGAAGCTGCCTGGCTCTCACCTGGGGGAGAGGGAGCAGGCTTAAGACGTGAGTGCTGAACCCACTGCTTTCACATCAGAGCTTGAATTACCAACAGGAAGAAACACTCAAACAGTTTATTTTAGGTTAGAAGAGAAAAACCACACTTACTACCCCCTTAAGTCAGATCTGAAGTGAAGGTGTTTTGCTCACATAGAAGTTATGCAGACCTTTGTCCCTCATCAGGAAAGATCTCCGGCCTGGTTCTTTTTTAGCAGGAGGTGGCAACTTTTCACTCATTTAGCTGGCAGAGCAAAGCTGATCCCTTGGCAATCCAGTAATCTCTGGACCGCTTGGAAGGTAAGAGGACAGTCACCACAAAGTTGGTTGAATGACCTGGTTAAGGATACAAGGACAAAAGATTTGTTAGAGAATAACCCCTTGATACAGAGAGCACTACACTGGGAGTCAAGACACCTGGGTTTCAGGCCTGACTCAGTCTGTAAAGATAATGGGCATCTAGTCCTCTATGGATTTTAGTTTTATTCTCTATAACACGAAGATGTTAGGATATATGATCCTTTAGGCCCTGCCCCAGCTTTGACTTTGTATAACCTTGTAAAGTATGTTTCAAATTCTCTGCAGTCTGACTGAGGGAACATTGGACTAGGATTCAGCTCTGAGTTTTTAGTGGGACTTGGGATGCAGTTGGTAGGTTGGGCATGTGTTCATTTGTCCATCTGTCTGTCCGTCCATCCATGCTTTGTTTCACCCTGCAGTTAGGCACCAGGGCTCCTGAAGTGATTAAGCATAATTGCAGATATTTGGTCCTCAGCTGTGGGGCATCTGAAGTAAGACGTCACTTTTGCACCAGGACCAGTGTGAGAAGTAGGGCGTTCTGCCCTCAGGATGGCACTGCATTCATGGCAAACCCCATCTGTGTGGCAGCTGGGGAAGGCAGTGGTGTCTCCAGCAGAGAATGCCTATATCTCCCCTTTCCTTACCTTTGTATGCCAGGCCCTGGATGGTGCCTTGGCAGTCCTCGAGTGACATTTTATAGTACAAATGCACCACACACACACACACACACACATTTCTCTCTCTCTCTCTCTATATATATATATATTTAACTGTTAGTTTGATTCAGGATTAGAATAAGGTCCATGCCTTGCAGTAGGGATGTGTTTTTATTTTATTTTATTTGAGAGAGAGTGTGAGTGGGGGTAGGGGGGAGGGAGAGAGAATCCCAAGCAGGCTCCACACCCAGCAAGGAGCCCGATGTGGGGCTCGATCCCACAACCCTGAGATCACGACCTGAGCCAAAATCAAGAGTCAGATAGATGCCCAATCGACTGAGCCATCCAGGTGCCCCAGTGACGTGTCTCTTAAATCTCTTTCAGTTGATAGGTTCCCCCTCTGTTCCTTTCGCCACCCCCTTGTAATTGTTGAAATAACCAGACTGTCCTGTAAAGCTTCCCACAGTCTGGATTTTTGCTGACAGCTTTCCTCTGGTGATTTTAAACATGTTCCTCTATCCCTGTAAAGGGGTAGTTAGATCTAGGGCA
>CM052885.1:34890958-34993830 GCA_028534135.1 Potos flavus
TTCAGTGAAGGGGGTGTTAAAGTCCCCTACTATTATTGTATTATTGTCGATGTGTTTCTTTGATTTTGTTATTAATTGGTTTATATAATTGGCAGTTCCCACATTAGGGGCATAGATATTTAGAATTGTTAGATCTTCTTGTTGGACAGACCCTTTAAATATGACACAGTGTCCTTCCTCATCTCTTATTATAGTCTTTGGCTTCAAATCTAATTTATCTGATATAAGGATTGCCACCCCAGCTTTCTTTTGATGTCCATTAGCACGGTAAATTGTTTTCCAGCACCTCACTTTAAATCCGGAGGTGTCTTTGCATCTAAAATGAGTTTCTCAGGGTCATGAGGTTGGACCCTGCATTGGGCTCCACACGGGGCATGGAGCCTGCTTAGGATCCTCTTTCTGCCTCCCTCTTGCCCACAGTGCATGCATTCTCTCACTCTCTCTCTTAAAAAAACAAACAACTTAAAAAAAAAAATCTTCTGGTCTTTTGGATCTTATCTGTTGAATGTATGTTTCTATATCATTAATTTCTGCTCTTACATTTTTCCCTTCTATTAGTTTAATCATTACATTTTAGATTGCCCTTTGCCTAATATATGCACTTAAGCCTTTAAATTTCCCTGTAATTCTAGCTTCAGATGCATCTCGCAAGTTTTGATATATTTTCACTATCTTCTTTGTCTGAAAATGGTTTCATCTTAGCTTTGTTTAAAAATTTTTTCAACAATGGGGCACCTGGGTGGCTCAGTTGGTTAAGTGTCCAACTCTTGATCTCAGTTCAGGTCTTGATCTCAGGGTCCTGAGATCAATCCAGCAGGGAGCCTACTTAAAAAAATTGTTTGACAGGAATAAAATTCTATGTTGGACAGTAATTTGCTTTCAGTATTTTGAATATACATTTTTGTGGCTTTCATTGTTTCTGCAGAGAAATCAGTCAACAGCTTACTTGCATCTTTGAAGATAACGTTTTTGCTGTATTGTCTTTATTTTTTCTGCAATTTACTGTGATGAGTCTTGGTAGAATTGTTGTTGTTTTTAAAGATTTTATTTATTTATTTGACAGAGAGAGATCACAAGTAGGCAGAGAGGCAGGCAGAGCGAGGGGGAAGCAGGCTCCCTGGTGAGCAGAGACCCCCCCCATGCGGGGCTCGATCCCAGGACCCTGAGATCATGACCTGAGCTGAAGGCCGAGGCTTTAACCCACTGAGCCACCTAGGCGCCCCTAGAATTGTTTTTTGTTTACTTGTTTGTTTTAAAGATTTAAGTTTTACATAATCTCCACACCCAATGTGGGGCTCAAACTCACAGCTCTGGGATCAAGAATCACATGCTCTACCAGCTGAGCCAGCCAGGCACCCCAGGTAGAATTGTTTGTGTTTATTATGCTTTTTCATTTGGTAGGGTTTATGTAATTTGTGGGTTGGTGTCTTTTGTCAGTTTTGGAAAATTTTCAGCCATTGCTTACTGAAATATTACTCTGTGCTCTTCTCTCCTCTGGGACTCAGATTATATCTTATTAGATCTTGTCACTGTATCTCTGTCTCTTACTCTCACTTCTCTCTTTTCCCTTGTTTAGTCTCTGCATGCTTTTTACTCATCAAATTCATCTTGGAATTGTTAACTTTGGTTACAGTTTTCAATTCTAGAATTCTGCTTTTAAATAACTTTAGTTCTCTGAAAATTTTCTCAACCTTTCCTTTTTGAATATTTAAACCTTGCTGTTTAAAAATCAATCTCATGTATCCATTATCAGGATGCTGTACTCTGTTCCTAATATATATTGTTTCTCTTGACTTTTAAACATGCTTTTTGGCCTTCCCATGTCCCTGGTTATATTTTATTGTGTGCCTATGATTTTGTGTTTCTCCACGCAAGATTCACATCTTCTTCTGGCAAGCAGCTAGAGATACTAGTAATCAGGGGTCACCATAATCTCCTCATAAGTATTTTTCTTTTTCTTTTTTTTTTTTTTTAAGATTTTATTTATTTATCTGACAGAGAGAGACAGTGAGAGAGAGAGAGAGCACAAGCAGGGGAGTGGGAGAGGGAAAGGCAGGCTCCCCACTGAGCAGGGAGCCCAATGCGGGGCTCAATCCCAGGACCCTGGGATCACGACCTGAGCCAAAGGCAGACACTTAACGACTGAGCCACCCAGGTGCCCTTGTAAGTATATTTCTTACCTGGCCTTATTCATTTTGATGAATCTCTTTAGAGTGCCAAACCAAAGTAATGGAGGTGGTTTACCAGTTTCCTCTACTATTCAGTTGGCTCTGGGCTCCAATTTTGTCCTTTGTCTCTTTAATCAATGAAAAGTTTTGCTCAGCTTCTCAGCCTCTTTGCCTCCTCTTCTGATGCCTGTGAGTGCAGGACTAACTGTTCTGGAGTTTCTTCATCTCTTGACTACTCCTTACTATTTTATTCATTCTCTAAACCATCAAGCATTTTTAAAAATATATTTTGTTCAAAGTCTCTAGTTGTTCTTAGTGGGGATATTAGTCCGAGTTCTTAGTCTGACATTTCTGGACCAGAAGTCCAGAATTTATATTCAAAAATTTACAGCTAAGTGCTTCATTACTATACCTTACTGATTTTTGATATGTAATATTGTTTTTGTTATGTACTTCCTCTTATTGAGAAATTTCTCTTATGATTTCCCTTTAATAGGTGAGTTGTTCAAAAGGGCATTTTTGGTTTTTCAAATATTAAAAAAAATTAAATTTTAAGATTGATTTTTAATATTGTGTCAGGGATTAAGTTGGTCTTATTTTTGAAATATGTCTTAGCACATGGTTAATTTTTATAAATGTTCCATGTGTATTTGACGAACTTGCATTTGTTCTATGCATTGAATGTAAAGATCAAAAGTCATTAATTTTACTATTAAATTTATTGTCTGAATATTTTATATTCTTACCAATTCTGCAAACTTTTTTATTGTTCATAATAGTTTCTATTAGTGATGTATTAAAATTTTCCACATTAATGTTAATTTATCAATTTCTCCTTGTATCAGTTTCTCTAGTTTTTGCTTTATAGATTTCAAGCTTTGTTAGTTGTGTACAATTGGTGTTTTTTTGTTTGTGGGTTTTTCTACTTATCACATGGTTGCCCTTTTTATCCCTAATTTTTTTTTTTTGCCCCCAACTCTATTTTGTGATATATATTGGAACTGTTAACAACTTTCTTTTGGTTAGTATTTGCATAGTATCTCTTTATTTTCTACTCTCCTATGCTATCTTTGTATTATTTATGCATTTTCTAAGTACCATATAGCTGAATGTTATTTTTAAAATCCAATTTGGTCATATTTATCTTTTCACAGGTGAGATACTTATACTTGAGGTATTTGAATCAATTTCTCTATTCTGGTTTGACTTTTGACTTTTTGGTTTACTATATTTTATCTTTGAATTTATTTTTCTTCTTCTTTCCTATCTAATGTTGGATTTGAATATCGTACTACATATTCTTTTGTTCCTCTGCTGGCTTGGATGCTACAAATTATTTATTATTCTCGTGTTTTCCCTAAAAATTCCAACATGTCCATTCAAACACAAATTTTCCTAAGGCAAACAGAGTTATTCTGTACTTTTTTCTTCCTGAATACATCAAGAAGTTAACACATATTAACTACCTATTAACATCCCTCCCCATTTTCTGATTATCTTAAATTCTTTTACGTTTAATACTTACTATGAAATATTTGAGACATACAAAAGCTATAAAGTTAATATAGTGAATATTCATGTACCTACAATCCAGCTTATGAAATAAAACACTGTTTACATGATCTGAACCTGCAATGTCCTTGTTCACTTCTGTCCCATTACCCAACCTTCACTTCCCAAGGTCACTGCTATCCTGGATTTGGTATAAGTTACCTACCTTTGTTTATACTGTCATTGCAATATTATGAATTCCTAAACAATATATAATATATATAGCTTAATTTTTATATATTTTATCATACTCCTCCAATATTATATAGTTTTTCTGCAACTTAATTTTTTGGCTCAGTATTAGTTCGTGTGACCTATCTGTATTTATACATAGTTCTAGCTTATTCATTTTCATGGCTATAGTGTATTATATTCAATTTTATAAATATGCCACAACTTGTATGATCATTTTTCTAGATGGAGATTTTGGACGTTTCCAATGTTTTTTGTTATGTTTCTACAAATGTTCTTGAACATGGCTCCTTGCACCATGTGACTGATTTTATTCTAGGTTGCAGATTCAGTAATGACTTGTTGAGATGTAGGGGATGCCATTTTCAACTTTAACATACTGTTAATTACACTTCAAATTGATTTTAGCCAATTTTTTACTCTCACTTGTAATATGGATGTTTCCATTGCTCCATATCTTTGCCACCATTTTGCCAATTTCTTGGGTATGAAATGTTATCTCCTTAATAGCTTTAATTTGTTGTATCCTAATTACTTGTGAGGCCAGACATCTTTTTTTTTTTTTTTAAGATATTTATTTATTTATTTGACAGAGAGAAATCACAAGTAGGCAGAGAGGCAGGCAGAGAGAGAGGGGGAAGCAGGCTTCCCACTGAGCAGAGAGCCCGATGCAGGGCTTGATCCCAGGACCCTGAGATCATGACCTGAGCCGAAGGCAGAGGCTTTAATCCACTGAGCCACCCAGGCGCCCCCAGACATCTTTTCATATGCTTATCAGACATTTAAGCTTCTGCAATTTTCTATTCTGAAAATTTCGCAAACTCTCCTGCTCATATTTTTTGTCTTTGTTTATATTCGATTTTCTTTTTCTGAGATCAAGAGTTGGACACTTAACCAGGTGCTGAGCCACCAGGTGCTGTTTTCTTTTTCTTATTAATTCACAGGAGCTCTTAACAGTTCCCTGTACTAATTCTTTGTTAGGATTTCAGAACTATAGGCAAACAAACGTCTAGGATCATAAATTTTATGTGTCAACTTGACTGGGTCACATGGTGTCCAGATATTTGGCCAAACATTACTCTGGGTGAGCCTGTGAGGGTGTTTCTGGGTGAGATTAACATTTGAATGGGTAAACTGAGTAAAACAGATTGGCCTTCTTAAAGTGGATAGGCCCCATACAATCAATTGAAGACCTGACTAGAACAAAAAGGCTGAGTTAGAGGGAGCTCCTTCTGCCTGTCTGAATGGTGACATTGGTCTTTTCTGGCATTTGGATTCAGATGGAAACACTGGTTCTTGGGTGTTGAGCCTCTTGGCTTTCACACTAGAACTTATACCATTAGTTCTCCTGGTTTTTAGGCCTTTGGACTGGAACTATACATTGGCTCTCTTGGATTTCCACCTTGCTGACTGCAAATTTTGGGACTCCTCAGCCTCCATAATCATGTAAGCAAATTTCATATATATATATATATATATATTATATGTTATATCTGTATATAATAACATATAAGGTATTTTTTCTTTCCTCCTTTCCTTCTTTCCTTTTCTTTCTTCCTTTCCTTCTTCCTTTCTTCCCTCCCTCCCTCTTTCCTCCTTCCTTCTTTCTTTCCTCCTCTCCTCTCTTCTCTTTTCCTAATTGGGTCTGTTTCTCTGGAGAAGCCTACTTCAGACTATGAACTCCAAATGAACAGATAGGACCCACCATCTTATAATCTCCTGACCAGGGAAAAGGCCAGACCAGCCACTCTATGGAGGGGCCTGTCAGGTGTCAAGGCTGGAAATTACCTTGTAGATAAGAGACCCCTACCCTCCCCTGCCACCCTGAGGTCTTGTACACTTCCCTACCCATCTGAACACCATTTTGAGGAGGACTGGGGGAAGAAGAAGTCAGGAAGACTGACCTTTTTTGAGAAAGAAACCAAATCAGCTTATCCTGGAGGCATTTAAATCAAAAGAAAATAAGTAAAGTAAATGTGTGAGTTTAAACTTCCCACTGCCCCTTTTATTCAGCAGGGTGGAGGCTCATGAGAAAGAGGAGATTGATAATACAACATAAGGAGCTCTGGAATGTTTTGCACATTTTATATGGAGTAAACCAGTCCTTTTACAGTTACAGTAAGGTAACGTCTTAAATAACAAAAAAGTTTTAGTCAGTATTCCACTAGCTTATTATACATCTTGGATAATCTTCCCTTTGTTCAAATAAAGTTTACATCTGCTTTTTATTATTTTTGACCCCATTTTAACAACAGACATAGCTAAATATTAATGTATCTTAATTTATTTAGTAACGGATACCTAATGTAGGGATTCACACTCCACAGAGGGAAGAAAAACAGCAAATTTTAACAGTTCATATGAATTATAAAAATGACACCATGTAACCTTACCGTTCTGAATACCCGCTGTCCCGGGCAAACCTCTGGAATGCACCCATAGGATCCGAGCCTGTGCTTAAGATAAATACCAGGGGAGTGTTGTATGACATGTCTTGATATAGAGTGGGCAGGTCCACAGGTGGTGTCTCTATAAAGTGTTTTCCAAGATTTTCTATTACAAAGTCTGTAAGAGCAAAAACCACCTGAAAGTTGAAAAGAAAAACATTTAAAAAGTAGTATGTTGGATGAGGGTCCTTCATAATTCTATCCTATTTCTCCTCTTCTCCTTCTCCGACAGGGTGCCCTGTTGTTCTGCACTCATTTTCTCTTGATTGGTATCTTTCTTCCTACTAGATTTATGCATCATGTAATTGCCAATGGCCATGGTTCTCATGACCTCATGGAGCAAGCTGACTATTGGATGAGAGGAAAGTCCATCCATCTCCAGACTGCTCTTGCCCCATCCTTGCCTCCTTTGGTTCCATCCTTCTCGCATTCTCATAGACTTTACTTTCAGTCCTTTCACTTTTTCTGCACTATTGATCTCCCCCACAGATGTTATTATTATCATACAATTAGGTTCTACTGTCTCCTATTCTTGAAACCAAAACAAAAGCCTTCCCTTGATTGCTGCTCCCCTCCCAGATATTTCCTTTCTTTTTTTCCTGTCATAAGCCAGCTTCTCAGAATTGACATCATATATTATCTCCCCATTCTTTTCCCCATCTTCCTCTCTCATTTTACTCATCAGCCTCTTCTGACTTCTCTTGGGAACCAGCCTTACCCCTGATGATCATACCCCTGCCTGACCACTTCCTACACTGATGTGTTTCCTTCAAGGATCCTATCCTAGCCTGCTTACCCCATTTCTGCTCTTGCAGACCCTCTCTAGCCCACATGGAGCCTTTGTGTGAGATGGGAAAAGGTGTCCCTTCTTCAGTATACTTGTGCCGGAAAGCTGTCATGATAAATATACAAATCAAACCTACAGTATCTACAATGCAAATGGCTCCCTTAAGGGTTGTGCAGTGCACATCTGGCATGACCGTAAGCAGCAGCCCTGCTTTAACGTTTGCCCTCCATTAGACATTGACATCACCTCGTCCAAACAATTCTTGCGTGTTTTTTGTTGTTATTGTTGCTGGGAGAGGGGACATCTCAACCTGGTGCAGGGCCATGGCCTTGGATTGCACCATCCTGTGGCCAGTCTGGGAAAAGATGTTTACATGCCTGCTCACTTAAGTGAGGATATAGTGTGGTACTAACTATAAAGGTGCAATAGGGCCATGGGGGTTTGGAGCTTAGTTTTAGCTATGTCATTGTGTGACTAAATATAATTTCAACATCAGTTTCTTTATTATTTTGAAAAATATTTTTGATAGTATGATCTATTTATTTGGTTTTTACTTTGACAAAAGGTGCTTAGAGATTATAGTAAATAACAATGTACAAAGCACCAATAATTTATTTCTTGGGGATGTTATGTAAATATAAAAGCGGTAACACACTCATGAGATGTTTTTGAACTCAAAAAGTTGGAGAAATACTTCTTCCCATAGCTATGGTCTAGGGAGTTGGGCATTTCTTGAAGACTGCCCTCTGAAAATCCCACATCTGGCTGCAGGATCAGAGACTTTGTAGTCTCTCCTGTCTTTACCACCAAGTCCTTTGCTAGGAGCTCCTCTCACTTTCTTTTTAAATTGAGTTTCCCAATTCTGACCTATGTGACTCCACTGTGTCTTGCTTAGAACCGTTTTCGTGGCCTGCTGCTTGATCCTTGACAGGCTCTGGCTGAGGCCTTCAGAGCACTTTTTAAGTTCATCTTCCCTATCAGAAGCCATAGGGAATTTCTGAATTTAGGTGAATACTTTTTTGAAGGTACTGATGGGCCGATAGTGTACAAATTCACTCTTGAGAGACTGCGTTTGAGAATTCCCTGCCTGTTGCTTTCATTGCGACAAGAAGGTAAGCTTTAAACATTTGGGAATAATGACCCCTTGTTCCTCCTTCCCGAGGGGCCAACCTCATTGAAGTTATAGTGTGTATGAGATGAAGGGTGAAGACGTGGGGCGGCTGCCACATCGTGCGTTATATTAGAATACAAGTGCTCACACTTCTCTTCACATCCAAGTTCTTTTTTAAAAAATTGTGGTAAAATAGATATAAAATTTAGCGTCTTAACCATTTTAAGCATATAGTTCATAAGTAAAATTGCATTCTTATAACTGGTGTTTCTCAAATTGGAAAAGCCATGCAATTGTTGCTCTGAGGAGATTTCATCCTGGGTGACTGTCTACACTGTGGTTTTCAACAGCGAGAAAACCTGGCTCTCAAAGAGACTGCCACCTTCCCAAGGTAGAGGAAGCCTAGACTGAAACACCAGGACTATTAAGATTAGGGTTCTCAGTAGATTTAGCCTTGGAAATCAACAATGCTGCATGTGATGTGTCTTGATGTCCTCGTTCATCTGCTTTGAGAATGATCGTTTCTCCTTTATATATGTTTAATCACATTAAAGGAGGGGTTCACAAAATATGGTTTCAGGATCAGCATCAACATCATGTGGGAAGCTAGTAGAAATGCAGATTTTTAGCCTGTTGCCCAGACGTGCTGAATCAGAAACTCTAGGAGGTGGGCCCCAGGTCTCTGTGCTTTACCAAGCCCACTAGGTGATTCTGATACACACCAAAGTTTGAGAACACTGGTATATAGGACTTTTCTTAGCTTTGGTGTGGTGATGAATTATTCTCTATCAGGAAATCTTTATTCATCTCTGATCTAAATGATAATTTCTTTTTTTCTCTTTCTAGTTCAAATTTCTAATAACCTTGTCCTGAACTGTTGTTAGGGCTGATGCCAAAGAAAGAATTGTTGGAATGATAGGCATGCTGCTTCCTGTTGCAGTTCTAATGACTCTACTATCTGGTTTACTCAGGTTTTCAATTCAATTTAATTTTAATTTTTTTTAAGTAGACTCCAGGACCAGCATGGAGCCCAATGTAGGGCTTGAACATACAACCCATAGATCAAGACCTGCGTTGAAATTAAGAGTCAGACGCTCAACCAACTGAGCCACCCAGGCACCTCTACTTAGAGTTTTTTGAAATGAAGTTTCATCAGTAGGTCCAAACATGCTGTTTCTGAAGGAGGCTGAATTTTATGCAAGACTGCAGTATTTCATACAAGCCACTGAGTTGGAATATCCCCTTTCTCCCAAAGGAGCTATTGACTCTACCATTTAGAAACACTGGATATCCAATGGGTTGTGCTTGTGAACAGGCCTGGGAACAACAGTCTCTCCTTGCACAGATCTTATATCTGGTTTTGTCCTTGTTCTAAGGCTTTCTCAGATTCTCTTTTTCTCTGGGTGGAGGAATCCGGATCTTTAGAACTTGGATTCTTTACTCTGGAACCCCAATTTCTTTAGCAAGTCATTCTCTGGAATCAGTACCATGGTAAGTGTTGTTCCCAAATGCCTTGATCAGTCTATCTGTTTGAGAGGAGGTATAGCTGGTATAACATTGTCATGCTAGGCTCTTTTCTTCAGGGTGACTTTGTTGGTGGTCTTGACTGAGTCTGGTTCCTGTCCTCTTTGAAGTCCATATCTAGCTCTTCATTTCTGAAACCTAATCCAAATTCCAGACTCCTCCATGTTGATTTATATAGCAAGTTTTATTTGATAGTATAACACAAGGAAGGTCTTTAGTTGAATGTATTAATAAGAATTTTCAGTTAATCCTCTGTGAATTTAGTATGATTGTATCTGTCATTTGTACATTTGATCACATTTAGAGAACCGTCCTGGGACATTTTTGAGAGCCCTGGTGTTCAAGGATGTAATTTTTTTTTATTATGAAAATTTCAAGCACATATAAAGTTAGAGATTAATGAATTTGATGTTTTACCCCATTTTAACATTTGCTAAGAAAAGGCCGATCTTGTTTCATTGATACACCCACCTACTCCCCCACTCCTTAGGATTTTTTTGAAGCAAATCTCATGTGTCATATTATCTCATCCTCAACACGTCCCTATAATATAAAGACTCTTTAGAAAACATATAACCACGGTACCCTAATAACGTCTAAACAATTAACAATAATTCCTTAACATCACCAAATATCTAGTCAGCGTTTACCTTCCCCTAATGAAATTATAAATGCCTCTGTGTTTATAGTATATTTAAATCAGAATCTAAATAGAACTTATATATAGAGATCAATTGGTTTGTATAAGTCTCTTTGGATCTATTAAGTTTCATCCTTCATCTCCTCTTCCCCCTTGCAAAACAAACAAACAGAGACAAAATGTGTTGTTATTGAAGAAGCCAGACTGTATGTCTTGCAAAATTTCTTAGAGTCTAGAATTTCCTAGCCTCAATGTCTTAATCTTTATAACTCCTCCTTCTTTGGGGCTCTTGTCTCTTAGGCATCCTTTCATCTTTTGTCAGCATCTAGTCTGGTAGCCACTGTCCCATATTCACTGAAGATTGTCCACCTAGGTCATAGCCTTACTCTCCATTACACGTCTGTTCCAATGATTTCTCAACTATGTCCCAGGCACTGTCTTGCCACCATCTCATTGGGGGCCACGTGGCCATCCAACATCCTAACCTCATAGTTTCTCAACCTCTAACTCCAGTACACACCATTTCTTCTCTTCCTCAGTCACCCACACCCACGGCCACCCTCAGGATATTGTCATGACTCGGAACTGTGCATTAGAAATTTTAACTCAATGTTGATCACAACTCTCCCATCCTTTTAGCTACACCTCTAGTCCAACTAGTCTAGTCCAAGTTTCCCAAAGAAACTTCCAAGGTTTTTCCTTTTCTCCCAGTCTAGAAGCCCTTTCTTTCTAGTACTACTTTGAACAACAGTCTCAATTGCATCCTTACATCCTCTATTCTTCTATTGCAATCATCTGTGGCTCAGGCCAACCCCACAACTTAATTTCTGTGTTCCTACAGAGAAGGCAGAAAATCCTTCAACAGAGCATCAGTATCTCCCAACCAGGCTTAGGCTTTCTTCAGTTAGTTTTCTCCTTCTCACTTCTCATAGGAACAACTGTCATTTTTCTTCAATGCCTCCTGAAACTCATCACTAGAATTATCATCAATGACGTCAGGAATTATGTATAAAAACTGGAACTGTCTACAATGCTTCATTCATTCTATTGATAACTTAGGCTATACTGAAACTCTATACCTCTTGGTTTCCATGTCACTTTTGTCTCCTGGTGTTCTTTTTGCCCTGATGACTATTCCTTTTCATCCTTTCTTTCTGCCCTTTAAAAGTTGGTACTCCTCAGGGTTTCATCCGTTGCTCACCTGTCCTCTTATTTTATTATGCATTCTTCCTGTGTGATTCTAACAACTCCCATGGTTTTACTTCCCAGCTCAAAGCTGATGACACTCAACTCTCTATTTCTATCCTATATTTCTCTCTAGAGTTTCCTACCTACATATTAATTGGTCTCTAGACTGCTATATTCTCTGATAACTGGCAGGTACTGCAGACTCAGTGACATCTTTCTGTGACATGCTTCTCCTTTCACATTTGCTTAGTTGTTAATACAGCTATCCCCTATGGCACCCAAGCAGATATTGGGAGCCATACCAATTGTCTAATCTCCACATTCCTCTCCATCTCTTCAACCTACTACCTCTATCCTAATTCAGGTTGCCATAATTTCTTGCATAGACCAGTCCAACAATCTTCAAACTGGCCTTGGTGACTATGGTTTTGTTCTCTTCAAATGCCTTCTTTCCATTGTTGCCAAGATCTGAAAGGCCCATCAATTCCCTGCTAACACCCCCCCAGCAGACCACTGTCTTCTCTGGAGAGCACAAATCCTTAACGGTGCATGCTAGGAAAGGATAACCAGGTTCCTGGCTGACTCTCTAGCCTTTTCGTTCTTCATTTTCTGTATAAAACACTATGTTCTATTAATAACACAGAGTCTCTATTTCTTAGAGACCTTCTCCCAAACTTGACCATTGTTACTCTCTAAAGAAATAAATCTAATCAGTTATGAATCATAACTGGCTGATGAACATTAGCAGAAATAACTATAACATATTCCTTTAATTAAAAAAAAAAGATCCTACCTTCTCTTCTTTACAACATTTGATGAGAATTAGCTTTTGGAAAGAACTTAATACTGGATGCCAAGAATCATGGCTTTTGGTCTCTTTTTCTTGTGTCATGAGTTCCTCTTCCGCTTTCATTTTAGAATAGCCTCCCCATTCAGCTGGGTTAATGTAAGTCTCAAAAGATCCTGGAAACACAAATTTAAAAGATGCTTTAATTAGAATTGGTTTGACTTTGAAATTAAATAAATATATTTGGTAATTTTAAAATCTCTACATTTACTTTCAGTTTTTTACCACAAATGTAAATCTATTAATCCCCCCTACCCAACCTAATTAAAAAGAATTTAAAATTGGGTCAGAAAACAAATTCAACAGCAAACCACTTACAAAAACCAAAGCTAAAACAAAAAACCAAAATAAATAAAGAGATTAAAAATAAAAGGATGCATAGAGACACATTAATCAAATGTGAGCAAAAAGAAAATTGAAGTGATAAGAGTAACCATGAATAAATTAGAATTCAAGGCAAATATAATTAAATGGAACGAAGTAAGTTAAGTTAATTAAAATACAAACCCCATAATAAAAACAATAAAAAAAAAACTACATGTGTCAGATAATAGTCTAAGAATACATCAAGCAATCACTGCTGGAGGTAGAGGAAAAAGAAAAAACATAATAGTGGTCAGAAATAACACACGATTATCAGTCTATGACAGATGAAGCAAACTGAAAGCTCTGGCAGATATAATTTGTACAATATAAATAACATATGAATAAATGGACATATATACAACTTTAT
This sequence comes from Potos flavus, assembly GCA_028534135.1. Classification (NCBI taxonomy): domain Eukaryota; kingdom Metazoa; phylum Chordata; class Mammalia; order Carnivora; family Procyonidae; genus Potos; species Potos flavus. The sequence continues at coordinate 34,904,147 of CM052885.1, forward strand.
TCCCTAGTAAAAAGAATATGTTGCTCCCTCTCCCCCATGGAATACTTATAAGAAATGGGCCTCACATGAGTGTTAGGATCCCAGTGAGGCTTGAATTTCAAGCTAGAAAACCACTTTCTCCAGCTAGTCTCTCCTGGGGTTCTCCTCTGAGAGTCTAATAACAGCAATCAAAGAGGAGGTGACAGAAATGTAGTGATTGAGCCTATGGTCCTGGCGGAGTGTGCACTTCTGGGGACTTCTAGTTTCTATATGGAATATAGACAGATACACGGTATGAGACCACAGGGCACAGCACATGATTGCTGTGTGTTATTCTGAGGACCAGAGAGTAGAACCATCTCTTCTAAAAGGACTTCTTTTTCTGGAGGTTCTCATTATTTATTGTATAATCTCTAGGATTCTGGCTAATGAGAGAGGATAAGAGAGTATATTTTAAATAACTCAATAGGACATGAAACACTTAGAAACCATCAAAGACAAAAGATTAAGGCAACTAGGAAACTTTTGAAGGCAAGAATGACATTGGAATTAATTATTAAAAGTCACCTGCAAAGATCTAGAGCTCACTTTTAGAACACAAGCCATCCTATCCACACGTACAAACGTTCACAATTGTTCAGGATTTCCAGAATAAACCCTGAAATTTAACAAATGAAAGTAGGAAAATTGTTTTGAATAGCTGAAATTTTAGTCCCAACCGACAGGGACAAACACGTGGTGCCTTTTGTCCAGACATTGAGTTGTTTCTAGAATTACTTTGTCTTCTGGCCTCCATCCCACCCCTCCATCCCTTCTTTCTTTGCCTTTGTGTTTCGGAGGCTCCATTTAGCTCTTGCTGCTTTGGGTCTGTCCCTAACTGGCCATCTCTAGGCTTCCCCTATTAAGTGTTTTTGTGTTCTACCTCTACCTCTAGCTGTCTTGTTTAATCGGTCCACAACATAGAAACATCATTTCTATTTGATGCATTTATTGAAGAGCATTTCATTTTTTCTAGTCTTTATTTAGAAATCAAACAAGCATATTTGGATCCTAGAAATTCTGGTCCATGTAGACTTTAAATCACCACACACTGGTTGCATAAATATTCATATTACGAGTATAAGAGTGATTGTTAAAGACTAGAACTACAACACAGAACTTCAAATAAGTATGGGGTAAATAAAAGAATGGAGAAGCCACCTGAAGGCCAGAAAGAAGAAAAAAATGAAGCAAAGACAAAGGCTGCCAAGAAAAAAAATCTCCACAAAATTAGATGATAGAAGTAAGTCCATATATATAGATCAGGGTTTCTCAGTCTCACTATGATGGACATTTTGAGCAAAGTGCTTATTTGTTCTGGAGGATTGTCCTGAGCATTGCAGGATGTTTAGCCACATCCTTGGTTTCTACCTCTAAGATGCTAGTAGTACCACCCCAGACCGAAATGTCTCCAGACATTGCCAAATGTCCCCTGGGAGACAAAAATCTTCCCCAGTTGAGAGCCCCTGAAGTGGATCAATAACTCTAATAAATACTGAATTAAAACTTTCCTGTTAAAAAAAGAGAGATTCTCGCACTGTTCAAAATTCCACTAAAGATACACCAAAAACATGATAATGACACAAAAGTTAAAAAAAAAAAAGAGTATAGAAATATATAGAGGGGGAAAACTAACCAAGAGAATTGTGCTGTAATTACATTAACATTAGCAAATATATTTTAAGGCAAAAAATAACTATTTAAAGAGGAATATTTATTTTTTAAAAAAAGATTTACTTATTTGAATGGGGTAGAGGCAGAGAGAGAGAGAGAGAGAGAAAATCTTCAAGCAGACCCCACACTAAGCGTGGAGCCTGACACAGGATGTGATCTCATGAATGATGAGAGAGTTGAACACTTAACCCACTGAGTCACCCAGGTGTACCTGGAGGAATATTATCTAATGAAAAAGGAATAATTTCCTAGGAAGATAATAATCCTAAGCCCATTTATACTGAATAGCATAGTTTCACAGGATATGATGAGAAAAATTTTGGAATTTCAAAGAGAAGCTGGCAATCATAGTTGTATACCTTGATACTTTAGAAACTGATAATCAAATATAAAAAACATTAATAAAACAAATACCACAATAAGTTTGGGCTAATGGTCACATATGGGATCTTCCATCTAAGAAAACACACGTGGAACATTTTATGAAGACTGAAATCTAAATAAATTACAAAGAGAGATGCCTGGGTGGCTCAGTGGGTTAAGCATCTGCCTTCAGCTCAGATCATGATCTCAGGGTCCTGGGATTGAGTCCTGCATCAGGCTCCCTGCTCAGTGGGGAGCCTGCTTCTCCCTCTGCCTGACACTCCCCCTGCTTGTGCTTGCATGCAAGGTCTCTGTCTCTGAGAAATAAATAAAACCTTAAAAAAAATAAATTACAAAGAATCAATTTCATGCAAACCATGAGTATAATTTCCATAACATAATTAAATTATAAACAATAAAAAGACAGTTTCCCCAAATCCTAAGTGTTTTCAAACTAAAAAGTGTACTTTTAGGACTGACAGGGCTACATATTAAAACTTTTGGGGAAAATTAACATAGAATGTTATAATTCAGAGCATTACCTCTGGGGAAGAGGAGAAGGGTCCTCTGACAGAGAGGATTCTGGGAAGCTGGTACTATTTTAGTTTCTGATTTGGGTGGTGGCTCATAAGTATAGTTAGTTTTTGATAATCAAGTTGTACAATTTTTTTTTTAAGTCGGCTCCATGATGGAGCCCAACACAAGGCTTGAACTCATGACCCAGAGATCAAGACCTGAACTGAGATCAAGAGTTGGATGCTTAATCAGCTGAGCCACCCAGATAACCCAAGTTGTACAATTTTGATTTGTACACTTTCGCATATATATGTAATCCTTCAGTGAAAAGTTAAAAAAAAAAAAAAAAACACAACAGAAAACCTATGGGATGCAGCTAAGGCAATTCTTAGAGGTAAGTATATCCCCTTAAAATGGAGGTAACAGTAAATATAAAATATTGAAAATTCATGGGCCAAGCATTCAACTTAAGCATTCAACTGGGAAAGCAAGTAGTTCACATTTTCTGAATAATGAAGAAATTTCCTAGTGAAAAATATTGATATAGCAGAAGACGTTAAAGGAGACATCAAAGCTAGGATTTACGAGCTTGTTTACAACTCCTGATAGCAGATCCTTTTTGACATATTACCTATTCGTAGGTAAATAGGATGTAACAGTATATATTGTGTGAGTCCTTTAAAAACTTCAAATGATTCTTCTAAGTCACAGCACGCGAACCAAATGGCAGGATGCAGCCAGGGAACGTCAGGCCTAGGTGGGCGTTCCTATTAGAAGACAGGAAGAAAATGAGTAATAATTCACAAAGACAACCACAAAATATGTTTTCTCCTTGTCTCAGTGAAAAAGCCAGCTCCAGCGGCATGTTAAAAATAACTATTTGCCTAGGACAAAGAACTAGATAGGGTGAGATGGAAAGGATGTTGAATCAATTCTACCTGTACACTTTTACTCAGAAGTGCAGCTGGTGAAAGCTTTCCAGATTGACATTTGTGGAAAGCAGTTCATCTGGTGAAGGGTTAACATTAAATTAAGTCGACTTCTAGCCTGTGCCCCAACTCATCACACCAGTCTCTTCCCACCCTCCAGATATTCTTACAGTGATTTTTTCCCATAAAGACTAGCTTCGTGGCAGTATTCCATGGAGCACTTACATGTGGGTAAACAATTTTAAAAGAGAGAAACAGCTGGGATCATAGACCGAAACTAACCCCTTGAAAATTTCCTGAATATTTGCCTGAGGTTCTATACTACATTTTTAAGTAGATTTACTGAGATACAATTCACATACCATGTAGTTTATTCATTTAAAGCATACAATCCAACGTCTTGTAGTAAATTCATAGATTAGTGCAACCATCACTACAGTGAATTTTAGAACATTTCCTCTTCTCAAAAAAACCCCAGGTATTCTTTAGCTACTACCCTCCTATCTTCCCACACCCCAGCCTAAACAACTACTAAACTGCTTTCTTTTTTTTTTAAGATTTTTTTTTTAAGATTTTATTTATTTATTTGTCAGAGAGAGAGCACAGGCAGGCAGAGCGGCAGGCAGAGGCAGAGGAAGAAGCAGGCTCCCTGCTGAGCAAGGAGCCCGATGTGGGACTCGATCCCAGGACCCCGGGATCATGACCTGAGCTGAAGGCAGCCGCCTAACCAACTGAGCCACCCAGGCTTCCCTACTAAACTGCTTTCTGCCTCTACAGATTTGTCTGTTCTGGACACGTCATATAAATCAAATTTCATAATACATGGTCTTTTGTGACTGCTTTTGCCCAGTTTGAAGGTTTACTCATGTTGTGATACGTATCAGTACTTTCTTCTTCTTTATGGTTGAATAATATTCTGTTGTGATGAACAGACCACATTTTGTTTATTCACTCATCAGTTGATGGACACTGGGGTTGTTTCCACCTTGTTGGTTTCTATGAATAATGCTGCTAGAATATTCATGTCCAAATTTTTTGTGTGGACATGTTTTCATTTCTGATATACACCCAGGAGTTGAATTGCTGGATCATATAGAAATTCTATATTTTGCTTGAGGAGCTGCCAGACCATTTTCCAAAGTAGCCTCACCATTGTTTGCTCTAGTCAGCAGTTTATGAGGGGACTGATTTCTCCATATCCTCACCAACACTGGTTATTATCTGTCTTTTTGATTCTAGCCATTCTAGTGGGGATGAATGCTATCTCCTTAAGGCTCGATTTGCATTTCCCTGATGAATAATGATGTTGAACATCTTTTCATGTGCTTATGTATATCTTCCTTGGAGAAATATTTATTCAGGTCCTTTGTCTATTTTTAAATTGGGTCATATGTCTTTTTATTGTGGAGCTGTAAGGGTTCTTTATATATCCTGATACAAATCCTTTCTCAGATATGATTTGCAAATATTTTTTCCCATTCTATGGGTTATCTTTTCATTTTCTTAAGTGTTCTTTAAAACAAAAGCATGTTTCTGATAAAGTCCAATTTACCTATTTTTTCTTTTGCTGCTCATGCTTTTGGTATCATATCTAAGGATCCATCGTGAAATATGCAGTCATGAATACTTACTTCCTCCCATATTCTCTAACAAGAGCTTTAGCTCTTATATTTAGGTTTTGGTACATTTTAAGTTATATATGGTATGATGTAAGGGTCTAGTTTTACTGTTTTGCATGTGGCTGTCCAGCTGGCCCACACCATTTGTTAAAAAGACAACTTTTCCCAATGAATTGTCTTGGCACCCTTATCAAAAACTGGTTGACTAGAGACACATGGTTTTATTTCTAGACTCTCATATTAGATTTCATTTATCCATTTGTCTTTGTGCTAGTATCATACTGTCTTGATTATTGCTGCTTTGTAGTGAGCTTTGGGATCTGGATCCTTTGTGATTCCGTATGAACTTTAAAATAAACTCGCTGATTTCTACAAAGAAGTCAGTTGGGATTCTCATGGGGATTTCACTGATTTTGTAGATCATTTCGGGCAGTACTGCCATCCTAACAGTACTAAGTCTCCAATCCATGATTGTGGGATTTTTTTTCCCCACTTATTTAGGTCCTCAAATATCTTTCAACATATTTTGTAGTTTTCAGAGTATAAGTTTGAGCTTCTTTTGTTAAATTTATTTCCAGGTATTTTATTCTTTCTACTGCCATTATAAATAGATTTTTTCCTAATTGCATTTTCATATTGTCCCTTGCAAGCAGCTATGAGAAATACGAATTAATTTTGTATAATGATCTTGTATCCTGCAAACTTGCTGAACTCATTGATTAATTCTAATATTTCAGTTATTTTTTAGTAGGTTCCTTAGTATTTTCTATATACGAAATCATGTCCTCTGCAAATAGCGATACTTTTACTTCTTTTTTTCTTTTTACAAGTGTTTGTTTGTTTATTCTTCCTGTCTCATCTGGATGCCTTTTATTTCATTTTCTTGCCTAATTGAACTAGCAAGGATCTCCAGTACAATGCTGAAAAGAAGTGGTTAGAGCAGACATCCTTGTCTTGTTTCTGATCCCAGGTTTTGACCACTAAGTATGTTGTTACTGTGGGTTTGTGTCCGTGCCCTTTATCTAGTTGAGGGAGTTCTCTTCCATTTATAGTTTGTTGAGTGTTTTTATGATGAAAAGGTGTTGGCTTTTGTCAAATGCTTTTTCTGTGTCTACTAAGATGATCATGCAGTTTGATTTTCTATTCTGTTGATTCTATTGCTATGCAGCATTTATGATAAAAATGGAAAATACTAGTATTAAGATATTAGTAACTAAATAAAGTAAGTAGATAAAAGATACCCTCCAAACACATTTATAAAAAAAATTAGCCAAGAATCATTCCAATTTCCTTGTGGTAGAAGAAAATAAAGCTTAATAAAAAAATTTGAGAAGTATCTTAAGTTGATTTCTGACTAATTTTAAGTTTTGTGTTTGATGGTATTTAAAACATAGTTTACATTTCTTTTCAAAATACGTTGCTCATGAGAAGTAGCAGATGGTACTAGAATGGACACGGGGTTTGGAAGCTTAGGTTTGAATCAGACTCTGTCTTGCGTTAGTTATCTGACTCTGGAAAGTTCTTTAACATCTTCAAGCATCTGCTTGAGAAAACTGTAAACAAGGCTTTAACAGAGTGCTGTGAGGACAATAAAGCACTGGGAAGGGCCTGGCTGAATGACCCACTAATAGTTAGCAATGGAGTGAAGCGGGTAGAAGGGCAAGCTCTACAGACTGACTGTGAGGATTCCAGCACTGGCTCGAAACCCTATTAAGTATGTGAACATGACAAGTTATTTAATCTCTCTGTGCCTAATTATCTATCTGCAGGCTAGAGATAAAATTAGGAATTCACATAAGAAGAATACTGAGAAGGATAAATGAGCTGATATCTATTAAACACACAGCAAGCCCTTTGAAATGTGAGTTGTGATTATGAAGTTAAGATAGCATTAAGCAAGGATTAATAGAACATGTACGCGTGCAAGATGGGTGTGGATTGGGAAGGAAGGATGTCTGGTGGAGAGGTCTTGTCTGAGCTTGTCCTGGGAACACAGGGCACTGAGAGTCAAATAAAAAAGGCATAAAGTCCAACCTCTCAGTGATACACAGAGGCTCAAATAGTGGCAAACAGGTGCAGACGTCATGTCTGCAAAGACCAAAGGCTGGGCTCAAGATGGGCAGGACAGAGCCAAGCATTTAGAGTGGGGCTAAGCTGGAACTGTAGGCAAGAGTTGGGGGGGCTGTTGCTCACTTCTGTGGGCCACCCGATTTGTGGTGTGTGGGTGAGACAGGCTAGTTTAAGGGGCTGGAGCAAGTTCGACAAAAGGATGAACACAAAGACGGAAACTGCAGGACAGCTCGTATTCCAGTATTCCAGAAGGCGACAGTTCAGTCATATTAGTTCTTGTGCTTTCTAATGAAAGATGTGTCCAGGCAAGAGGGAGCCATGATCTCCCAAACACTATTGCCAAGTCTATGAATTACAACATTTAGTGGATTTTCACTCTTCATATTTGTAAGATGGTCAACTTTTCAAAACATGCTCATCTACTAGCCCACTGGTTACTCCTGACATCCCTTTTGTATAGGTGAGGACAGTGCTGCCTAAAGAGGTTAAATTTACCGACATCGCCCAGCTACTGGAGATGGAGCTAAGTGACAGCCTGGCCCCTAGGCCCCCAGAGCCTGCCGGGGCCACACAGCCAAATATATCACCTTCAGCCACTGCGGACCACTGGTAGGTGCTCGTGGGCCCTATCTAGAATAACATTGACAATCAAACTTGAGATAGGTACCTTTTCTAATCCTGCAGAACCTCGGAGAAAGAAATTCCATTCAGCATCAGTTAAGTTTCCTTGCTGATGCATGATCTCAACACAGAGCATAAAGCTGTAGATGAGCTTATGTTGTTCAAAAAGTCCTCTCGAAACATTGACATAAGCGGTTAGAAGAGTTTGTTCCAGCAGTATTTCCAAACGCTGCTGTAGATCATCCGTCCTTAGAGAAGTTTCAATTGTTGTATTGAACAACTGTGGGAAAGAGAGCGCTATCAATGTCTCTGATTTAATTCAATTTCTATGGAGGGAAAAAAAAAAAAATCCCTGCTCCTCACTCCCTCCCTTCTGGGCCCTGTATTCAGTAGGTAACCAGCAGCACAGGAGATGACTACTGTACAGTGAAAAAGTCCAGAGTTCATCCCAAGTTGATAAGTGATATTTATTTTCTGCATTCCTTGCCTCTCCCCATTTTTCAGAAATGAACCACTGCCAAACTCTCGACAATATTCAGAGAGTATCATCTTGATGTGAGGCGTAACACGGGAAAATGAAGGTGAGCTGGCACCACCAGTTTTTTCATATCCTTAACTTGGATTTGATAACCACTTTGGGGTGAGAGACGTAAGGGCAAGGTAAGGTCACGTGCTCTTCTTGGCTCTCCCCCAAGATCATTGTTAGGCTGTGGGAAGAATGTGCTAGAATTTTCTCCATTTAAGGGAAAGCCCTTGTTAATCTTCCCCAAAGTTTGGTTGACAAAGGGAAATGGAGGTGTTATTTAACATACTTAGAAGAAAAGAGGATTGAGCTTTCTTTAACAACCTGACAAGAAGCAGAGTTCAAAATCCAGTGAAGATGTGATGCTTGGTGCCCAAATAAAACATGGCAAACCTTGACACACACTGGTTGCTGAGAGAAACCTTGGTGGTGAACAGAGGGCACTACTGGGGAGGCTCGGTCAGTTCTGCTGTATAATGGGTGATGCAAACTCTGTCTCCCCTGGAAATCTTTAGGTAAATTGACACTGCTTGCTGAAGTATTGTGACGTTGCATTTGCTCTTGGGAGAGACGAACTGCTGCCACAAAGAGGAGGAGGGGTGAAAGTATCCTACTCATGAGAAATCTGATTAGATTCAACAGTGAATAAGATGATTAAGAAGAGAGACCATACAAAAAACAAAAATCTCACAGTAATATGGGGGAGTGGGAAGGAACCAAGGACAGGAGAACAGGGCATGTACGATTTGTCTAAAAAAAGTTGGGCAGGTGTGGTGAGGGGTTGGGATAGCCTGTTGTATAGAAAGTTCTGGGGGATAAAAGATACAGAAACCAATTTGTTGGGATAGCCTGTTGTATAGAAAGTTCTGGGGGATAAAAGATACAGAAACCAATTTGCTTAAGGTCAGTGCTGTCAGAGACTTGAGATACAGCACAGAAAAATCTAACAGTGGAAAGGAAGTTGGATTACTGAAGAGATGGTATAAAGAAATAGCATGGAATTATAACTCTAAAAAGGAAAAAAGAAAGGCAGGCAAGGAGGAAAACCAACAAGCTAGTTAGTGGAGGAGGCCAAGAGAAAATCTTTCTTTTCTTCCTCTGCAGTTTTCTGTGCATACTGGGCACTTGAGTGCTAAGAACACATGGCAGGTGGAGTCGCCCTTGAGCAGGTAAGTCTGAACCCAAACTCCTAGAGGGTCTTACTTGATAACTAGACTCACGAACTGTCTGAGGCAAAAGTAACTCAATGGGGTTTAAAGGGAAGCCAAAGAAATAAAATTCACTGATAAAACAACACACTTACCTGTTTAAAATATTTTAATGAATACTGGTACATAGGATCTATTTCTGAGAGGCTTGCGATAACGAAGTACATGACAGAGCCTTGGGTGGCTACCGGACGGTACTTCTCACGAGCGACATTGATCATTATTTCAGTGGACTCGGCTTCCTTTAGCCTGACTTTAATGGCACCAGAAGTGATCTGAATAAAGATATGAAAACAAGTTCTTAAGGATCCCTTTAAAAAAAAATGGTAGGATTTTTGGAGTATATCCAGTTAGGTCTAGGAAAGAAATAAGGATACAGTGAATTAGTGATTATAATAATAAGGGGGGCCCCAGATAGAACGACTGAATCTCAGGACTCCATGACCTTCTTCTGACTGAGCTGACACCTCTTTCCTTCCCGAACGCGGACTAGGCAGACAGGAACAGACAACATAAGAAGCCCTGACAAACTGGAGCAGCACTTCTCTGAGACTGATTCTGAGTGACTTCTGGAAGGGAAGCACCAACACAGCAGTCCCAGCTGCTCCCTGACTTCCCCATGAGCAGTCCTAACATGATGTAGGGTTTGCGTAAGGGAAGAAGGTATGTAGGGAGAAGGGGCATCCACGAAACTGCCCCAAAGAGGGGGTGGAGAGAGGCTGGAAGGAAGTGGTTTCACATTCCACTCTGGAATAACAAGGAAGACTAAGATTCTCTTTCTTTCCCTAGTGTTCCCAGGTGTAGACAAAGGGCAACCTGGGGATAGTAGGTGTTGTTTGTGAAGGGTTGTTGGAGATAGTTGCAAGGTCTTTGCTGTTCTTTTGGTTTTCTGTTTTTGGTTAGTGGCTCTGGGGAGCCTTTTGGCCAATGGGCTCTCTAAGGTTCCCTTCTCTCTGTATTGCTGCCTGTCTGTCCTCCTCTCCCAACCCCCATTTCTTTCAGCTGTGGGTATTCCTGGTATAAAGAAATAGCATGGAACTGACTCTAAAAAGGAAAAAATTTTGTCTCCAGAAAGTCAAAGGGTCTAGGGCAGGGGCCATGAAAAATCACTGTGGGAACTGCTGTTCAGTATTGGCTCTACTGAACAAGCTTTCTGTCTAGACCCCACTGCCCGATAGAAACATAATGTGAGCCACATATATAATTCTATCTTTTCTAAGTTTATTGAAAGTAAACAAGTGAAATTAATTTTAACAATTTTATTCAGCCCAATAGAATCTCATATATGTTGATTATATTAGCATATAATCCATTTAAAAATTACTGAGATTTTTAAACTTGTTCTTGGATTAAGTCTTTGAAATCTGGTGTATATTGTACACTAACAGCACATCTTAATTCAGGCTAGCCACGTTTCAGGTGCTCAATAGCCACATGTGGCTAGTGGCTAAGTTCTAGACTGTTGACCCCTGTCCTCCAAGAGAGGGAAGGGGGGGACTTAGAGATTTTTCCAGGAATCAAAGGCTCAAACTCTCTCTGTATTGACCACTTAGGAGCCTGAGGGGACGAGAAAGGGTAGAGATGAGTGGGAGACCTCGGTCTCAATACTGGACTCAACTAAAGCATTTACGTATGAGTAAGAAAAAGGAGGTTGATATGGGAGTAGTTGGATCAAGGAGACCCACCTGCAAACAATTCTTTATTCTTTGGAGGAGCCCAAGGCTCTGATAATGAAGAATCCAGGGCTAAAGAGAAAGCAAAGTGGACTACTTTCTTCTTTTTGCCAGAGAACATTAGACTGTATACCTCAGTTGAGCTTAGTAACTACTTATAGATATTATGCCCAAGAGACTTGAGACCTCAGCAATAATTAGGGAATATGGCACATATTTTAAAATGAGGGCTTGGGGGGGCATTTGTCAGGCTTAGTCAGAGGAGCATGTGACTCTTGATTTCAGGGTTGTGGGTTTGAGCCCCACGGTGGCTGTAGAGATTATTAAAAAAATAATAATAAAATGAAGGCTCTGGGAGTTTAAGGGTGTATAAACTATAGGCAGAAAGTGCAGGAAATGCAGCCCAGGAATAATCAGTCTTATCTCTAACTGATAGAAAGGGTATCTTTAAGGCAACTACCTGCAGACACCAAAACCTGCTTACAGAGAAAGAAGAGAGTCAGAACACATGTATCTATCTTACACCGTACTGACACCATGATACAATTATAGTAAAGGGATTTTTAAAAACAGTGCAAACCCACAAAGATAGGAAGAATGGAAAAGGAAATATCAATAAAATTTTGAGAACTGGAAAGCAGAGAGTAGAGTGGTAATGACTTAGCAGATCCAGGAAAATAGATTCCAAAGCTGGCAAAGGGGAAAGCCAAAAGTCACCCAATTTGTAAAGAAGAATCCCCTTCAAAGGCTTAAAAATTTGTGGCATCCCACCGGAAGTGGGAAGGGCCTAAAATAAGAATTGGTTGCTAGACTCCCAAGTCATCTCCCCACCAGTCAGGGGGTTGTCCTTTCCCTACCCTGACTGAAAAATGTAAGTTTCATCCCTGGGGAAATTAAAAGAGAGGATTTTTTGACGGAAGGAAGACAGGGACAGTTGAGGACCAGGTACCATAATGAAAACAAAGAGATTAGGTAAATGTATGCACAATGGATGCTGACACCCTAGCTCTTCTCCTGTCCTCAGCCCCCTAAAATACTTGCAGCCAGATCTTCATATTTCCAGGCAATGTAAACATTGGATGTTTAACTATAATCAGGATATGAGTACAGTGGGAGGCTAAGGGATGGAAAGAGGGTGTGTGTGTGTGTGTATGTATGTATGTATGTGTGTGGTAAAAGTATAGACAACAGTGAATGTATAAAAGAAAAACTTAAAAAGTAGCAATATGAGTCTATGATTTAGAGAAAAGATGTCAAACCCCAAATAATCAAAACAAAAAAGATGAACACAGTTGTTTTTATGGAGGAAGTCATGAGTGGTAGTGGTGGTGGTAGTGGGCAGAGAGAAGGCAGGGAATGCTATTGCAAACCTTGTACAAATATTTCATTCCTTAAGCAATTTGCATGTAAAGCTTTGTTTGTTTGTTTATTTAGAGGGCATGAGCAGGAGGAGCAGAGGGAGAGGGAGAAAGAGAATCTCAAGCAGACTCTGTGCTCAGTGTGGAGCCCAATGCAGGGCTCAATCCCACGACCCTGAGATCACGACCTGAGATGAAAACAAGAGCTGGATGCTTAACCAACTGTACCACCCAGGTGCCCCATATGTAAAATTCTGATTAAAAAATTATAACAAATGGGTTAACCATCAACTTCCAGAAACTAAAAACCAAGGAAGAATGAATTGAAAGAGGATAAAGAGCCTGACAAACAAGCAGAGAGAGAAAAGAAATGGGAGACCCAGAATTACTTGTTTATTATTGTTTAAATACTGAGATCTCAAGAACTGTAGGCTATAAAGCAGTATCATTTCTGATGTCAATGAAAGATAAAGGACATAACCTTCTATACTCCATGTCAAAGGGATTTTTTTTAGTAAATTACTTTCTGTTTCTCATGAATGGATGAAAGTCATTTTCTAGGTTGTATTCCCAGTATACTTTTAAAATTATGGTTTGAATGAGAATTTAGTACAAGATTATGTGTTTAATGTAAAACTTCATTGTACTATCGTGACATTTTTACTGAGCACTAGTTATATACAAGGCACCATGGTTAGCCCTTGGAGTAGGTATATCAGGCTGAACTATTCACAGACTCAATGCCTAATTGAACAGGCTAACATGAGATTTAAGACATGGGATTTGGTAACGGTGACATAAGGTAAACAATGTCAAGGGCTATAAGAGGGTCAGGTAAATTGCTACAGGTGTTCCAAGGAGGAGATTAGTTCTAGCTGGGCATACCAGGGAGGCTTCCTGAAGGAGGTGATATTAATGTGACTATAATTGCTTTTCCTTTCAACTTATATCCTGTCCCAGTTCTTTACATTACATGCTTGATTTAAAAAATGTAGACAAGACAAGAGGAGCAGTTGTCTACAATTTACCTCCTCCTCCACTGGGGGGTGAAGGGCCTTGCCAGCCAGGCTCACTCTCGAGCTACCCTGGCAGCCCAGGTGTGGCCGCCATTCTTGCTGTAAAAGACTTTGCAGGACCCTCAAAAGAGGTGGTTGTAACTTCTGAAGCAACACACTTTCTATAAATACTAAAAATATTTTACTTGCCTTTGAATCCTGGAGTGTGTCAATAAGTTCTTCATTGTCCAGAATATTTCCTTCAGATGTAAAGAGCATTCTCAGGATTTTCTCCTCGATAGTTTTCAGCTGGTTTTTGTCAGTGTTGATCCTCACAATGAGCTTGATTCTTTGTTCTTCCAACTCGGGTTTTTCAAGTCGTACCACATCACTGGAACCAAAGTTTGAATACTTAAATTATGGCTTTATCAGTGCCCTGAAATTGCTTCTATTTTTCTTTGCTACTTAGTTGAGTACTAATGCTACTAGCCAAGTCCTAGTGCATAAGGCCCCTCTTTTGCTGGGTTTACACGATGGCTATTCACTGAATGACATGTTAGTTCTGATTCTTTATCTTGTATTTCAAAATGACACCCTACCACAGTCCCCATAGCGTCTGCTTATCATCTTCTCTTCGGAAAACCTGCTCAGTGTTTGATCTTCCTAATCATTCAATTTCTGTTTCTAATGCTTGCTTGTGCAGGCTAAAAATGGTGCCTAGAACACTTTTTTTATGGGAGATCCATGAAGTGAGTCTTGCCTGGGTCTAATAAAGGGGCCTTACTGCCAGTTCCATCCCTGTCTAAACATGTGAACTTAGATCTCCCTTCACTTGTGCTTTCCTAATTTGCTCCCAGCCCTATGTTTGCAGAAACTAATCTTTTTGAAGCATCACTCTGCCAGGCACCCTGCTCAGAGTTTTATGCGGATTCTCTTGGAATTCTCCGAATGCTCCTGTGAGGTGGACACTGCGGTTACCAGCCCAGCCTGCAGATATGGGAACAGACGCTAGTGGGTCACCTCCTGAGCTCACGTGGCTCTGAAAGGCAGAGCTGGGCTTGCACCTGGCTTCGCAGGCTCCAGGGCACACGCTTTACCCACTAGGAAGAATGGCCTCGTTGTCCATTTGTTAAGTACATACCGAGTTCAGAAACTTTAAAAGTTATTATATGAACGCCATAAGAAATCATCATCTCACGTTCCTTTGTTTAAATAATTATTCCAGAAGAGAAGAGTATAAACTAGAACCCAGAGATTCTGTACTCTACACCGGAGGCTCAACATTCTCACTTCCGGGGCACTTGTCTATGTCCCCGCAGTCTAACATGATGACAGCCTGTGACACAACTAAGTGGAACTCTTCACGGGAGCGCACTGGTATGAAAACGGTTCAGCCATGTCCTTAGAATATGTCCATAAAATGTGCTGAAATACCCTTTGTCTGGAAAGGAGTTAGCCTAGCAGAAGTTAAGCAAGTTAGCAGCTGGCAGAACAGATGCCTAAAATAAATGAGGAAAATGAGACTTAAACTCAGTGATAACAGGAATAAATCAGAATGATCTTGACCCAATTTTGACTTGACTTGATAAACTTGACGACTTATTTTGAACATGGGTCTAAATAATCTTTTCCTTTAGAGTTAATGTATGTATATACATATACACACACTCATATACATACATATACGTATCTACTCACACACACATATAATGAGTTTTTAGCCATTATGTTATTATTTCAATAAATCCTTAACATTTTTTTTATCTCATAAGCCTCTTGGCTAAATCTGATAATTACTAGCAACAATTCATAATCTCATTTTTGGGAAGTAGAGATTTAATCACAGAGTATACTGAAGGAGGGTATTTAATTTTTTGAGGTGGACAAACGTAAGTGCAATTAAGTACACCGAGAAAACACGTGTAGGCAAGTAAACAGGAAAGCTGTATTTGGGAGTTTTTCTCACAGGTATGGAGGAAAGCATCTCAAGGAACCACACAACGACTGACTTTGTTCACTTGCCCAAGATTGGAAACCCCAGTGAAGGGCAGGAGGCAGGGCTGGACTGAAGGTCTGGCCCAAATCATGGTTGAGAATTAAGGGTATATCCCTGATCTCCTTGAGGAGACTGTGAGCAAGTTCGGCAGCTGCAAAAGTGACAAGAGATGAAGAACCTGGTCATTTACTTACTATATCTTTATGACTTAAGACTCATGAGTGGTGCTTTCACACATTGTTTTCTTTGTTACAATTTCTAAACAAAATATTAGGAAACTTTGCTTGGTCCCCCGCCCCTGCCTTTTTTTTTTTTTTTTTTTACCTTAACAGTTGATCCTCTAGACCTGATTTGGTTACAGTGAAATTGATAATGGTAACTTTAATGCACACCTGAAAGAAAAGCATAGATTTACATAAAAACACTTAAGTTCAGATGGGTAAAATGAGTGCTTTCTTTAGTAGAACAGGGCCCATTATTACCCAGCTGGATGTCTCTTGGGTCTAATTGTGAACATATCCACACCCCCACACCCCCACACTGTGTCTTATACTAGTGCATGTTGGACAAGCCACTCACCCCTGCTCAGCTTCATTTCCTGAGATTTAAAAATTGGGATAATAATAGTTATAACTCACAGGATATTTGTGAAGACCAAAAGAGGTACTAATGTCACTCAGTTACAGTGACTTGTACATAGTTTGTCCTTGTTGAGAAGTGATGACTGATAATAAATAGAGCTTTATAAATATATTGTGTCATTGTAACAATTTTATGAAAAATGGTTGCTATAGTATTCTGACATTACTTGAATAAGTTAATGGCAAAAAAAAAAGGGTGTTTGAACGTCCCACACTTTACATGTTATTCTTATTTAATCTTCACAATACATCCTTGAAGTCGGCTTTATCTCCACTTTTTGGTTAATTGGCGTGAGGATCCAGGACATGGAATAACTGACCCGCGGTCACAGAGCTGGTGTTGGGTAAGGTGTGCGATGCTCCCTCCCAAAAGTTAAATAAGTGAGATGGTTGTAAGTCGTCAGTGCATTGGTCACTTTCCTAAACTTCACCATGGATCTTGGGACATGAGCTCTGGCAGTGGCTGTGAAAGTTATACCAAGGCTGACCTGGGCTTTTAGTGGCATTTCCCTCATCTTATTCCAGAAGTGTGTCCGTTTCATCTAACCTGAGCACATTTAGTGAAGACAGGCAGCTGCAGAAAATCAGGAACTAAACTGGAAATGACACTATTTGGAATGGTATATGCAAGGATTTTATTTTTGGGGGGATGGGAGGCGTGAAGGAGTACTGATTTGTGAAGTTCCTTCCCTCATTGCGTGGGCCCTGTTGGAGAAGGGGAGACCCGCCACGCTGGGAAGGCCCTGGGGAACGTGCAGCCGTGCCTGGAGCTATGGCAGCACCGAGGGACTGCAGGGGACAAGTGACCCCTTGGAGCCCCGTGCAGGAAGGGAGAAAGGAGACCCAGCGGCCTTTATTTCCATTGCAACTGCCTTGGGTTCTGCAGCACAAGAGTAGTTCTTCCGGATCCTATCATGGCTCAGGGATGTGTGTGTGGAAGTGAGGTTCACAGAGATCCCCTCGAAGTCTAAGGGCATGAGGGAGGACAAGATGCCCCCTCCTCCAGAACTCTTAAGTACAGGCACACTGGATATTTGAGTCCTGATTCTCTAATGGTGCCAGTCACCAGAGTTTTCAAGCCGGCAACTTCTTTATTTGGGGCTGTAGGCCACTGGCATTTGCAAATGTTAATATTGGCGTGTCTGCCTCTCCCCACAGACTCTCTGTGAAGCCCTGGTTCATTTACGAGCCACAGCAAGACGGGCACAAATGGCCTTGAACCACGGTGAGAAGGGAAGGGAGAGCTGCTCTGTGCCCTGCAAGCAGCTGTGGGCCGGGAAGGAAAGGGAGAGCACGTTGAAGGGGTGCGCAGGGCTGAGGTGGGGCAGCGCCCAGGGACCGGAAGGGACTCAAGTCCGACTGAGGGGCGAGCACAAGGGCAACTGGAATCAGAATCAGGATGCAGCAGAGAAGCAAGAGTGGAGGACAGTGGAAGGAAGGGGGGGTGGCGGAGCAGAGAGGCAAGGGGGAGCTGGGAGAGGGCCCACCAAATGTCAGAGACCCATCACACGTTAATAGTCCACTCAGAATTCCAGACCAGCAGCTCATACCTCAGGCAGGTAGTGGGGATTTGGCAATTTGGTTGTCATATAGAACCTAAAGTTTTTGTCATAGTCGATGTCTGAGTCTCCCAGGTGAATGAGCAGCCGTCCACCACTCATGAAAGTCTGCTTCAGGAGAATGGGTTCTAGAGCTGGATCCAAGGTTTCTTTTAGCTTGAAAGTTAAAATAGAATACAAAAAAAAAAGTCATTAAAATGGATGGCATCAATTTCTCTAAATTCCTTAGGCCTCCAAATTACTTTGAATGAGCAACTTTCCAGTGATCTGAGAGATATTTCTCTTCCTGTGCACTCACTACTTCTAACAGTATATATTTTCCAGTGGTTATCTTATCGGTAGTCTAAGAAACTAAGATCATATGAAGGGATTACAAATGTTTAGACTAATTGTACATATCATTCATCCGCATAAGGAAGAATCGGAGAAAGGAGGGTCTCTGCAGGTGGCGCTTCAACAGGACCCAGACAAGTGATCTGTTTACTCTCATGGCAGTTCTAAGACAAGGAATGACAGTCTACAGGCCAAATCCTGTCCTCTGGGGCCTGTGTTGTATGGCTCTCAAGCTAAAAACGATTTTCACCCCATTAAAGGGTTGTAAAAACAAAACCCTAAACCCAAACCAAAACAAAGAAGAATATTTGTTTGAAGAATATTTGTACAGGGACTGTATGTGGCCTAAAAAAACTAAAATATCTGGCTCTTTACAGAAAAAGTTTGTGGACCTCTGTTCTGTATGATAGTTCTTTTCTTTCCCTCAAAGCAAATTTGATTGTTGGCAAGAACTTGGGCACACAGACATTGCTGTTGGACCCCATGACAAACATCCTTATGTCAGCACGAGTGTGATGGGGGATGGCCCAGGAGCTGTCAAAATTTGATGGTAATCCATAGTTAACAAATCTATCTCATACTGTGACATGATACCCAACAATGTAAGTTGTTCTCTTAAAATAAAAGTTTAGGAGATAAAATTTCATTCCCACCTATGATACAATTTTGTGCTCTTAAGAATCTATTCTATTTCATTAAAAAATGCTGGTTGAGACTGACTAACTCCTTTTCACACCCACGAATAGGTGGAGAGGAAGTTGGAAAAATACCACTTTACAAATGTAAAAAGCAGCTAGGTGCATGTTAATGTTGCCACGTCACAGGAAGCAGGACAGGCCTGGTCGGAGTAAATCCTGTTCTGGCCGGGGTGCTGACCAGGGCCCACCCCCAGCTCCCACAAGCACTCAGCTACAGTTACAAGGCCCTGCCGTCCGGGAGCAGAACGTCATAGAAAGTCTTCAGTGCCCTGCCGTGAGAGAAGAAATCCCCCTAGGACCTCCTGTGTTACAACGGAAACCAGGGTTTAAGAATCCAGTTTGGGGCTAGCATAACTGCACCAAAGGTTTGGGGAGACTTTGCCCTTCCCTGTAACTCCAGGGTTTGAGTGAGCGCCTGGGACCCTATACAGAACCTTACCGGTGTCGGTCAAGGCTAGAAGGGTAGAGAATAATATTTATGCCCACTGGAATGTTTGCTGGCCTCACGTCGTCAGCGTGTATAGACAGTCCCCGCCGGCCCCCTGGCACTACCGCTCTGCACTTCCACGGCAGCTCACCGTCAAGAGCCACCACGGGGCCTGAGAATCAGCAGTGTCAGAAAACAGCCCATCCCATCGGCACCAAAACCACGTCTGGAATCAGAAGGATCACTTGCTCATCGGATTGCTCCCCACGTGATAGTGCACTGTTTAAGGAGCAAAGTGACTGGTTTGAGCAATTTGCCAGGGGAGCTGACTGGTGTCTCTAGCACGATGCAGGTGTGGCCCGTGTAAGATTCCAGATATGGTCTGAAATCGAACCGGAGAAAAGAAAAGTGAAAAGCAAACCTCTTCCAGTAAGACAGGTAAACCAAGTCGGATTGAATTTTCAAGTGTACGTAGGAAATTACTATCCGTAAGCTTAATGATCTTTAAACCACTTCTCATTTCCTTGTTCCTTATCCAACGGTTTGCCTGTTTGAGAAAGCACAGAGCTGGACATTGGACTTAAAGAGTAGAAAATAAAGAGTAAAGTTTAGAAATTTTGTTCAATTTAGAAACAGATTTGAAAGATGAAAAAGATAAAATACTACCCCTCTGCAAATAAAAACACCTTTTAAACCCCAGTGTTTGGGATTCTTTTTATTCAAATTTGGAATAAAGAAGAGACACGTCTAGGGAAAAAGCCCATCCTTAATGTATCTAAGCTTGTCTTCCTTGCTTTGACAACAGCTCTCTTTTCTAAACCCCACTTAGAACAGTATAATCTGTGGATTTAGGAGTCAGATAATAGGATTCTATGAATTCCAGACAGGCTTGTCCTAAAACCCATCCTATCCTGACTTCATTCTGACTCTTCAGACCTTTTCGGAACAAGAACTATATGGGAATGAATTTCTGCTCCCACAGAAAACAGAAAACTAATGGTCAACCCTGTAAACAAAAGCAATCAAAATCAAGTATGCAGAGCAGTTGGACTCTTCCCTTTCACCTTCTGCCTCCACAAAATGAGGAACTTGGACTAGAATACTTTTTTTTTTTTTAAAGGTTTATTTATTTGAGAGAGAGAGAGAGAAAGAGCACACACCAGGGAGGGGCCAAGGGAGGGAGGGAATCTCAAGCAGACGCCCTGCTGAGTGCAGAGCCCGACGAGGGCTTGAGATCAAGTCCCCAAGATCATGAGCGGAAATTAAGAGTCAGACAACTTAACCGACTGAGCCACCCAGGCGCCTTTTGGTCTAGAAGACTTCTAAACTCCCTTCTAGGTCTAAATCCCCAACATCTTACAAGTGTGTTCAAGTCCACTTTTGGAATTTGGGACAGACAGCTTAACAGGAAGCAGAGCTAGGAGGCTGCTCCGCCTCTGAAGCACGGGTCACGCACCTGATCCTGGGGATCAATCATCAGAGGCCACCGTCTCCCTTGAGTAACCAAAATGCCATTTTCTGTTGATATTGTGTCACGGGGCAGCCCATCAGTGTTCCACTGCCGTATTTCGTAGGGGTCGCCAAGGATGTTAATGAGACTGAAGGAAGGATTGATTGGGATCTCCAGAGACAGACAGTCCTGGATCCAGTACTCTATAAGCTGTGGGAGGAGGAAAGCTTACCGGTACAGAGTCAGGAACACTCGGCAAAATGAGGATACACACAAAATGTCATGGTTACAAGTTCTACTGGTCCCCACACGCAGCCTGGCATCAAAGCACAGGACACAAGGACTTGTCTGACAGTTAGGAGATCTGGGGCCTCAAACTATACCATAAACTAGCTGTGGCTTTGGGCATGTCACCCCCCATCTGAACCTCAGTTTTCTCACGTATAAATGACAAATGCTGTCACAGTAGTCTTCAACCAGGGGTGTACTGTCTTGCTCGGAGAGTCTGGAAGCATGTGGAGAAGTTAGGGGTTATTACAATGACTGTGGGTGCTACTAGCAATTAGTAGACAGGGCAGAGGATGTGGCATGTTGCCTCCTTCAATGGATGGGACAGTCCAAAAGCACCAGTGGCTCTGCTCACATGGCACCAGATGATCCCTGAGCTTCTGTTGACTCTGCGAGTCCTATATTAACTAAGTTTTATAACTCAAGGGCAAGGATAAAATCTTTTTAAAGAAGATTTATTTATTTATTTGACACAGAGAGAGAAACAGAGAGAGAGGGAGCACAAGCAGGGCAGTGGGAGAGGAAGAAGCAGGCTTCCCGCTGAGCAGGGAGCCCGATGGGGGGCTCGATTCCAGGACCCCGGGATCATGACCTGAGCCGAAGGCAGACACTTAACTGACCCAGGCGTCCATGTGAAAACTTTTTAGGAAGGCATTTCATAAAAATGGCCTGAAAATCTCTCCAAATAATTTCATTTACTGCTCCTTCCCTTTGCCTAGCCCTTTGTAGCAGTCTCTCCAATTCAGAACACTTCGTCCTGGCTGATTGTATTTATTTATTTGACAGAGAGAGAGAGAGAGAGAGAGAGAGAGAGCGCGAGCATGGACGTGGTGGGTGGTGGGGGGTGGGCAGAGGGAGAGAATCTCAAGCAGACTCCTGGCTGAATGCAGAGCCTGATGTGGGGCTCAGTCTCACGACCCTGAGTTCATGACCCGAGCCAAAAATCGGGACTCCGCCGTTTAACCTACTGAGCCACCCAGGTGCCCCCATCCTGGCTGACTTTAGATGCCACTTCTGATCATAAGTTGGGGGGGACTCCCTGCCCTTTCTCTTCTCCCAGGTTCTTGAGCTGTATAAGGAAGTGATGACTAACTTTCTACGGCAGGAAGGAAAGGAAAGAAAGTGTTAAGGAAATCCTAGCGGTAGACCATTGCTGACTGATGAGGGAGGTGGAGGGCTGTGGAGTGTGTAAATGAGTTTCTATCACGGAGAACCTTCACAGTGGAGAGCCTCCCTCTAAACTCAGGGAAATCATTCCCCTTGCCCTGCCTCTGCCAGTCACTACTCCTCACAGAAAGTGAGTTTACTCACCAATTGCCTATACTGGGCTGTGAAGGCCCCATAATAGGCAACACAAGCTGCTGCTATAAACACATTCCCAATGATGTTTGATATCTCCTCATTGAACTTCTGGATGCTTTCTTCCCATCGAACTTGCTCATCTCCTAATGCAGCTGTCAGCTTTCCAGCGCGTATCAGACGTGCTTTGGTCAGGGCCATAGTCTTTGCTAGAAAATTTTAAGAAAATCAAGTTATGTTATTCAGTATTTTCCTAAAATATAAGAAGTTTGTTCACCTGCTTTTGTTTATAGAGGCATTAGCATTATTTAGCTAATGATGTCAATGCATCTCTATGAGACCTCACACCAATTCGGCATTATTTCCCATTCCAGAAGCAAGTCCAAGTTTGTCTCTTCTACGCAAACAGTTCCTTTTTGATACTCCACTACTCTGGCTGAACATAGCTCTCTCTGTGTCTGTGTAGTCTTTATTTTCTGGATCAAATTCATAGGCCGCGTTGTGTTACAATGCAACATGTCCCCATAAGCCTTTCACGCAGGAGCAAGACCTATGCCACACATGCAGCTCTAATGTTACACTAGAAGGCTAGTGGAGTAACTCTGGGGAAATGGTCCCGCATGTTGGATGGAAGCTGAGATCTGACTGCCTGAAAACTCTTTCTACTTTTAAAAATCAGGCATCTCCTTGTGGTATATATATACAACGGAATATTACTCAGCCATCACCAAGGATGAATGCTTACCATTTACATCGACATGGATGGAACTGGAGGATATTATGCTGAATGAAATAAATCAATCAGAGAAAGACAATTTTCATATGGTTCCACTCATATGTGGAATATAAGAAACAGGGCAGAGGATCATAGGGGAAGGGAGAGAAAACAGAATGAAAGTCATCAGAGAGGGAGAAAAACCATGAGAGACTATTTTTTTTTTAAAGATTATTTATTTATTTGAGAGAGGGAGAGAGAATGAGAGAACACGAGTGGGGAGGCAGAAGGAGAGGGAGAAGCAGACTCCCCGCTGAGCAGGGAGCCCGATGTGGGGCTCGATTCCAGGACCCTGGGATCATGACCCGAACCAAAGGCAGGCACTTAACCAACTGAGCCACCTAGGCACCCACCATGAGAGACTCTTAACAAACGGAAACAAACAGAGGGCTATTGGAGGGAAGGTGGGTGGGGGATGGGGTAACTGGGTGATGGGCATTAAGGAGGTCACATGATATGATGAGCACTGGGTGTTATACATAACTGATGAACTACCGAACTCTACATCTGAAGCTAATGACGTACTGTATGTTGGCTAATTGAATTTAAATTTAAAAAAAAATCAGGCATCTCCTGACCACCATAAATTTTATGAGTTACTTACCTAGGCTTTCTTTCTCATTCACACCTTTGTCATATTCATCTTGTAAGGCTTGTATTTGATCTTCTACTTGCTTTAGTAATGCTTGCTTTTCTCTCAGAGTGGCCATAGTAATATCAAGTTCAGCCTAATAAAATTAAGTAAATACTTAAAATGGAAATCCAAGGTGCCCAAAGAAAATCAAATTTGCCCACTTATAATACTTTTAAAAAATAGGATTTATATTCTTTTTCATGTCTCAAAAGGTTTTGATATGGTATAAAAAGTTAAAACAAAGGTAAAGTAAAATATAAGAGCAGAAGCACAACAGAACAAAACAAAGCCCAACAAAATAAATCATAGAAGGAACAGAGAAACAGAAGTCCCATTGCACATTAACCCCAAAGCATTTGGGATTAATTAGTTACTACAATGGATTAACTTTAAATGATGAAATGAATAAAAGATACACGCAATTGGGAAAACTCATCTTTCCTAACGAGTTCTCTAGAGCAGGGCTCTGCAAACCAAATTCAGCCTGCTGCCTGTTTTTGTACAGTTAGCAAACTAAGACTGATTTTACATTCTTAAATGGGGGAAAAAAATCAAGAGAAGAATCATATTTCATGACACATGATCATTGTATAAACTCAAATTCCTGTGTGCATAAATGAAGTGACGTTGGAACACAGCCGTGCTTTCTCACACACGGATTATTGCTGGCAGTTCCAGTGTTGCAACAGCAGAGTTCAGGAGTTGCCATGGAGACCAGATAGTCAGCAAAATGTAAAATATTTACTCTCTGGGTCTTCATAGAGAAAGTTTGCCACCCCTGCTCTAGCGAGGCGGTTCTGTCAGTAACTCGCTCCACTCCATGAGCTTTCTTTGTTCTGCTTGGGGCCTCACATCCGACTGTGGTTCAAGCTGGCTTTAGAACCTCAGATGCCACCGCGGAGTGCGGGAGTATTAGCAAACGCAACCCAGAGCGTCACATGCTGGGGCGAAAAGGCACCTCAAAAATATCACCGGCCTGATGATATGAATATACTAAGAACTCATTTTCCTTTCATTCTGGGAAAGGGCTGATTTTAGAGGTCATTTCTGAAAGAACAATCTTTCCCAGCTCTTTTTCTACAACAAAACCCAATTTTCAAGAGCGCTATTACTATCTACATTGCGCAAAGCCACAGGAGCTTGAATGATTAATGATCATGGCCTTTAATTGTATAAAATGTTGCAACACAAATAATGTACCTGTGCAGCACGGAGTTTTTGTCTCTTTGGTTCGACTTCCTTGACTACCCTAGAGTATAAATCCATCGCTCTTACCCACATGCACATGGATTTACATGCTCTGGACACCTTCTCTACTTTTTCAGGCACAAAATCAGGATTGTTAATATACTTTTGAAGTTTTGCCAATATCTGCGGCTTTATATTCTCCTTGTCGTATTCTAAAAGTCTTCTTAGAAAGTTAGAATCACCAAGAAGTTGCTTGGCTGTTGGCCAATCAGGCCTGAAAGACAGATGGAATAAGTTAATAGCGGTGTAATAAAGTAATTTAAGAACAAAAGAAATGTGTTCTTTCAAGAACATTAAGATATTATCCCAATCAGTGGGTTGTTTTTAATCTTGATACTATAATCCCAGTCATTGGTAGTTAAGTACACCACAATTCCTGGGGAGACATTCCTGAATGACTTAGTTTCATCCAACCCAGTTCTGGCAGAGAAAGAAATCGGAGTTTTTGAAATATAAAACATTATAGAAATAATAGTTTTATTTTTACAATGCCCCAGCACTCACATTTTTACCCCACTTGCCTTAGTTTAGGTCCTTAAAATCTCTTGCTGGGACACTACAATCACCTTCTACCTGGTTTTATGTCTCTCTGTCAACCCTGCCCCTTGTGAATTTTTGCCAGATTGGTCTTTCTCACATGAAAAGCTGATTATGTTGAAAATGTTCAATGGTTCTCAGTCCCCTCTGGCTGGGGCTTTTTACTTGCACTTTGCAGAACTCCCCGGGCCCACTAAGGTGCTGGCTAGAGAGTGAGCAGGGAAGCTGGCCAGGGGTCCTCTGGGCCCTCTACCCTTGTGTGATCAGTTTTACATAGAACAATTTCTTATAATTTTTACTGAAAAAAGTTTGTATCCCTAAAGAAGATTTGAAAACTATGTATCTCCAGGATGAAACACAAAACCTTGCCTGCTGTCATCACTGCCCTCCTCCCCAGTCCCATCCCATTCCATGAGCATCAAAGGTCCCTGAGCATCTCCCCACGGTCTCACTTTCCACCTGAGCATCATCTCTCAAAAACCTGCTCACACCTCTCCACGAACACTCTTTTTGGGGGAGCGGGGGGAAGAAGTCCTGGTACTATGCAAATATTGCATATCTTGAAATTATTATTTTTCATGTCTGTCTCCCCACTATCCTGTATGTGCCTTATAGAGAAGAGCTTCATATCTTCCATCATCTAGCACAACACAGATGTTCAAAAAAATGCTTGTTGAATCAATCTATTGAATGACTGACCAAATCAGTGAGAAGGTAGAGAAGAGAATGAGCACATATAAACCAAAATGTAGAAAAACACCAACGAAATTCCCCCATGCATTTTGGTAACACATGATTATGGATATACTCACTTGGCATTCAAGAGAATAGAAATCGCTTCCATAACAGTCATGACCATATCTGGGGGCTTTGTGAAAACTCTGATTTCCGATATGTCTGCTTTATCTAAGGAATCCAGGGCTCTATTAGCAGCATCAAGGGCAGGGAGAGCTTCTTCAAGGTCTCTCTGAGCATCATCAGCAATTGCTTGGGTTTCTTCAGCTTTCACTTTTGCTGTTGCTTCATCTTCTTGCACAATGCTACGGACCTAACCATGGAAACACAGCTGCTTAGGTGCTCTTAGTATTTGAATTTCAATGTTTAAAAACAAAGCCAATAATAATGCATCATATCTGCCCCTCTGGATTGCACCAATACTGAAAGAGGATTAACTACGGTGCATTTTGGGCTCTCCTATGTCCATCTCATGTAGGCTGATGGGATAACTGAGTGGAAGCTGTTAGAACAAACTGTTCCTTCTTAGGAGATGAAGAGCTGCTGCTTTATATTTGTTGGGGATACTTTTCTCACCACTCTCTGTCCCACCCATTGGGACATTCTCAGGGAGAGAACCAGGCTGATTCATTGAAGGTAGACTTTTACAACTGAAAAGCATTGCTAAAACTATTAATTATTTTAAAGACATACAAAATTTAAAACATCCAATCCCATGTCATGATATATGGGTGATCAGTGGGTGATCAAAGCCTTCTCGCCCCCGATGTCAGGGAATGCAGCATACCTGGTCAGCATTTTCTTGATCCACTGCCAATTTGTCCATCAGGGCTTCAACATCTTGTGATTTTTTAAAAAGGACAGGTTCTAAAGCTGAAAGTTCTAATTTCATTTTATCTACCAGTACATTTGTTTCTAATAGCTTGGTGAGACCATTCTTCACTCGGTCACGTGCCTAGATGACAATAAAAACATCAAGAGTATTATAAGCAATACATTTCTTGGCATCTCTTACTCATGAACTAGAATTTTACATCTACAGAATTGGTAAATCAGTTTGGAATAGTTAAAATTGTGAAGGGACAGAAATCTTCAGGTAACAGAACTCTAGGAAATGATCATGACATTCACCACGGTGGGTATAGATCCATGCTCCCTAGCCACAGCGGTTGGCATGTCACAGGACTGTGGGCTCACTGAGGAACCGCATCGTATTTTTATTCCCTTCTTGGCAGGTTGGCAGCACGTTGAATGAACAAGGGGTAAGTTCAGATAGGAATTTCTGGAGGCCACAGCTCTAGGAACTTGTTTCCTCAAGATGGCTGAGCAGAGCTAAGAACTTGTCAGTGTTTGGGGAGGCACTGTTCTGGGGACTCAGCTCTGGTTGCTGGATCTGAACCCTACTTCCCAGTGGTAAGGAACTTCTGACTAGGATCAAAGAGGCAGTATGTAGAAGAGGAGGCAGCCAGGAATAACTATTTTTTGAAGGTGAGTCAGAAATCCTGGCTCAAATTGACAGGTTTCAAAATATCTATCAAGCTATTTTACAAAGCATGTATTTATTTATCAGTAAAAATCCTCTGAAAAACATTAAAAATATCTTAATGGTCTCTACTTCTATTTTAATTTTGATTAAAATGTTGAAAGTTTCAGCTCATGTTAATAGGCTGCTGATGGCGATGGGGATGGCAGCCTCTCTTTCCTGAGCACCTCACAGATGTCAGATCAGATTCCAAGCCCTTCACAAACAGTATCTTATCTAAACTCCACTCAATCCAAGGGGTAGATATAGAAATGTCTAAACTTTACTTTCTACTAAGACCTAGAAGTTACAAAATGTGCTCAGGGTTGGGCAGCAAGAAAGAGGCAGAACATAGGTTGTATATGGTCTGCCTGACACTGAAGTCCTTGCTCTTAATGGCAACTATGGACACGTTAGGTCACCAAAACTCCATCTCTGCTGCTTAGCAAAAGGTTCTCCTTCTTATGAAATACTGCAGAGATGTCTGATTTACCGCCTCACTTTGATGCTGTTGCAATGTCCGTCTCATTCTACTGAGGCACGCTTAGGTAAAGGACAGTAGAAAAAATATACACATCAAGGAAGGGGAAAGCCTCTCGGCCGACAACATAAGACATTCTTTTCATCTTTTTTGTCTGTCGCAGGTTGTCAAGGGCACATGTTGGGATGGAGAAGGTTCTAGCAGGCAAAATAGCATGTAGATCTTCTGCGAGTTCTGGCAAGTTTTGAGTTTAAGCAAAAAAAAAAAAAAAGTGTTTTTCTTGATAATATTACACTTACTGAAACCAACTGCTTCTTCTTCTCACTCAGCATAGTCAGGAAGAGATTGATGAGCTCCAAGTAGGAGGTAGGCGTCGTGTAGTACCGTCTGCGGAGCTCCGTGTAGTAACGTTCTGCCATAGTAGAGACGCTCAAGTGAACGTTCACGCACATGAGGGAAAGCTTTTCTTTTAGTTCGTCTTTTCCAGCATCGACGTTTGCGAAAAATGTCTTTGATACGGAAAGAAGTGCTTCTCTAGGCCACTGAAAATAAAGATATAGTTTGGAAAATCTGTCGCTCATTTCTATAATATACATTTTAACAAGTAAGAAAATGCATTTCTCTGGACCTCTTCCTTGCTTTGTCCCCCCTTTTACCCAATGAATTCCTACTCATGTCTGTAATGGGTAACGAACTGAATGGCTGTGTTCATTAGAGAGGGGTGTGGGGCTGGATTTTCTGTCCCCAGCACAGTGCCTAGCACGTGGAAGTTTTTCAATCAGGATTTGTTACTTGAATAAATAAATGAATGGGTGAACTTAGAATAATTCCATGAAAAAAATTACATACATTATGAAGACCTCATGTCCTTACTGTGTTTATTATGCAGGTCCATTATGATAATCACTGTCTTCTTCACCTCTTCAACTTCTTTGCTCCTTTCTTGTTTCTCTGTACTCACCTGAACCTTAGTAAAAAGCAACCCTCTGTTACCCCATGTCTGTGACTGTGTAGTTGAGCATGGCTAGAGAAAAACACACAACCTGCCAACTGCCCTCACTTTAACTTCGTGACAACTAGCTCGAGTGGGTTCCTAGTGCAGCCCAGAAAAGCTTCTACAACTGCTAACACTTCCTCTTTCCATTTCATTCTCAGCTGATGACCTCACTTCCCAAGTCACTAAAAGAAACAGAAGCAATGAAAACAGAACTTCAGCGAGCTCTCACCCCCACATCTTCCCATCTCCCTGTTATCTGTGCTCATATACTCTGCCCCCCGCTCCTGTTCCTCTGGGGTATGCTGTGCACGCCCCCTGCCCAGGCCAACTCCTTCACTGATGACTCCATCTCATCTCTTCTTGCCTATTCAATGCCACTGGTACAACTACACTTAACTGTCGGCTGCTCTGTCAGTATATTTCTTTTCTGGATCATTTCCATCAGCACACATACATGCTATTTGTGTTTCCCACTGAAAAACTTGACCTCACATACCCTTGTAGCTACTACCCAGCTCTTGGTGTTCTTTTGGGGCAAAACTCCTTGAAACAATCGCCTATGTTCACTGTCTCTGATTCTTCTCCTTTCTTCTCTCTTGAATCTTCTCCCCATCACTCCACTGAAACCAAACTCTTGTCAAGATGACCAATAATTTCTACATTGCTAAATTCAATAGTCTCCTCTCCCTTTATAAATTCTGTAGCCTTTGTCCAATCATTATCATTGTCCTCCCCTGTATAGGAGTAAATTCCTAGCAGGCTTTAAAGCTAAAAGCGAGTATCCCTGAGTTATTCTTAGGCAATGTGTTACCCCTTTAAAATCGAGTGAATCTAGGGGCACCTGGGTGGCTCAGTTAGTTAAGCCTCTGACTCTTGATCTCAGCTCAGGTCTTGATCTCAGGGTTGTGAGGTCAAGCTCTATGTTGGATTCCACCTTGGGTGTGGAGTCTACTTAAAAATAAATAAATAAATAAAAATAAATCGAGTGACTCCAACTTCCCAGAGAGGTACTATCCTGGGATGTCACCAACCTGAACAAACCAGTCAATAGTGCAGCAGTTCACAAGGGATGGAAACATCCGGCATCGGGACCGAAAGGCCTCCCCTACGGGGCTCATACAGAGAACGATGTGCAGCTTCTGGCGGACTCTGCTGATAAAGTGCTGAAACACCTGACAAAGAGATATTTTTCAATTAAAATAAGGGCGAGGTAACAATGAAAACGAGCGTTAGCTAACGCCTCCGGGTCTACCGATACTGAATAAACACACCGTCAGTGAAGCAGGTGTGTGAACTGTCTGGTCAACCTCCACTCCAACCCCTCACGCAGCCTGGAAAGATTAAAAATGACATTTGGCAGACTCCACTGCAACTAAGATTCTGGAGGCGATGTAGGTTTTCCTCATCAGCATATTTAAGGAGGCCTCTTGAATAAGGTGGAGAGAGGAATTCCTACAAGTTTGTGCTTTGGGGTAGAGGCCACTGGAGGAGAGAGATGGGGGCAGAGTCTGGCCGAAGCGGAGTGGGCCTGGAGTAACTACCTGTGGGTGTGGCTCCCTATGCAGCTATGTCCTGAGGCTGGGGATGTGTGGCTGTGGGGCCGGCAGCCATGGCTGCGGCACGCTGAGTGCTGACAGGATCAGTGGCTTCCGGGCTCAGCAGCATTCTTGACCACTGACTTCCACCACGTGCGTTTCATGGCCATGCCGAGGAATTCAGCTGGAGTCCCTTTCTTGGGCTCTCCCCGTGATTCTGGGTTCCTCACATAAACCCCTTTCTGCTTTCGTCAGCTCAAGTAGACCCTGCTGTTTGTCCGTACCAGCCCTGACCTCACAGTGGAGAAGATCTCACAGAAGGCCACAGCGAAGGCATAAGAAAGAATGGTCAAAAAAGCTGAAGGAAGTCCAGAAGCAAGGGAAAGCACTGGGGCGGACCAACAGCAGCATATGGAATCCAGCACTATATTGGAGAAATGGAAGAGGACAGGAGCTGAGTGGTTCCTGAGATGGCGCTGGGCCCAGAGATCTGGGGGAATCCATTTCTGTTTCAGGGGCTCTGACCTTGCTGATAGGCAAGGGAATCAAAAGTACTGGACTCCTCGGGCAGGGCACTGAGGATGTGTGAAATCCATTTGTGTTGAAAGAAGGATAAGGCAAACTGTTCAGTTTGGACAAGACTATGACCTCCGTGGGGCAGTAGGGTTTCTGTTTTCTGCTTTCCGCTGACCTCTCTGGAAGTCTGGTGAACCAGTGCTTTGAATGCAGGGAGTAAAATACATAGAATTACAAAGGAAAGTAAATGTATTGGGGAAAAAAATCCATCCATGGACTCCTCAAAGGGATTCGTAGATTGTTAAAAAAAAAAAAAAAGAAAGAAAAAGAAAGGAAGGAAGGCTAACACAACTTTTGTTTTATTAAAGCCAAATCACCATTGTGATATGTCCTACCTCATCTCTGTTCCCCTCGGAAATGCCTACTTCTTTCGCCCTTGGTCTGGTGGCTGCTAAAACCTGTTCCAGTTCATCTTTTTCAAATAAATTGGGCACTTCGCCTGAGTTCAGGATGTTATTTATATCTTCCAGGAACTCCTCCACTACAATCTGTAGAAGAGAGCAGAGTGATCATTATAACTCATCCAACCAGTTTACAGTTATTACATGTGAATTGTAAACCAAATATTTAATCAAAATTCACTTTGAGTTAATTTTATCTTTAAGAGAAAATAATCTTAAAAATTAGAATCTTAATATTCTAACACAGAAGTACATTGATTTTTTATTTTTCCTTCCTGTATTGTTTCTTTTTTTTTTTTTTTTAAAGATTTTATTTGCCAGACAGAGAGAGATCACAAGTAGGCAGAGAGGCAGGCAGAGAGAGAGAGGGAAGCAGGCTCCCTGCTGAGCAGAGAGCCCGATGTGGGGCTCGATCCCCGGACCCTGAGATCATGACCTGAGCTGAAGGCAGAGGCTTTAACTCACTGAGCCACCCAGGCGCCCCTCCTATATTGTTTCTTAAAAGGCATTCATCTTTTATATGGTTCAAGTAATATGTACGAAAATTTTATTTTACATTTATTTTTTTTTAAAAATTGAGAGACAGAGAGAGAGCATGCGTGTACATGTAGGCATACGAGTAAGGGGAGGGGCAGAGAGAGTTTTCGAGCAGACTCCCTGATGAGCATGGAGCCCAATGTGGGGCTGGATCCGATGATCCATGAGATTATGACCAGAGCTGAAACCAAGAGCTGGATGCTTAACCAATTGAGGTACCCAGGCGCCCCTGTGCAACCATTTTATATTCTGCCCTTTTTCAGCTAACATTTTCTCATAAATATTTATCCATAATTCTGTGGAATACTCATTGCATTTATAACCATTAATGGGAGGATAACACACTATTGAGCTCATGTGCCATATTTGATTTAAATGGTCCATGGTCATGTTTACATTTTAAGAACATATGTAGGTCTATAGCTTTTCTCCCCAGCTGGATTATTTCCTGGGGATAAATTCCCAGGAGTGGAGGGCATCTGGATGGCTCAGTCAGTTAAGTGTCTGCCTTCTGCTCAGGTCATGATCTCAGGGTCCTAGATCCAAGTCCCACATCAGGCTTCCTCCTGCTCAGCGGGGAGTCTGCTTCTCCCTCTTCCTCTGTTCCTCTCTCCTGCCCCCTGCTCGCTCTCTCTAATAAATAAAAAGTCTTAAAAAAAAAAAAATTCCCAGGAGTGGGATTAGCAATTAAAGTGCATGAATAGTTTCTGGATTTTGAAGATTTTTAAATTTCCCATTCAATTCAAGTAAGATTTCATTAAACTTAACACATTTTTGCTAGTTTAGGGAGAAGTTTGCTTTGGGAGAATTTAATCTGCATTTCTTTGATTATTAGCAAGGGCAAATATGATTCCATGTTTATTATTTTCTGTTAAAAAAATCTGTTCAAACTGTAACCATTTTTATATTTGGAGTTTACTTTTAAATTTGAATGTAATTTTCATATTACAAAATAAACCTTTTGCCTCTAATACTTGATGCAAATATTTAAGAAATCTATCATTTATCTTTTTATTTCAGTTAACTTTTTAGTTTTAAAAGTTTGAGTCCTATATACTTAACTATGACAAAATATCTGTTACTTTTGTCTTCACTTGTAATTTTCTGTTTTTTCTTGAAGTTGGCATTATTGTGTCTTGTTAATTTACCCCAAGAGCAAACACTAGCTAGTTCTTTGTCCTAATTTACTTATTTCTGCTTTTATCTTATTATTCACTTTTCTTTCCTCTTATTGCTTCCTTGTTCCTTCCTTATTTTCCTGGTTTTAAGTCAACTAATATATGTAGTTTCTAATTTTTTATTCAAATCTATAAATTTAATCCTAAGAACTGTTTGACTGCATTCAAAGATTTTTATTTATATTATGTTCATTTCCCCTGTTCTCTAAATAGAGATTTAAATTTTGATGTTCTCAACTCAGGAATTTTTGTATGAATTTTTTTTTTTTAAGATTTTATTTATTTAAGAGACAAGGAGAGATAGAGGGAGAGATAGCAAGAGATAGCATGAGCAGGGAGGAAAGGGAGAAGCAGGTTCCCCAATGAGCAGGGAGCCCAACGCTGGGCTTGATCTCAGGGCCCCGTGATCATGACCTGAGCCGAAGGCAGATGCTTAATCGACTGAATCACCCAGGTGCCCCTATATGAATATTTTGAAGTCCTGAGCCACATCATTAATTTCTTTTTTGTTAGAGATAACAAAGAATGTTATCACCATAGTTTATGCTTTTTTGAATTCATTGAAAATTTGCTTAAGCCTAACATATGATCAATTTTTGTAAACCTTTAGTAGTATTAGAAAATATTTACTTTCTTTGTAAAATATAAATGTAGTATATAGCCATTAATTCCAGTTTAGAAATTGTAGTCTTCATATTATCTAAACATATTTATTTCTACATCATATTTCCTAGAAATAGCAAATTAAACTTTTTTAATGTCTTGTTTCTCTCAACTTCTCATAGTTATAATAGTTTTATGTATATATACATACATAGACACATTAATTTTAGTTATTATGGTTATATTTGCTCTCCAGTAACATAGAACATTTGAGATTGGGGCTTTCAACAGGGTATAATAGCCTTTTGTTTGCTTAAAGTGGAGTAAGACGGTCTGACTCGATCTTTGTAGCTTTAACAATTAAAGCCTTTTTATATAACTTGCTTACAAAAGCAACATTAAACTTCTATAAGAAATATTTTAATTTCACAATAAGAAACTACAGATAAATAAAATTAAGAAAATAAAAAATATCACTCAAAATCCCATGACTCAGACATTTTCTAATTGTATATACAACATATCTGTTTAGTTATACATTAAACCAAAGAACTTATATGGTAGATGATTTGTATATGTGTTATGATGTAACAACACATCATAAACACTTTTTACATTAATTAATGTGTACTTCCACAAAGTAATTTAAAATTTTTACAGACTGTCCTATTGTATAATTATATCATAATTTACTTGTGTGACTCTCTCATTGAATAATGAGGCTATTTCAAATTAACTGTTATTTTAAAATACTGCATTACATTTTCTTGTACATACAACTTTGTATGCAGCTGTAATTATAAGTAAGAGAAAATTAAGGGCTTTAACTTCATATTGCCAATTACCTTCCAGATGACTTTGCTAATTCACAAGTGAGGTCTATACAAGACCTATTTTCTGACACATTTGTCAACACTGCATATTATGATTTTTAACCTTTGTCAGTGTGCAAGGCCAACCGCTGATATTTATCTTTACTGAAATTTCTTTGGTTACTGGTGAGGCTGAACATTTCTTCAGGTGTTTAAAGCCCCTGATTTTTTTTTTGGAACTTCCTATTCACATTTTATTACATTTTTAAACTTCTTCTATTGATGTGCTTGTCTTTTCCTTTTCCTTTTAAAGAGTGTACTTGTATTTATTTTCCAGCTTTATTGAGATATAATTGACATATAACACTGTGTAAATTTAAGTTGTATATTGTACTGATTTGCTACACTTACATATTGCAACATGATTACTGCTATGGTATTAGCTAACACTTCCATCACATCACATAATTACCATTTCTTTTTTTTTTTTTTGTGGTGATAACATTTCAGATTTACTCTCTTTGCAACATTAAAGTATATAATACAGTTTTGTTAACTATAGTCACCATGCTGTAGATTAGATCCTTAGAACTTAATTCATCTTATAACTGGAAGTTTGCACCCTTTGACCAACATCTCACCATTTTCCCCATCCTCTAGCCCCTGGTCACTACTATGCTTTCTGTTTCCATGAGTTTGGCTTCTTTTAGATCCACATATAGGTGATATCATACAGTATTTATCTCTGTTGACTATTTCATTTAGCATAATGTCCTCAAAGTTCATCCACGTTGTTGGAAACAGCAGGACTTCCTTCTTTCTCGGGGCTGAATGATACTCTATTATATATATATGTGTGTGTGTGTGTGTGTGTGTGTGTGTGTGTGTGTGTGTGTACATGCCATATCTTCTTTATCCATTCATCTATTGATGGACACTTAGGTTGTTTCCATATTTTGGCTATTGTGAAAAATGCTGCAATAAACATGGGAGTTCAGATATCTCTTTGAGATCCTGTTTTCATTTCCTTTGGATGCAGATTCAGAAGTACGATTGCTGGATCATAGGGTAGTTTTATTTTTGAGTGTTTGAGGAACCTCCATACTGTTTTCCATAGTGGCTACACCAATTTACATTCCCACAAACAGTGCACACAGTTACTGTTTTTCCACATCCTTGCCAATGCTTGTTGTTCCTTGTCTTTTTGATGATAGCCATGGCAGGCTGTATGTTTCTAGGATTTTATTCATTTCTTCCCGGTTATCCAATTTGTTGGCATATAATTGTGTGAGGCAATATCTCATTGTGGTTTTGATTTACATTTCCCTGATGATTATTGATGTTGAGTATCTTTTCATATACCTGTTGGCCCTCTGCATGTCTTCTTTGGAAAACTGTCCATTCAGATCCTCTGCCCATGTTTTTAAACTGAAATTTTTTTTGCTATTGAGTTGTATAAGTTCTTTATATATTTAATTATAATGTGTCTCAGTGTAGCCCTATTCAGCTTCAACCTATTTGAGCCTCATGGATCTGGATGTCCATTTCTCAATCCAGATTTGGAAAGTTTTCAGCCATTATTGATTTAAATATATTTTTTGCTCCTTTTTCTTTCTCTTCTTCAGAAATTCTCATAATTCAGACACTGTTTCTTTTCATTACATCCTGTAAGTTCTGTAGGCTTTTTCATTCTTTTTTCTTTTTGCTCCTCTG
Organism: Potos flavus; assembly: GCA_028534135.1. Lineage (NCBI taxonomy): Eukaryota > Metazoa > Chordata > Mammalia > Carnivora > Procyonidae > Potos > Potos flavus. The sequence continues at coordinate 34,940,689 of CM052885.1, forward strand.
ACTGGATAATTTCAAATGTCCTGTCTTTTAAGTGACTGATTCTTTCTTCTGCATGGAAAGTCTGCTTTTGAAGCTCTCCATTAAATTTTTCAGTTCAGTCATTGTATTTTTCAGCTTAGGATTTTTTTTTTTTTAAGATTTTATTTATTTATTTGACAGAGAGAGATCACAAGTAGGCAGAGAGACAGACAGAGAGAAAGGGGGAAGCAGGCTCCCTGCTGAGCAGAGAGCCCCGATGCGGGGCTCAATCCCATGACCCCGAGATCATGACCTGAGCTGAAGGCAGAGGCTTTAACCCACTGAGCCACCCAAGCGCCCATCAGCTTAGGATTTCTGTTTGGGTTTTTTTTTTTTTTTTTTTTTTTTATGATTTCTTTTTCTTTGTTGAACTTCTTATTCTGTTCATCCATTGTTTTCCCAATTTTGTTTAGTTGTCTGTGTGTTCTTAGAGTTCACTAAATTTCTTTAACAGGATTATTCTGGATTCTTTATTTGACAGTTCATAGATCTCCATTTATTTAGGGTCGGGAATTGGGGCTTTGTTCATTTTCTTTGGTGGGCATCATGTTTACCTGATTTTTTGTGATCTTTGGTTCCTTACACTGGTATCTGCACATTTGAGTAAGCGATCTCCTCTTCCAGATTTCACAGGTTCACTGTGGCAGAGACAGTTCTTCACCAGTCTGCTCAGTTTGGGTTTCTGGACACGTCAGCTAGCAACCCTTGAGCAGGTGGGATTTGCTGTCAGGGTCTATTCTGGGTTGAGGCCACTGCCCAAGCTCTGAGGTCGGGGGCGGGGTGCTGCTGTCTGAGAACAGTTGGCTAGGACTGCTCACTTGGTTCCCTCCCCAAACAAGGCTGTAGGGTGGGCTCTGTGGTTGCCTAGATTCTCTGGACTCACTTCCTAGATGGCTGGGACTGGGTACTACACTCAGTAGCAGGTAAGGCTATGAATTAGCTTCCCTGTCCTGGTGGGGCAGTGGAGTGGGACCCAAGGCCCGCATGACTTGTTGTTTGGGGACCTAAATCAAGCAAGGCTGTGCACTGAAGTCTCTGGCCAGATGAAGCCACTGGTTCGGCTTTGCAGACAGGGAGCAGTGCTGTCAGATGAGCCATGCAGCTTGTTGCGTGCTCCGGTTAGGTTCCCTAGTCAGGTGAGCTAAAAGCTGTGTTCAGCAACGGCTGGAGTTACAGATTAGTTTCTCTGCCAGGGTGGAACAGAACTGGCTCCGAGGCCAGAAAGCCTCTCTCTTTGTGGTCTTAACTCAAGCCCACCTGTACCCCAAGTTTCTTTTCTGAATGGGGCCGCTGGCTTTGCTCTGCAGATAATCGTCTCTGGTTGCTTTACTCTCCACTCAATCATTGTTGCTGGCCAGAGCTGGTGGCGTACATACATTTGGCTATGGGTCCTTTCTCATTTGTCAAAAATATTATATTCAGATATAAATTCCCTGCATGTCACAGATGTTAAAAGTATTTTCCCATTTTATGACAGTACTTAACTTAAAATAATTTCAAATATTTATGCATCAGATCTATCACTTTTTTATTCCCTGACTAATTTCTATAAAGGTTAATTTTCCCTAACGTTAAAATGCCCAAGTATAGTCAATGTAGAAAATTTTCTTCTTTAGAATAAATTCGAGATCAATTAAATTGGTTCTTGTAGGCATAGATGTAATCATGTAATCCTATTTTAATTTTAAAGTTAATTTAACCTTAAAACAGCCATCGTTATTTTCCTTTTCTTTTTTTTATTTATTTTTTATTTTTTTTTTATTTTCCTTTTCTTGTGTAAGGCATATTTCCCTAATTGATCTCAGTTAGGGAATAACTTCCTTATATTTACTGCTACAGAAATAATTACTTTCTATTATCTATGTCCTTCTCAAAGGAGAGTTCAAACCTCTCTCACCCCCTTAATCTTTGATCATATTTACTCACTCACAATTTAAAGGGTAACACAATGGCTGGTAGAATAAGTGAAAATGTAGTATAAAAGTCTTACAAGGTCTAAGACATCTGCTATCTGAGGGAACGGTCCCTTGAACTATATCATACAAACTATTCAAAGCACACTTGTGATCATGACACGTGTACTTTAGCTATTTAAACATTACCTGGGTGTCCGTGAAGAGAAAGACCATATTTCTGTCATCTACACCAGCCAGTTTGTACAACTTCCTTAGGTCTTCGTGAAAACTGTCGTAATTATATCCCCGGCTCAGTTCAATTTGCAAACATTTGTAACCACATATGTGAGCTGCAAGTCTTGTGAGAGACTGCTTTCCTGTGCCTCCTACTCCAACGAGCAGGGCGTTGCCTCTTTCCTGACGGATCATGCGGGCAATCCTGCAGGCAGCAAAGTAGAGAAAGACCTTTGTGTTTCTTTCTTTTTCTTTTAAAAGATTTTATTTATTTATTAGAGAGAGAGAGAATGAGCAGGAGGGAGGGGTAGAGGGAGAGGGAGAAGCAGACTCCTCTCTGAGCAGGGAGCCTGAAGAGGGCCTTGATCCCAGGACTCTGGGATCATGACCAGAGCCGAAGGCAGACCCTTAACCCACTGAGCCACCCAGATGCCCTGCTTTCGTGTTTCAATTGCAGAATTGAGTAGTTGTGATAGGGACCATATGACCTGCAGAGTCTACAATATTTATTACCTGGCACTTTATAAAAGAAGTTTGCTGGCTCCTTTCCTAGAATCCTTTGCCAACTCCTCCCATAGACTAGGCAAACAGATGATTTAAGCACCATTTCCACTGTTATGTCTCTAACACAGTGCACATCTAACAGAAGACACATCAGATCATTGTTTATTTCTCTTCAGTCACCCAGGTAGGTATAAAATTGAGAGGTAAAGGGATATGTAATAATGTTTTGCTATTGTTCTCCATAATGTGCACATGTTTGACAGTGGATGAAATATTGACTATTATAAAAATCTTGCACTTTATATGTTACCATTTCCTTGTTTCATGTATACCACAGTAATTTGATTATTTTCATCTTAGATTATTGGAAACAAATAACTTGTCTATTCTACCTCGAGTGTTCTTTCTGTCAACTTAGCATCCACAGATAGAAGACTCCCTCCATTAGAAATCCTCCAAGGTTACATTTTCTCTACTGTAGTAGGCAAGAGATGGCTGTCCTAATTAGTGGCTTAGATTTTCATAGAGATCTGTTTTACCATCCTTGAAGTGTGGTGACAACTTCGGGCATATGTAATGGGTAGAAACAGCCTGGAGCAAATTGCCCTTTGAAAACACAGGCTCTATAGTAAAAACAAAATTTTTTTTCTGAGTTGAGAAGGCTTTTAGCCACTTATCCTATACCAAAAAAAAAGTCTAAAATGTCACCAACAAATGGAAATGTAGTATCTGCTAAATTACTGAATATTTAGCAATTGTTCTATAACTCATGTTCATAATGAAGCCCTTTCCATTGCTACGCAGCAGTAGGTATTTGAAAACTCTTACAAGCAGAAATTTGTTTCCTTTAATTCCTTACTACTGATTCTCTTTAGAAAAAGATGTCTACATCATTATTCACATGGCAGCCCTTTGTGTATCTGAAAACCAAATCTCCTCCATTCTACAGATGGCTTTTAATTTCCTCCTGTAATATTTTAAACAATCCTTGCATAGCCTGGTGATTTTCTTTCACAAAAGTCAGAAAGATTATAAATAAAATTAAGCTGACTTTGCCTATGGTCTGGTCTATTCTCCAGGAAGTTTCTCAAAGTACTGCCGTTATTTTTTCTTTGCAGGCGTAGGGCCTGTGTGAGCTATAGGATAAAGGTTGTTAGGAGGTAGGGTGTGGGTATGCTGGCGGGGGGACAGATTGGGAGCAAGTGGTATCTCGACAACCCAGTGACAAACTACCGTATTACACTAGAGTGCTGACAAAAATAAATTTTCGAATTAGAGTTAATTAAACAGTAGGAGTATAGGAAAGGCAAAAGACCTGATTGCTTATAGTTTATACAAAATATGTCCTAGGGGTGCCTGGGTGGCTCAGTGGGTTAAGCTGCTGCCTTCAGCTCAGGTCATGATCTCAGCGTCCTGGGATTGAGCCCCACATCGGGCTCTCTGCTCAGCAGGGAGCCTGCTTCCCCCTCTCTCTGCCTGCCTCTCTGCCTACTTGTGATCTCTCTCTCTGTCAAATAAATAAATAAAATCTTTAAAAAAAAAAGAAAGAAAAAAAGTCCTAGGATTTAACAGCCAAACAACATGATGCAACACTAAAATGTAGTTGACAAGGGAAAAAAACAAAGTCATTACAATCTCACTGTGTTAGCAGACCACGGGAGATCTGTCCTCGCACACATTTCACACTGTGGATTGCACAGAATACCTTATCAAGTCTGGGTGTCCCATTTTAAGTGGAACGTGGAGAAATTATCAAGTGCTCAGTATATTGAGGCTGAAAATAATCCCTAAGAGGCAATAGTGGAAGATCTGGATTACATCTGCATGGAGAATACAAAGCTAAGAAGAGCCTGGTCGTGACTTTCAAATATTCGGAGAGCTGAAATGAAGAACTGGGTCTATTTTGGGGGGAGGCACCTGTAGGCGAGTTAGAGTCAAAGGGCTGGATGCGATTCTCTGCCTGTGACTTGCTAGCTCGGGGACTTCGGACAATTCACCAACTCTTTCTGTGGTACACAGTACTGTCCAAAAATGGCTGCAGTACTATTTCTGGTCCCACTAGCTCTTTAATCCTGTCAGGAGACAGAGTCTCTGACCCCTTGTGAACATGGTGGGCCTGTGCCACTCCTCTGACTAACGGACTATGGTAGAAGTGATGCTATGTGACTTCCTAGGTTAGGCCATTTGACTTCTACCGCCGCCCTCAGGGCACAGGCTCAGGAGCCCAGAGCCATGGGAGAAGCCCGGACACCCCGCCGCCGCGCTGGGGAGACCCCGGCGTGCGCACCGAGGCAGAGGCGCCAGGCGCTCCAGCTGCTGTCTGACTTTAACTGCATTGAGACCCCAAGAGAGAACCACTGGCAGCCATGAGATCATGAACTAACGAAGCTACCAAGTTTCGCAGTCGCTGATTATGACCGCTGGAACATTCTCTGAGCCTTATTTGTAGAGAGATCAGGATATTGAGTCACAGAGAGGCATTTTCACAGTTAAGGGAGATACTCCACATCATGGTTTTATATTCATGCTGAGTGCCGTTATTGTCACTGCTTCATGGGATGGAACCGACACGAGATGTCACAGGGAGCAGATTTGGCATCATCCTTGCAGTGTCATTTTAATACTTGGAATTGTCCAACAGTAAACAGATGCACTTTGAAAAGTGGTGCATCCTATGATTGCCCTCATATGTGGAATTTAAGAAACAAAACAAATGAAAAGAAAAAAAAAAAGGAGACGAAAAACAGACTCTTAACTATGGAGAACAAACTGATGGTTACTAGAGGGGGAGGGGATGGGTGAAGGGGGTAAAGAGGGCAATTGTCATGATGAGCACTGCGTACTGTACAGAATTGCTGAATCACTGTATTGTATACCCGAAACTAATACGACACTGTATGTTAATTATACTGGAATTAAAATTTGAAAAAAAAAAAGTGGTGTATGTCCCAAGGACTGCAAATATTCAGGCTGGATACCTATTTGTCAGGGATGTCTTTCAAAGGAAACTTTGATGGGTAAGCAGAAGGAATCTACAGTCCTTGAATTTCACTCATTTTGCTATAATTTTGAACCCTTCCTTTCTCTAGGCGTGCATTAAGCAGCCTTGTTGTACTATGCATGTGTCTCTGTAAACTACCTTAGATCCTTTTTTTGGTAATTAGATAGGGCATTGAAAACCAACAAAAACAACCTATTAATATTTAGCAAAAATAACCCCTGGGACTCCATAGAAAGTCCATGACACATATTTAAAATATATAAATATATATTTAAAATATATAAAAAAGGCACCTGAGTGGCTCAGTTGGTTAAGCATCTGACTCTTGATTTCGGCTCAGGTTATGATCTCAGGGTCCTGAGCTCAAGCCCTGCATTGGGCTCCACACTGGGTGTGCAGCCTGCTTAAGGTTCTCTCTCTCCCTCTCCCTCTGCCCTTCCCCACCCCTTCTCTCTCTCTCTCTCTTCCCCTGTCTTAAAAAAAAGTAAATCTATCTATAGATATATATACACACATACATATACATATCAAATAACCTTTATATTATAGCAAGATTTGCTAATAGACCTTTGTCCATCTAGCAATCTATTTAAAGATTTTTGTATGACTTAATCCTTACCTTTTAATACAAAAGAAATTAGATCAATGCATTATGCCTATATTATGGGCACCTTATACTACTATACCTTGAAACATGTTCTATAGCATCCTGGAAGAACACCAACTTTACTTCTTTGGGATTTATAAGGTTATAATCATCAAGATAGTCTTCTAGAACATTTGCGATTTTCTCCATATCAGGCATGTCATCGTAAATCCGATCACTCTTATCTGCTCCAAACTAAGATGATTTATGGGAGAGGGACCAAGTTAGATCAATTGTGATATAGAAATATACACAACATTCATAATCTTAGGAGGGAACATTATTTTATCCATGTTACTATGTAATCAGTTGCATATATACATAAGCGCAAGGCTTTCAAATCAAGGAAATGGGACTAAGAAACCCAGATTTTCATGGATAACTGAAAACCTATTTCATTTAGCTTCAAACAGTACATTGGAATTTCAATGATCTTTACTATAAAATTCACACAGGAGCTCAGAAATAGATTTCCAATTTTTCCCACTACACCTCACCTTGGTTTTGTACTTTTGCTCTCAGGCTGCTGACTTCGGAGAAGCTAAATGAGCTGAAAACGATGCATGCCAGACTGTTCTGGTTATAAACAATCATGCCAGAACTACATGTAGTCATCTGATTAAATAAATCATGGAGAATGAAATTTGGGGTAAACCAGAAGGAACTGAGTTCCTGTTTGAGGTCCTGTGTGGACCTGTCATGAGGTCTTTTCTTCGCTGTAGCAACTGCCCTGAAGTCATTTTCATTTGGAACCACTGACTAAAATAAGGCAAGAAGGGTCCAACTGTTCTTTTCCCTTTGCTTTATCGCCCCATTTGATGATTATATCAGTAGAAACACAGGGGAAATATAATCACCACCTGGAAACAAACTTTGGACTTTGTTTTTAATAATACATTTAAATAGATACACTGCATACAGATAAATTATTCATCTTTTTTATTTGTCAGGGATTATCAGGCTGACTGTAATTGCATACACACAATATAAAGACAAGTCTGTCCTTTTGTTTGACTGGCACTGCCGTTTCCTAGCTCTGCGCAGGAAGCTGGGGACTTAGGGGGAACAGAACAGATGTAGCCCCTGCCTTCTTGGAGACACGAGGAATGTTGTACCCAAACGAGAGTCAACTTGGTAAAACAAGATGGTTACCCCTCAACCTAGGTAGGCTGGTTAGATGGAAGACTTATTCAAGGCGGTTCTAGAAAGTACAATTAGGGCTGGTGGGTATACATTATTGGGGGTACAAATTGAGGAGCATAATGTAAGAAAAACTTTGCTACTGATGAGAGCTACCCTGAAATGAGGAGGGCAGCACGGCTACCTACTGAGCTGCTGGAAGTATGTAAGCACGGGCTGAAGAGCCACACGGAATACAGTCAGGGCACTGGCAGCCCTGCCTTAAGAAACTAACCCTCTCTGCTTCCTTTCAAATAAAAAACCAGATGGGTCTCTGATTCAAACTATTACCAAAACGATTGTGACTACAACAGGAGTCAGCAATCTGTTTCTCTGAAGGGCCGGATAATAAGTACTTTAGGCTTTGCAGGTCATACTGTCCTTGTTGCAACTATCCCACTCTGTCTTGTTATGCAAAAGCAACTGCATAAAAGAACAGCACACAGTCAAATGAGAGTGACTGTGTTCCCATAAATTTTATTTACAAAAATGGGATATTTGGCCTCTGGGCCATAGTTTGCTGACCCCTGTCTAGATCTTTAATCTTCACGGATGCAAAATTCTTGTTGAGTATGAAATTGAACTGTGAAAGAGTAAATGCTTCATTTATCTTCGAATGCAGTCAAGTCAATTCAACATACTTGCCTTAATAAAGTCTCCAAAGATGATGGGTCTGGTCAAAAAATATTCCAGGCCAATTGCAATTCCAAAATGTTTGTCTATTCAAAAAACAAAATCAATTTGTGATATATGATAAGCTTGAATGCAGTGTTTCAATAAGATATACAGAATAATATCAGCTGTTACTTTACTTAGAAGACTTAACTAGTAAATGAAAGTTGAGAGAAAGCCATGTTGATACCACACCATTTTAGTTTGGTTGATAATCTCCTCGATTTAAGATTAAGAATGTTATTATTAATAAACATTCTTTATTAAATAATAGATATTGAATATACGTTTAATAAATAAGAGGTACTTTAGAGATATCCTGGCTTCTTACTGGACAAAATGCTGGTTTTCTTACTTTCCCTTTTCTACTTAAAATTCCATACTGCATTTAAAATATTAACTCTTCCTGAATTTTAACAAAGTGATTTTCATAATATTTCATATATTTCTACATGTTTGAATCATTGAAGAGAAAAACTTTTACCCATGAATGACTAAAATTCATTTTGCTTTACCTTATCTAAGTTCATTTTTTCTTTATAGAAATCAAATTGCTTTTCTAGGCCCCCCATCAAAGAAAGAAAAAAAAATAGGTAAATAACGATTGATATTTACTGGCCATTTCTGTCAAAATAGTATGGAAATAGTGTTTATCTTCATTATTAATCAAACGGTCATGGAAAACTCTTTGGCATTCATGGCAAAAGAGTCGAAATATCTGTCTTTCTTCTCTTATTGTTCCTGGATCACACTGGAGGATACCTGTTTTTTAAGAAAGAGGAAAAAGGAAATTTCTACATTTGTGAAATATCTAGTAACAGTTAAATTAACTAGAAAATCCTGAAGTCCAGCTTTATTCCCACACTACCAGAAGTAGGTGCTTCCCTAGTGGGTATACACACATACAATAATGGTGACCTCACTTTTTGAAAGCAAAACTGGACACATTATCTGACAAAACCCTTTTTCTTCTTTTGTGATGTTTCTTTCACTGAACACATGAAGTGGTCAGACTTCACAGTATAGGCTATGTTCATCTCATTATTACATTGGGTTGCAACACGTTAAGTGAGGAGTGTCGGATCTCTTTAACATACATCTATATCCATCCAGTAACTCCCCCCACCCCCACCCATGACCTTTACACTGTTTTCAAAACACCAATTCCCTCTCACATTCTTTCCCAATGTTCAGTCCTCATCAAATGCCTTTGGTCCTCCTGGCTTCTATTCCAAATTACTCTGATTACTCTTTGTCTTAATATAAATTACAATTATAAATGCAGTTCAAATAATATCAAGTTACAACAAAAGCAGTGATGTATAGCAGTCCTTGAAGTGTTCTTTCTCTCTGGGAACACTTCACTTCTAACAACACAGTGCAGAGGGGGACAGGGAGAATATTTACTCTATGCATAGGTAGACATGGCAGACGGGATGGACCCTACGACATGAGAGTAAAATCTTTCAGAAGGCTGAAGGGGAGGGGGACATTGAATGTGTCAGAGGGGGTATTGGCATGTGACCGGAGCAGGAACAACTCAGCCACTGCAGTAGGAGGGAAGGCAGATGCAGGTGGTCTGGGATAATTGGAAGATGAGGCAATTCTGATTCGATTTCCTCTATTTTTTTCTGTGAAATAAAAAGACAGGTCATCAGCTGGGAACAAGAACTGGAAGGGGATGCTGGTGGTCTGAGGGCAGCTGTGAAGTCATCAAGGCTGGGGTGGGGGTGGAGGGAAACTTGAATAGGGAACAAGTAATGGGATTTCTAGGTGGGGCACAGACACTCATATACATATAATTCTACTGAGAGATTGGGATGAATGGAAATGAAGGGAGGGTGTAGGTCAGAGAATGAGGGCTCCATACATTACCTTGTACACATTTGGATAAATCCCTCAAGTTAAAGACGTAATGGGACTTGGCTGGTGTTGGCAGAAGATCAACACTCATTCTGTTATAAATCTCAACTGCAGCTTCTACAATGTTTGATGCGGTTTGCTTTACAGCTGGCGGGAAGTCACTGAGGAAGCCATTTAAGATGGCCTAGAACAAGAAACATAATGTGAGAAGGTTAGATTTTTTTTTTTAAACACCAAAAATTTATCATCTTTCAAATACTCCAGATCTGATGATGCTTTTTCTAATAATAATTAGAAAGCCAAATGCCAATGCAAGGACATATGGGTGATAAAACTCTGCCATTCACTTCAGAATATGTCCCTGAGGATGGGCTCACTCCTGTCTTCTGTGATAGTCTCGTGATGTCTGAGAAGCAAGTGTATCTGACCAGTGAACTGACCACACTTACTCTCCACGTAATTTAGACTTCTGCTTCTCGTGGGTCCAGAGGGTCATTGTGGCGTGCCCAGACTCATCTGGAAATGAGCCGAGGGCCTCTCTGATATTTATGGCCATACGACCAACAGGTCCATAGACTTCATCCTCACGTCTGTTTAAAGTGCAGCTCACTTGTAACAACAGCCGCCCCCCTTCAGCTTCCCGGCTTCAGCATACAGCCCCACCCCGTGCTCAGATCAGGAGCTTGCAAGTCTCCTTTGACGCCTTCCACTCTCTGTCTCTGCAGTCAAGCTTGAACACATGCCTTGAATCTCTCTGCTTCCTGGATGTCACCCCATTCCAGCCCTGACTCTTTCATCCGGGCTTCTTCAGCCCCTCCTTCTCCTACTGGCCTCTCCATTTCCACTCCTGTCTTCCTTGAGTTACCTTCAGTCAGAAAGATCAGGCACTGCCCTCTCCTGTCAGTCCAGACTCACCCGCCCAGCCCCTAACTTTGCCCTCTTCCCCATTGCTGACTGTGACCCAGACACACAGGCCTAACCACCAGGCTCTCTCCTCTCCTCAGGGTCTTTGCACAGCTATATCTCACCCCACCCTCTTCCTCAGGGCTCTCTGCTGGCAGGCACTTTTTCACTCCTGTGTTTTAAGTTACCTGACATCTTTTTAGAGAGGCCTTCCCCGACTCCTTCCGTCAGTGTCTCTTATGCCTCTCTCTCATCTTCTCATATATAACTTGCCACCATTTCTGAGTACATATTTATTAGCTAGCCCGCTGCCCCTGGATGCTTGGGGCAATTATTATAGATTTTTAAATAGGTAAATTCCCTTCACAATGGTGATGGGAAAGCACCAGAATGCACATCAATGCTTCTAAGTCAGTCCTTGTGACTTCAGATTTTGGGCTCTCATATAGGATTTTAAAATAAACCCAAGTATTTGTTTCAATGAGCCTCCTCATTGAACATTAGTTTTAGCAGCTTACGAGAACTATCTTTTCAGCTATCCCCCTCCTGGGCCCCCAAAATGAGTTTACCATTTTCCATATGGCCCATGTTTTGAGTAGGAGCATCCCAAAATACATATAAAATAAAAATTTTACTATACATATTATATATATGCTATATATTAAAAAATTAAAATTCCAGTCTGTTTATTCTCCATCCATTGTAAATTTGTATTTACAAATATAGTTATATATATAACCATATTATATAGTTTTATATATATAGTTATTAATATAATACACATTAGCTCGTTTATCTCTTTATTATCTGCTCCATGGTAGAAGCTCCATGAGGATAAGGATGGCATCTTCTTTGTTTAAAATGTAATACCAATGTCTGGTGCCAAGTACATGCTCAGTAAATATTTCTTTAATAAATGAAATTAAGGGCTACTCAACTGATATTCATCAATTAAAAGTAGCATGTCATTACAGAGCTTACTGAGGACCACAGCTTGGTCTTCTATTCAAAGGTCTGGCTTACCTGACATATTTGGCAACTTTGAAAAGCTTCTACTAAGACTATGCACACAAGATAGAGCCAGAATTCCCATGGTCTGGGGGCAGGACGCTGTGCCATGAGCACACTGTTAGTAGTTTATGGAGTTGATCGCTGGTTTCAGTTACCGCTGTTATATCTTTCTAATTAGAAATTATATCTAATTTGATGACAACGTTATCAATTGAATTTGTTGTGTGCTGCTCAGTTTATCTTTAGAATGTACAATGATGCATATTTTGGTGTATACATTTTCAGCAAGGAAACATGAAGACATGTATGAATGTGTCACTGCCCCTCTTTGGCTCCTCGGCGATTTACGGCCAAAGTCAGCTTCTCCAGACCAGTCACCGAAGAGTCTTATTCTACCTGAATGCCCACATTACCATTTCTGCCCCCTGTGACTGCATTTGCCTGTGTGCCTTCTGTTCCCAGGATCTGTTCCTCCCTGTCAGTCCTTGTCCCCCAAGGCTCGGCTCGCTATCTTCTCAATGAGCCTTTGTGGTTGGTTATGGCGTGCTCGCTCTAGTCGCACTGCTTCATGTTCTCTCAACATCCTACTCAGAATCATGTTGCACCTTTGGCTGAACACTTCTGCTAAGCACGTAAAGGGAGGCACGGTTATTTTTCCCACTTAAAGGCTGAGGAAGTGGCCCCTTAGGGAAGTTTGTAGGGGTTCAAGAAATATGGGTGGTTGTTTTTGTCGGAGGTGGAGGTGGCAGCGAGGTGATGAAGTCTAGGTCAGGTGCACTGCACTTGAGCTTGCCGGCGTATGGGGAGCTGGTCAGGTATGAGAGGAGCACAGAGGCGGGGGCAGGATGGGGGATGGGATCTGCTGAGTGCCAAGCAGCACAGTCCATGATACAGCCTTCCTTAAAGGCTTTGGCAGTCTTTCTGCATTCCAGAAACTAGCTCTGGAACCACAAACACAGAAGCAGTGATGCAGCCACCCGTCAGTTACTGCACAGATGCCCCTGTGTTTACCTGCTTTCTGCTCAGAAAAGGGACAGGTGGGCTCCTCAGAAACACCACAGCCTATTCTGACTGGGAATTCGGGAACAGACATGTTTTCTTTCTGCTTCTTGCCGAGGTTTAAGTTCACACTCACCTGGAAAATCTGCTTCAGACTGTGCTCTGAGGGCATGGGAAGGCACAGCATGCTGAAGTGGCGGATGAAGCGGGGAGTCACAGGGTTGCGGCCCCCGCCTGGGGGTGCACATGCCGATAGGATCGTGACATCCTGGGCGGGAAGAAACCCACACGAGTCACCCAGCCAAGCAGGAGATGACAGCTGCCCATACCAGTGGCAGGATGCAAACCAACCCTTTCCTGAGGACCTACCACGTGATAGCATTACCTTATGTCTTCCTACACATTATCTGACTTAATCCTCACAACCACCTCAGGAGATCACTACTGTTACCCCCATTCTGTAGATGAAAAAAATAAAGACCTGGGGAGGTTAAGTTATTGGAGGTCACTCAACTAATGCATCTATCTGTAGAAATACACCTATGTAAGAATGTAATCTTAAAAAATGGTTAAGAATTTGTATGTGATGTTAAAAGATATTTGTTCGACAAATATTAAGTATAGTTGATTCTTGTTATTTGTGGTAGTTATGTTCTATAAAAATCACTGGAACACTGAATTAACACACACTGAACCATTGCCCCTAGGGGAAATATAGAGTTCGGTTCCTATGAGCCTCTGGTCATAACATTTTCAACTGACTGATACACGATATTGTAATTGCCTCTGGTCTTGCTCCTCTTAGACTACCCCTCCCCTGCGGCCAAGGGAAACTTTCCATAACAGTTCCTCTAGAGGCTGTGCTTCTATGAATCCACATTCCTTGCCATGGCACCACGGCCCTCTGGGCTGACCTCTGCATCTCCCGCCACTTTGGTGCCCACATTCCATAGCACCATGGTGTTCCACACTCCCTGCCTCGAGATGCAAAATGCTCCCTTCCCTGGTTCTGCCATACTCTGACTGCAAAATCCACTTCCAACAGCATCACTTCTGGGAAGACTTCTCTCATCCTCAACCAGTGCCCACCCTGTCTCCCTCCAGTTTCTCCCTGCTCATCACCCTGCATTATAAATACATGTGTCCATCTACCCCCTGAAGCTCAGCCCTTGGGGAAGTGTTCCTGAATCTCCCAAATAAAGCAGGGTAAGAATTTAATATTGATTAAATAAATTAACTCACATATAAAAAACACCAAGGCTATATGTGAGAGGCTGAATTGGGTCCTCCTCCTCCCGTGGCCAATCATATGCTGAAGGCCCAAGTCCTGGCATCTCAGAATGTGACTATATTTGGAGATAGGGTCTTTAAAGAGGTAATTAAGTTAAAATGACGTCATTAGGGTGGGCTCTAGTCCAATGTGACTGGTGTCTTTATAAGAAGGAGACATTTGGACACAGATGGATAGAGGGAAGATCATGAGATGACACAGGGAGAAGACGGCCATCTGCAAGCCAGGCGGAGAAGTCTTAGAAGAAACCAGCCCTGCTGACCCCTTGATCTCAGACTTCCAGCCTCTACAACTGGGAGACAATAAATCTCTGTTGTTTGAGTCACCCAGTCTGTGGTATTTTGTATGGCAGCCCTAGCAAACAAATACACCATCTTTTCTTACTGTTTACATTTAAACACACAAAGTAATTTAAAACCTTAAGTTACCTGTATGTCTTTCCAAAAGAGTTTGTTTCTGTCATAAAATCCACCGAAATCTTGATACTGCCGGAGTAATTCAATTGGAGGCTGAGAGCCATAGCGATCCAGTCTGGGCATGTTTAAATCATCAACAAAAATCACAACTTGTTTGTTTCCCGGGGCTCCTGGGGAATAAAATGAATTTAAGAATTAAGATTTGCCATTGGAAAATGTAAGACAAAGCTCAGGTAAGGCTTTGGACCCAGTGAATACCCCGTACGTCATAATGCGTTCAGTTCCAAGTGAGGAGGGCCCCAGCAGGGAGAGCTGGACAGGGCTGAGACACCTGAACTGTCAGGTGGGCCCCCACCCTCACTCCCAGAGGTGCAGGATGATGCCAGCTCTCCAGTCAGGTCTGGATCTTCCTCAATCCCAGTGACTGCCACTGTCCTCCCCAACTGTGTGGCCTGGCATGGGGTGAGGAAGGTCATTTTCTTTTCAGAGCAGGAAACAGAAGTACTCCAAAAGTTTCCTCACAAAAATGCCATTGCACCACCTTCTACAGGGAAAACAGGGCTCGATATTGAAAAGCATCCTGATCACATCAAAGGGAAATCCAGTATGGCGGAACTTCACAATGCCCTATTTAACTGAGAGAACATCAGTATACACACTGGCCAAAAAAAAAAAAAAAAGAGTAATGACAGAGAAAAGAGAACAGCCTAAGCAGAGGTGACCCCACCCACTCTGGCATCCAGCCCTTGCCAACGATGAAGGAACCAAGGCAAACTCAGTGCCCCACTCCATCCTCCAGATCCCCGAAGCCAAGCAGCAGGACAGGACTTTGAGTAGGGCTCAAAGAGAATCATTCATAAAGACATGGGTCTCCCACCAGAGAGACTGTCATCCATTGCCTTGTGCTTACCAGAGAAGAAAAAGGGAATAGAGAGGAGGCACTAAAGCAGCTGGTATTCCCACAGCTTGGCACAGAGGGCTCATTAGAGAATGGACAACGTGGAAGGCAGCTGGGCTCGTATGCCACCCAGGAGGGCTGTGGGCCGGCCAAGTGGACCCAGCAGCAAGGACTGCAGGATGTACTGCTGGAGGGTGGGCCTGAGTGAGGGCTGAGACCCTGATTCCCAACATTATGGAAGCTTCCAATGGGGAGGCCAATGCATGACCTGTGCACATCTTTTTGGGGAATCCCTCAGGGAGCTGCTCCTGGAAGCCTGCCACACAGAGAGCATAGACATCATTCAGCACCAGCTAGAGAAGCAGGAACAATCCATGTGGAGGCACATATAATGCCAGTTAGGGAGAACATTGTCCTGTCCTCTCCTCCTCCCATTCCGACACACCAGAGCCAACTACAGAGAGGGCCAGGAAGGGGAAAAGGGCACCCCATGCCCACTCCACCTCCAGCACCATGAGCCACAAACCAGGTCCACGACAGAAGAGAGGAAGAGCCTTACATTGGGTTTGGGATCAAAACTTTACATTAGACCTGACTCAAAATAGCTGCAAATGACCAGAAAGTTACACTCTTTATCTAAGCAGTTAATATGGGATGATGAGGGAGACCCCACAAAGCCTGGCAGAAAGCACTGACTGAAGAAAAAACCCAGACAGTTTCATGCCAATTCCTTGCAGAATTCGGATAACTCAGCGCACCAGACACAAAGTGGTTTGTTGGTTGGTTTGTTTTAAATAAAGGGAAATCAATGCAGGTTTGAAAGCATGCGTGGAGAGGGACAGCCACAGAGAGGCAGAGAGTAAAGATGTTCTGAGTTGAAGGTGATGACAGAAATAAAGTGCTTGTTTGCTAATGGTAAGATATCTGGATATACATCCTAGGAAAGAATGCCGTTCACGGAATCACCTTTACAAATAAATTAAGCAAAGAAAATACCCATATGAATTTTATTACATGTAGTATTTTTGTGATTATTGGTTTAATAATTTGGGTGAGACAAATAAAAATGATCACTCTTACCTAGTATATTTTTCCTTTTCCTTTCCAGTTTTGACTCAATGATCTCTTGTGTTCTTGCAGATGAAGTTTGAGCAGAAAAATTTAGATAGACAGGAACATAGCCAGCTGATTCCTGAATTCTATTCAACAATCCTCTCGCAATGACAGACTTTAAATTTAAAAATATGTTAATATATATATTCAATATATCTTTAAATTGTCCACATCAGTAATAATCCAGCACAATGAGTAAGAAACAGGATAGAGGAGATAGGTTAAAGCTAGATCGAAATCTCTACCTTCTTCCTGGAGATTCCATTTAACTATATTTGTCAGAGCCAAAGAGATATTCTAACCAGCTCTATCTTAGCAAGGTTTTTATTTTAGTTTTATACCAAAATCCACCTTGGTTTCTATCCAAGTCAATTTGGTAGCACAAGTCCTAGAAGAACCCAAACTTAAAAATTATTAAGTTATTTTAAAAATAACTAAGAGGGGAAAAAAAAGAGAAGAAACTGAAATAATATAGAGGGTCAATAGTGAATCTTTGTTTATGTGGACTTCCCCCAAGCCAAGAAGACAAACGATCAACATTTCCCTCTATACTCTACTTTTTCTAAACCCCATTGCTGTGCGGGGTAGAAGTAAATGGGCAGGAGGGGACAGACTGACCTTTATCAACAGTCTGCTGGGGACACAAACTGTTCTGACCAATTCACACCCTATCCTGTGTGGCGGCAGCCTCAGAAATTCCAAGGGATATGACATAAAAGCCCCCAAACCCAAAAAGTGCTAGTCCACAGGGTCCTCTGATTTATGTGGTATTGACCCCAAGGATTTATTCAGAAACTGGCAAACTTTGGAGTAATTCTCAAAATAGATATAGATTCAGCATAGTCACATTCTTCCTGGAAAATGATCAAAAGTCAAAAGAATTTCCTCTGAAAAATAATGCATTATTTCTGGGGCTTATAATTCTAAGTCTACCATGCCCTCATTTTAGGACAGACCTTCTTGTTTCAGATAGGTTTCCTACCTTGCCAACTCCAGTTATTCCCGTAAACAACACTGAATGCCTGACTGCCAGCAGTTTTTCCATTAGATACCCAAAGCGCACTGTGTCAGTTGTGGGGACAAGCATTTCAAAAAAAGGAACATCTCGGCTGTACTTGAAGGTGGGTATGATTCGTTCCCAGGGATCCAGCCGTTTGGTGTCGAAGTCCATGTGAATGCTCCACAGATCACCAGAACTGGGAAGCTGAAGTATAAAATCAAATACCACTTTCATTGGATTGCACGCAGCAATAGGGAAATTCACACATAATATGAATTATGTCACAGAATATGAATGTATTTGGGTTTCTTTTTTCTTTGTTTCTTTCTTTTCTTAGGTATCAGAGTCTAATACTTTAAACATAACCATGCAATACAATGCACGAAAAAAACTTGATATATTGATTATATTAAAACCTTAGATTAGGGGGTGCCTGTTTGACTCAATCAGCTAAGTGTCTGACTTCCGCTTGCATCATGATCTCAGGGCCCTGGGAGTGTTGGGCTCCTCGCTCAGCAGGGAGTCTGCCTATCCCTCTGCCCCTCCCCTGGCTCCTACTCTGTCGTTCTCTTTCTTTCTCAAACAAATAAAATCTTTCCAAAAAAGACACGTTAGATTAGAATTGTAAAGCGTTTTCAATTCAGGTCAACATTCAGGGGCTTACTCCTTGCCAACTACTGTGCGTGGTGGTAGAGACAAATGCTGAATTCAAGACCCAGTCTCTGCCTTCAGTGACCTTGAAATTCACATGGGGGGAACACAAGCATATCAGTTAATATTACAGAGAATTAAAATGCCAATGGAGTTAGCACATTTACAAAGGCAGGATGATTCCTTTCTACTTGCAGGGGAGTTTTATGGTGGTGGCTGGAGATTTAGGAAAGCTTCCAAAGGGTGGTGACACTACAATTCAGACCTAAAGGACAAGGAGTGCTATGGGCAAAGAAGAAATGGGATGGGGAGGGAGGGTGAAAAGAAGGTTGAAGACATGGGAAGTGCCAAGCATACTGGGAAATACAAGAGCAGTATGTATAGTGAGAGATGAATCTGGGAACACAGACGGGGGCCAGGTTATAAAAAGCTTCACTTTTTCTTTTCTTTTAAAAAAAAAAATATATTTTATTTATTTATTTGACAGAGAAAGAGAGAGAGAGCACAAGCAGGGGGAACAGCAGGCAGAGGGAAGAGGAGAAGCAGGCTCCCCCCAGAGGGATCTGTCTCAAATTCCGAACTGTCCTTAAAAAGGCCTATCCTGTCCAATTATGATACAATCATCTTGGGGATCCAGAAACGTTTCATATCTACTAGAAGGTCCTAATCCATAGAGCTCAGATTCTTAGGGAATTTTTTTCTTCTTTTGGTAAC
This sequence comes from Potos flavus, assembly GCA_028534135.1. Classification (NCBI taxonomy): domain Eukaryota; kingdom Metazoa; phylum Chordata; class Mammalia; order Carnivora; family Procyonidae; genus Potos; species Potos flavus. The sequence goes on from CM052885.1 coordinate 34,959,697, forward strand.
TTTTTACTTTTATATAATTTAAAACTTAAAGAAAAGTTAAAAGAACAGTGCAAAGAACTCCATATATTCTTTATCTAGATTAATTGATTGTTCACATTTTGCCCCCTTTGCTTTATTATTGCTCTTTCTACTCTATGAGAGTTAACTGTATCCACTCTTCCATCTCACTCTAAATAACTGTGTATATCCTAAAGAACAAGGATATTTTCTTATATAATCACAGTAAAATGATCAAAACCAGAAAGTTAAATAATGATATGTTATTACCTAATTTACGTTCCAAATTCAAATACTGCGTTTTTAATACGCCACTTACAGCTATATTTTCCCCAGTCTAGGATCCAACACAGGATAATGCATTGCACTTAATTACATCTCTTAAGTCTCTTCATTTGGAAAAGTTCCTCAGCTTTCTCTGTCTCCCATGACAGACATTTTTGGAGAATATAGGCCAGTTTATTTTATAGAATGCTCCCCCGTTTGGGTATTCCATGGGTATTCCCATAATTAGATTCAGGTCATGCATGTTCGAAAGGAATACTTCATAAGTGAGGTTGTGGTCTTCTATTAGCTCTGTATTAGGAGGCACAGGTTTGTCCTAATACTGATGATGTTAAATTGATTTCTTAAAGTAGTGTCTGCAAGGTTTCTTTACTGTAACAATACAATTTTTCTCTTTGCAATTAATCAATAATTTGTAGGAGATGCTTTGAAACTATGTAGGGGTGCCTGGGTGGCTCAGTGGGTTAAGCTGCTGCCTTCAGCTCAGGTCATGATCTCAGTGTCCTGGGATTGAGCCCCACATCGGGCTCTCTGCTCAGCAGGGAGCCTGCTTCCCCCTCTCCCTCTGCCTGCCTCTCTCTCTGCCTACTTGTGATCTCTCTCTCTCTGTCAAATAAATAAATAAAATTAAAAAAAAAAACACTATGTAAATATTGTTTGTCATCAAGCCTTCACCCACTAGTTTCAGCATCCATTGATGATTCTTGCCTAAATCAATTATTACTATGACAGCTGCAATGTAATGACTTTCTAATGGCATCATTTCTCCTATGTAGATTAAATGGTATTCTTCTGTGAGAAAGAGCTCTTCCTTCCCCCCATTTATTTATTTATTCAGGTATGTTTTTGTTCTGAGTATCGACTCATAGATTTTTATTTCATGCAAAGGCTTGTAATTTCATACTATTATTATTTATTTTGATGCTCAAATCTGTCCAGATTTGGTCAGTGGGAGTCCCTCAAACTGGCTCCTGTGTTCCTTTGAGATGTGTAATCATTCTTGGAGCACTTCTTTGCTACCTGCCAAAAAAGATGTCCTAGGCTCATCTGTACTTTCCCCTGTCCTACTCCTGGATTCCGCTATTTCATTAAAGAGCCTTGGTTCCCTTTCATGGAGAACAGTATTTAGAAATTAGCATACTAGGTATGCTCATTGCTCGAGGTGTCCTTTCTTCTAGTTCCTATCAGCACACAGAACTAGGAAATTTATGTACGTATGAATATATGTATTAATTTTCATATATATGTATATACATTTTTTTATCTATGAGCACCAAGACTTCCAATTCCAATGCAAGAACACAGGTGCCTTCTAATATCTCCCCTTCCATATTTGTAAATCCTTTTTCTAACAGTGAGGAACCTGGTTAACATTATCCTCAACATATTTATTCATTTCCTCAATCTTAGAATATATAGAAAGTAATTTCTGAATTGCCAAACCATAACACTGTGAAAAAGAAGTATACTAACTAGAATTCAATTATTTGTTTATGGTAGGGAGTTTTAACACTCTTTTATATCCTACTTTCTTCAGATGGCTGGGGGAGGATTCTTAAAAATTTTAATACAATAGATACTATCTATGGTTTAAAAAAGTGAATAATTTTAGAAACTCTTTTAGTGAAGGATTTTTATTTGCAGTAGAACTAAGTCTTTCAAAATTGTAGTCTCGAAATTTAATTTTAATGATTCAGAGTTATTATGCTAAAATGAAATTTATTTGGCTCTTACCCTGGCATCAGGATTATCATCGAATTGTGTTCTAATAAACGTATCGAAAGAATCCCAGTAGTTTTCAGTTAGATTACCACCCAAAGACCATAAATAACAGAATACGAAAGTCTGACATAGTATTGTGTTCAGTTTTGTTTGTTCCTGAAAGAACAAAGAGAAAGAGTTTTAGTATTTTATTTGTTAACATAACAAGAATCCTTAAATTGCAAAGCCTGAAGATTGTTTTCTTTTGTCGAGATGCATGCATTTTAAAAAGGGTACAGTATATGTTTCTTATAGTTGACTCAGTAGTTCACAGAGCAATGTTTTATACTAGTACAAGAAAATGAATGGCAAGGGATACGGAGAAAAAAGCTCAAGGTTGTCTTTCAATGGACTATTATCACTTTGTTGATACCTGCATGAAGGTATTTAAGCAGCTGCTAGACAGGCACATACAGGGAATGTGTTGCAGAATGTGTTGCAGACTGTAGGGAATTTAAACATTGAGTATAAGAGTAAACTATAGGTTCTCTTACATTCCTTTCTATTTTCTATCTCTTTCTATCTTCCAATTTTGAGACTATGAATCTATTTACAATCATTACTCCCCTAAAAAATTAACTTGAAAATCAAATGATCATTACAATCATTACTATGAATCTCTTTCTATCTTCCAATTTTGAGACTATGAATCTATTTACAATCATTACTCCCCTAAAAAAATTAACTTGAAAATCAAATGATCATTTTACAGAAAATTTAGTTATTTGCAAAGCATCTATACAACAATCTCATTTTCCTAGCTGTATAGCAGTGAGAAAAATCTTTCATACCATTGTCAAATTAACTCCATCCTTCCCAAGTATCAAAGACTCCAATAAGCAACAGAGTGTAGTAACTTTGCTGATGTCCACTTGTGGGATTGCTTGGCCACATTTTTTATTGATAAAATGTAAACCATCATCAACATAACGTTGGAAGAGGTTCAATATATATTCTTCGGTTTCCTCATTCAGCTGAAAATCATACAAACAAATAATATTTCAGTAAGACCAGATGAAATATGTAATTAAATTTAGAAATGGGTTAGTTTAAATCTGTGTATTATAATATATTCTGTGACTTTTAGATTAAAGGGTATAAACATCACAAGATATGAAACAAATTGAAATTTTAAAAAATCTGTGATTTGGAAAAGACATATGGAGGAGATTCTGGGTAGTGGTAACAGACAATGTCCTACATCTTGATCTGGTAATGGGTACACAGGTGTTTATTTTATAATTATTTCTTAACTGTCAATATATATTTCATGGAGTCTTATAATTTATAAGAACAATTAAAAATGAGAAACATAAAAAACAGCAATTAAATTTATCTATGTAAGGAGAAGGAATAATTCCCAAAGATTTAAAAAGAATGCAGCCCCTCCCACCATTCCTATTTACCGTTGTACTGGAAGTCTTAGCTAATGCAGTAGAACAATAAAAAGAAATAGAGAGTACACAGAAAAAGAAGAAAAAAATGTCTTTGTTCAGGGATGACATGATTGTCTATGTAGAAAATGCCAAAGAATTGACCCAAAACTCCTGAAACTAATAAGTACTTACAGCAAGGTTACAGGATACAAGGTTAAGATACAGAAGTCAGTCGCTTCCTATATACTAGCAAGGAATAATTGGAATTTGATATGGAAAATATAACACCATTTATATTAGCACAAAAAATGAAATACTTATGTATAAATCCAACAAAATATGTACAAGGGCTAAGTAAGGAAAACTACAAGACTCTGATGAAAGAAGATAGAGATGGCCGAAGTAAACAGAAAGATATCCGATGTGTAAGGACGGGGAGATCCAATATTGTTAAGATGTCAACACTTCCTAACTTGATCCATAGATTCACCATAGAATGAATCACAACATAGCAGCGTTATTTTATATATATCAGCAAAATGATTATAAAGTTTATATGGAGAGTCAAAATACCCAAAATAGCACATTGTTGAAGAACAAAGTTGGAAGACTGACATTATCTGTCTTTAAGAATTACTAAAAAGCTACAGTAATCAAGACTGTGATACTGGCAAAAGAACAGACACACAGATCAATGGAACAGAATAGAGATAGACCCATACAAATGTAGTCAACTGATCTATGACACAGGAACAAAGGCAATCCAATGGAGAAGGGATGGTGTTTTCTCATTCATTCTTCCTTCCTTCCTTCCTTTCCTTCCTTTCCTTTTTCCCTTCTTTCCTTTCCTTTCTTTCTTTCTTTTCTTTCTTTCTTTCAAGATTTTATTTATTTATTTGACAGAGAGATAGAGAGGCAGAGCGGCAAGCGCGGGAGAGGGAGAAGCGAGCTCTCTGCTGAGCGGGGAGCCCGACGTGGCTCTATCCCAGGACCCTGGGCTCATGACCTGAGCTGAAGGCAGACGCTCAACCAATTGAGCCACCCAGGCGCCCCGGATGATGTTTTCAACAAATGGTGTTGGAACAACTGGACATCCATATGCAAAAAAATATGAATGTAGACACTGATATTGCACTTTTCACAAAAATTAACTCAAAGTAGATCACAGACCTAAACGTAAAAAGCAAAATTATAAAACTTCTAGAAGATAACAGATAAGAAAATCTAGGTGACCTTAAGTTTGGAAATGGGTTTCAGATACAATGCCAAAAGCTCAATCCATGAAAGAAAATCTGGTAAGTTGGACTTCATTGAAATTAAAAACTTGTGCTCTGTGAAAGATTGTTAAGAGAATGAAAAGACAAGCCGGGCTGGGAGCATATTTTTATAAAATACATACCTGACAAAGAACTTGTATCCAAAAAATTACAAAAAACTTGTAAAGCTCAAAAATAGGAAACAAACGAGCAAGATTTGAATAGGCACCTCACCAAAGGAGATATACAGATGGCAAATAAGCGTGTGAAAAGACATTCGTGATCACATATTAGAGAAATGCACATTAAAACAATGAGACATACCCATTAGAATGGCAAAAAGCTAAAACACCAACATCACCAAATGCTGGTGAGGATGTGCAGCAAGATTTCTCATTCATCACTGGTGGGAATGCAGAATAGTACAGCACTTTGGAAGACAAACAGACAGTTTCTTATAAAGCTAAATAAAATTTTGCCATATGAAGACACCTGGGTGGCTCAGTCGGTTAAGTGTCTACCTTCAGTTTAGGTCATGATCCCGGGGTCGTGGGATCGAGTCCCGCACCGGGCTCTGTGCTCAGCGGAGAGCCTGCTTCTCCCTCTGACTCTGAGCTCCCCCTGCTCCTCCCCCTGTTTGTGTGCTCTCTCTCTCTCTCCCTGACAAATAAATAAATAAAATCTTTAAACAAAATTTTTTTACCATATGACCCAGCAATCACACTCCTAGATATTTTACCCAAATGAATTGAAAACTTATGTCTACACAAAAACCTGCACACAGATGTTTATAGAAGCTTTCTTCATAATTGCCAAAACCTGGAAGCAATCAAGATGTCCTTCAGCAGGTGAATGGATAAACTTGGTAAATCCATACAATGGAATATTATTCAGAACCAGAAAGAAATGAGCTATCAAGCCACAGAAAGACATGGAGGAAACTTAAAAACATATTATTAAGTGAAAGAAGCCAATCTGAAAAAGCTACATACTGTATGATTCCAATTACTTGACATTCTGGAAAAGACAAAACTATGGAGACAATAAAAAAGATCAGTGGTTGCCAGGGGTTGGAAGTGGGTATAGATGGACGAATACGCAGAGCACAGATTTTAAGTCAGTGAAGCTATTATGTATAATACTGTAAGGGTGGATACATGACATGATGCATTTGTCAAAACCCACAGAAAGTACAACACAGAGAGTGAACCCTAATGTAAACTATGCTCTTTAGTTAATAGTAATGTATCAATAATGTTTCATCAATTTTAACAAATCACTTTTAACAAATATACCACACCAATGGAGGATGTTAATAGGAAAAACAATGTTTGGAGGAGGAGGAGTATATGATAACACTCTGTACTTTCCATTAAACTTTTCTATAAACCTAAAAGTGCCCTAAGTAATATAGCCTATTAATTTAAAAAGAAAAGTAAATTTGGGAAGGTTTAAAATCTTATTGTAGTCATAATACATTCTCAATTCTGAGAATTATTTTCTTTAATAATGTGCTCTGAAACTAGAACATATTATTGTTCCTATGTTGATGCCTAAGAATGAAAAAAACAATAGTTTCCTGATTCATCTTTGGAGGGGGAGAGGCAGAAAGAAGATGGCTCTCTGGAATGGGGGCTGGGATGGGGGCGCAATACTTCAAAAGATCCCTTGTTAAGCTAAGGCAAAGGGAACTCCTATTTTAGAATGGAGAGGGTGCAGAAGGTGATATACACCTGAGTAGTCCCATATAATAATCTGGAATGTCTCCTCTGGGATTAGAACACATCTTGGGTCAGAGACCTAAGATTAGGCGGGAGGGAAACTGGTTTTCTTTTCTCTCAGAGGTGTTAGGGGCTCCTACAATATAAAAACAATGATAGTGCCTGGAAAAAATGTTCTTTTTCTTTGTGATTCTTCTCATTATCCCAAGACTTCTGCAAAGTCTCTTTCAATGGCCCAGCCTGTTCTAGCTGTGTTTGGGAAGGAAGCGTCTGTGTCTGTACGCAGAGGAGCCAATCTAGGGAGAAGCCAGGCAACTGGGCAGGAATCAGAGTGGTGAGGCAGCTGGGTAGGCTGAGGTAACAGATAATGAAGACAGATTTGGGGGGGATATAAACATTTCTGGAGGTTCTCAAGAATTCTTAGGGAGAGACAGTAGGTGCAGTGCTGGAACTCCCTCCACGAAGCACAGTGAGGTCTCTTAACTTACTGCAATTTGGGCACGCAAGGGCCTCCACCCTGACAGATGGATATGTTGTGGAGTATCTGGTTGTACTTACTTTTTTAGAAATACTCTTCATCCATGTTTTAACATACGGCATCCATTTCAGTTCTTCAGGATCCACAAACACCATTCCACATCGACTGACTGTTGCAGGAGAGGCAACCCTTAGATCTTGCACCTACGATTGAAGGAAGTTGAACAAAAAATAGCTAATACTATTTTCTAATTCTTCCATTTTCAATGCTAATGGATCATATGTTTAAACTTAACACTGAGAGGGTTTGTATGAAAGGGAGAGAGACAGCCTTAAGTAATCAAAAATGGAGGAGGAAAGATAAGTGAAGCATAAAGTGAAAAAAACCCTTGAGAGGATAATGCCAAATCCTTCCTGTAATCCTTACGGGAAGGATTTGGCATTATCCTCTTTGCTTTTGTCTTCTTTACTTCTTTACTTTTTCATTCTTATATCTCATACCTAGCCGAATGTCTAGCACACAGTAGGCATTCAATCCATGTTTGATGAATGGGTACAGCGGGGGTGGTATCTTTTGGAATATTTTATAGCTGTATTAGGTCCACATTCCTTTTCCAATCCCTTCACCAAATATTCATATCACAGAGAGATAATTTATTCATAGTAGATATAACTTTTTTTTTAACTTGAAAAGCATTTCAAATCATGTAACACCATCAATATATTTATTAACTATCTCCAAAAGAAAGGAAACAAGTGCTGAGGAAGATAGAATTTACTATATTTCCTGTTTATAGAGAAACAGGAGTATTTGAGAGTCTTTGGTTCTCAGGATGCACACTCTACTATAAAAGAACAATTTGATAAGGATGTAAACAATTTAGTAAGTAAACAAAACACCATGGTAGGACTTACAGATAGTAAATGATATATCAGCAAGAAAAAAAATTGATGATGGCATGCCAATCTAATGAATGATTTCACTCCACAGTAAGACATATATATTTACCTCAAAAAGCATGTGGATTTGAGGTGTGAGTTTGATCCTCTCACTGTTAGCCAGACAAAGCATCTTGTTATCATCCAACACTGTATTCATGTTTTCAATCCAAAGAGCATCCACAGGCCCGTCACTGATGATCCATTTATGGTCTTCTGAAGTGTCATTCACAGCTGCTCGGACACTTAGTGCCATCAGACCATCTTTCCACTCCAATGTTATGTTATTAACTTCGCCATATAATTCACCCATTGTAATTGATTTAGGATTAAGAACGTATGTTTTAACTGGTTGGTAAAAGGGATTGTCTACACCAAGTTTTCGCAAATTCCCTAAAGTTTCTGCTAGTATTTGGTAAACTGTGGTCTTGCCACCTCCTGTTGGCCCGACTAACATCACACCATGTCTTACCAGCATAGTTTCATAGAACTGTATCACTTTTTTAACCATACATGCCTCAGGCTGAAGATTCTGTCTATTCATGACATCTATAATTGTTGACTGCAATATACCATAATCATGTTCTGGAATTTGGACTCCAGGAAAAAGATCAGATATGATTCCACTGAAAAAAAAACAAAAATAAAATCATTGGTTGTTGATATTTCCCAATATTTATTACAATCATTGATTACGATGAGTCTTATTTTTCCCCTTAATCTTTTCTTCTGAATATGCACAGTACTAGTCTATCCTATGTGTTATACCAGAATCTAACATTTCTCTGATATTGTGTATGATTTCCTTATTTCTTGTACAGTAGACCAATGTTCCTATGTATATTGGGAGCTTTTTGAGGTAAGGAATATCTCTTATGTGTTTGTATTGTCCACAGTACATGGCACAGTATCAAACATACAGAAAGTGATGAATTTATCAGTTTATTTTAAAAATTATATTTATATCCCAACTTTTTCCAAAAGCATTTATGCATGCTATTACTGTATGAATATTCAGAAAAATAAGATGGAAATAGAAATAGAAACTAATAGTAGGTTAAAAAAAAGAAAAAATTAACTGTTTCTGTGAGAAGCAGACAATATAGGATGTTTCTATGGGTAAAAAAAGAAGCTAAATCCCTACCTCACACTATATACACAAATACATTTGAGATATAATAAAGACTTCAGTATAAAATGACAACAAAAATACTAGGTGAAAATATAACAGATATATTTTGCAACACTGTGGTGAAGAAGGTCTCTCTTTTTATTTTTTAAAAAATTTTTCTAAATTTAAATTTTAGTTAATTAGGGGTGTCTGGGTGACTCAGCTGGTTAAGTGTCTGCCTTCAGCTCAGGTCATGATCCCAGGGTCCTGGGATTGAGCCCCACATCAGGGCTCCCTGCTCAGTGGGGAGTCTGCTTCTCCCTCTGCCCTTCCCCATGCTCATGTTCTCTCTCTCTCTAAAATAAACAAAATCTTCTAAAAAAATAAATTTTAGTTAGTTAACATACAGTGCAATATGGGTTTCTGGAGTAGAATTCAGTGATTCATCACTTATATACAACACCCAGTACTCATCAAAACAACTGCCCTTTTTAATACTTATCACCAATTTAGCCCATCCAAGAAGGTCTTTCTAATGAAGACAAGAAATCTACAAATGTTATTTAAAAAGTTGGTAAAGTGAAAAAATAAAAACAAGCAAGCAAAAAAACACAAATGTGTGTGAGATAAAAGGCTTTAGAAAAGTTTTTCCAATTTTTATACCAGATAAAGTTTATGATTTCCTATAAATCAATAATAAAAAGAGCACAATAGAAATATGCTCTAAAAATAATAAATATAAATGACTAATGAACCCAAGAAATAATGCTCAATGGCACTAATAATTAAAGAAATGCATATTAAAATAGTGTATGACTTTTGGTCACTCTCTAAAACGTTTAAAAGGAAATAGATATTGCTATAAAATCATTTATATAAATGTAAATATCTTTGGACAACATCTTAATAGAATCTATCGAAACTAAAACTATCCATACTCTATAAAACCTAGGAAATTTACTAGAATCTCATTTATGGAAGTGTCACAAGTGTGTAAAGATAAATGTATAGGAATTCTCATCATTGTGTTCTGCCGAAATGGAATAGACATGTGTCTACTCAGAAGATCTGACAGAGGACAAAAGCAAAGGAAACTCCAGCATAGTCATAAATGGACATCCCAGGATGATCAATGTGCACCAGGGTAATGTGCAAGCAGTGCGGGTTAGAGCAGGAGGACAGAGAGTTCCAAGGAGACAAATTTGATAGAATGTTTTATAGAATTGAAGAGTTTTTATTTTAAAGGAGAGAATTTGGAAATAAATTATTGATAAATTTATAGTAAAGTAGGTAAAAGAGTAAAAAATAAAAACTATGACAATTAACACATGCAGGGAAAAGATAATAAAAACAAGGGAAATGTAGCTCAGCTATGTATACTATTTATATAGCTGTAATAAATTATGGGAACCCTGGACATTTAGCTCCAGTAAGACAGCAATGTAACTGCAGGGAGGGTCAGGGGAAGGGGAAAGGTGCATGTGCATACCCTCATCTCCCATTTACTCTATAGAGGATACCTAAAACTGAAAAATCAAGAAATAGCATAAACACAATGCTTAAAACTATGGAGGGAAATAACAAAAAAAACAAAAGAATTGAAAAATGATTGCCTTTAGGAAGTGGGAGTTGGTGAAGGGCATGGGGCTACTCCTCGTGAGACTAATTTATGATACTTTTTACAACTACGTACATAAAAGACTTGGATAAACATAAAACTTAATAGTAAAAGTAGAAACAGATAAAAGCCCTTACATTTATGTTAAGTCCCAAGTCTGGTTTTTTGGGGTCAGAAATTTCTCCTAGGTCAGGAACTTATAACCAAATGCTAATTTGTATAACGTGCAGCCTAGTGACCAATACCGTGAAAAAAAGAAATGACTGACTGATGCTTAAGCTTTAGGATCTTTATTTTAAACTAGTATTTTTAAAACTGTAATAAGTATCTCCAGAAAAGATAAGGAAGCTATTACCTTGATAGAGACAGACATAACTGACAAGAAGACTATCCTTTACCTCTACACAGCAGCTATGCCTTATTCTGTAACGTCTAGAAACTTACCTGAACAGAAGAGCATCATCTGTTAGGAATTTTGGCAAGTTGGAGTCTCGTAAAGCTCTTATCAACACCACATCTTCACTTAGGTCTGGATTCTCTCTTTTTAAAGACCTAAATTTAAAGGGATGATTCTTGCAAAAAGCTGTGGAAGGCACCCCCTGTGGATTCCTGCTAGAAGGAGAGGATCATCTTTCCTTGCATGCCCACTGTCCATCTCCATCAGAGCACAGGACAGATCAGACACTGGCTACATGGCCTTGAGGAGAATGACAAAGGTATTTTTTCAAGCTTCAATCCAAACATTATTCAACCTGAATTTAGTTTTCCAAATACACAACGATTCACATCCCTGTGACTTTCTTTTCTCTCAGCCTGGAAAGTTCTGCTTTGCTTTTTTGACACCTCATATTTCTCCTTTAAAACCCAGCCCAGTTACTCTCTCCTCCAGAAAGTTCCTCTATGGGCCTCGTCAGCAAACCTGGGGCATGGCCCTGTTATGGCTGCCCCCATGCACTGTGTCCTAGATGACTGCTCCTGTGTACTGTCCCACCCACTGGCCTGTGGTTGTGTTCCTGGAGTGCTAGTATATCTGAACCCCTCAGTGTCCCTGGTCTTTACATGGCAATCCTATTAAGGGGAAAATGCTGTATGTGGGAGGTTGAAAGAAAGAAGAGAGAAGGGCAGGGAGATTTGTGCAGAGCCCAGGGATATAGGGGCCAGGCAGAAAGGGCCCTGGATGTGTGGAGCCTGAGCCAGTGAGTCACAGCCTAAAAAGGACTAGAGAGAAGGTCGATTCCCTCAGAGGCTCTGGATAAAGAACCCCTTAGAGGTAGGGGTTTCAAGAGGTTATAAAGGGAGAAGTTGGGGCTTAAAAAGAAAACTAGAAAGCTGCTTTACTAGAAACTACAAAGCAGCTGTGTTGGGCCATACCGGAAAGGCAGGAGGCGGAGCCTAGGACATAAGCCTGGACTGAGCACAGAATGAGGAAACTTAAGCTTCTCTCAATGCTTCGGGCTTTCTTAGGTGATGGGTATGAATTAACTTACTGTATATGCATAACAAACGGAGCCTTTTAATTCTAGTCATCCTATCTCAAGGTGGTAAAGCTTTTGTATTCTAAAACCCAACAAATGGGATGAGCTCAGGGGAAATGAAAGCTGGTCGAAGCCTGGTCAAGAGACTTGGGTTCAGTATAGGGCCAACCACGACTACTGCAGGATGAGGAGAGTGGCCCCATTTGACTGTGGCCTGGGAGGGTCAAGGTAAAATGATGATGGTGGCAGTTAACATTTCCGAGTCACTCTCTATGTTGCTTTAAGAGCCGTCTGTAAATTAGCCATTTGCTTTGCTTAGATGGTTTAGAATTTCCCTCTTGACCCCTTTGGTTTCTTACCCGGCCATGACCAGTACAGATTTCACAGCTCTCATGCCAAAGTCGTAGTGATCCTGCTGGGAGAGCTGTTCACTGCAAAGCTTATACATCTGCGTCATTTTTCTCGCTAATATTTTACTGGATTCAAATCCTTCCGAATATAGAATTACCTAGGAGGGAAAAGTAAAATGCGATGCTTCTTATATTGTATTTTATTGTATTGTAAATATTGTATTGACAGCGATATATAAGCAGAATACCAATGTATGCAAAATCTACATTAGGTATTATACCTCTCCGAGTTGTTATATCATTTAACAAAGAAATATGAAGACTGAGAGGAAAAGGGTTTTCTGTATTACAAGAAGGTGGAAGGTGGGATATTACACAGGGATGCTTGAGCAGTGATTCTGTTTTCTTTCTGTAGATGAAGATGTGGCCTTGGTGACATTGGGTTCAAGGGACAGTAGAGTCCCCTGTTTGAAAATGTTCACAACATGGAGGTTGGATGGTGTTGTAAGGGCTGCGTACAAAGACAAGACTTGAGTTTCTCTGATCTGACAGGAACACCACTCTGTGGACAGAATCAGTGATAGCTGGGTGCTCCCCTTAGGCTCCCTGAGTATCAAGGGAAGCTACACAGGTTTAGAGCCTTCCTCTGCCCTAGGAGGCTACCTTGCTTCTGACAAGTCTCTGCATTTTTGGTTAAATAAATCGGATGATGACCGTGGAGGTGAGTGTGGACCCTTTCTTCAACCCATTACCTACTCAAATCACCGCAGTTGGCCTCAGAGGCAGGATATGAAATGATGTAGACCATTAAATTGGTTGATTCGTTCCAGTTTTAGGGGCCTACTATATCCCAGATACCATTCTGGGCATTGGGGATCTAGCAGTTACACACACACGCATACACACCAAAGCATTCTAGGTGAGAACAGTCACATCTACACTGAAGCAAACGATAATGTGTAACTTTTGCCAGGGTGCAGTAATAAAAGAAACTTTCCACCTCAATAGAATCAAATGGTAAATAAAACATGCTTTAAATTTTTTCTGCTTTATAATGCGAAGCTCACCTCTGCAATCAAAGCATAATTTGGAACCATCATTGCAAAGGGTCTAAACAGGGCTTTCAAATTATCTGGCAATTCGGTTCTGCCTGCGTATCCAGGATTCATTGTGATAAAGGCTGCGCAAGTCATGACCAACTTGATTTCCCGCCCCTCAAACATGAATCTAGACAGCTGTTTGAAGGAAAGAGAAAATACAAGTTAACACCTCTCTAGACATTTGGAAATTCTTTCACATAAACACCACTTGAGTACAAAACTGTGTATGGAACATTCAAGCAAAGACTACCAGCCCAGTGAATCCTGCTGTTGGACAACAGGGAATGTTTCTCTCCTGATTCTGTACTACCCACTCCCAGTCTCTTCTGGGCTCAGTATTTCCTGCTTTTTGCTTCTCTGCCCTTGCTTTGCCCAAACGATCTCTTCCTTTCTGGCCCAGTCCTGTATTAGTTTAGGCCTCAACCTCTTTTGCTGAGACTCCTCAATTCAAGTTAGATGTATTGGCCCTGAAACCTTCTCCACCCCTACTTTCCGGTTCTCCCCAGGAAATTCTAAGGGGATCACAGTCCTTGGATGTGAGAGGCCCCACTGTTGCTGCGGGCACTCTTCCTCCACTCTCATTCAAGGGCAATCACCTGCTGAGCATCTGCTACAGATGAGGCACAGGGCTAGGTGTGGAGGTGGGGAGCTCAGGGAGACTCACTGGGGGGGGGAGGGGGGTGCCGAGAAGCTCCCAGGCCTACAGTGTGGAGTCAGATATGGAACAGGACCCAAGCACTACAACAGATGCCCCACTGGAGGTGTGTGTAAAGCCCACGGGAGGAGCGGGGAAGCTGGCGTGGCCCTGCAGAATGAAGAAGGGCATTTGATGTGGATAAGCAGGGGGAGCCTCTGGTCAAAGGGAGCAGTGCGTGTTCTGGAAATGACCAGATATTCACTTTGCTAAAGGGTGAAGTTCCAAGAGGAAAGTGCAGCTAGGCTGAGGCCTGAGCATTAAAGTCTTGCATGCTGGGCTAAGGAATTTAGATTTTGTCCTGTGGGTGGGGGGAAGCAGAGAAGAATTCTGGGCAGAGTGATAGGATCAAAGGTGGCAGTGGAGAGGCTGGACAAACTATAGAGGGGGGACCGGTAAGGAACTGTTACTGAATAAGTGACAAGATCCGGATTTAATGGAGTTACCATCAGGGATGAGAGGCATCTAGCAGATAAAATTAAATGGACTTGATGATGGCTTAGATTCTGGGGTTGATGGTAATGGGGGTAGGGAATCCAAGATGAATGCCAGGTTTCTAGCTGGGCTATGGGAGGAAAGCACTATTAGCAGACACAAAGAATACAGGGAAGACTAGGAGATTGTCATAGCCTGGAGGAGAAAATGCTGGGCAGTACAATGGAGACCAGGCCTGCGGCCATTAAATGGCTGTTGTGCTATTCTTCATCTATTCCAGGGGATCGATTCCACTCCAACTATCTCAGATGTCTTCTTCCCTTCCTTTTACCTCATGTTATCACCCTCCAGTTGGCAATGTTTCTGTCCTGCCTCCATTCTTGTTGGTCCTTCTCTCTTACTCCCCATGTTCTGCTCTCAGTCATGCTCAGCAAGGTAATAGTGACATGAGTTATGCTGTGTCTGGAGGTCCCTGCATTTAATACGGGCCTCCTCTGAGGATGTGGGAGGCAGGGGAGTGTGTAGTTGAAGGAGTTCAGACTTTAGGGTCACATAGATTTAGGTGCGTATCTTGGTTTGTGGTGTCCCCAGAGATATTTTTTAATTTTTTTGAATCCTTTTCATCTGCAACCTTGGGGAAATGCCTTTTACTTCATAGGTTTGGTGTGAAAATGAAATAAAATGGAAAGTACAATGCCTTATACAATTTACTAACTCATTAAAGTCCAATTTCTGCTTTCTTTTTACTTGTTCTGTAATCTGCTTTTTTGCAGAGGTGATAATCAAAACATTTAACAACTCTTTATCAGGGCACCTTCCAGTGAGAATGGCCTCCATCCCTAGAGCTTCAGCTGGGTCCAGATCCCCCCTGCTATACCAGGATGAACCGTTATGGCTAGATCTAGCAAAGATCTGTGCTCTTTAGGAAGGGGACAAGGCAGTGGTGGGGGACCCTCTAGGGACTCAGGGCAGCAAGTATTTAAATATTAAACAACTAGCAAGCCTGTTTTGGTTTGTATAGGCTGAGAGCCTTGGGTTATGCAGGGCTCCTCTTTCCTTCTTCTGCCAGCACTAGGGAGCCTGGGGGCCATGATGAAGGCAGTGGAATCCCTAAGAGGCGCAGGGGAGAAAACTAACAGAGAAGTAAATGTCAAAGGCAAGAACAAGAGAGGTGAAGAGGAAAATAGGAGATGGAGGGGACAGGGACAGGGTGCGGACAGGGACAGGGTGTGGGTGGATGGTGTGCGCATGTGTACGCACATGCGCATGTGTGGTGGGGGTGGGAAGAACAGAGTTCCTGGAGGGCAGAGACTGAGTCTCACCATCTCCGTATCTCCAGGTACCCACAAAGCATCTTACATACAGATGTTTCTGTGTTGCCTGGATGAGGAATTAATTCATTCAACTACATCTTATTGCTATACTTCTCACCAATTACACTGGAAATGTGGGTAGACATGCTAAAGTTAGCATTGTTTTTCCTAAAATGCAATGTGCTGTCAGTTATTTACAGACCTAAGAAATGCTACCTCTATGGACAACTGCCTCATACCTTACCTTTGCAGCTTTGGCATTCCTAATGGTAATGAGTTGCTGTGCGATGACCGACAAAACTTCTATGTCAATTCGATTAAATTCATCAAAGCAGCACCAGGCCCCTGACTGTGCCAGACCGCTGAAGAAGCGCCCCATCATCTGAAATAGAAATACTGCCATCCAACTTTGTGTTTTATGTTTACGTTATGTTTATGCTTAGTTTCATGTGAATACTGGGCTATGTTAGAAGTTAGTGCCGTTATATAAGAGGTCCAGAGTTTCTTCCTCTGTAGGTCTGCTATGGGGCCTGATAATTTGCATTTCTCACAAGTTGCCACATGATGATAATGCTCGTGGTCCAGAGTTAAGACTTTTGAGAAACACTGCTCTAGAATTTGGCTTTTCGAAGTGAACCAGTGAGAGCTGACATCACCCAGGAGATTTGAGAAATGCAAAATTTGAGGCCTTCCCCTAGATCTCCAGAATCAGAATGTGCACTATGAGATCTTCAGGTGATTCACAAGCATAGTAAAGCCGGAAAAACACTGCTTTAGAAGAAGAAAGTTGAAAAGAAATTGAAAACCCATTAACCCTGAGGTTTGGAATGTGTTCCTTTATTGTTTTCTTTTAAAGTTTTTATTTAAATATCAGTTAGTTAACAGACAGTGTAATATTAGTTTCAGGTGTACAATTTAGTGATTCGACAACCCCATCCATCACACTGTGCTCATCACAAGTGCCCATTACCTATTTCACCCATTACCCTACCCATGTCCCCTTTGGTAACCATCAGTTTGTTCTCTATAGTTAAGAGTCTGTTTCTTGGTTTGCCTCTCTCTCTCTCTCTCTCTCTCTCTTTTTTTTTTCCCCTTTGTTTTGTTTCTTAAATCCCACATATGAGTGAAATCACATGGTATCTGTCTTGGAATGTGTTCCTGTGAATGGCAGTGTTCATGACGTATGTATAAATCCTTCTCTATGAACTTGATTATTCCATTAAATTCCATTATGAATCATCCTTGATACTGTAAGTGCTATATACTGGGTTTATATTTTTATATTCAACCCCCAGACAAGTAAAGAAGGCATAATTATAGTTCTAGAATAGTGCAACTTCATAAACATGATAAGATAAAATTATATAAACTAATGAAAATCAGAAAGTGAAGTTGGAACAGAAAGTTGGAAGGTTATATCTAATAAAATCTTGATTTCATAAGTTGGCAGATAATACAGATACTGTAATAGACACAAATTCTTATAGATAATAGCAATCACCAGAAGAAGTAAAAACAAACCAACAAATACAATCAGAAACCTGGTTTCTGGAGAGTGGAACTGGGTGATGTGACTAGAGAGAAAATCTGTTATTTTTAACTTGGGATCTTTCTGTACAGTTTGAATTTTTCCACATGTAGATATTTCTTTAATTTAATTATTTTTTAAGATGTATTTATTTATTTTAGAGAGAGAGAGCAGGAGGTGCAGAGGGAGAGAGAGAACCTCAAGTGAACTTCATGCTAAGCGCAGAGCCTGATGTGGGGCTCAATCTCACGACCCTGAGATCATAACCTGAGCTGAAACCATGAGTCCAACGCTTAACCAACTGTGTCACCCAGGCACCCCAATATTTCTTTAATTTTAAAAGGTTAGTGTAATAAATTCTTATGGAACAACGTAGTTTATAGATAAGAATAAATATGTGAATTTCTTATCATTGAATATAATTGGTACTTCAGGGATCATCAAACTACAGACCTCAGCTATCTCTGGCCTGACACCCACTGTGTGGATGAAATTTTAGTGGGACACAGCCATGCTCGTTCACAATATATTACATTTACATACTGTACGTGGCTGCTTTCATACCACAACAGCAGAAAGAATGACAAGTTGCAAGCCTAAAATATTCACCACTTAGCCTTTTCCAGGAAGTTTGCTCACTCCTGCTCTAGAATCGAAGATAAATGAATCAGGTATATGCATCCTGTGGTTTTAAGTGTCGCACAGCACACACTCGTGCCTTGGGGAGTGTACAGCTCCCAGGAATGACTGAGCCTAAGTGATGACTACCGAATCATTAAAAGATGGATTTGGATGTATAAATTCAAATTATGAGTTGAGAAGATTGAAAACAACCAAAATTATTATGGCCAAAATAAAAAAAAATCATCACTATCATAAAACCTCATGTCTCTCTGCTGAGATAATGAGGTCACTTCATGTTAGGGAGCATGAATTCGCCCCTAGATTGCTGACAGCAGTTTCCCAGACTCTTTTCTGTGTGTCCCAGAGGCTGCTTCTGTCACCTGCTCTGAAGGGAGAGGGGTCACCTTTCCTGATTACCCCCTTCCAAGATTTTCTAGTCTCTTGTTCCTCTTTTGTTCTGCTCCTGTGAAACAACTTTCTGCCTGTATTGCACTTCCATGGTTTTTTGTTTATTAATAAAAAGACATTTCCAGCAACATCTTTTTTTTCCCCCTAAATTTAAAAAAAAGGATCAGGGTGTTTAAAGAACATGTCCTATGAAACACTAACTTTCGAAGATGCTTCTGAAAAATAAGTATGATTTACGCTGTAAAAATGAATGAATTACAGTTTACTTGGATAATTTAAATGATTATATTCTAAATGTAGACATTATACAAGCATTCATGTAACTTTCAGGAAAATGAGACTATCAGCTCTGTGTGTTAGTGGCCAAAAGGCACCCATGGTCAAATATTTGCTGAATTAAATAAAGCTAAACAGATTTCCTAACTGTGGGACTTCATAAAGCGTTTCATATGCTACTCTGTGTTGTGAAAACCTGGAGGGGGAATAAGGCATAGGGGTCCTGTGACCAAAAATTTTGAGAAGTACTGTACTGAAAAATCTTACCGTGAATTCTCACCTCCTACATATTTCATTTTCAATACACAACTCTCGGAATTGCTCATCTCTTCCTGTAAGCTTATTCCTTGTTCCTAGATTTCCTTGCTATTATATCTTGTATCTCATTTCACTTTTTTCTACTTAGTGACATGAAAAGAGTTTTAATTTTGCCACCATTTAGTAGATGCCTCAATGGCCTTGATTCCTACCTGGACCATTCAGCCCACCTTGTGTGGACTCTTCTCCCATGCTCTCTTTATCCCACTTTGACCATCCCTTGTCCTGTTAGTTTCCCCCTTGCTTGCCATCACCCCGTCTCTCCTTTTTTTGTCAGGCCATGTTGCAAGTGAGATAGCCCATAAAGCACTTAATGGTAGTGTTCAGATGCTGAACCTGTACCTTGTAGTCCAAACCATCAGAGCAGTTGAAGACCACACACTGGATGGCAAGAGCTTTAGCTAGGTCTTTGGTTGTCTCTGTTTTCCCAGTGCCAGCGGGACCAGCCGGCGCACCTCCCAGGTCGAGCTGCAAAGCCCCCATGAGGCAAAGGTAGCAGCGGTCCTGAAGAAATGCAGAAATTGTCATTATGGAAGGGAGCTGACTCAATTTATAGGTCCCTTCCTTTCTACGGGAGGAGGGTCAATATTTTCTATGAAAGATTTTACAGCAATTGCAATTTACTCATAGATCCAGGCACATGATTAATGATGCACATCTCTCCTTCACAAAGATGTACTCATGGCAGATCCTTTGAAGAATTAAGGTTGGATGGAACTTTTCAAGACTATTTGTTTTTAAAGATTTTACTTATTCATTTGATAGACAGAGCACGAGCAGGGGCAGAGGGAGAGGGAGAAGCAGACTCCCCTGCTGAGCAGGGACTCCCCCGACTCGGGGCTCAATGCCAGGCCCCTGGGGATCATGATCTGAGCTGAAGGCAGACATTTAACCGACTGAGTCATCCGGGCGCCCCTTTTCAAGACTATTTTAAGAAAGTATTTGTATCACGATTAACCTGTCATCACTAACTTACCGTGAGAGGAGTAATAACTAATCTTGGGCATGCACCCAAATACTCGTAGCCATACGTGTACTGAGAGAGTGCCATCCTAGCCACACAGTTATCCAGATCTACATCCCAATAATAGCGCAGCTGTCTCTGCCAGTCAAAGGAATCGACCTTCTCTACCTATATAAGTGATAACAATGATATGTATATTAGATGCGCTAATTTCAGGAAGAAATATATGATTTTGCTTAAATAAAAGTTACCTTGGCTTGAACAAGTTCAGTGACTATGTCTCTTGCATGTACATCAATAGTAATTAAGGCAGTTATGATGTTTCTGTGCAATTTTGGAAGACTGCCTCGAACTATCACCGCCAGGGCATTTAATCTCTATAAATCAAAAGAAAAATTGTCATAATGAATTTTCAAAAATCAGCTTATGTATCTATTTTTTTTTACCATTTTTTTCTATTTTTTGCTATTAAATTTGGAGTAGACATTTGCCAAGATGATGTCTCTAGAGAAGACTGTTCTCCCTAAAAATTAAATGTGATTAAGGAAGTACTCCTCATTTTCAGGGGTAGTTTTTCCTCTGATAATCAGAAAACCTGAACATTTTAAATAAGCCAATAATTGATTGAATGAGAGCATTTTTGACAGGTCGTGCTCCCAGTTTTCACCTAACCGGTTCAATCTTTTTCTTTTTAAAAAAATTTTTAAATTTATTTATTTGAGAGAGAGAGAGAGAGTGAGCATGAGTTAGGGGCAGAGGGAGAGGGATAAGCAGGCTCCCCTCTGAGCAGGGAGCCCAATGCAGGGCTTGATCCCAGGACCCTGAGATCATGACCTGAGCCAAAGGCAGCCATTTAACTGACTGAGTCACCAGATGCCCCTGTGACATGAAATTCTATGAGGTCCTCAAGAGATAGTGTTCTCTCATCTCAAGAAAGTTGTTTCTTCCCTTTTCTGTTTCAAAGGTAATTAAAAAAAAATGCAAACTTGCTTGCAAGTAGAATTAAATTTGGAGTTAAAGATTAGGCATAGCTGTAAAATGGCATTCCCGAAGTACAGCTTAAAAATTTTTGTAGAATGGTATTGGATTCAGTTATTTACTATTTTATTGCTGGCTGTCTGAGGATTCTCTAGAATAGTAGAAAAGCATATCTTGAGCCTAAGAATAGGAATGGCACAAATTCTGGGGTTTTCCTGGATTGAATAAGCTTCTGTGAGAGATATCCAAGACCTCCTAAATACAAAGTCTCCTTAAATGTTGCAAACAATTATAATCCTGAGATTTTCCTCTGTAAATGGTCTTTTCCTCCTATTTTTATAAGTATTCTTACAAATATTATACAAATATCAAGGTAGTGTTCCTAAGAAAACCCGAACATAAATAGTTTTTGTAAGAACCCCAAAGTTTGTAAGCCAGGTGAGAGCATTAAAATTTCTGAAATATGTGACTTGCATCAACCACATCAAAAAACCTACTGAGATCATCCTGCACAGCATTATGTTCCATGTCACTCTGTTAAACATCTCACCTCGAAGTTTACTTTCTCAAACTCCTCCAGGGCCTCTACGTGATTACCAGCTTCTCTTTCCAGACACTCAGTCAAATCACGGCACCACATGATTTGAGAAATGGTCAGGATCACCTGCATGGAAACACTGTCCTTAAGTGTGTGATGCATCTCACCAGAAATGGACTCAGAGGTGGAAATTTAAGGAGTGCGTTACTTGAGAAGGGTGGCCAGCAATCACCCAGGCTGTCCTTGGTTTCCCCTGATAATCAGCGATGGCAGCTTTGCACAGGCGACGCAGAGACGTGAACATGGCTTCCTCCACTTTGCCAAGCCATTCCTCCACGTTGCCCCGGGCTTTCAGGCCTTTTCCCAAGCTAACCTAGAGAAGAGTCGGAGCAATGATAACATGTTCAGTGTGGCGCTTCCAGCCGTACATCCTCTGTACTTCTATAACAGAACCCTGACACACTGAAGCTTAACCACAAACACTAGAACCTTCTATTGATACCCTACTCTACATCTCTCTTTACTCCTTTTTTTTTTTAATGCTGCCCTTTGGAACCAAATCCCTGAAAAAAGGAGTATAGGTGACTACTTGAATTCCCTCACTTTCTTTTCCTACTTACTGCCATTTGATTTTTGGCCCCAACTATTCCTCTAAACCTGGTAAGGTCATTAAGGTTACCAATGTTCTTTCAGTTGTCAAGTGCAGTTGATATTTTTCAGTCCTACACATACCTATTTCTTGGACTTCCAGTGACCTGACTGCCTTGCTTGTCTGGGTCTCTTAGGTCTTCTACCTTCCCTTTAACTTTCAAGTTTTCCCTGGATCCTAGCTGTGGTCCTCCCCTTTCTCTTCTTCTGCACTAGTGATGAGCAAATTCTTTTGTAAGAGGGTCCGTTCAGGACAAGTGAAATGTTTATAGGTTCCTGCCACTCTCGTGGATACATCTCCTGCTCTAACTGGACTGAAATCCTCGGCATTTCCCCGCACATTTCCTCTGTAAGGAATGCTTTCCCTCCCGTGTCTCTGCTCCATCTTCTCTGGCTGCGTGTGTGTGTGTGTGTGTGTGTGTGTGTGAGAGAGAGAGAGAGAGAGAGAGAGAGAGAGGTGAGGGGGTAGAGAGAGAGGGAGGGAGAGAGAGATTTCTCTCTGTGAAGTCTTGTGGTTCTCCGCAGTTTGCTAATACATTCACTCCCTCGGTGTTTACTGTATGCCAGGCATTGTGCGGTGTCCTAGACACACCACTGCTAACAATGACAACTAACACTTTCATAGCACCTGCTGGGTATAGTTCTAAGTAATGTACATAGCATTATATGATATATATATATATCACATTTCAAATACTATTTGAAAATCCTCAGCATCTCACTAATCAGGCACTGTTACTATTCCTCATTTTATAGATGAGGTTAAAGGATGGGACCTGATTCCAAGTGGCCATCAGTAGACCCAGCGCTCTTAACCAGCTCACTCGTCTGCCTCTTGTGGAGAGTTGAGTAAGGCTGGGCTCCAGTTATCCTCACTGTGTTCCCAAGAACAAAGCACACACCTCTGTTACTGCACTTACTGTGGTACTTTTCAATCATTTGTTTGACTGTAGCTCCACTAGAGCCCTTTGCGGGCAAGAATCTCATGTTCATTATCTCTGAAATTGCTGAGCCGTCAGAGTACGATGCGGTGGCCCTTGATGAATGCTTACAGTGACAAAGAGTACCCTTCTACAGTCAACCCTAGAAGGGCAACAAAGCTTTCCTATAAATAATCATAAACGAAAAGCACCTCACCCGTTCTCCTTCTGGTGACAGCATCGCTAAAATATCATTAGTATAAATCTTTTCTGACTCTCCTTCCACACCAGGAATTTTTCCTTCGGTAGGAGGCATGAGAGCAAATTCAAGCTTTGAAATGGAGTCAAAGCATTTCCTTAAGTGTGGCTGCACAGCTTGGGGATTTCGTGTCTGAGCCAGAATCTCCAGAAGTTCATCATTTGACAAGAAGTAAAATCTGGATTAAAGAAAATACTTAAAATATAACTTGAAAGTGTAGACATGAAAGATAAATACCTTAGCCATATCTCCCAGTCACTTATTTCCTGAACTTCCAATCTACTGGTCCTGGGTTTCTGGGGAGACCACGTCTCTCTACAGTTGTTATGGAGACTAGAGTGGCTGCATCTCAGACATCTAGAACTAGTGCCTGATACATAAAAGATAGATACTTTTCAAAAGATTATAAAAGATGCCAGCTCTTGCTATGACACTGATTGATTCTAGAGTGAAGATTTATTCTTTGTTTTCCATAGAACCTAGCCTTAGTACCTTATACCTCCCTGCTTTCAATACCTAATGTGTTGGGTAGATGGACGGTGGTTACAGGAGCTTTATTTGGTTCTGTGAATATCCACATGTGGGCCATGCCGGTGTGATCCTGCATGGCATTTTCTTAGATCTTGCCCACCAGGGCCATTTGGAGGCATGAAGACACCACAGGAAAAGAACTGAAGAAGGGGCATACCTGGATGCCCAGGGATGAGGGAGAGGGATAAGGGCCTGGCCAGAGAAGACAGCTCACCTCTGGAGTGGAGGAGGCTGCCTATGAGAGATTCCTTGATTTTGAGGGAATGGATTAAAGGGCCCACGGCAGGCCCCACGTGGAAGAGAGGGGGCCAGGTAGGTATGTCAGGCTGCTCTGCTGCCTTGCCTCTCTTCTCCTTGCCCTAAACCTGGAGTCCTCAGAAACCTCATAGGGAGAGGGGACGGTTGGTCCCCAAATATCCTCATCATCACTAAAGCCTTTAGACCTGCAACAGGCTTGGGCAGAGAAGGGGGAAGTTTTCACTTTGAAAGAAGTTCAGAGTTTGATTATTAGAGATCATTTATTGGGTTGGGGTGAGAAGAGGTTTTTGTTTGTTTGTGTTATTATTTGAGAAGGACCAGAAAATTCCTGAGGTCTGCTTATGATTTTATCCAGAGGCAGGAAGAAACCAGCCCCCAGCAGGGAATGCAAAGGTGGTTATTAGTTAGATTTAATAAAGATGCTTTTGGATGGACTCTATCAGTCCTGCTTCTTTACCATCCAGTAATAATTAATTTGTGCCCATGCCTCTTTTTCAACTAATGAAACAGACAACTATAAAGATTGGCCCATGAGCCCTGTGAGAGCAGGAACAGTATTGCATTCGTCTTGCATCCCCAGGAGCTAACTTGATCTGCAGCTCGCAGTATGTCTTCATGAAAGCCTACAGGGGCAATCGACACCACATAGAGCCTCCTGACATGACACATATAGCAGAACTAGTTCATGCAGTTCTAAGCAAAAGAACAAATAAAAGCAGACATTTTTCGGTGGTCAGTATTATCACTGGTAAGTTTGTTTCCAGCTTTCTTTAAGTATCAAAAGTTGTGCACAGATTTTCTCCTGCTTTGGGAGACTCAAGTTGGAAACCACTGATTTACGAATGAAACAGACAAAAGGCGCATTCCAAACCTCAAGCTCTTTCATCTTTCTCCATGTTGCCTGAATGATATTTTAGTAAGATTTGGGCATATCCTTTAAAGCCTGACCACTTCTGTTAAAACTCAACCAAATCTTCTGGCTCTTGGATTGCTCGTGCACACACATACCCTGTCCTGGTCCCCAGCAACCCCTCTCAACCAAGTAACCCAGATAAGCACCTACCCCTGGCTGCCACAGTGCTTGTCCAAGGACAGACTTTAATGGCCATTTCCTTAACAACTAACAGGAAAATACCAGGGAAGATGAACCAGTGTCCTCTGTGTTATAGTACAGTGTGCTTTAGCTACCATCACGTAGTTTACCATGGTGTTAAAAAACTATATTATAATGGCTTATTTACATGACTATCCACCTGTTAACCATGAGCCCCATTAGGGCAGGAATCCAGCCTTTTCTTCTTTGTATCTTCAGCACTGAGCCTAACATTTGGTATGTTTTTGGAACAAAGAGATGAGTAAAAAATTTCATTTAGAGTTTGTGAAATGATCTCTTAGACAACTCCAGTGACACTCTTAGGTCACCGATTAATCCAAAGAAACCTGCTCAGGCAACAGAGGGTCCTCTGACTTTTTGCATGCACATCTATGGACACACACACAGGCAGACACACACACGTGCATCCAACAGTGAAACAATGCCGAGACCAAGAATCCCTCCTGCATCTTAGGTATTTACCCACTTAATCCTCCACCAAATATTGTACCTTTATCCTTGACCCTTACACTCCCCAATCAAGACATCAGCTGGATTGATCAGCCAATTATCATTATCTTTCTTGTTTCTTGTTCGGTTCCCTGATGTTTTGAGGTTATGGTTTTTTTTTAAGCATATCCTTTTAAATTGATAGTCTTCACTACTAAAAATATCATAGGTTTCTTTATAAACTTACCTTGGAAAAATAACTCTTTTTGATTCTAAATATGCCTCTAGACACTTTTGAATTTGGTCAAGTAACGCATTATTATTTTGAAAAGTCTCCAGAAGTCCTGTTTATTGGGGGGAAAAAGGTACTGGTAAAATTGTGTTAAAAATAAATAGAAAATACCATTTTAAGTGAAGTAAAATATGATATTAACATTCTTTAAAGCTTTGGTTTTATTTGATAAAATGGTCGAAAAAATATAAATTACTGGAGGTTAACAATGTTAACTACTACTTTTAATAACATCATCTAATATTAATTTTAATATTTACCACAGACAAACAAGTCTTCAACCTGAAACAATTTTTTGCTGGCACACCCCACTTTTGGGGGCTGAGAGTGCACGAACCAAAGCCAAACCCAAGCACAGACTGTTGTGCATGCTAAGTGCGTTCTTACCTCGGATCTTCACCTTTCTTCTTCTCTGCCTTTCATACCCGCCCTCAGATTTGCACATGTGTCTCACTCCCTCTTTCCCGCTGCTTTCTGCTCGAAAGCCACTCAATTGTATCAAAAGAGTCCTCCATCACACACACACACACACACACACACACACGGCAGCACCCAACTGTTCTCTAGCCCCTTACACGCTGCTGAATTTTCCTTCATAGCTTTATTGTCACCAAAATGACATAGATAGGTCTACACTTCTTTATCTGAAATCCCTAGGACCAGACAGATTTTGGAATCATATATACTGCTTTAATTTCAAAAGTTATGTAGCAAGTCCAGTGGAGACTGCGGCAGCACTCTGTAATCACACACACTAATATTTTTGCAGCAAAATGTTTGATGATGCATGTGGTAGGCAGAATAAAGGGTGATCAGAGATGTCCTTGTCCTATTCCCCAGAACCTGAGAAAACGTCAGTGTATATGGAAAAAGGAAGTTGGGAGATGTGACCAATGATCATGGAATGGGGAGATTATCTTGGATCGTCTAGTGGGCCCAGCGTAATCAGAGGGGTCCTTCTAGGAGGCAGGAGGGTAAGAGGCAGAAAAGGTGGTGTAAGAACAGAAGCAGAGGCTGGACTGTTTCAACTGCTGTCTGGAAGGTGGCTAGGAGCCAAAGAATGTGGGTGACCTTCAGAGCCCCAAAGTTTAAAAGTTTCCAATTCTATCACACCATATAGTTTTTTCTTTCTGTTTCTGTTTTTATGCAAGAGTCTTTGGGCAAAGGGCATAACCCAGCAGGCTGCCTCTGCTTGACAGGGAAGCTGTCTGCAGCTATTCACCAAAAACGGTCCTATGTTGCAGAACAACAAGCAAGCTTGCTGAGGCTTTGATAAAGTTCAATAACCATGTATGTGCATGCACCAACGCTTTGATTCCATATCCCTAGAAACAGAACTTATTAAAACACATTTCAATCTTGAGATAAGAATTATAATTTGTGGTAATATTTTCAAATGTTTTTAATGAATCAATGAAAAATAAGATGCGGAAACTTTTATGGTTATAAGTTTGTGAGAGCTTTAGCAGAATGGGTCAGCTAAATGTGAATTGTGACATGCAGGCCTCACTGATACTCTGTGGCAGAATCCCCAAATTATAAAAGCAGCAGAAAGAATCAGATTCTTGGGTGCCAAAACTATGAACTAAGTGGACACATAATAACAACAACAACAGCGTTCAATTCACATTTTTCAGCAAGAGTGTCAGATGTGCTACAAATATTCCTGGTCATCAATGCTGACAAGAATCAACAAGGGTTGAGTGTACCCCCATATTGCCAGAATCTTATAGGTGCTAAACATTTTAGATGGTTGTAAAGTCGTTTTATTTGTTTTTAAAATTTTGTTTTATACCTGGTTGAGTTGCTGCTCGAAGAGCGTTAGGCAACCGGTTCACCTTCCTCATGATTTCTTTCCATGACTTATCCACTTGCAGGAACATCTTAGCCTCCGCGGGCAATTGCCTCTGAATATCTGGAGCATTAAAAATACTTTCTAGGTAGAGCCAGTTTCTCTGGCAGTTTAGCCACTCTTCCTAGGAGAAAAATATGGGCATTATCAAATTTTTCATCCCAGAAAGGCAGTGTCGGGACCTAGTTCTCACTGTCCTCTGTGCCTTCTGCCAGGGTGTGTGTTGGCTCAACATCTGTGAGAGTTTCTCACTTCTCACTCTGGATTTGGGGGTTATGCCTGAGGCCTAGTGTCACAAGTGCTTCCTTGTTTTATCTCAGGTCTCTTACTTTCCAGTTAATTCTTTGGAGAGTCTCCACTATTCGGTACTTTTTTGAGGGCCCTCTATGAAAACATTACTTTGCTCTGTAGTCCCTCCCTTCATAGGGCTCAGCCATCAGTAGAGGAGGCCGGACAGAGGTAAGATTATAAGGGGTTCATCAAAGAGGGTGGATTCCTGAAGATGATCTCTATGAAACAAAGTTGGAACAAAAGATCTTTTCCTACTTAGTGCTTTTATTATCGCACAGATAACTTTTCATGTTAGAATATTTAGAAACCTGGGGCACCTGGGTGGCTCAGTCGGTTAAGCATCTGCCTTCAGCTCAGGTCATGATCCCAGGGTCCTGGGATCGAGCCCCGCATCGGGCTCCCTGCTCAGCGGGAGGCCTGCTTCTCCCTCTCTCACTCCCCCTGCTTGTGTTCCTGCTCTCGCTATCTCCGTCTCTGTCAAATAAATAAATAAAATTTTTAAAAAGGATAATTAGAAACCTAAGCATAATTAAATCAAACTAAAAATCTGCAGTCTAAGAAAGAGATTGGATGGGAACAAAGTAAGATCAGTATAAGTAGATTCTTTGTTCTACCGTGGGATAATCTGAGGTAGAATAAAATAAAAATGAAAGGTGTACCGCAAGGAAGGGTACCGAGACTTCAAGCAACAGTGTGTGTTTTTCCAGTAAATAAGAGGTTGTTGAGGCACCATGAGAGGCTGTCTAAAAGCTGTGAATGCCTGAAGCTTAGAAGCCCAGGTGTTCCCTGCCTGAGCTTAATGCTGTTACCAGCAAAGGTTTAAGCCAGCTAATAAGGTACCAAAGCTGCCTGCCATTTTGGGATGGAAACTGGTTGAGGAGAGAAAGTCTTTCACTGAAGTGTATGCATAGGCAGATTGTTCTTAGAAGGGCTAATTCTTCTAATTGACAAGAAGACCCTTTCTTCTCCAATTATGAAGTTATAAATATCAACTGGCTGAGGTACTTAGGGAGGGGAAGGGGGTATCCTAAGACAAGGGCTCATATTCTTAGGGTGAAAAACTCTTGGAGCTTCTCTGTTTTTTGACCTTTGAATTCTGAAACCATCGATGGCTTCAGTCACTGACAACAGTCACTGACAACACAAGTTCATTGAATCATTTCAAGAGTTGAATGATTTCAGAAGCCCTGGTCTCAAGAGAAGATTAACCTTTCATACTGGGGCAGTGATCACTTTAAAATACAGAAAAAAAGAATTTTTTTTAATCTTAAGAATTAACAAATACTCAAAATGCTATCTTGAATCATGATACCCATCAGTACTTCACCTCATCTAGACCTGTATCTAGGACTCCATTATAAAATCTTTTCAGGCATGTGTTAATTTTCTGTAAAAACTTTAAATGTAAACTTCATACCACACCATCAGTTTTGTCTCAATAAAACTATAGATTTATAAATAAACAAAAAATGTGGGCAACATATAGGAGCCGAGGATGACCTCCACCTGAAAGCCAGCAAGAGACTGAAGTTGTCCCAGAGTTGTGAGGAAATGGTTTCTGCCAACAACCTGAGTGAGCTTGGAAGTGGATCTTCCTTGAGTTAAACCTCTGATGAGAACCAAGTCCTGGCCCACATCTTAATTGAACCTTTGTGAGACCCTAAGCAGGAGACTCAGTTAAGCCATACCTGAACTCCTGACCCACAGAAACTGTGGGATAATAAGTATAGACCGTTTAATACCACCAAGTTTGTGGTATTTTGTTTCATCACAATAATAATTAATATGAGATGGCATAATCATATAAAGAAGAACTTAGTATATTCACATTTTCCTTACATTCTGAATATAATAAAATGTCAATAATTAAATCTTATCTCTAAACTATATCACATTTAAATGATTGAAGAAATGATTTCTAAAGTACCATGGCTCTCCAATTCTGAGTGCATGAACTGAAATTGCCTTCACTCACCAGTGTTTGATTAAATAAGGCAAGTTGTTTCTGCCAGTCATCCACTCGAGTTTTCAATGGACCAACGTAACGTGATGAGGCGATGGTTGCGATGTTGATGGTGCTGTCATCAAGAAGGACCTTTAAACAAAGAAGAAAACATGCAGCATCATGAGTTTGTGCTCTCAAAGATAATTACAGATGTTTAATCCCAAGAGGCCACTTAAAGTCCAACTTCTTGAATAAATAGCCTAGTCCCACCTACTGTTTCCTACCCATTCACTTCCCTTCCTCATCCACTTCGATGGCTCACAACCCACTCTGACGTTCTCTCAAATGTCACCAAGAGACTTTTGATTGCCAAATCTTGCCTATTTCTGTAATTATTAATGGCACATGTTTTTTGTTTGGTTTAATACTCTTCTCCTCTTTCCCCCAACTTTTAGGTACCTGGTACCTTGTTTATACCATTTGGCCATCTAAGGTTTTATTTCTCAAAGTACTCAAAACTTGCAAAATTAGGTATCTTCTCTATCCAATGAAACATCACTTTATCTCAATTATCTTGAGGAATAGGGAAACTGAACTCGTTCATATCAAGCTTAGAATGACTATAACAGTTTTCCCTCTACCTCCTTCCCCTACTTTTTCCCCTTTACACTATAGCAATCCTTACAGAACACATGAATTCTAAAAAATTTGTCTGTTAATCTAAAGGATTTTAATTGCCCTATTTAAATTATAAATTTCTTGAGAGCAGATGCCCCATCACCTAGCATCACTTGGCCTCATACTACCTGACTTTCATCTTGTGTTTGCTCTCTCATCTACTACCCACAGTGACATCTGGTCTTGCTCTTCCAACCTACACCTGCCAAAGCCATTTCGTCACTAGTTCTAGTGTAAGTACACCCAAATGGGCCAGGGCTTTGCTTTTTAAATTAGGCCATAAGACACAGAGCCTTTTGCTAAACACATGTGTGTTGAATTTTAAATCACTAAGAATATTCCAAACACATAGTTTAATTTTCTTTTATTGTTAATAGAGTATGGCCATCTACTTCTAATCTCAAAAAATTCAAGTGAACTTAGTTTCTTAGTGTGCTATAAACCTGAAATTGCTCGTTCATGTTTCTTTGCCTCATTTAAATGGTTTGAAATGCCTTTCATTTTCATCTATGTCTGTCAAATACCATTTATTCTTTAAGGTCCAGCATGACTTGGCTGGTCTAGGAAGGATTCTGTGATCACTTCAGCTTATAAATTATCTCTTGCTTTCCTAAACTTTTCAATTGTTAACTACATGATTATAATTCATATATATGCCACTTTTATTGCTTTGCTAATACTTCATGTACAAGCATTTCTGTCAATTATTCATATTCATATTTTGCCTTTGCAGTTAGATTTTTTCTTAGTAACTCTCATATTTCATTCCTTCATCATAATCTCCCATTGAAGATTCAGGAGGAGGTCTGACCAATCTTTACCATGGGTTTTCAATAACCGAGTTACCTTACCTGTATGTCATCTGTGCCGCCCAGGATAAACACATCTTTGGAGTCACGGTGAGGAAGGACGACGAATTCAGTTGTTTTCCAAGAATCCTCCACCTTAGAAATAATTCAAGTCTTAGAATACCTAAATTCATATCTGTTTAGGTACTCAATAAATACATGTAGAATAAAATAAGTGAAAACTCCATAATTATCCCATTTTCCTCTTTACTGCCTTTAAAATCCTCTTCTTGGTTAAAGGATACTGATATGCTAAATTTTGCTGATGAACATTAATACATATGAATAACTTGTGATATATTAATGTCCATCCCTTACCACTTTATGCTTTAAATGTAAGGAAAATATTTCTTTTTACACAGGTGATTTGTAGGTATGTGTGCATTTCTAGGGTAAGGAAGTAAGTAGCTTAAGTAGAGAAGTCTCTTCAATGTCTTTTGTAGCATTTCACACTGTTACTTTTTTCTGATAGTTTGAAAGATGATGTATTGTGGTATAAAAGATCTTCCTTGGAATGTGTTTTTTTTTTTTTTATGTAAGCATGCAAATATCAAACTTTGTTGTCATCAAAGTGGGCTATAGGCTAAGTGGAAAGAGGATACTGATAAAAGTGCTGCTGATAATAATAATGATAATAAATGTAAGGAAACAACAGAAGGATGACTGATAATGAGAGAGTGAGAGCTGCAATGTTGAAAAATCCACCTAGATAAATCAAAAGTTGGTGATCTTCATGTTAAATATGAAAACCTATACATTCCTTGATCTTCAGAGCATATTTTTCAGATTTACCTTTTTAAGAATTGTTTCTAAAGCAGCTTCTCCAGAAGCCTGTCCAGAAATATCCTGGATTTCTTGGCCAAAATCAAAAACACGCAACTCAGAGAGCTTCTCCAAGGTTAATGGAATTTCAAGGTCCACTAGGGAGGCATCAACTGTTTGTTCAATAGCTGTCCAATGTCTTGCCTTCAAAGTTGGGTTCCTCAAGTCAATGATAACTGGAAGCTGGAAAGCAAACACTCTCAAAGGGACCATGCATTTTATCTTTTTTTTTTTTTTTTACTATAGATATACGAGTTTATATCCTCTTTCTTTTTTTTTTAGTTAACATATAGTGTGTTATTAGTGTCACTGGTAGAATTTAGTAATTTGTCAGTTGCATATACCACCCACGCTCATTATGTCAAGTGCCCTCTTAATGCTCATCACCCAATTACCCCATCCTCCCACCCACCTTCCCTACCTTAAAAACATAGCCCAAGGCTTCTAGTTTCAATTCAGGAATGTGGAGAACTGGAAAGAATACCACTTGTGCTCTTACAAAAAGAAAATTCTGGACAAACTGAAAATTAATGACTTCTAATGAGCCCATCAAAAAATTGAGGTTGCAGGGCAACTAACTAACTCAAAATTTGGAGAGAGACTGGTATCTGTTGATTTCTCCACAACAAAAAAACGGGACCTGAGAATTTGCGTACCTAGGACAGATGCCTTGGGTTACCATTTAAGCTAGCAAGAAGATTCAGCGAAATTTTAAAAATAAATTGCTAAAGAGTGAGCACAGGGTAGCATGAGAGTGTGAAGTCTCCAAACACAGAGGTGTTCACAGGGAAGACTGGGGAGAATCCTAAAAAAGTCTACCTTGTGGTGCTGGCTGGGGGGAGGAACACAGCGGCCACTACTGTAACTCTAATCAACCCATTTCTCCTAGTTTCCCTATAAAACAAATGACTTAATGTCAGGGAAATGAGCAACAAACACTGTCATTTTAAGGCCTTCTAATAACCCACTGTAGATTTCTATACATACCTGGAGAAACAGAATTGGAAAAATAAAACCTCTACTCATAGGAGAGGGAAAGAAATACTTTCTAGGCTCATTACTACAGCTGGGGGAGGGGCAGGAATACCAGTGAAGGTCAAGAACAAGGGACCAGTGCCTTGCTAAGATAGAGGCTTAATCAGAACACAGATGGAATGCCCCTCCTCACCTCTCCCACCAGGCTAACAAATATTGAATGAAAATAACAGTGGAACACAGAACACAGGCAAGAGAGAGATTCTCTCTGGGGACAATACGTAGGGAGGACCCAAGGTCAGGGAGAAACAAAAATTGAAAAAAATAATCTTTGGCAAATGAGCCCAACCATAAACACAAGGTATCAAAAGAACAATTTGAAGGCTGTAGTATATTGAGGGTAACAATAGCAACATCCAACCTCAAATCTAGCCCAATTCCTTACTAGATTTAACATAACATGCCACACAAAAAGCCAAGTAGGAGGAAAGGCATGCTCATCTCCAGGCATAAAAATTATTTACTTCAGTATCTACTGTACTACATAAGATGTCTGGCTTTCAATAAAAATGTCAGAACTGTATAAAACATTAAGATAAACATACACTTGAGAGACAAACAAAAACAAAAACAAAAACAAAAAAACCCCCACCAGACTCAGATATGACACACAGTGTTGAAATTAATAGAGAATTCAAAATAATTGTAATTAATATGGCAATGGCTCTAA
>CM052885.1:34994330-35033007 GCA_028534135.1 Potos flavus
TTTTTTTTAATTCATAGTTATATATGACAATGGATGTTAAGTAGACTTACTGTGGTGATCATTTCACAATAGACACAAATATTTAACTGCTATATGGTACACCTAAAACAAATATGTGTAGTTATAAACCTTCATTTTTCTTTTTTTCTTTCTAGGTTCAACATTTCCTTTCTGTCCTCTAATGGGTCTTTTTGTATGTATCCTATGATGAAATCATCCCATTTTGGAAGCTTCTGTTCTAAATTATGGTGGTAATCAGAAAACTCTCTAAGCTTTTTCTTTACACCTCAGAAGCTTTTTCTACTTCTGAGATAAGTGACAAAAGAGTTATACAAGAGCATTTAAAATTCTTTGACATGATAGCATTTATTAGTTTGTTTTCTGTTTTCCTCACCAAAAGGTAAGTTCTGTGAGGGTTTGGACTTTGTCATTTTTAGTATCTACTGGTATACCCAGCACTTAGAACATTATCTGGGAAACATTTTCTGTGTTACTGGTGTTTAAACCAGACATGTGACTTCTAATTACAGGTATCAGCACAAGTAGGCTGAATGAGCAAGTGTAAAACAATATTTGTAAAGTCGATGGTATTTCTAACATGTCCATATCACACTTGAAAGGAGAGATGATCATTATTTTGCCTTCTAGAGGGATGACTCTTATCAAGGTCTGAATCTACAGGTAGATCCTAGAAATCGAACTCTATGGTGGCTGTTGGTACTTGGCCCCCTAATTAAGGTAATTTACTGTTGAGCTCTTAAGGGAAGATCCTAGATCTCATTACTCCGATTCTATTCTATCATAGTGAACAAAATGGCTTCTTTTTTTCAAAACAATAACAGAAACCAAAGTTAACAGAAATCTGAAGTGTGTAGATCACGAATAAAATCTACAATCTTCAAGAACGCTTGGGTGTAGTAAATCATGGCAACACTGTATTCAGCAGCCACAAAGCAGTTAAACTTCATGCAGTGAGGTCTTTTGATGCTTCTTCATTTAGCCTTCTTAAATGGAGGACCAAGAAGCCTGCCTTACAAGAATGCATTCTGCTCTGTGGTATATAGCGACAGAAAGGCTTATATGCACTTCACTGGAAAGCTGATAATAATTCCCATAAAATTATAACATTGTATATTTTACTGAATTAAGACTACTCCAGATTGTTAAAAATAATTCTTATTATTAGGATATTAAGTTTAATTAATAAAAAATGATTTCGGGATTGAGAGGTTGTTTTGTTTTGTTTTACCTTTAACCATTCTTGTTGGAGTTGATCCCATTCAGATAAAGAATCCCAAAGCAACTGTTTGAGCTTCAATTCAGCACTAACTTCTTCCAGAGCTTCAAACTTCGATACTTCCACCTTTAAAAATATAATAAGCAAAATGCACTATTTAGTTTTCAGATATAAAGATCTTATGTTATCCTCCTATTAGTAATTCTTGATACAGTGACTGCTTAGCAGAATATGGGTGGGTCCTAAATGGGGAAGTAAAAAGATAGGAACAAATGAAAAAAATAAATCATAAACCCTATGTATATTCAAATTTCCACTTGAGTGACAAGATATAACTCTTTACATTTCCTTAGAACTTAAATGTTCAGCAAAGACATAAATATGATGAGTTCCATAGGCATTCTTCTTCAAGTTGGATCATACATGCCTGGCCTTTTTTAGGAAAACAAATGAGTTTTCAGAGGTACTCATTTCCTTTGGGGCATGTATAGCTAGATGACAGAAGAGGGAGATGTCTGTGCAGTAGCTGGTGGAGGGGATGGGGAGATTTAGCGTGGAAAGAACAGCCTGGTTTCTACCTCTTTCTAACCCCCTGGGCTGTATATGAACCCTGTAGAGAGAAAGACTGCAAGAAAATCTGAAGAAGCTGTTTGCACATAAGCGTTTTAACACTGCCTTGGCTTAGAAGTGAACAAACCCCCAGGGGGGTTGTTTGCACAGAAACTGTGAGCCCTGTGATAAGCTAGGGCTTTGAACATTCCATCCAACAGCAGCTGAATACACATTCTTTCCAAGTGCACACAGAACATTCCTTAGGACAGATCATATGATAGGCTACAAAACAAGTCTTAGCAAATTTAAGATTAAAAACATACCAAGTATCTTTTTCAATCAGAATGGTTTGAAATTAGAAATCTCTCAAGAGGAGAGCTGGAAAATTTACAAGCATGTGGAAACTAAACAGCATACTCCTGATCAACCAGTGGGTTAAAGGGGAAATCAAAGGGAAATGAAAACAAAAACAAAAACAAAAACAAAAAACCTTGAAACAAATGAAAACAGCATTCCAAAACCTATGGGATGCTGTAAAATCAGTTCTGAGAGGGAAGTTTATAGTGATAAATTCATATATAGAAAAAAAATAGAAAGATCTCAAACAATTTTACACATTAAGGAAGTTGAAAAGGACAAACTGAGCCTAAAATTAGCAGAAGGAGGAAAATAAAGATCAGAGTAGAAATAGAGACTAGAAAAATAGAAAAGATCAATGAAATTAAGAGCTGGTTTTCCAAAAAAGATGAACAAAAGAGACAAACATTTAGCTAGATGAAGAAAAAAAGAGAAAACTTAAATAAATAAAATCAGAGTAAACTTTATACCAGATACCACAAAAATAAAAAGGTTTATAAGAGACTACTATGAATAGTTA
This sequence comes from Potos flavus, assembly GCA_028534135.1. Classification (NCBI taxonomy): domain Eukaryota; kingdom Metazoa; phylum Chordata; class Mammalia; order Carnivora; family Procyonidae; genus Potos; species Potos flavus. Next base: position 34,996,997 of record CM052885.1, read on the forward strand.
TATGCCAACAATTAAATTACATCGCTTAAAAGAAATGGATAAATTCCTAGAAACATATAACTTACCAAGACTGAATCAGGAAAAAATAGAAAATCTAAATAGATCAATAACAAATAAGGAGATTGAACCAATAATCAAAACCTCCCAACACAGAAGAGTCCAAAAGTAGATGGCTCCAGGAGCAGATGGCTTTACTAGTGAATTCTACCAAACATTTAAAGAAGAATTAATGCCAATCTTTATCAAACTCCCCCCCCCCACCAAACTGAAGAGGTGGGAATACTTCCAAAGTCATTTTATGAGATCAGCATCACCCTGACGTTAGGGATCTAAACTTGTCCTCATTAAGAATTGGAAGTAATTTCCTTAGGCCAGTTAGATCTTCACTCCTATCCCCCAAATGACTGAGAGCTGCAGAAGGAAGGGTAGACCTGAGGTGATCATGAAAGAAGAGTTAATCAAGAATGGATACAGAGTGTGGAGAGAAGGGGACATACTTTTATTTCAGGCTTTGGCTCAAGCAGTGCTATCCTTTCTGACCCAAGAAGTACCCACCTGTTAGTTATAACTTTTTTTTTTTTAAGATTTTATTTATTTGACAGAGAGAGATCACAAGCAGGCAGAGAGGCAGGCAGAGAGAGAGGGGGAAGCAGGCTCCCCGCTGAGCAGAGAGCCTGATGCAGGGCTCGATCCCAGGACCCTGAGATCATGACCTGAGCCAAAAGCAGAGGCTTTAACCCACTGAGCCACCCAGGTGCCCCTAGTTATAACTTTTTATCAAGCAGTGTTTCCTCAATACCTTACTTCCTACTGCATACTATGCTATCTTGTAGGTCAGTTAACTCAGCCTGGGAACAACTTTGAACCCCAGTTCTTCAATGCACAAATCTCAAGCACTGCACCAGTGACATCGTCTAGAGTCGCACTCATTATTTTGCAGATTGCCTGCACCAAGCCCTGGGCTCTGGAGTGGAAAGCTCTTCAGATCACTTTCTGGCCATTCATTTGGGGCTCAGGAACAGATAGGTACATTCCCATGTGAGGTCCAGCCACTCCTCCAAGACTGCTGGAGAATCTAACAAAACCTCTCATTGGGGGTGGCTCCCTGGGTTTGACCTAGGAATCTCTTTTTTTCTATTCTCTTTTCTTTTGACCTCTTTAATAACTGTTCAAAGCACTTAAAACTCTTAGTCATTTCTCTTCATTTTTTTTGAGGCATATTGTTTAAGCCTTTGAAACCTACCCTTTTTTGGGATCCATCTATCCCCTGGCTTAGCCAAATTCTCTTCTTTCACCAAATTAGCACATCAAACCAGGGCAAATCAGGCAATATTCATGGAATCATAACACACAGGAATGTAAAAGAAGCTTGAATATTATTTTAAAAAGACCGGAGGGGTTTTAACTGACCATGTTAAAAAAATCCACACACATATTTTAACATAGAAAGTGCAGTCCCTGGTCTGAGGGTTTACCTATAATTCATCATTATTTTTTATTAAGAAAGACATTTTGTCTCTCATGTGTACTAATCTTTAAACACTTCAAAAGCAGAAAACAAAACAAAACAAGACAAAAAAACAAAAAAAACAAAAGCAGAAAACACGCCGTATTTGTATTTCAGACCATTCTGGCGCAATGACTAGCATATAGGTGTCCAAACACTGAAGGTTAGAGGCACATTGTTGAAGGTGGTTGTGCATCAATGACATTTCTATGCATATGTTTTAAAAACAGATGTGTAGAGCTGTCCTTACCTTAAAATTCTTCTGATAGGATTTATACTGAAATGCACGTTTTTGAAGATCATCTAGAACTACCTGCAGCTCATTCAACATGAGCTTTATTTTGTCTTGGTCAGCACTAATATCCAGAATCTGTGGATCCTGTAAAATTAAGATAATTGATTAGTCATTCCTACTTTTTGATGTTGACCATTAAATTAAATAAATTCATAAACATTTAAAAAATTTTTTTAAATTTTATTTATTTACTTGACAGAGAGAGAGATCACAAGTAGGCAGAGAGGCAGGCAAGCAGAGAGAGAGGGGGAAGCAGGCTCCCCGCTAAGCAGAGAGCCCGATGTGGGGCTCGATCCCAGGACCCTGAGATCATGACCTGAGCCGAAGGCAGAGGCTTTAACCCACTGAGCCACTCAGGCACCCCTAAAAAATATTTTTCTAGTTCTCCTTTCATTCTGATTTTTAGAAAATGTTAAAATGGTTGTTTTTCTGCATTTTAAAGTGATAGTTGTACCTTATAAAAAAGTATAGAAATAAATAAAGAAGTGTCATGGGGACAACATTGTTTTTAAATAGAACCTAATATATTTCCTCCCATCTACTTTCATTCCCTACACTTCCTCAACCAGCATGACTTCAGGTAAGGAGAGGAGCATGCAATAGGGAAGAAAAGGAAGAGGACATGATATAAGGGAAATTCCCATTGTACATTCATAGAAAAAGGAAGCCCTTTGATTTCTGAGAGGTAGGAAGAGAGAACATAAAGAATAAGTGGTCAGACATTAGTTTTTCTGGCTGACCTGTTGAGGCTGAAACCCTACCCAGTGAATGGGAATGGAAAGGTTCAGGAGCAAAGAAGGAACACCTAACTAGGTTTGGGAGAATCTGAGAAATTGGAAGAATCTGAGAACTATTATGACCATAGCTTGGGAGGATAATCTCTGATTCGTCATGGTACTACATTCAAAATGGCAACATGATCTAGAAAAAGCTAAAGGAAGTGTCTAGGGAGAAGGGCCTTGTGTTTACACTCTGGTGCCTTTGTGGTCTGGTGTGGCACTTGGTGGATCATGAAGTTCTCGTGTGCCTTGATTCTGGCAATGGGAACTGCTGCAAGGACTGGAGGACTAGAGAGAGTCCGAGATCAGGATGAGGAGGCCACAGATCACTTGAGACCGTAGACTATGGCAGAAATGATGGATTACAGCAGCAGGGGACAACATGGTACCCAAAGAATCAAGAAGGACCCTCAGCTATCAGCTGCTTGGGACAACCAGGCCCAGCTCAGCCCAACTGCACTAGAAGTTCTATGGTCCAGGGAACAGTAAGAGGACTAGATGCCCCTTCCCTCCATCCACCAGGAGGAAATGCAGATTTCCACTTATGGGGCAGAGGTCACAGAGATGATGGTGGCAGGGGTGAAGAAATGCCCAATAGACATTCTGAATTGAATTACAATCTATCAGAAAGAGATCAAGCTAGAAAGAAATAGACATTTCAAACTGAAATAAATTGCATTATCATCACTTGTCACACTGAGGTTTTATTTTTTTCCAACTCCCTCCATCGTCAGGAGTAAAGGTCTTGACAACATGATGGTGTCATTTATAGAAATAATAAGGTTGCAGTTCGTTGTTCAAGAGTGATAATAAATTCATTTCAAACCCGCTATGGAAGAAGCACTTGCTGGAGAGAACCTCTGCTGTCATTTCTATGTGCGTGTATCATGATTTTTACATGAAGCACTTGCTGGCACTTTTGCTCTCTCTAGAAATTCATATACATGTATATAGTCAATAGCAGATTATCGACCATTGGAAGACTGCCTAAGCTTGAATCCTGGTTCCTCCATCTATTATTTGTATGACCCTGTATTACTTTACCTCCTGTCCCTTTGTTTTCTTCTCTATAAAATATGAATAATAAAACCTTATTGGTGTTCTGAGAATTAAATGAGTTAAAACATGCAAACATATATAAGAATGTTCCAAGAAGCATTATTCATCATTGTTAAAAACTGTAAACAACCCCAATACCCATCAACCATAGAATAATTAAATTGTGGCATACAGTGAAATACTGTATGGCAACAAAGGTGGATAAACTACCTCCACTCACAGCATCATTGGTGAATCTCAGGAATGTAACAAAATCAAATAAAGGGTATACTTATGATTCTGTTTAATTGAAGTTCATAAACAAGCCAAACCAATTTATAGCATTAGATTTAGGGTAGTGGCTTCCTTTGGGAAGAAGAAAAGGCTAGTGATTTGAGGGAATCCTAAAGGCACCAGTAACATTATAGTTTTTGACAGGAATAATGGATACTTGGGTGTGTTCATTTTTCTGGTAATTCACGAAGTCGTAAAGTTATTATAATATGTACTTTTTTTCTGGGTGAAAAATACAAAAATATCTCAATATAAAAATAAAAACAATACAAGGTCCTTAGAACAGTACTTGACACATAGTAAGTGCACAATAAATGCTAGCTACTTGTATGTTTCCATGTCGATATGTATAAAACATATATTGTAATCTTTAATGTCTGCATTGTATTCCTTTGAGTGAATGTACCCTAACACATTTTATTAATTCTCTGCTGATGGACATTGAAATTTTCCTGACTTAATTACAATTTTATATGGTTTTATACTTCTGTGATCAGATTTAGTTAATGTTAATAATAAAATAGTAGATCATTACAAAATTATATTTTCATGTATGCTTCTGTTAAGAATCGCCCAGCTATCTCTGCCAAATTCTTTTAAAATTTCCCTTGTATCTTTTGTATAGTAAAATCAGTGCAAGTTAACCAAATATTCTTCATTATCATTTATCAATGTATACTCTGCTTCCTTCTCAATGGGAATTTCCTAATATGTACCTATGCAAATTTTAAAACTGTGACAACAGCTACAACATATGTTAAAAAGTTATAAAAGCACTCATTTCAAAATAATAAATACAGGTCAGGAGAAAGAAAATATTACACATGCTTTACTTGCAATGATCTAGAATTTATTCAGTACTTAGAGGTTCAGAAACATGTTCAGTTTTAAATAGCACCTCAAAGACACTTTTAATTGATTAGAATGAAACCACAAAAACAGAACTTAAATAAAATTAAAATGAACTAGGATCCTGAATAGCTTAATTAAAATATAATAGTCCAATTTTACAGAGATTATTTTTTTAAAATCCTGCTTTAGCTTACCTGTGCTTGTAGCTTTACTTCATTCACTTCGTTGGTTAGGTCTTCAAGATCTCTACCCAAATGCTGAGAAAACTGCTTAATCCTTATTTCTCGGTCACCCACAGATTTATCAATGGCATTCCGAACTGCAACAATGGATGGCTTCATGGTGGCAAAAACGGCAAAGTCTTCCGGAGGTGTGGGGACCTGATATTGTTCAATGAGCTTGTACATCTGAATCACTACATTCCCTTCATCTTCAAGGCTTTCGATCTAAATAGAAACATTGGTCGCTTGTTAAATATATCAGAGTCCCGTTATTCCCTTTCAGTGTTGTCTACTAGGGGACAGTTGCTGTGCACTGTGAACGCCACACGTTCATAACCAGCACAGGGGGAGGGTGCTTACGGTCCGTTCCCCCTGGCTGAAGCCTGCCGGGTGATAAAGACAGTTGTTGCTACAGTACAGGTAATCGGGCCCAGGAGGTAAGTTGTTCAGAGCTGAGCACAGTTCGTATGACTCTTACACATGTTTACTGTTCTCTTCTCTCGCTTTTGGTCTCTAGTAGCATTAAACAATGCCAGTATTTGGTTTTCAGGGACAACATGTACCGTGCGTGTGCTCCATTGCAGTACCTGAGCTGCTGGGCGTGCGTGCTGAGCAGGGGTTGTCCCAGGGCAGCCCCGGAGGTGTGCCCGGGGCATGATTCTGGCTGCATGTTCCCTACTCTGCTTTAATAAATCCTTTTACTATCTTCAACGGACTATTAAACATCTTCATTTTGATGTCCTACCTTCAGTGGACAGTGCCTTTCTTAATTTTCTGGGAAGGGACTCTCCAGTTTGGGAGGAACCCTCCTCTCTTTCACTCTGCCACATGGCTATGGAGGGAGTAGCCATGTTCATAGAACCTGACCCAAACCCCGGCCACAAGCTGAACCAAGCTGCACAAAACTGGGCCCTGGGGAACCAGGCTCAGTCTGCGCTCTCTCTGAACATGGGAAGAGTTAGACTGTAGGTGTTGGCAGAGGCCATTTCCTTCCATGTGGAAACAAAGCATGTCCTTGCCATGCAAAGAGAACTGCACAGAGGCTTTTATTATTTTTTAAGATTTTATTTATTTATTAGAGAGAGAGAGAGAGAGAGAGATCTATGCATACCTTTGGATTACAGAAGATAACCCTGCAAACTTAGAATAAATCTTCTCACCTTTCTAAGCTAACTATGTGAGTTTTGTTACTTTCAACCAAAAGTTGAACATCTTAATAACATCCTAAACAAGTAATAAATAGAACTAAGTATCTGTACACCAAGATCTGTTCGTCTTCCTGTGTTTCCTATACTTGGAGTAAGGATACATCCATGTCTCTCTGAGAGAACCCGGGTTTACACTTATTGTCCTGGCAGAACAATTAATAGTACCTTTTTCACTCTCAAAATTGGTCTGGTCAGACAATGATTATGTGGCCTGCCTCACTTCTCCAGGTTAATGATACCACTATCTACCCATTCACTATAGAAAGATATCCAAGAGTAATCTTAGACTTCTCTTATTGTTTCCAAATTCGGTTGCCCACTTAGTCCTTTCAGTTCTACTAACTTAACTGACTAGAATCCATTCCTTCTCTCCTATCAATGAAAATACCGCTTTAGCCACAGTTCATCAGCTTTCTCTACTGAACACCCTTTTGCCACCGCGAACCAGCTGCCACATCCTGCTCCTGCCATTCTGCCTCAGGCGTTTGTGCGTGGCTTCCCCTCTCCCTGGAAGCCTACCTGAGTAGATATATTTTAGGACATAGCTTGAATCCCCCATCTTCCATAAAGCCGTGCTTCAAAGCCAAGAATGACCACAACCCCCCAAGTCCTACAACAACATCTTCTATCTATACACGTTATATAATAATTATGTTTTCATTATGGACTCGGAGCTCCTTGAAGGCAGGTTTTACTCATTGTCGTAACCCTTGTACCCTGCAAGTGGGTGTTCACTACATTTTCTGAATGAATAGATGAGGTTCCAACGAAAAGCTGTTCACGAGTGGAGAATATCTCCCGAAGGGAAACTGCTTCCCCAACACAACACCCAGAAATGCACAGATAACCTCATGGAGATGGGAAGCTGTCTGGCTTTTCTGCCTGGCATCTCCTGTTCCGGAACTACAGAGTGAGAGCAGTCTTCCCCCTGCAACATGATCCTACCTTCCTGTCATAGTTTATACAACAGCATGGGGGTAGGGAGGCTGAACGCATTTATGAGATGTTTAGAATTAATATCGGAGAGAGAGCATCTCTCTCGGTGGCTGGCTGGACTTGCAGAATGTAACCTGAGAGCTCCTGCTGGCCATATTTGCTGCTGAGGAATGAAGCAGCAGAAGCAGTCTGTCTGTAGAGGGAGAGAAGTAGAGTAGATCTTCAGAGAGATGCAGAAAGAACAGAGGGAGAGAAGGAACTACCTGGGTTTCCTACAGCCTTCTCATTCCTGGTTCTGGTAAGTTCTTAAGCCTACTTACTTTTTTGTTAAAGGGGTGGGGTTCCTTGGAATACTACTGAATCCATAAATAGGGTCCCCATTTGGCCTAAGCTAGTTCAAGTGAGCTTTAGTTATTTCTCCAAAGCACCTTAATGACTACACCTAGTAATAAATACTTACATTATATGTTAATAATAAAAAAATAAAATAATTTAAAAAAAAGAATGATTTTTAAAATAAAATAAAATAAAATAAATAAATAAATAAATAAATAAATATTTTGCATCTTTAGACTCTTGTGATAATGTGTAGGGAAACCTGAGGGAAAACCACAATCATCTGTCCTTTTGTGAAGGTGTTGTTTTTTGAAATGAGAAACAAAATTGTTACAGTTAAGTTAGCGAATTGCTAGGTTGTACACCAGAAACTAATGTAACATTGTGTGTTAACTATACTTCAATAAAAAATAAATTTAAAAATGTCAAAAATGATTGTTTCTATATGCACACGAAATAGCCTTTAATGTTAATTCTGTTAATAATATATAACAGACTAGCCAGTGGTTAATGACTTATTTTACTCAGCTTCTACTTTTTATTTGTAACATATCTTCAATTTCCAGATATTTAAGAGAATAATTTATCTCTATTTCAAATGCCAGTTTGTATGAATGAAAGCTTATGAAAAAACTGACAATTGAAATTAAATGCTAGGTTGCCTGCCCCAGGGAACACCCTGGGAGGAGGAAACCAAGTTTCTGGAACGAAAGAAATAAGGGAGAAAAAGGAGTGAGTGAGTGAGTGAGTGGGAGTGTGTGAGTGTGTGTGTGTGTGTGAGAGAGAGCACGCACGCACTGACCCCATCACCCATGTCATTTGAGTCCCCCTGTTGACTGTTCTCTCCTAATCCCCCCTCCCTATTTAAGCTAGTTGAATTGGGTTTCTTTCATTCCTAATGGTGAGGTTCCTGACTATTATGCAGAGATGGGTTAAGGGTCAAGACTTACGTTACAATTCCATGATCACTGATCACAAATAAGAATTACAATAAATTGTGACTAACAGCATTGGCTTTGTGGTCAGAAACATATTTAAATTCTAGCTCGAACACAAGCTTTGCGATCTTGCACAACGTAACTTTTTTTTCAGTCCGTTTCCTCATCAATGGAATGAGAAAAAATTACCTACACTTCTTAAGTTTTTGTGAGGATTAAAAATGTAACATATATAAAAATTTTAGTATAATTCCTGACTAGCAGTAAGAGTTTGATCAACGTTAGCTTGCATTATTGCTGCGATGTAGGGCATTCACTTACATTGTCTGAAAGTGTTTCTGATACTTTGACAGCTGTTTATTGACCTTCAGTGCCTCAACTTCTCTTATTTGTCTTCCTTATGTACCACAAGGTCTGGAATATTGAGTTATATGAAAATCAACTCACCCTTTCCTGAATTTCATCAAGAAATACTAAGCTGTTAACATATTCTATGGTGGTAGTTGGAACAAATTCAAGTTTATACTCTGCATCTTGTGCCTCAGAGATAATGGCATCCACTTTTTTCTTGCTTTGACGGGGAAGCATATAATTTAGCACCTAGGAAAGAAAAAGAAAATGTGAATTATAACTATTTAAATATTTTCACTTTATTAAATATTTTAAATAAATCCTACTTGAATGTTAAATCAGCAGGTATTGGCTCTGTCTTCTGTCACCTACAGTAGGGGTCAGCAGAAGTTTTCTGTAAGGACGGGATCGTGAATATTTTAGATTTGCAGGACATACAGTCTGTGTCACAAGTACTCAACTCTACCCTTGTAGTGAGAAAGCAACCATAGGTAATACAAAAGCAAATCGTCATGATAATATGTACAACACAGGTGACAGACTGGATTCGCTCTGTGGGCTATAGCTTGCCAATCCCTGCTGTACACCATTGTCTCGCTGTCGGCATTCGAGAACATTACAGGTATACTCCGGCTCCAAAGGAAGACATGAAAGTTATTGCAGGATCCATACAAATGTCCTCAGCTCTACCACTCACTAAAATATAATCAGATGTTTAGGGAGTTTCAGAGCAGGAAATGATGTCCTAAACTGGATCTCAGGATCATAAGCCAACCAGCATTCCCAATAGAACACTGGCTGTGATAGTGGTGTCTCTTCTGTAGGAAGCCTTGAAATGCTCCAACAAAGGAAAACAGGAGTAAGAAACTAGTCTGAGGCCTGTAAGTCCCCTCCCTTCCCTCAACTGAAAGTTGACTATGCTTGGGACAGAAAGAATTTGGGACTTTTCTTAGGAATTAAAGATACCCAGTAAGTTATGTTAATTTTAAAATATTTGCAATACTACAAAATAAAGATAGTCCATTTGTAGTAGAAAAACCGTAAAATAATTATAGAGACTATAATTGAAGTTTTTCCTAGTTCATAGTTACCTCCAAGCATCGCAAAGGTGATGGAATTAGTTTTTCTTTTAGCAGCTTTATATCAATGAGCAGCAATCCTACATTTCTGGTAGGTCTCAGAGCTACTGCATCTTTGTGCTGTCTGTGATATTTTTCCAGTTGTTCTCCAAAAAACTCAACATCTACATAAAATTATAATATAAAGAATAAAATATGTCATATTAAATTTTAAAGGATCATTATGAAATATGCTAAAAATCATTGCATTAATAAATTTGTAGATGTATTTATAATGCTATTTTCCTGATGTAGAATACCTTGAAGAACTTCAAAATGTTAGTTCATAATGCTTTATATTTTATTCTTGTACCAAAGAAAATAATATTCAATAATGAAAATATGTTTTCTGGCTCCTACTAAGAGATGGCAGATGAAAATAATTTGTAATTGTATTAGAGGATCTAGTCTGGAATGGACTGGATTTGAGAGTCGGGTTGAAGTTAGGTTTCATGGAAGGGTTCTCCCATGTGACACCTCCATATAAAGCATTTTGAGGATATTAATAACAAAAATGTAAAACACAAGAGATTAAGCAAAGCTGAAGTTATCTCCATTCCTCTTCCCAACACCTCTCTGCCAACCCTGCTCCCATATCATGGCTGAGGTCTTTGTCGATGTGCAAGTGCCATATGTTGCACTGCATTTTGATAATCTTCCTATTTTCATTTTCTCCCTTCTCCAATCTACCGGGAACCAGTGGAGGCCTGATCACCTTTGAATACACTTGTATCATACTGTTAGTCAAAAACAGCTCTTTCTAATATAAATGTAATACTAAACTATTCTACTTGTCTTTAAAAATCCTATACCCTCTGGGCCTGTAAAAATTTAGCTAACTTGGAGTGCCTGGGTGACTCAGTTGGTTAAGTGTCTGTCTCTTGATTTAAGCTCAGGTCATGATCTCAGGGTCATGAGATTGAGCCCCACATCGGGCTCTGTGCTCAGCATGGAGTCTGCTGGAGATTCTCTCTCTCCCTCTCTCTCTGTGCCCCCATCCCAAGATAAATAAGTAAATCTTAAAAAAAAAAATTTAGCTGACTTTATTTCTGAGTACTTCCTCCACAGATTGATTTCCTTACTGCTCCTTATTCTCTTTCTATAGCCCTCCTCCACCATCCCAAAAAGAAAAGGGTGTTGATTCTTGTCTTTATTCATGTCATCTCCTCTCCTCACTATAAGGGTAAGTTTGACGTAGTATAAAGAATGCACAGTGTTAGAAAACCTAAGCTCAAGTCTTTAACCCATATTTGGCTTTGGTTAAGTCATTTAATCTTTCTGAGCTTCAGCTTCCTCGTAACACACAAAAGGGTCAACAATTATCTATCCTACTCACTTCAGAAGGTTTAGATGAGACAAAATGAGGATATCAAGTAATCTGAGAAGTCATCTGGTACGAAAACCTGTATAATGTTGCCTGGTCTAGTATTTTCCAAACTTACTCGAACACAGAGTCTTTTTTCATGGTATCATGTAATTATCCTTCGGAATAGTGGTCCAAGCATTAGAAATAGAGTAGATCTAGAAATAATTCAGGTGGAAAAGAAGAGACAACTCCTCCTAAAATTCTAAGATTTTTAAAAAGTGAAGAAACCCTATGAGTGCCCTTAGACTCTATTCAGAGAGCCAACACAAGAATAATGCATACACCAGAAGAAGAGAAGAAAGAGGTAGAGAGGTTATTTGAAGAAACAATAGCTGTGAACTTCCCAAACCTGAGAAAAGAACTAGACATACAAATCTATGAAGCTAATAGATAACCTTACTATCTCAATGCAAAAAGACCCTCTCCAAGACACATTATTATGAATCTATCAAAAGTCAATGATAAATAAAGAATCTTAAAGGTGAACAGGAAAAAAAAAGAAAGTAACCAACAATGGAACCTCTGTTAGACTATGAACAGATTTCTCAGCAGAAATTATAAAGGCTAGGAGAGAATAGAATGATATATTCAAAGTATTGAAAGATAAAAATTGACAGCCAAGAATATTCTATCTAGCAAAGTTATCCTCCAGATATAAAGGAGAAATAAAGACTCTCAGACAAACAAAAGTTAAGGGAGTTTATCACCACTAGATCTCCCTTACAACAAATGTTGAAAGGAGCTTGTCTACCTGAAATGAAAAGAAAAATACACAAAACTTTAAGTAATGGAATCGCAAAACTGTAACTCTATTTTAGAATAGGGTGTTAAACAATTATAGCATAAAGGTTAAAGGAAAAAAGCATTAAAAATAGCTACAGCTACTATAATTTGGTAACAAACTCACAGCACATAAAGGGATAATTTGTGGCAACATAAATACAAAAGGAGAGGAGAAAAATAAAAGAACCTATATAGGCAAATGAAGATAAGTTTCTATTAGCAGAAAAAGGACTATTTTGTCTATGAGACGTCTTATACAAACCTCACGATAACCACAAAACAAAAATCTAGAGCAAAGACACGCACACACAAGAGGGAGAAACTGACCAAATCAACATAGAAAACCACCAACCTAAGAAGGTAAACAGAAACACAGAGAGAGAGAGAGAGAGATACAAAACAACCAGAAAATAAAAAATAAAGTGGCAGTAGTAAGTCTTTATTTATCAATGATCATCCTAAATGTGAATGGATTGAACTTACCCATCGAAAGGCACAGAGTGGCTGGCTGGATTAAAACACAAGATCCAAACTTTAGGCTGTCTTCGTAAGACTCATTTCAGCTCCAAAAACAGAGACTCAAAATGAAGAGGTGGAAGATGATACTCCAAGCAAGTAGTAACCACAACAAAGTGGATGTACCCATTCTTATGTCAAATAAAATAGACTTCAAGCCAAAAATTGTAATGAGAGACAAAGAAGACCGTTATGTAATGATAAAGGGGTCAACAGAACAAGAAGATATAACAATCATAGGTATATATGCTCCCAATATCTGAGCACTGAAATGTTTTAAGCAAATACTAACAGATCTTAAGAGAGAAATAGACAGGAATACGACAGTAGAGGACTTTAATACCCCACTAAATGGATAGATCATCCAGACAGAAAATCAACAAGAAATGGAATTGAATCACGCTTTAGAACAAATGGACTTAACAGAGATATATAGAACGTTCCTTCCAACAGCAGAATATAGATTCTTCTGAAGTGCACATGCCACATTTTCCAGGATAAATCATATGCTAGGCCACAAAACTAATCTTAGGAAAGTTAAAAAGATCAAAATTGCACCAACTATGAGGATGTGGTGGAGAGTAATTCCACAGAAAAGAACCCAGAAATGAATAAACTCAACGTTTGTTGGTCCAACTCTTTTGGGTAACCATTTCTGTCATTACACACCAATAAACAGAAACCTAGAGTACTATAAAAATTGACATCCCTCTCAAAAATAATTAGTAAGGACAAATGGAAAACTTACCAGGTTCTTGAAGTTTAAGATCCTGTAAATCAAGACTTTCATTTTCCTTGAAGAATATCTGGAACTTTTCAAATGTAGCTGCATATAAACGGGCAGATTCAAATGCTGCCTGTATGGTTTCCTAAGTGTTATAAATAAATAGACAAGTAAAATTATATTTTCTGAGCAGAATTCAATTCAATATAATTAAAGAAACAAACACAAATGCCTTCTCTGTGTCCAACACTATGCTTTGACCAAGGGATACATAAATGAGGGAAGATACCATCCTTGATGTCAAAGAGCAGTTAATGGATTCTCTTATGAAATTAAAACACACACACACACACATTTTCAAATCTGACTTTTGAAAAACTATTCCTTATGATTAAAAGGAAGCATATTTATAATTTTTAAAATATTAAACAATTCCTCAATCCTTTTCTTTCATGACCTTTAAATTTTTGAAGAGTATCTTATTTGTGTGTGTGTACATACATGTTTTATACCTTCCAATGCTAGATTCAGTTATATGTGTTTGGTAGTAATACCACAGAAATGATTTCTGTTCTCAGTGCACCATGATGGAAGGCACATAACACCAATTTGTCCCATTACCTGTGATGTTAACTTAACTTGTTGGTTAATCTGGTGTCTGTCAGGCTCCATCACTGCAAACTTACTACTTTCCCCCTGAAATCAATAAATATCTTAGGCAGAAATGCTTTGAGACAAAAATCCTGTTTCTCATTATACTTTTACACTCTCATTTTAGTACTCATTGGAGATTCTTGACTGTTTCTATGATAGACATCATGGTGATTTTTTTTTTTTTATGTTGTCCTTCTACATTTACTAGTTGACATTCTGCTGAAGGAAAAGCTTTCCCTTCTCATTCAATTCATTCCTTCATTCGCAGTATGGGCTAATATACTTTCATTTTATTCAAGAGTTTATGATACTTTCATAATCAGTATTTATTTTAATGGTCAATTTGTCCCAGGGAGACCCTTCTACGGCCTTGATACTTGAAAGCCTATCTTGAAAAGACAAAAATTCTTTTTTTTTTTTTAAGATTTTATTTATTTATTTGACAGAGAGAGAGAGAGAGAGATCACAAGTAGGCAGAGAGGCAGGCAGAGAGAGAGGAGGAAGCAGGCTCCCTGCTGAGCAGAGAGCCTGATGCGGGGCTCGATCCCAGGACCCTGAGATCATGACCTGAGCCGAAGGTAGAGGCTTTAACCCACTGAGGCACCCAGGCGCCCCAAAAAGATAAAAATTCTTGATTCACACTTTCTTGAGTTTCATTAAGAAATGCTATTTCATTATTGTCTTGCTTTACACATTTTTTTTAATTTAATTTTTTCAGTGTTCCAAGATTCATTGTTTATACACCACACCCAGTGCTCCATGTAATACGTGACCACCTTAATATAAGAAGTCTGACGCTGGTCTAATTCTCTTACTTTATAAGTTATTTTATCCTTGTGCTTTGAGACCTGGAGGAATTTTTCTTTAGTTTTAAAAGCTAATAGTTTTAAGAGGATGTAGGTCAGAATTGATTGTCCTGGGTCAATTTTCCAAGGTATTCTGTAGGCCCTTTCGATATATAGATTTAGGTTTTCTTTTCTTGGACTACAGTTATGTTTGTTCTACCCTATGTTTTGTTTTTCTCCTTCAGAAATGCCAATTAAATGTATGTTATTTCTTCTTTGACCATCTCCTAGTCCAATCATTTTTCTCTCTGTCCCTTTTACTTGTCCATCTCTAGCTTATTTTCATTGTCTTGGTTGTTTTTCTGTCTTTTTTTCTATTCTCATTTTTCCTATCATTCTCCTATAGTGATTATTAAATTTTCATTTGAGTTTATTCTCCCTTGGTCACCATGTAATTTTGTCTTCATTTCGGAGATGAAATTGTTTATTTCCCATTTCTATTTTTAATTTTGATTCAATGTGATTTTACACATATTTAAATGCTTGTTTGAGGATATTTACTCTAGTTGGTAGGGTAGCTTTTGTTTCAAGGTTTTTTGGGAGGGAAAGGAAGGAGTATTCATGAGGTCTTTTAATCTTCGCTGTTTTCACCTTATCATAGTTTTGCATGAATTTAATATATCTTCATTTCCTCAGCTTATGGGCTTGAAGTGATTTATGAGATTTATAATTCAAGGGTATTCTGTTCTGTCAGTGTAGCAACGTGCAGATTATTTTATTTAATTTTTTGGCAGCAGGGAAAAAGTTGGGTGTACTTTGACTTTTTGGTTCTCTTTAGTCTTGTAGGACCGTAAGTTTTCACCAGTTGCTTCATTGCTCCTACACAGCCCCAAGTTTAAATAATGCCTCTTCTTTCTTCCTATCTTCTCCCTGGGAGTGAGGGACTAATGCCACCTCAGATAACTTGCTCTTCTAAATCCTTTCCCATAGTCAGTGTTTGGATCTACTAGGACTTTAAAAAGGAAATCACTTTATCATTTAGAAATTAAGTAGCAATCATGCAGTTTAAAGATAAGAAAGGAAGAAACTTTATTACTCAATTGAGAATATTAAAGATTGAGAATATTATAAAATAGTTTTAGTAAAAGTAAATGTACCTTTATTTGAAGGATAATCATGTGAAAATTCTTATCATCATCAAATACTGCTGATAGGCTTGGCCCAGATCCACAAGTTTTTTCTTCAAGTTTGTTGTTAATGTAAGGTCTGGTAAAAGCATCAAAATATGTATCAGGTACAAGGTTAGGAACTGATAGCACAGTGTTTTGGAAATGATTAATTGCACCCGAAATACCATCCTGTTAGACAGAAAAACATAAACAAAAATGTAAACATATATGATTATATTTATGAATAATTTTTATATTTTTGAAATGCTAAAGTAAATAACTCATTCAACCACAACAAATACTGTGTTGATTCTGAGTTATACAAGTCATGTGAAGGACATGAGTTTTCTGGCCAAGAAGGGACATTCAAGAGCCCACTGCCTCAGTATGGGAGCTTCTGAGTAAGGCCCCAACCAGAGGGAAATCAGCAGTCCATTTGTCCTTATAAATATCCTAAAATAACCTATCGGATAAATTACAGAATCATAGACTGGAATTGGAAGCAACCTTAAAACTCATCTGCCTTCTCATCTTACAGATGCATAAATTAAACTCTAGAGCAGTAAGTGGTTTCCCAAGGTTAAATAACCCATTAGCTGTAAAGCCAAGACTAGAATCTAGAAATTCTGATTACTAGTGCTTTTGTGCTACAGTATACCAGGAAATATAGACTCTGACTGGTTTACTAATCTATACATGTACACAAATGAAGAGGGCAGTATTCTAAGATGGCCCCCAAGGTACCCTCCCTCTGGTGTACATGCCCTGTATAATCCCTTCCTCTTGAGTATGGAGGGAGGGAGGGCCTGTGAATATGATGGCATGCCACTCCCACGATTAGGTTACATTATATAGAAAGTTAAAGGAATTTTGCAGATATAAGTAAGGTCCCAAATCAGTCGACTTTGAGTTAATCAAAAAGGTATACCCTCAGAATACCTGACTGAATCAAGCGAAAACCCTTAAAAGAGAGATTGGGCCCTTACCAAAGGAGATTTTCTAACTGGTCTTGAAGAAGCAAATATCCCTGTTGTAATCTGCTTATAGAGCTGGCCACATGGCAAGGAACTATAGGTGGTTTCTAGGATCTAAGGGTGGTCTCCTGCTGACATCCCTCAAGAGAACAGAAACTTTGGTCCTATACTTACACCTATACAACAACTTGAGGGAACTTAGAAGTAGATCATTTTCTAGTCAAGCCTCTAAGGAGACCTCGTCACAGCCAATACCTGAATGACAGCCTGGAGAAGCTTTGAAGCAGAAGTTGAGCTAAGCAGTGCCCAGACTTCTGACCCACAGAAACTGTGAGATAGCACATGGTTGTTGTTTTAAGCTGCCACATTTGTGGTAATTTGTTACACAGCAACAGAAAATTAAAACATTTTCACAGATGCAGCATACCTAAAAAGATTTCAAAAATTGTACTTAGTATAGTCAATTCTAAATTTTGTAGAGCATATGTTCTCTTGATGGTGTACCCGACCAAACTGCCATCTGTCTCAAGGTAAAGAAAATGTGCTAAACTTTTAGGTAGTTTTATGTAGATGCAATGCTGTGCACAGAACAGTACTTTCTTTTCCTTCTGATGGTTTTGGAGGAGGGACAATAGCAAACCTGCCAATTACTTGACAGTAAACCAGTTGCTTCGTTTCCCAAAAAGGTATTTATAGAAGGGTGGATGCTCTATGAAGGAACACACACCAGAAAATCTTCCAAAGAAGGTTCAAATAGTAATGACTGGACTGTCAAAATCAGTTCTGTGAGAAACATGGGGATGAGAGACTCGTCTTCTTCCTGCTTTTCCACCGCAGAGGTCCCCTGAAATGAGTACATTTGCAGTGTTACAAAGATGTAAGAACCAAGGTGTAAGATAGAAGATGTCTGTATTACAAGAAGCATGTAAACTGAAGCGTATACAATTGGTTGATTTCATAATGTTGGCTTGTCTTTCAACAAATATTACCATAGAAATCAAAAAATAAAGGCAAACATTGAAAGACTACACAATAGTATAAAACTTCCCTCCTTATGAAAACACTATCAACAAAATGGAAAGGCAAACAACAAGCTGAAAAATATATATGTAGCGTATATAGAATATAGGAGATTGATAATATTTAAATAGAAATGTATTTGATATAGAAATGTATACTAATAATACTTGATACATAAATAATACGTACTAAAATAGAAATGTACTTAAATAGAAAAATGAGCAAATGGCATAATCTGACATTTTCTAAAAGGAATTTACAAGTGATCAATAAATCTCCTCCTTGATATCATACTCAAGATAGTTTACTCAGTAACAACATTTATTGAGTATTTACTGTGCACCAGGCAGTGCTAAGTACTCATGTATCCACATCAACCATATGAAGCAGTTATCATTATTACCCCCATGAGAAAAATAGGATCTGGAGAAGGAAAGACAGTTCATTTAGGACACACCGGTTGTTAAATGTCAAGCCAGCACTCAAACCCAGGTTTTTCTGACCACCTGATCTATGCTCTTATCCCTGCACTGGGGTGACGATTAAAGGAATATGACCATTAAAAGCAGTGATGTACTACTTTACAACCATCAGATTGACCACAATGAAAATGAATGATAATATCTAGTGTGCATGTGGTTCATTCTCAAACATTGCTAGGAAGGTTGTAAATTGACACAAAACGTTTTGGAAAGTTAATGCATCAGTATCAAAAGCATATTTCTGACCCAAAAATTCCATATCTAGGAATTTCTTCTAAGGGGAAAAAAAATCAGAGACATCTGAAAAATGTATGGACAAGGATGTTCTTTGCTTATTTGGAGTAATAAGAGACAAAGATGTCTTTGTTCACTTGGGATGTGAGAAAGTGCTCAATGATAGAAAATTACTTAGCAGATGTACAGCAGTTATATTTCTATGTGAGAATATTATGTGGAAAAATACATGCTGCCTTTGGGGATTTTTCACAATACATTGCTAAGTGAAAAAAGCATGTGTTAAAGCAGTAAGTATGGTGCTTTTTTTCACTTGGAAATAGTTATCTTTGGATAGCAGAGGATCCTTTTCTTTGTATATTCCAATTTTCTTCACTTAGCATTTATTACTTTTATAATTAGAAAAATAAATGTTACTTTCAAAATGTAATAGTACTTAGAAAAAGGAGGAATTGAGACTAGGGGAGGAGAGAAAGTAATCAAAAGGAGCATGCAACTAAAATTCAACTTTTGGAGAAAAGGGAAACTATGGCAAAGTGCATGCAGCCTTGAAATTTCACAGGTGAGTTTCCTGGGGAGGCAGTTGACAGGTGCAGGTAGGAAGCTTGACGAAACCAGATACACATGTTTTGCTATGTTTTTATATATCTGGCATGAAGTTATTATCTGAAATGGAGCTAAGGGAAGCTTATAGGGAAATGTGGATGTGAGATGACATGATTTCTCTCTTAGCTATGCTAGAATGCAAAGATTTGTAATACGTCATCTCAAATATCTCAAATTACTGTGTGTCTCTAAGTTCAACATCCTCCCAAGAGGTTATTCACCCAGAGCACAAAGGTTTGCTTCCCCGATTTGCTTTTTCTCACTCCTGAACCATTGTTTATCTTTCATTTATACCACCTTCCCTGTTTCTCTTGGCCAGTTCATGTGCATGATGACCCCCAAACCATAAGCTTCTTGGGGGCAAGAATCCTGTCTATGCTTTTCAGCACTATCTACCCAACATCCAGCACAGGGATTGGTACACAGTAGGAACTTAAGAAATATCTGTCCAGTGTACACATGAATAGCCTTTAGCAAATTCCTATGAGATAGACAGCAACATCTAGCACAGTGGATGCTTTCCTTTATTATTACATACTTGATGATATGGTGACTTTCATTCTGCCATTTCAAGTGCATATGGTAAGCTCTGATTGTCCTGTGAAATCTTCCAAGCATTTCTGCTACTTTTCAAGTACACAGAAAATAGCATAATTCATTTTACCTAGTAAGCACTCCTCAATAAATGCTGGTCTCTGAATTTTCTTAATTTTGTCTAAATATACCTTTTTCTCAGTGACTTCAGGCTTCTCTTCAGTAATCCATTTCTGAATGACATCTGCCGAAGGTGTTCGTTTTAGCTTGTCAGTGAGATAATTCAAAAGGGAGTTAACAGAATTTACTGTTAGGACGTGCATTGTGTTCTCAATTAGATAGTCACTGAGACGGATAAAGCTTGAAAAGAAAAAAAAAATACAGCTTCAGTTTTCTATATTCACTATTATGAAAGTGACACTAAACACAGTATTTTTGAAAGTGACACTAAGCCAAATATCCAAAATTTAAAATATCACAATTTCTCTTTGAATTTCCATTTATGTAATATAGCAGAGACTTATTGTCCAAAAGAGTTATTCTTGGACATTCATTTTAAAACACAAATATATTCAAATATATAGCATCAATTTAGCTGAGCGTCCTAACTATCCAGAAGGATATTTAATGAGCAATATAGCTGGTATGGACAACACACCCAGCTCATCTAGCCAAAAGGGCCATAAGATTTTTTAAAGAGGCTTTAAAGAAGAAATCAGAAAATATACAACATCTGTAACTCACATTCTAATGGTAGAGGTATGAAATCTTTGCTATTGAATAAACGTTATTTGATAGCAACTGCTAACCCAGAGATGCAGATTTTATGTTTCCTTAAATTGGGCATTTAGAATAAATGTTTATTCAACTCAACTGAAGGCCAAGGGGCCTCTGTGACCTGTACTCTGATGGTGGCCTCAGGGATTGCTCCATTGACCTCTGTTGTGACACAGCCATTATTATCATGTTATTTCATATGTAAACCAGTACGCAGTTAAGATTTATTAAATATACAGCCATCAAAGTTGGACTAAGTTAGTGGGCACTGAGTAACAATAACAGTGTTCTATAGTGCCACACAAAACTTTTCAGATAATGTTTGGTGATTTCATTTGCAGGTTATTTGTAATGATGAGGTTTTAGAATGGTGTGAAATCCAAACTCTAGAACAATGTCAAGATCCAGGTGAGGCTCTGGAAGGAAGACTTTCCACCCTGGTCTCCCAGGTGCAAAACTCGCCTTAGGAGAGGGTGAAATTTTGTGTGGCAATGCAGCAATCTGTGGTTCTTTAGTGACCAAACTGATGCAGTGGGCTCTCCAGGTGCACTGGAGGAGGCCCACAACTCTCCGTGGACCTGACTCCTCATCGCAGGCTGCTCCATGCTCCAAGCTGGGCTAGAGGGAAACAGAGCTTTAGAGACCAAAGAGGAGCACCAGGCCTTCGGCACGCCTTCCACTCTCCACCAGCCTGACTCCCAGTGGCTGCTCTGCTGGGTGGCAGTTGGATGGGTGACCTTCTGGGCCTGCATGCAGGTTACCACAGCCCCCAAATCTCTCATCACTATTTGTGAATCCTTTGATGAAGGCTTTAATTTTTAATGAAACTTGAGAAGGGTGGATGCTCTAATTTTTCTTGAAAAAGAGAATAATCATTTACCACGTTAGCCTCAGGCAGTGATGCCTTTTGCTGGCCTGTTCTGTGTATGTCATTTTGTCAGAGTCCGCGTAAGCAGGCAACTCAACGAGACCTCCACTGTCTTGCATTTTACAATAATCTGAGAACAAGAGAAGACACAACGTCAAGAATTCTTGGGTAAAAATTCCATTTTTTCACTATGGATTAAAAGATAAGTAAAATTCTTTCTATGGCTGAATAATATTCCATTGTCTATATGTACCACATCCTCTTCATTCGTTTATCTATCAATGGATGCTTGGGCTGCTTCCATAATTTGGCTACTGTAAATAATGCTGCAATAAACATAGGGGTGCCTCTATCCCTTTGAATTAGTGTTTTTACATTCTTTGGGTAAATACCCAGTAGTGCAATTACTGGATCTTAGGCTATTTCTATTTCTAATTTTTTGAGGAACCTCCAGACTGTTTGCCACAGTGTCTGCCCCAGTTTGCATTCCCACCAATAGTGCGTGAGGGATCCTTTTTCTCCACATCCTCGCCTACAGTTGTTGTTTCTTGTGTTTTTGATTTTAGCCATTCTGACAGGTATGAGGTGATAATCTCATTATGGTTTTGATTTGCATTTCCCTGATGATGCTAAGTGAAATAAATCAGAGAAAGACAAATATGATTTCACTCATATGTGGAATTTAAGATACAAAACAAATGAACAAAGGGGGGAAAAGACCAAAAAACATTCTTAACTATAGAGAACAAACAAACAGTATGAGAGATGAGTGGATGAATGGGGGAAATACGTGAAGGGAATTAAGAGTACACTTATCACAATGAGCGCTGAGCAATGCATAGAATTGTTGAATCAGGGGCGCCTGGGTGGCTCAGTGGGTTAAAGCCTCTGCCTTCGGCTCAGGTCATGATCTTAGGGTCCTGGGATCTAGCCCCGCATCAGGCTCTCTGCTCAGCAGGGAGCCTGCCTCCCCCTCTCTCTCTGCCTGCCTCTCTGCCTACTTGTGATCTCTCTCTCTCTGTCAAATAAATAAATAAAATCTTAAAAAAAAAAATTGTTGAATCACTTCATTGTATACCTTGAAACTAATATAACACTATATGTTAACTATATTGGTATTAAAATGGAAAAAAAGATAAATTTAAAAACAACAAATGCTTGGTTAATGAGATATTTCAAACTCTAGGAAACAGCTCAGTTATCCAAAAGAATTACACATCAAAGGATTTCAACTCAACAAAGGACTGCAGATAGTTCGTTAACATTCCCCTTACTCAGATTTGACCTGTATACCATACAACCTCTTTCCCAGTAACACCTCTACCCTCCTTTTCCACCTGAATTTTAGTTATTCTTTTACAGGTCATGTCACCTGGGGTCAACTTGAGATCCACCCAGTTGCTTAATTTTAACAAACCTATTGTCTGTACTGGTAGGTTGGACGTGCCTTTAAGCAAAGAGGCCCTGATTCCTCTATAAAATGCTTATGAAATAAAGGTTCTGTAACCAGTTTAAAATACTATATAAAAGCAGTGGTAATGCAAGGAAAATTCAGTATTCATCGTGTTTTCCCCTTCTACAATATATACTGAATTTATAACGTATCAAGTAGACATTTGGAAGAACTGAAAAAATAGGATCATTATTTAAACTTAAGAAAAGTAGAAAAAGAGGTAATTTTTCAGAAAGCCATGACTTCTGATCTATCAAAGTGTTTTCCCCTTCATACCATCAACATGTTTATGTAGACAGTCATCAGGAATAAATCCTGCAGCACGAAGAGCAATTCGACAAGCCTTCCTGACCACATTTTTTGCCTCATTTCGAAATTCTTCTAGGCGCTCTGTCACCTAGACATTGATGAATATGTATAATTAGTAATAGCAAAGCAGCAACGATAGAAAAAAATCTTGAAACTATAGACAAAATTCCTTACCTCTTCTAACCGTACGACTTGCGCAACTTTAAATTCTTGTAGGGTGTAGGTATGACATTTTTCAATATGACAAAGTCCCATAAAACTTAAGTGATAGCATAATTCATTTATTTTAAGAAGAGCTGGTCGCAAATACTGCATGAAAATAAAAATTTGTCATTGTTTAGTTAAAGAAAGCCCTGTCTTTTAAAAGAATAAAAATACTTGGGAAGCAAGAATGGTTATTAAGGAAAATAAATAGCTCTATGTGTTAACTGTAGCTACAATTCCAAAGTACATACATTAAACAGGAACCCTTCTGAAATTTTTCTAAAAGCATTCTTTGTTTTGTTTTTTTTATTTAAGTTCAAGTAGCCAACAAATAGTACATCATTAGGTTCAGATGTAAAGTTCAATAATCCCTCAGTTGTATATAATACCCAGTGCTCATCACATCATATGCCCTTTTTAATGCCCATCACCCAGTTATCCTAACCCCCCCTTTCCTCCAACAACACTTAGTTTGTTTCCTATAGTTAAGAGTCTCTCATGGTTTGTCTCCCTCTCTGATTATTTCTTAGTTTGCCCTTCCTTCCCCTATGATCCTCTGTGTTGTTTCTTACATTCCACATATGAGTGAACCATATGATAATTGTCTTTCTCTAATCAGTAAGTATTCATACTTTCTGATGGCTGAGTAATATTCCACTATACATGTATGTATACATATATGTATAAATATATACACATATATATACATATACACGTACATATATACACATACATATACACGCATGTCTTCTTTATCCATAAAAGCATTATTTGAATTATCAGATTAAATTTGTTTGAATTCCTTACTTTTCCTTTTGAACATGTGTCTTTTAGCTATGAAATTAAGGACAAGTAATGGAGGACTGAGGAATGTCTTAAATTTCACTATGTTTGATGAATGGCTACTACAAGATTCATCGTGTTATCTTAAGGACTTTACAATGTCCAGTCATCCTGGTATGGAGAGGCCCATCTACTGACCTAAGAAAGAGGCTATGACATGGGACAAAGACCACTTTGAATTTAAAATTTTTTAAAGTTAAATTTTTTAACTTTAAATTTTCAGGAGTGACAAGTTGCTGAAAAAGAAAATTCAGTCACCATTAAGAACCTATTTATGGGGGGCGCCTGGGTGGCTCAGTTGGTTAAGCGACTGCCTTCAGCTCAGGTCATGATCCTGGAGTCCTGGGATTGAGTCCTGCATCGGGCTCCCTGCTCAGTGGGGAGAGTCTGCTTCTCCCTCTGACCCTCCACTTCTCATGCTTTCTCTCTCTAATAAATAAAATCTTAAAAAAAACCAAAACCCTCTTCTTTAAAAAAAAAAAAAAAGAACCTATTTATGGGGCACCTGGGTGGTTTAGTCAGTTAAGCACCCAGCTCTTGATTTCCACTCAAGTCATGATCTCAGGGTCCTGAAATTGGGCCCCGAGTCAGGCTCCACGCTCACTGGGGTGTCTGCTTGAAATTTTCTCCCTCTGCCCCTCCCCGCCACTCCCTCTTTCTCTCTCAAATAAGTAAATAAATCTTAAAATAAAAAAACAAACTATTTGTGTGCTGGAACAATGAGTGGAAGTATTTGTAAAATTATGTTACATAATATTAACTTAATCTTTCTCTATGCTACCATCATGGGTCAGAGTTCTAGGCTGTTGGCTTCTAAGACACATGTTCTTTTTTTTTTTTTTTTTAAGATTTTATTTATTTATGACAGAGAGAGATCACAAGTAGGCAGAGAGGCAGGCAGAGAGAGAGGAGGAAGCAGGCGCCCTGTGGAGCAGAAAGCCTGATGCAGGCGATCCCAGGACCCTGGGATCATGACCTGAGCCGAAGGCAGAGGCTTTAACCCACTGAGCCACCCAGGTGCCCCTCTTTTTTTTTTTTTAAAGACTTTATTTTTTATTTGACAGAGAGAGACATAGCAAGAGAGGGAACACATGCAGGGGAAGTGGGAGAGGGAGAAGCAGACTTCCTGCCGAGCAGGCATCCCGACATGAGGCTTGATCCCAGGACCCTGGAATCATGATATGAGCCGAAGGCAGTTACTTAACAACTGAGCCACCCAAGTGCCCCAAAAGACACATGTTCTAACAATGTTCCCCGATCATTCACCCTCATTTGTAATCTAGTCAAATGAGTAGCAGTCACATTAAACAAGTTAACAATATGTCTGTATGGGATTCTGATTTATATGTTATATACACCACGTTATTGGACTCCTTTCTATGTCTTTCCCAAACAGGACAAACGACAGTTACTCAGACCAACATGAAACAGTGCTTTATTTATTTGAAGTGCAAATAAAAAGAAGTTATAATTAATAGAGTCCTACATGAAGAGTTTCATGAAAAAAACATCTAGGAAGTCAGATAGCCCCTTAAGGTTTAGCTCATGGAAGAATTTGCATGATAAAAAAAAAGCAAAAGTTTAGAGACTAAGTCTAAGAATTGAAATAAGATACTACATAAATTAACATGAGTATAGGAGTAAGGAGGAGAATGCAGTCGAAATGGGACAGAGAAGGCAAGGAAGTCCAGGGTCCTCTGGAGAAAGTCCTTGAACCCAAAAATACAAGTACTATTCAGTACAGGGACAAAGTGCAAGGATCCAGGTGGAGAGCAAAATTGATATTGATGGTCTGCCAAAATGTGAGAGGAGTTTGACAGTGGAAATTTTCTGAAAGAAAAAATATGTAATCTAAGAAATTACTTTGGCTCCACTTAAATATCATCTGGCTGTCCACATCCAGGACAGTTGTGAGAGCAGCTGTGAATACAAGAGACACTGTGGGTATTTCATCCCCCCACCCCATTGTTGTTTCTATTAGTAAATTTCCGATAGAATCTCAGGGTCATTCTCAGGCTGCTAAATAATAATAAATAATACCTGTCAAAGGTGATAAGGATTACATATTATTTTAAGTTGTTAGCAAGAGTTTAAGAAGAGGAAGAACTTGTCACTTTGATGGTGGGTTTCAGTATGTAGACTGAGAAGCTATCATTTTTTTCTGTCCTGGACAGACCTGCAGACCTATCTCCAATACTTTTTGGGGATAGAATCCCTCTTTCTTTTGGGAAACCCATTACCATGTGGCTTTGATAAGGCTGACCCCATCCTTTCCCCATCAGAGGAATAAGGAATAGACACAGACCCAGGCCTGGCTTATCTGAGTATGCCTGGCTGTGCAAGGACTGGTTCAGGAATGAACACGTGACCAAGCTGAGCCAATCATGTTCTCTCCAGCACCTCCAGCAAGAGGTACTCTTCTCACTCAAAGAGCCAGCTATGACTAGAGTGGCTGGTGGTGCTCATGTAAGAGCCCAAGTGAGAATGAAACAGAGAAATACTGAAAGATGAAGAGAAAGAGGAAAAAATAAAGATGAAAAGATATTTGAACTTCTGAATTCAGCCATGCATAAAGGTATGTTCACCCCTTGAACTTCCTTATTATATGAGCTTTTGTTTGTTGTTGTTGCTGAAGCTCATTGAAACTGAGTTTCTGCCAGTTGCAATGAAATGAGTGTTAATACTTTCAGAGGTAGAAAATCATTGCCATTTATCTGGGGGTTGGTCAGTGGGTCAGAAAGCCCATAGGAAAACTTAGAGACCAGAGCCTTTGGAAGATAAGTGCAGAAGGCTGTGTTTATGTAAAAATCCAAGAAAAATCAGGGCCATGTGGAGGCACAATGTCTTTGGTTGGAATGCAGGAATCTTTTGGATTTACTAATCTTGCCTTCACCACACCACCACAACTTTAATTTGTTTAACCCCAGTCAACAGAACATTTGGGTGATCTGAGCAATTTGACACTTAAGAGAGCCCACTATAGGTCATGGCCCAGCCAAAGGATCTGGGATCAAGTTCTCATGTACATTTCTGACCTAGAATAGAAAGGGCTACAGTAAAAGGTACATCCCTTCATAAGCAGAGGAATGGTTATATAGATATAAGAAATTAAGAGTGGTCTGTTTGCAAAGCAATGGCTGACTAAAAATTTAAAAATGGAAAGATTTTACTTACAAAGTAACATTCAAATTAAAATAAATGAATGACAGTGTTTGAGAATGTGAAAACTAAAAAAAAAATTGCCTAAAAGTATCACGTGCAACAAAATTACACCAGCAGGTTAAAACCATGTGCAGCATTAAATAATATTGAATCAAAATTATTGAAAAATTATATTGAAAAATTAATATTAAACACACACTTAAGTCTAAAGAAAAGTGAAACTTGGAAATCTAAGAGACTAGAAGACACCTGAATTCTATAAAGCATTGAAGAAAAATTAATACCAAATCTTCATAAACTCTTTCAAAAAACAAGGAATATTTTCCAACTCATTCTGTAAAACCAGACAAACACATCACAAGAAAAAAGCACTATAGACCAGTCTTCCTTATGAATATTCATGCAAATATCATTAACCTAATACTAGCAAACCAAATCAAACAATAAAGGGATTATATACCATGACCAAATATGATTTATCCCAGGGTATAAAGTTGGTTTAATAGCCAAAGATCAATTATTGTAACAAATCATATTATTATAATAAAGGCCAAAAACTGCATGATAATCTCAATAGATGCAGGAAGAGCATTTGAAAGAATCATCATGGCTTCATGATAGAAACATTGAACAAACTAGGAATAGAAAGAAACTTCCTTATAGCATCATGCTTGACGGTGAAAGACTGAAAGCTTTCCGTCTAAGATCAGGAACAAGACAAAGATTTCTGCTTTTGCCACTTCTATTCAGAAGGTTCTAGCCAGGGAACATAGGCAAGAAAATTAAAGTCATCCAGATTGGAAAGGAGTTGTAACACGATATCTACTTGCAGATAAATTATTCTTGTTCACAGAGTATCCAAGGAATACACACACACACACACATCCCATACTAACAGAATTAGTAATAAATTCTGCAAGGTTTCTGAAAACAGGCTCCATATACAAAAATCAATTGTATTACTATATATAACAAACACATATTTATAAATATACTATTTATATATTCTATATATGTACTACATATTTATATCTATGAGATGAAAAATCCAAAATGAAATTAAGAAAACAATTCCACCTACAACAGTAACAAAAACAATAAAATATTTAGGAATAAATTTAACAAATGAAGCATAAAACATACTCTGAAAACTACAAAACATTGTTGAAAGAATTGAAGAAGACCTGAATAAATGGGAAGGCATTGTATGTTCATAGACAAGAAGTTAATATTGTTAAGATGGCAATATTCTCTAAATCGATCTGTAGATTTAAAGCAATCCTTATCAAAATCCCAACTTGCTTCTTGCAGAAATTGACAAGATTATCTTAAAACTCATGTGGAAATTCAAGGGGCCCAGAAATATACTCCTAATTTCAAAACTTAAAATGCAGATCATCAAAATTAAGAACTCTTGTGCTTCAAAGGATACAATCAAGAAAGTGAAAAGACAACCCACAAAGTGGGAGTTTTTTTGCAAGTCATATAACTGATAAGGGACCTGTTTCCAGAATATATAAATAACTCTTATAATTCAATAGTAAAATGAAAATAACCCGATTAAGAAATGGGTAAAGTATCTGAATATACAGTTTTCCAGATAAGATATACAAATGGTCAATAGGCACATGAAAAGATGCTCACCATCATTAGCCATTAGGGAAAGATAATCAAAACCACAGTGAGATACCACTTCACAAGCAGTAGGAATGACTATAATGAGAAAGATATAATGATGAAAACAGAGACAAACCAAAGCCCTCATTTGCTGCTGGTGGAAATTTAAAATCATGCAGTAGCTTTGAAAAATTGCCTTGAAGGTCCTCAAAAGGTTACACATACAATTACTGGTGACTCAGTAATTGTACTCTTAGGCATATACCCAAGAGAAATGAAAATACACATCCAGACAAAAACTTGTACACAAATGCTCATAGCAGTATTAGCCAAAAAGTGGAAGCAATCCAAATATCCATTAATAATAGATGGGTGGATACATAAAATATGCATATCCATACAATGGAATATTATTTGCCATAAAAAGAAATGCTATGCTATAACATAGATGAATGTTGAAAATATTATGCTAAGTGAAAAAAGCCAGCCACAAAGAACCACATATTGTACTGTTCCATTTATATGAGATGTACAGAATAGGCCAATAAAGACAAAAAGTAAATGAGTGACTGCCTAGAGCTGGGGAGGGGATTGGGAGAAGTTGGGAAGAAATGTAGAGTGATCACTAATGGGTAATAGGGTTTCTTTTTGGAGTGATGAAAATGTTCTAAAATTGACTATGATGATGGTTAATCAACTCTACAACTGTAATAAAACTACTGAATAGTATATTTTAAATGGGTGAATCATACAGTATGTTAATTATATTTCAATAAAGTTGTTAAAAGGAAACATAGGCACAGGTGTGAATAAGTTTCATTACTAAAAAAAAAAAAAAATCATGAAAGGTATTTCAAGGATCCACATTTGTCCCTTACACCTAGTCTAGGCCAATCAGCCCTCCTAATTAACTAACTGTAAATATGAGTAGTGGTAAGTGTGTGGGTAATTATAGCATCTAATAGATATTTAAACCAACACAATGGGTCTGTTATTTAGGTCAATCTAAGTTTAAATGGATGAGAACTTTCTAGTCTGCTATGGCTACATTTAAGAGAAGAAATTATCAAGGTCAAGGTACTGTTGGAATAAATGGTGGACAGAGAGAGGGACAACCTCAGCACATAAGAGAACAAGCCTTAAGGATCAATAGAGGTAATCTCAGAGACGAATACAAGAACTATTTTATACATCTAGTAACAAACTTAAGGCATTTATAGTGCCCAAGACATGGTGAAAGATAAAAGGTAGTAAAAAGGTAGTAAAATAGGTTCAAATGATTGATGGATCCTTAAAGAAATTAGAGGTCTAGAAGTTGAATTGATACCAAGAAGGACTAGAATATTTTCTACAATCCAGAATCCTTGATGAGATAGATGATCGAGATAGTATCTCTCATACATTTGTTTTGCACTAATATCTATGTTAGTCTTATTCCTTCAATGTTCTTTTATTGTGTGACTGACATCTTGATAATGATCTTTCAGATTGGGGCACCTGGGTGGCTCAGTGGGTTAAAGCCTCTGCCTTCGGCTCGGGTCATGATCTCAGGGTCCTGGGATCGAGCCCCTCATCGGGCTCTCTGCTCAGCGGGGAGCCTGCTTCCCCCTCTCTCTCTGCCTGCCTCTCTGCCTACTTGTAATCTCTCTCTCTCTCTCTCCCCGTCAAATAAATAAATAAAATCTTTTTTAAAAAATGATCTTTCAGATTAACATATGAAAGTGGAAGAAATGAGCAGTGAAAAGGAAACTTGAGGCTTCTGATTAGAGAGGGTGGTGACTCAGTGTCATAGAAATAGACAGCTAAGGATCATGACAGTAATGGTGATTCTAGTTCATTCCCAGGAGCCAGGTAGAAAACTTGTGATGCAAGTTGAAAGTCAGTGAGTGGGTAGAGATTTAAAATATAGCCACATACTGTTTAACAGTTCTTTTTCCATGATTACCCCATCCTGCAAAGTAAATATTAAAATTTTCCCTTCTGTCTGAATCCATGGTAGAGGAAAGCATATGGTACACTGGGAGGTACTGGCCCATGAAAACAAGCCCCCAGATTATTTTGGACCATAGAACCCAGAGTCACTCAAAGATGAGAGGAGGTAATAAGGGTTGCCAACCCACTCTTCTTAAGAGGATGTACTATTTTCCTAATCAACAGCAAAGGGGGCCACAAATCCAAACCTCTGAGGCTATTTCTAACTGAAGGGGACCTGTGCAACTCTCTTCTTATGCTTTTGCATTCTGCAACCCTAGTTAAAATGTGAAAACTAAGCTAGACTGCCATGACAAGACAGAATGAAAGACAGAAAGAAAATTGTGAATTCTCTTTAAAAAAAGAAATATTCTATTTCAAAGACAGTCTATACCAATACCTGTAATAGAGTCACACTTTGTTTTTCTGTAATTCTTTTAAAGTATGATTAATAGGGGCACCTGGGTGGCTCAGTTGGTTAGGCGGCTGCCTTGGGCTCAGGTCATGATCCCAGGGTCCTGACATCCAGCCCCGCATCAGGCTCCCTGCTCAGCAGAGAGCCTGCTTCTTCCACTTCCTCTGCCTGCTGCTCTGCCTATCTGTGCTCTCTGTCAAATAAATAAAATCTTAAAAAAAAAGGTATGATTAATAAATACGTACATGATTAACGATGAATAGATTTTTTTGTAGAGATTTTCGACATCCGCTGATTTTCTTGGAACGGACATTCTTCTTCCACACATTAAAAGCCTTCCATTTCCGGAAAAGTGCAAATATGGGAATCTTAGTGAGTTCTCTGTGATATAGATACTCCTGTTCCCATCGATCAATTTCGATATATTCAATGTCCTCATTATAAATATGTGTTACTGCTTTTTTGCTAATGGTATAATAGTCATGTTTATTGATGTTCTCATAACTTACCACTCTATGAACAAATAAAAATTAAGGCAAGTGAATAAAAGTATTCAATACAAAATTAAGCAATTGCATTACTTTTGTGTTCTAAAGAGATAAAACATTTCTGGAAAAATAAATATCATTTAAAATTTTTTAAAAATTCGAACAAACTATTTTTAGATTGAATACTCATGAAAAGAAGGGGGAAGATGCTTTTAAAAAAATAGTTGGACTTATTTTAGGCCTTAAAGATTTCATAAGTTTGGCAATATGCTTGACAATTTCCGTTACATAATTTTTACAGAAACAAGTTAATTACAGATTTTTAAAATGTAATAGCCCTATATGAAGGCTACCTGAAAATAAGTTTTTATTATTAGCACTTTAGAAACTATTCAATAATAATAGTGTAAGAGTTTTACATTACCCAGTATTGAGAGAATTATGAGAAAGAACAAAGCAAAAAAAGATGAATTAGATAAGATTTGAATCAAGACCCAGATTAAGCAAAAATATGCCCAACATATCATAGAACAAAATAATTATTGTTGAGACATTGTTTATTTCAAGATATTCCTTTTTCAACTGTCATTAAGGGCATTCAACCTCCTGCATAACAGAACAGATCAAATAAGGAAGAAAAGCAAGAGCGATAATGACAGGAGTAAAGATAGGAGAAGGAAATAAAGTAATGAGAATAGAAAGGGCTGATTCTCTAAAATTTCTTAAAACAAGGACTTGCCTACAGGCACAAAGTTTTTTTTTTGTAATTTTAGCTATAACATTAAAATACTGGATGCAACTTAAATATTAGTAATACAACTGTGAAACATATTGTGATATAGCAAGTTACTAAAATATATTTTAAAATTCAGGAAAATAAAATGTAAAAAGATTCTCTGGTACTTTAGAATAATAATAGGTAACTGCAAAACAAAACCCCAAATTGTTTTTATGTGAAAACTATGCAAAAATTATATGTACTAGGGCGCTTGGGTGACTCAGTCGTTAAGCGTCTGCCTTCGACTCAGGTCATGATCCCAGAGTCTTGGGATCGAGCCCCGCATAGGGCTCCCTGTTCAGCAAGGAGCCTACTACTCCCTCTCCCACTCCCCCTGCATGTATTCCCTGTCTCGGTGCCTCTCTCTCTGTCAAATAAAGAAGTAAAATCTTAAAAAAAAAAAAGTATATGTACTAACAAAGATTAGACAGGAACACTCCAGTGAAAATCAACTGTTTCCCTTGTCTATGTTCTCTCCTGATCCTTAGCTCTGCATTTTGAACCTGGAGTTCATGGCCCTTTAGTATAGCCTTCGGGTCACCTATGAAATCCCCTAAATTGTTGTATGTATACAAATTCATTTACATATGTATGATAACTTTTTCAGAAATTGGAACAAGATTCTCATATGTTTTGGGTCTGTCAGTCAAAAAATTAAAAACCATTGGAATAAATAATTACAGTTTTTAATTTCTATTTTTGTTTAATAAAACTGAATAAGAAAAATATTTTTATAATTAGGGCATACAGGACCAGAATGAAAAAAAAGCAAAAACCAAAATCCCAAGCCAAGACCTATTCACGGGAGCACAGAAGGAGGGCGTGGGGTGCTGATGGTGTGTTGGAGAGGAGAAGTCTGGAAGGTCGCTCTGCTATTTAAGTGCTGTTACAAAAAAGCATCAACTTGCTCAGTTTGTATGAATATAATTCCACTGACTCTTTGTGTTCTAATTAACATTTCACATCAGAACTGTCTGGGAAAATGCCAGGTATTCCATGTTGCAGGTGAGGTAAACGGAAAACATTTTTTTCCTTTTTTCTTTGCCTATAGCTGAAGATATAATTAGGACATTCTTGGGGTGATTCTCTACAAAATGTGAAATTTTAACTTGTCTCTGAAACTATAGTCAACTTCGGATGTTTCATTAATATCAGTTATCAAACCAACTTAAAGACAAATCAAGCAGCTCACCATGGCCTTGATGCATGTCTAGAAAACTTGCTCTGCATTGGTCTATCTGCTACTAAAGACCCTTCCAGAAGGTGGCAGGTGTTGTCCATGATGTTGAATTCTAACTTATTGGTGCTCAGTGCCACTTAGAAATCTTTTTTATTTACAGCTTACTATCTAAGATCCTCACTCTCGAGCCCCTATACCTTTTCCTCCACTACATATTTCTACTCTGCATAGAACAAAAGAACACAACGCTAGTTAATCTTTTTCAAATACTGGATCGCCAGCATCAAAATCATCTGGGGTGCTTATTAAGAATCTAGATTTCTGGGTCCAACACAGAATCAGAATCTTTAAGTAGGAGACTCAAGATTCCAGTTCAACAAGCTCCCGGGATGATTCTGATACACAGTAATGTTTGTGAACCCCTGAACTTTATTTGAAAACAACCAACAAAAACACGGTGGTCACAAGGTGAGCTCTCTCTTCACTTGAATTGAAAATCATCACATTTGTGTGCTCCCACCCCGGTCCCCGAGTATATCTCATGGTTTCCTCCAGAAAGAGAGGTTTCGCCCCACTTTTTTCTAAGCCTCCTGGCTTTTGGCTATTTTTTCTCTGCTTCGAAAAATGTGCAGAACTTCTCTTTAACTTGTAGAAAGCTTCCCTCTATAGAATGTTTTTTCTTGATTCTGCTGCCCATTTAACTTAAAATCCCACGTATTCTTCTTTGTCTTAAACTTCCTTTACAATGGTGTGTATTGGTGGGCCATATCCCTCCCATCCCTTCCTTCCCAAAGTTTCCAAAAACCGATCTTGTTTCTCATAACTCTAACAAAACTATTCTCTCACAGATGGGCAGGGACTTCTTTCCAGCCCAATTCTGTTGGTAGATATAAGGGGCAAGGAGGGTCAAGGAAAGCTTGGCAAAACTTAAGAGAGCCTATGCACAGTTCCCTGGAATCCCATTCCCTATGCCAGGTCATTACTGAGGGGGTTACTCCACAAATACGCTGCCTGGGCCTCTGCGCTTCACTCCACACACTCTGACCACGCATCCATTTCAGAAGCTGATCCACCACACCTCACCTAGGCTGACAACTGCCTACTCAGCATTGCTGGGTATCCAGGATTCAGCCTTAAACTTTGGCTGCTTCTTGGATAGTTGCTTCGGATTTTTCTTTCATCGAAGCCTTTCTTTGAGGAAATAATACAAAAATTTACTTAAAGACTTAAAAAGAGAACTTTATTTGTTCAAGTGCTGTGCTATAAAATTCCTATTTTGCTGATAAACTAGATGGCTTCATGATCAAATCGACTAAACAGATCCTTAGTTAACTAATTAGGATAAGATGACTGTCTTGAATAAGACTATATTTTACTATGTTTTACTGGGAAAAAAAAAAACTGGAGTATATTCTTGCTATTCAATGTAGAACCAGGTCAACTTATTTTACTGTAGAACCTATATCTATTCATCTAAAATGAAACTTGGACTCCAGGGCTTCTATTAACTTCAAAAGCAGGTATGTCTTATTTGAGAGAATCATATGGAATAAGGGAATTACATGACCTTGTGGTAGGTCATAAAATGTCCTTGTTATTTTTCATTTCAGTTTTAACTCAAACTGTACCTACTAGGGTTCTAAAAAATGTTAATTTCTTCTTCTAGAATTCCTTGATTTTCCAAAACAATAAGATCTTGATGTGAGTTGTTATTTAAAACAGGAGCTCTATCTGTGACTGAAAATGCTTCTTTTCATCTTTAAACCAGTCTACCAAGACTAACAGTGCAGAAACATGGTTTGTCCCCCAGCCAGACTTATCAAAAAGAAAAGAGAAAGGACCCAAATTAATAAAATCATGAATGAAAGGGGAGAAATCACAACCAACACCAAAGAAATACAAACAATTATAAGAACAGATTATGAGCAACTATACGCCAGCGAATCAGACAATCTGGAAGAATGGATGCATTCCTAGAGTCACATAAACTACCAAAACTGAACCAGGAAGAAATAGAAAACCTGAACAGATCCATAACCAGTAAGGAGATTGAAGTAGTCATCAAAAATTCTCCCAAGAGCCCAGGGCCAGATGGCTTCCCAGGGGAATTCTACCAAACATTTAAAGAAGAATTAATACCTATTCTCCTGAAATTGTTCCAAAAAGTAGAAAACTTGGAAAACTTCCAAACTCATTTTATGAGGCCAGCATTACCTTGATCCCAAA